>OU612044.1:28296246-29543337 GCA_914767935.1 Coremacera marginata
GAAACTACCCATGCCTCAGCGCCATAAAGCAGCACAGGTAGAACGAGCGTCTTGTAGAGTGTTAGTTTTGTCGATCGAGAGAGGGCTCTGGAACTTAGTTGCTTACTGAGCCCGTAGTTGCACCTATTAACAATTATTGTTCTTCGCTTTATCTCCAGGCTGATTTCGTTTTTGGTATAAATGGCGGTGCCAAGGTAAACGAACTCCTTGACTACTTCAAAGTTATAGCTGCTGGATAAAACGTGGGAGACTAAACGCCGCGCTCCCTTGTTTGTAGACAGCATATACTTTGTTTTGCCCTCATTTATCGTCAAACCCACTTTGGCTGATTCCTTTTCGATAGCGGCGAAAGCAGCGGTAACATCTCTCTTGGTTCTGCCAACAATATCAATATCATCAGCATACGCAAGGAGCTGGACGCCTTTGTAGAAAATGGTGCCATTACGATGCACACCGGCCTTTCGTACGATCCCTTCCATGATGATGTTAAAGAGATCGCAAGACAGTGGATCGCCTTGCCTGAAACCTCTTTCGGTATTGAAGGTTTCGGAGAGGTCATTTCCTACCTTGACGGAGCTGCGTGTGTTGCTCAACGTCATTCTGCAAAGTCTAATCAACTTTGCAGGTATACCGAACTCAGACATTGTGGCGTATGGGCAATCCCTTCTCGGGCTATCGAACGCAGCTTTAAAATCGACAAAGAGATGGTGTGTGTCAATTTGATTTTCGTGGGTTTTCTCCAGGATTTGTCGTAGCGTGAAAATCTGGTCTATGGTGGACTTACCAGGTCGAAAGCCACACTGATAAGGGTGTGCATAAGCTTGTGTAAAAATAAGATGTTGCGAATTTTCAAATACTCAGATAAACCACAGCCAAGAATGCCTTTACTTCGTAGAGAAATATGGTCATAACGGTCGACTATATACACATACCTTGCCGCATTATTGAAAGCCACCAGCAATTTATACTGTGATTGTGAGTCAAGCTGACTATAAACTACATCAAAAAACTAGTCTGCGACGCGTTTCAAGAGGCGTGTACTCCAAAGAAGTACGTAGGTAACGTAGAGTTCCGTATATTTTACCTATCGTGTTGTTAACATGGTCAGTACATGTCAGTCTAGAATTTATTATGAATCCAAGGTTTTTTTGCTTTATAAACTAATTCAATTTGCTCCGATCTAATATACAGGGGAGAAATATCAGTAAAGCAACTGTTACTTCTCGAAATGGGGAGTACTTTAGTTTTCAAGGGATTAATAAGTAACATGTTACTTACAGCACAGTTATTTAACGAGGTCAAGGTCAAAGTTCAGTCTATAGGTCAAGTCTTCTAAGAGTCCAGTAGGTCGAGAGAGATAGAGCTGAATGTTATTAGCATAAGCATGAACAATTGCATATTTACAGACTGAAAAAACATTAATGGGCCCATAATAGACCCTTCAGGAACTCCTAGTTTTACCCTTTGCATTCTCCCTTCCAAGTAGTTAGACACTAGATTAACAGCACTTGAACTAATCATAACAGAATGATTAACAGTATGATTAACAGAATAAAATGCTTTAGAGAAGTCGACAAGGCAAAGTAGGGTCAGAAAGTTTTCATCATAAGAAATTTTTATGTTATCAAGGATTTTAACTGCAGCCGTAGAGCAACTGTAGCCCAAAGTAGTAGTAGTAGAGCAAAGTAGCGATAACAACTTATGTATATTTAAGTGATTTAACATTTGGTTGATCATAAAACGCTCCAAAACCTTTTCCAGCGCCGACAGTATACCAGGTCTGTAGTCATAAGGTACAGAGGCAGAGGCTGATTTAGCAAGACCGTGGCAGTCAGGAAACCGGGAGCTAGTTAAGCAGTGATTAATTATATGCGTTAAAGGTGACAAAATATATGGCAAAATTAATTTTACAAACTTAATCGGCATACCATTAAACCCAGCAGCATTTGAACTTATCTTCATTACACATTTACCAATATAATCTTCACCTACTGAGGCAAATTTAAAAGATGATGAGTTTGTAGCCAGTGTTGGCAACACACCACTTTGGACACCGATTCCAGAGCTGGGGCTTGCACTAAATTATATCTAAATTATATAAATGATCTAAATTATACTCACTACTACTATCCTTTCTAAAAACTCTGTTTTTTTTTAATATTTTGCCATAACTGTTTAGATTTCAGGTTAGGATCCAGCTTCGAGTTAAAGAAATTAGTTTTTGCTTGTCTGATCATGACAGTCGCAGCATTTCGAGCTCTTCTAAAATCATCCTAGTTAGCATTCGAAGGATTTCTGTTCCATTTCGAGTTGAGTTTATTTCTTAACTTAATAGCAGCTAAAACACAATTTGTAAGCCAGGGACAAGAATTATTTAAATCCTGAACTGTACGTAATGGAACATGACGCACAAATAAAACATTTCATTTATCCATAAATACTTTAAGTTTATCGTCAACGGAGTTGAAGAACCAGCAATCATTCCAACTGAAGGTAGATAAGCTTAGAAATAAGGAAAAAAAAAGAATCAATTGCTTTATAATCATGGTAAGAAAAACAAACAGGGAAATTTCTGCCAAGACTAATATCAAGGGAACAGAAAACTAAGTCATGGTCAGACAAAAAAATTTATTTGGTTAAATTTCAGAAGAAGAGATATATCAGAACAAAACAGACATCAAGCAAGCTAGGCTCACAATCACGCATATAGCGAGTGGGAATGTAGTTATTAGCCATTTTTAAACCACACAAAGAGGACAAGTAATAGCAGTTATCCGTGACAGAGTCATTTTTTAGCACGTTGACATTGAAGACTTTACCGCAGACTTTATAAAAATCATAGTCAATTATTTTACTATTAAGATCATGAAAAAAAGGATTAAAATGAGGATTATACACACACGATATTAAAATTTTTAAGTTTTTATCAAAAATTTCAACATTAAGGAACTCACAGGCATCACTACATTTATTAACAACCGTATATTAATCGCATATTAACAAAGCGTATTTATAGCATTTGTTATTTTTGTAACTGTGAGCACCTCAGTGTGTGACTGCCGTTTTCAATAATTTTGCAACGCTGTTATATATGCTGTAGACAGGGCATAAAAATACGAGACACAAAAAACACGCCCAAGTGCTACTTTTTTTTACGCGTGCCTGTGTATTTGCGTTTGCATGCAAAACAACAACAAAGCAAAATATGCTTACATAAGTTGGCGTAAAAATAACAAATCGTAAATCAAACAGACCTGCGTACTTAAACTGTGAACACCCTTAAAGTTTACAATTTAATTAATATATTTAACTTACATTTAATATATGGATTATTTCGTCAAAACTATTTCTTTTAACTTACAGAGTTAACTAAGCTTGCTACTAGATGATGATTTACTTGCTATGATTTACTGTTACTGATGAAATGCTTGTTTTGTTGGTGAGCTTTAACATAGAACTTGTGTATGCGATGTCAACGTTAAAGTAAAATGCAGTACACTGAAGTACTGTACGGTAGTAAAGTGTCGCAAATAAAATGTTTTGTGCAGCTCTTTACCTTGTACCAATGTGTAAATTTACATTCTACTGTAGAGTTTTGGGCTGAGGATCGCGTATCTAAGAATGTTATTGGAGAAAGCCCATTTAACGAACTTCAAAAGTTTATTTTTGACTTTTCAATTTTGCCACTAAGTAATGTAGAAATGGAAAATCTAAGAAAATCTTAGAAACGGACTGAAAATTAAAATGCCAAATTCAATTTTTAATATTCCATGTGGCCTTAAAAGAGAACGAAAATTATGTGATAACTTTACTGTAGAAATGGATCTCATGAAAACGATAGATACATCTTATTTATATCGTACATTTCACAATGATTTGATTTTCTAATCAATAAACCATTAAAAAAAAACTTCAGCCAAAGCGGAGATGGTCAGTGCAACTGAAATTACACTTCAATGTTAAATAGGCGATATTCTGATTCACCAGGTAATGAATAATTTATTATAGACAATGTATAGCTATGTTTTTACGATGTTAAAACTAAAAAAAAACCGTCTATAAAATCACTACAAAGTAAAAAATAATTTTAAAATAACTTTCCCTTTTAATTTCTTGATCATATTTGGTAATTGATTGAAATATATTATTACATTGGAAATTTTATTATTTTAATTTTTTTCTTATTTGTTTTTTTATCATAAATATATTAATTCTTTAAGAATACAAAAGCTTTTAAGGTCGGCGCTAATATAATCAGACTTTTAATCAAAAGTGCCAACTTCAAAGCTTTTGTTTTCATAAAGAAATGAATATATTTATGATAATAAACAAATTAAAAAAAAATTAAATTAATCAGTTTTCTAATGTAGTAATTTGTTTAAATAAATTACCAAATATGACCAAGATGTGAAAAGGAAAGATATTTTAAAACTATTTGTTACTTGTACTGATTTTGTAGTCGGTTTTTGTTTTCTTTAAAAAGTTTTTATTTCTTCCTTTTTAGAGAATATGATAAATTTTCGAAAAAAGTGCATAAACTACATAAATACAATTGTTCTTAAAAAGTTTGTTCTATTAAATTATGAAAGTTTGTTGGTAATTTCAAATATCTGTCTCTTAAATTTAAATTAGATGTCACGTGTTTTGTAATAATTATACCTATTTTTGTAACGAATTTTATTATCCTAGCGTCAATATTATTCGAGATATAATGTTTTTCTAATATTTCCACGCCCCTTTTTTGAATAAGCGCCCACTTTCTTGACCGTTATTTCTAATAATTGTGCCTACCTCGTACTTCATTTCCGTGCTCCAGCGTCAATATTAACTGAGATAGTGTTTTTCTAGTATTGCCACGCCCATTTGTCGAATAACGCCTAATTTATTGACCGTATTTCTTAATAATTCTTCCTACTCCTGTACTACAATAAATTTCAGTGCCCTAGTGTCAATATTATTCAAGATACCCTGTTTTTCTAATATTGCCACGCCCAATTATCAAATACCGCCCAATTTATTGACCGTAATTTGTAATAATAATGCCTACTCCTATACTAAATGGCAGTACCATAGTATCAATATTATTCGAGATACACTCTTTTATAAATATTGCCACGCCCATTAATCGAATAACTCGCATGTTCTTGACCGTAATTTGTAATAACTGTGTCTACCCCTACGCTAAATTGCATTACCCTAGTGTCAATATTATTCGAGATACAGTGTTTTTCTAGTATTGCTGAGCCCCTTTCTCAAATATCGCCAATTTTTTTAGATGGGCCTCTCCGTGTTTATGATATTTTTCTGTTCACCAAAAATTATGGCAATCACGCATATGGCTTAGGAGAGTTATCGATGTACATTCATTAAAAAAAAAAAAAAAATAAAAAAAACGGAGAGTCCGACGAACTTGTGAATCTCCTCCTTTTTGAAGTCAGTTTAAAATCGATGAAAACATAATCAGCCCAATTATAAAACATTTTCTCTCGGGAGTTGTTAAAGGGAGTTTTCGTTTTTAAGATAGCAGATAAAGACATCTTATGAATATTGACGGTTTATAAAGAAATTTGCATCAAAAATTTCTAAAAACTTTTTAAACTTTGTCTTAAAAGCTGAAACGTCCTTTTACAACTCCCGGCAGAAAATCTTTCATAATTGGACTGATTATAATTACTTTAAAAAAATAATAGTAATGTTAAAAGGACAAATATTGGGAAACAATTTTAGAGTTCAATATAAGTTGTTGCAATAAAAAAGTTATTTTAAGTTTATTTAAGTTTATTTTATTATTATTAAAACTATTATATAATATTATGTAAACTAATAAAACATTTAAATTCTTTTTGCAAAATTTGGCGTTTTTTTAGCATTAAAAAGTGTTGATCTAGCTTTTTATTTTGATTTAGCCTCTTTCTTCAAAAAGTTCTGGCAATGCTGGATGGAAAGGGAGGGTTAAAATGTAAAAATCGCTGCGCAAATAGTTAAAAAGACTTCTGAAGTCATTCTAAACGTAAATTGTTACATGCATAGAAAGTATTCTAAATCAAGCACGCATATTCCAGTTTCGAACGGACTATACACCGAGAAAAAAACAATAGGTAAAACACCTAAGTCGGCTTGGGTAAAGAGATTTGTATGGGAATTATAAACTTATGCTTATTCACCTAAGCAATTTATTGTTTAATACATTGCTTTGAAAGCACATACTTCGATACCTTGCCAAAAAAAATATTTGATTCACCTAAGCCCAAAATCCAAATATACAAAATAAAAAACAACTAGCATGGATGGTTTAAGCATAGTTTTTAACTATTTTCAGCAAAAAAAAAAAAAACACAGCTGCGTCATTAGACACACGAGAGAAAGATAGATTTGATAATTTAATGGTTTTTGTTTGTTATAAAACCACTTTTAAACATATAGTAAATTAAAAAACACGCGTTAATATTCACACCAGTAAATTTAAATACATTTCATAAACAAAAAAAAAAAGAAAAAAAGAAAAAAAAAATTCCTTGCCAGCCTTGCGGAATCGAACCCTGGAACTTTTGGTGCCAGTCCATCGCTCTACCAACTGATCCAAGCAGTCTTGCTGCTGTTTGCTGACATAACTGCAACTACGTTAATTCACCTAAGCAATTTATTATTTAATACATTATTTAAAACAAAAATTTGTGTTGTTGCCGATTTTAGTCAAGCAAATCATAGAAAGAGAGGCGGCAGCTTCAAAAAAAAAAAAACGGGAAATAAAAAATTAAAACCCGAAAAAAATTATATTTTTGAATTTAAATTTTTTTTTTTAAAGTAGTGTATAAAAAATTACCAATTACTTGGTTAATTCATCACCCAATAAAAATTGTCAAGTCAACATGTAAAAATTAGGCGTTTTGATAAAGTACTTGGGTGACTGAAAACTACCAAAGCCATCTTATAAATTATACTAGGTTTTTTTTTCAATTTACCAAAAGCTTTTATCTCGGTGTAGAGGTAAAGAGCGATTTAAAGGTATGAAAATCAGTAAAGCTTGAATTATCGACAATAATTAATGAAGGTAATGAGTAGTAGACTTACAAAAGTAAATTTTAAGTCAAATATAACAACTAAATTCTCATTCAAAACAGAAAGGTGGTACTTTTGACCAGTTAGTTTATTTAATTGGAATAGACAAATTTGGAGCAAAAGTTCTGATCTGGCTTTATTTGGTTTACCACTTCATTATTCACAAGGGGCTCTTTATCCGTAGCTTATAGCATTTAATAAAAATAAACAATGTGTTAACCATATTTTAGCCCAATGCAGCCACTGCACATTAAGCATGTTCTATATTGGATTTGCTAAAAGAAAATAACATCAATGATGTTGCCAAAGAGGAGTACTCACCTAACGCTTCAGAACTTAAGAGAGGCCGTTAACGATAGAGAGTTATTGGGCTATTGCTAAACACAACTTCAGGAAGGAGGGTCTAGTTGACAGTGACATAGAAGTATTTAAAAAAACTGGCTTAAGACAAGTAGTGCCGTTATAAAAGACAGTGTAGAAATCGTAGAATCGATTTTGGGACTATGATCGCAAAATTTTCGGCCATAATACCCAAATCGATTTTGGGTATTAAGATCACCCTGCAAGTGGTCATAACACGCTTTGGGGCTCATATCCGTTTTTCAAGATATACTTAATAATTTCCACAAATTCTTTGGGTTTTATGACCTTTTGCAGGAATGGTCATAGTCACCAAAGTCGTTTAGGGTGTTATGACCACAAATTTATTTATTTATTTAATTAACTGACAGATGATAGAGATTCATATAACTCAGAACTTAGTATAGATACAACGTAATATATATTGCAAAGGTAAGTCTTAACTTAAGTTAACAAAAAAATCTTGCAATGATTGCTTAATAGATCTCTGGGTATGGAGAAATCCAATAGAGTCATTGAAAACAAGTTATTGCACGTTTTAAGTGCTCAAGTAATGGGTTCGCATCCAGCATAGTTTGACTTGTAAGCTCTGAGATAAAATGGTACATAACAACGCAAGGTTCTTGAAGGAATATTAAAATTTATACGTTTGAGAAGCGATGTGCAATCAATATTACCACTTATTAAGCTACGAATAAACTCTATCTTTCAGGGAGTTTTGACGAAGTAATTTACAGAGTATACTATATGATAGGGGCTCAGTAAAATTTAAAGGTCTAAGTGCTAATTTCAACAATTTTTTCTGAATAGACTCAAGTCTATTAATGTGAACATTATAGAAAGGACTCCAAATGAACGAGCTATATTCAAGCCTAGACCTTACAAAGGCGGAGAACAAATGTAAACGCGTATACGGATCATTCAAATCAGAACTTTTTATCAAAACGTTTTATAAAAGCTAACATCGAAAAAGCTTTAGAAATAATATAATCCAAATGCTTTGTAAAAAGGAATTTAGAGTCAAATAAGACTCCTAAAATCACAGATTTGATCATTAAACTTTAAGCAGTTATTATGAATAGCATAGGTAGGAGCAATGTTATTGAATCGTTTGGAAAAAGAAACATGTGAACATTTTTTCAAATTTAGTGCAAATAGGTTCTTTTCACACCAAAAAACAAGATTTGATAGATCAGCCTGAAGACTGTTAATATCCATAATAGAACGTATTGACCTGAATATTTTTAAATCGTCAGCAAAAAGCAGATAGTTGCAATAATTAAAGCAACTTTCAATATCATTAATAAATAGAAGAAATAACAGTAGTCCCAGAATACTACCTTGAGGTACTCCTGAGGTAGCAAGAAAAACATATGAATTGATATTTCCAATAGAAACCACACAACGACGGTTTGAAAGATATGAATTTATCCATCTCAGGAAGGTAGAGTGAAAACCTTCTTATTTAATTTAGCAATTAGGGCATTGTGGCACACCTTGTCAAAAGCTTTGGTGAAGTCAGTGTAAATTACATCAACTTGGCAGCCAATTTCGAAAGACGAGATGCAATATTCAGAAAAGACAGCTAAATTTGTGACAGTGGAACGGCCAGCAACAAAACCGTGTTGGAATGGGCTAATTGCGTTCTTCACTACAAAATAAAGTTTATTTTTTACAATTGATTCAAAAAGTTTGGAAAATGTTGAAAGCTTAGAAATTGTTCTATAATTTTCGACATTATTTTTAAAAATAGGAGTAACATGAGCAAATTTCCATTCATCAATGAAGATACCAGCACTTAGAGATTTAATGTAAATAATTGATTGCGGCTTCAGCAAAGAAGACACACATTTTTTAAACAGTAACGGTGAGAACCCATCTAAATCAGGTTTAGATAAATTTTTTAAGGACATAATTCCATTAAAAACATCAAGTGGCGTAAAAGCAAGAGTACCAATATTAGTAAATGGTAAGATATTATTTAAAATTTCAGTTTACGACCAACTTTTAGGCGTTTCATACACCGAACTAAAGAAGTCTGCAAATAAGTTAACAATATCTGGTAGGGCATTAGATGATCTACCTTTCAAGATCATTGAAGATAGAATAGAGGAACATGCTCTTTTCGACTCAATAAAACTCCAAAAATCTTTTGGGTTGGACTTAAGGCGGTCTTCTCATTCAAAACCCGTTTTTTGGACCCTTTTTAAAAAAATTCTTATTTGAAAAAGCAAAGAATAATTGAAAACTTTTTTTATTTATTGTATTACAAAAGGTTCAAAGTAAATAAAAAATTTTTTTTTGCCTCGATACGTGGGCTGTTCAAAAAGTAATGAGACTTCAAAGTTGGTGGTGAAAAAAAAAGGTGTCGTCACGGCGGCCACGATTCAGGGTCTCCGGAGCGTCTGAAATGAAAAAAAAAACCGGGTTATAATCAGTATAGATGTAATTCTCGGGTGAACCTCAAGCTTAATTTTGTGATTTTTTTTGACAAAATGGCGGCCATTCAAAAAAAAAAAATTCAATTTCGGGTTTTTTTTTTGTAGTTTAGTGTAAAAAAAAATAGTAAAAAATTTTTTAAAATTATGGTCGAGGTTCACCCAAGAATAGTGACAATTCTGCGTCGATTCCACTTTGTTTCATGAAAATCGGTTCAGTTGAACTGGAGATATCATGGCCGCCAGTTCGAAAAACGTGGGTTCGAGATAAACGCGTTTAAAGTTTGAAGTAATTTTTTTGGGGGAAAAAAAAAAAATCAAAAATGTTTAAATGCAGTTTTAAAGAGCTGACAATTTTTACTTACAAATATTAGTCGGCGATGCCAGCTCCATACAGGCCACCTTCCTCTTTTTCGTAGAAACTGCTTTCTGCTGCCCTCTCTGCTCTGCGAGCCGTTCTGCCAGCTTTTGATGATGCCGCAGCTCGAGTCTCTGATCGGTTCAATCTGTCTTCATTGCGAGATAGTGCGTATTCGTATGCGTTTTTGCCAATCGCAATACCCATCAAACCCATAATTTTAAGTATGGGTATAAAACCGTCGTTGAAGAGGCACGTTGCAATGAAATTGGCCACTTCGATGGTGAGTGCGCCTGAGTTGATGTGTTTGGGCGAAAGTGACCAAAGAACAGAATTGTAGGACTCATTGGAATTCTGAGTTTCAGATCCAAGGCATCTTTCAAGCAAATTATCTGCCGACAGCGCTTCGTAAGCTGGTTTTATTACCTCCATCACCTTCTTGTCCATCAGACCTTGCTTCACAAAAAAGGCTGTATCTTCTAAAGTATTTCGAATTTATAAAAATCCTTTTAGGGGCATATTCACAACTACCCAAGCTATAAATAAATGCAAAAAAAGTTTAAAAAAAAAGTTGCTCAATGAGAAGACCCCCTTAATACTATTTTCGAAACCAATCACAAATTGTTTATACAGGAATTTATTTAGAAAATCAAATTACCAGAAATTAAGCGGACATAATCCCAAACTTAATTTCGGAGTTTATATCCTTTGGGATTATGCCACGGCACCGGAAATTTAAATGAAGGGTATTAAACAAAAAATTCTGTGTAAATTAAAAGAATACATTTTTTTTTATAAATTTAAAGTAAAAGATAGTGGAAATACATTTTATTTTAATACAGTAAAGTACAAAGTAAAAAGAAATAAGAACCTTTCGATACAATCTTTAATTTTGGATATTTGGAATCAAGAAACTCTGGAAAATATGGATTTTAGGTTGATAAAAAAAAAACCATAATAGAAAAACGAAGGCAATGTTTAAATATTCCTTTTACGTGTTATGATGAAATATCTAAATAGTTAAGAAATGTTCAAATCTATTTTAGTAAATTATTTTTTTATATATTAATTGACGCATAGCTTACTAATAAGTTTATACCGTATGTGATTAAGTTCTATATATCTAATATTATTATTATATATTTAATTTCATAAATTTAATACATTATTTTAACTATACCTACATGCATAATTGTATGTTTTAATATAATACGAATCAATTAGAATTCTAATAAATGAATTTGATAGATAGATCTCAGTAATTGTGAAAAGAAAACGTCTCTTTGTTTTTGTTTGCTATCTAAATGCTGCCAGGAAGCAAGCTAAGATTTAAATTATTTAAATACACTTTTTTTATTGTGGTGACTTTTACATTGTTTTGTTTTCAATTTTTATTTTTGTTTTTTTATAATTTTAATGCCAGCTTTTTCTAACGAATAAACTTGAATATGTCCACTTATCTCTCTGGATAATACATGTCTTCCTCTGTTCTTGCTAATCTTCCTAAATCTGCTTCAAGTCCTAAATTGGGTTGGTGATTTCTGCTAAAAACAACATCCTTCTAATTGTACCGCCTCATCCTCAGCTATCCAGCCTGACCAGTTATCTCTATGCCGCTCCTTATTTATACGCAGCATCCGGTTTCAATTAAAAAAAACAATGTAGATAAAGAAAGAAAAAAGTCCTTGCTTGTTTTTCCCTTCGGCTCTTAATTGTAGGCAATGGCCATGGCTTCGATTGGCGTCACTAGGTTTCATTTTTTTTAAAATTTTTTTTTTTTTTATCTAAGCTTGTTAAACTAGCCGCTAGCTCTGTGTTCTGCGTTGTTCGTTGATGTTGTTTAGAGAGCTGTTTGGCTAAAAATAAAAGATGCCAAGTCGAGATGCTGGGCCCGCTTGTATCGCAGCGGAAATGGTTTGTATATTAATGTGATTCTAAAGTGCCGCTGGTTTTTAATATATAATAAATATGATTAATTTATGGGGGGACGTACGCTTCGTTCAGAGAAGAGCGTGCTGAGGTTTATTCAGCTTATTGGGTTTTTGGTTTTAGAAATAGTCATATGCTGTTTGAACTGCAAATAAGCCATTATAGCTAAGAGGAAAATAAAAAAAGGATCAATTGAAACACGTCTTATTTTTTCAATAAATTCTCAGATGATTTTAATATAAGTGCTAATAACAGTAAAAAACATAAGAAAATATAAGTATTTTTATCAACGGTTTCGGTTAGAATAAACACTGCACGTGTATCTACGACTTAAAAATATGCTTTAGAGAAATCTTATCCAAAGTGACTTATAGTGAAATTATACAAGGAACATTTGCATTGAAAATTTTTATTCTCTACGACTACGTTTTAGGGACTTTTTTAAATTTTTTTGAAAAGGCTCAAAAACGACCAATTAAAAGGCTTAAGTGAATGAAAATATTACTCATAAATTCTACTGCAGATTTGTGGAGACAAGAACTATATCAAAGGCTTATATTTAGAAGTTTTTTTACACTTTATGCTAGTAAATTGCTAAATTTGATATAAACTTAAGTTCCATATTAAATATTACTCAGATTAAAACATTAAAAGAGCCGATACATGTGTAATTTGTTTTGTCTTTTCTATCAGAGTTCGTTGACAGAAGTCCCTTAGCTTTAAAAAAAAATTAAAATTGGAAATTGTTACTGTTATTTGGTACCATTTTTATCCTTTACAACAGAAATTTCTTTGAAAAATTTAAAAAATTAGAAAAGAGCCTCTTTTAAGTAGAGTAAAAACACAAAAGTGCTCTTTTCAGAAGCACTACAAAACTTTAACTTATTCGAAATCAGCATCATTAACCCTTTCCTAACCATATAACTCGAGCAATATTTCCATTTCCATAATAATAGATGCCACTGCAAAATGTTCCATTCAGCTAGCTGTCCTACATACTAACAAACACACACACACACACTCACTCACATATGCTAAAAGCAATCTTCCCAGAAATTTATGCCAATTATTCAGTCTACAATATCTGGATGCCAACAACATGCTAGCGTTGGTAAGGAAGAAATCAATATAAGGATTCTCAACTAGTGCGTCCTAAATCAATCATAAAATATTTTCTCGCAATCAATCAACAGTTGTTGCCGCCTGTCAACAAGAACGTGTGGAAATGGTGTTGTTTACACTGAGGGTGGCGCTGCCAGCTAGCGGCAATGCCGCGAAACTATCATCAAACTAAAGTATGCATCCAGCCTAGACACAGACGAATCAGTGCAATTCTTGTGCAGCACAGCAATAGCAGCGTAGGAATCAGGTTTACATTCTTCACAAGATTGAACACCATGAATTTGCAATCATTGTTCTTGACGTAAATTGTGTGAGCTCCAAGAAAACAAGGGAGAAAGTGTTGTGAACAAGCTTTTTTTTTTAAGGAAATTTATCTTTTTTTTTATTCTAACAGTTATCCTCATTTTAACTCTAGGCGTGTTGGTAGGGAATACAAGATTAAGTACACAATTAAGAACAGCAGAAATTTTTTTAAAAAAAGTGTGCTTGACATCTTATAACAAGCATCTAATTATATATGAAAACTTACTTTTTTGAAGTAGATTTATAGAGTTTTTTTTTAAAGATTAATATTCTTTTTGCTTTGGGGGACTATGTTGAATAGCTTAAAGCTTTCTACAGCATTGTGTCCCGAACAGTGGGGAAAAACCCGAAACTAGCTGAACAAAAGTACTAATGCGATATCTATACAAAAAAAAAAAAAAAAAAAAAAAATATGTAGCTGTAGAATAGGTACTGAGGTGTGAGGGGAGTTTTGCTTCAAACATGCCATTTTTTATCTTTTGCAAGTACCCAATAAACCACAAAACGAACTCGGGTTAGTTTTGAATTAGTAACGAAACCGAGAACTCGGGTCAGATATCTCTTACTTACTTACTTACTTAGGTGGCCGTGACAACCCGTGTCCGGATTTCGACCGACCTCATCAGCTCTCGCCAGGCGCCTCTGCTTTGCGCGCGCCTTCTCCAATCGGATACACTAAGTGCGGTTAGGGCTTCCTCAGCCTGGTCCATCCATCGGAGGCATGGTCTCCCTCGTCGTCGTTGACCAGCGACCCTCGCTTCGAGCACCTTTTTCGCTGGAGCTTCGTCGTCCATACGATGGACATGACCCAGCCAGCGTAGTCGCTGCACAGTTATACGCCGAACTACGTCAATGTCTCCGTAGAGCTCATACAGCTCGTGGTTCATTCGGATGCGATAGTCATCGCCGACTCGAACAGGACCGAAGATTTTGCGAAGAACTTTTCTCTCGAACACCCCCAGAGCGGCTGCGTCAGTTTGCGAAACTACCCATGCCTCAGCGCCATAAAGCAGCACAGGTAGAACGAGCGTCTTGTAGAGTGTTAGTTTTGTCGATCGAGAGAGGGCTCTGGAACTTAGTTGCTTACTGAGCCCGTAGTAGCACCTATTAGCAATTATTGTTCTTCGCTTTATCTCAAGGCTGATTTCGTTGTTAGTATTAATGGCGGTGCCAAGGTATACAAACTCCTTGACTACTTCAAAGTTATAGCTGCCGGATGAAACGTGGGAGTCTAAACGCCGAGCTCCCTTGTTTGTAGACAGCATATACTTTGTTTTACCCTCATTTATCGTCAAACCCACTTTGGCTGATTCCTTTTCGATAGCGGCGAAAGCAGCGGTAACATCTCTCTTGGTTCTGCCAACAATATCAATATCATCAGCGTAAGCAAGGAGCTGGACACCTTTATAGAAAATGGTGCCATTACGATGCACACCGGCCTTTCGTACGATCCCCTCCATGATAATGTTGAAGAGATCGCAAGACAGTGGATCGCCTTGCCTGAAACCTCTTTCGGTATTGAAGGTTTCGGAGAGGTCATTTCCTACCTTGACGGAGCTGCGTGTGTTGCTCAACGTCATTCTGCAAAGTCTAATCAACTTTGCAGGTATACCGAACTCAGACATTGTTGCGTATAGGCAATCCCTTCTCGGGCTATCGAACGCAGCTTTAAAGTCGACAAAGAGATGGTGTGTGTCAATTTGATTTTCGTGGGTTTTCTCCAGGATTTGTCGTAGCGTGAAAATCTGGTCTATGGTAGACTTACCAGGTCGAAAGCCACACTGATAAGGTCCAATCAGTGTTTTTGTAATTGGCTTTAATCTTTCACACAGTACGCTTGAGAGAACCTTATATGCGATGGAAATAAGACTGATACCTCTATAACTTGCGCAGATTGTAGGGTCTCCTTTCTTAAGTATAGGGCACAGTACACTGAGGTTCCAATCGTCGGGCATGCTTTCTGCTAGCCATATTTTGCTGATGAGCTGATGCATGCGCCTTATCAATTCATCGCCGCCGGTTTTAAACAATTCAGCTGACAGGCCGTCAGCACCCGCTGCTTTATTGTTTTTGAGTCGTTGGATAGCAACTCGAACCTCTTCATGGCTAGGTGGTGATACTTCCACTCCGTCATCGTCGATTGGTGGCACTGCACTGTGCTCTCGATGGGCGGCATTGGTGGAATCGTCGCCATTAAGTAAATTGGAGAAGTGCTGTCTCCACAATCTAAGCACACACTGTGTATCCGTATTCAGATCTCCATTTTCGTTTCTACAAGTGGATGCTCCGGGCTTGAAACCTTGGGTTAGACGCTTAACCTGTTGATAGAATTTTCGTGCATCCTTCTTGCCCTGGTATACCTCTAGTTCCTCACGCTCACGCTTTTCCTGCTCTCTTTTCTTGCGTCTGAAAAGGCGCCTCTCTTCCTTCCTCTTTTCGCGGTAGTTTTCTCGCACGGCTCGCGTTGCAGCTGACTGCAGCGTTTTTCTATAAGCGGCGTTTTTTACTGCAGTCGCAATGCGACACTCCTGATCATACCATTGGTTCCGAGGTTGCGGGCGCCGGAAACCAATGACTTCTTCAGCGGCAGCGCGCATGGAGTGGGATATATGCGCCCAAAGTCCGCCGGCGTCGTCGGGTCTAGAGGTTGGTTGGTTGAGCTTAACCGAGAGTTGAGCGGAGTAGGCTTCGGCAGTCCGTTGTAATTGCAGCTTAGCGACATCTAGCTTTCGTTGCATTCCTGTGCGTATGTTCTTCGCATTGCATAATCGCATGCGGATCTTGGCTGCAACAAGATAATGGTCGGAGTCAATGTTGACCCCCCGAAATGTACGCACATCTAGAACACTAGAGGCATGCCTTCCGTCGATTACAACATGATCAATTTGGTTTCGCGTTTTTTGATCCGGGGACAGCCAGGTGGCCTTATGGATGTCGAGGTGCTTAAATCTGGTGCTACTAACTACCATGTTTCGTGCCGCGGCGAAGTCGATCAGTCTTAGACCGTTGTTTGTGGAGGTCTCGTGAAGACTGAACTGACCGACAGTGGGGCCAAAGATGCCTTCCCTTCCGACTTTCGCATTGAAATCGCCGAGGACTATTTTCACGTCATGGACCGGAAGGTGGTCATATACGTCCTCAAGACTAGCGTAGAAAGCGTCCTTGACGGCTTCGTCCTTTTCCTCCGTCGGGGCGTGCGCGCAAATAAGGCTTATGTAGAAAAATTTTGCCTTGATGCGGATCGTGGCCAATCTTTCGTTCACAGGTGTGAACCGGGAAACAAGGTGGCGTAGTTTCCGGCTAACGACGAATCCACATCCGAATTCGCGCTTCTCCGCATGGCAGCTGTAGTAGATATCGCAGTGTGCTTGTTTAGAGCAGCCTTGCCCTTTCCATCGCATTTCCTGGATGGCGGTGATGTCAGATTGTATTGTTTTGAGGGCTTCCGCCAGTTGGATTATGGCACCTTCCCTATAAAGGGTCCGGACATTCCAGGTGCATATCCGTAAATCATTGTCCGTTTTTCGTTTGCGGTGGTCGTCAACGTAATTGGGGTTCTTATCCGAGGCTGGTTTAGTTTTCATTGGGCAGTAGTAATGTGGCGGGACCCAAACCCTGCGCACATTCCATGTTTAAGGTCTATGGAGTGACCCGCCGCTCAAATTAGCCGTCAAACTGACGGATGCCAGTTTGCCGTTGCCCAGGGAACACCACTTGGAGGTTTGAGTCGACTTGAGACGATTTCGACATGGATAATGCTGGCCTCGCCAGGTTGAGGCGGTCAGACACGTTGCCATGTGAAGGTTCGCCCCCTGTTCCCTGGGGGATTCCCTGTTTGAATCTTATTCGATTCAAATTCGAGATGAATCCGAGAATTTTTAAGATAGCGAAAAAATTTGTATATATAATTCCACATTTCTAATAGTAAAAATTCAAACCACTTTCTAATTGGGATGCTTGAAAAGAAAATGACCCTTCCTTGAATTCAGCAATATTAATTTGGTCATAACTTTCTTTTTTTTTGTTTGTATTTTTTTTCTTTGACTTACGCTTAATTTATGTAAGAAATTTTCATATATAAATGCACTGAATTTATTTAATAATCCAATATTTCGAGCATTGTCTGCCAAATGTTGCAAGCAATGCGTATTGTTAGTCAAAATCTTTCATAATAATCGATTTGGGTAAGTAATGAAAATTTAAAAAATTTCGTTTCGAAAATGAATTGCTAAAATTATTCGAAAACGATTTGCTAATTAATTCAATAGCAAATCGAGAACGAACTTAATTTTCGAAATAAATATCCGAGATCTCGGTTTCAGCTCGAATTCGAAACGAATTCGTTTGGCTAATTGGGTAGCTTAATTTATTTTTGTCAATATTTATGCTATCAAATGCAAATTATACGTATAGGCAGGAGTGATCAACGAAGTGTGGATTTTTGGGTTTTGCTTCAAAGACGTCTATTTTTTAGACGATATTTTTTAAATAACTATGGCGAAGAGTGAGAACTGTAAAATATCGATAATTCCATATCAATTCGACAAATTTTGAGCAAAATTTTGAAACTGTATAGGTTAGTAGTGCTCATAAAAATAATTTAAGCTGTATTTTTTCTTTTTGGGAATTTTTTATTTTCACTATCAAAAATATAAAAAACACACTTATACACTATCACTACCCATGCCGGCAAAAAATCTGACTTCGATATCGAAAATTCTATATCAATTACGATTCAAAAAAGATACGTTTGGCGGACGAAACGGTTAATTCGTAAGCGAAGGTTCGCTTATGTTCCGACAAATGATTCGTTTACGATTCCAGAGCAATTAATACAGCTAAGCAAACGCGAAAAAATACATTTTGCAGTTTTTTTACTGTAAAATAAAAACTTTCAGATACATTTTTTGGCACTTTCAGACTAACTCTTATTATAACTGATGCAGTACGAGCCACTGGTATGAAATATCTTTCGATTTTTGATCGCCATTTTAAGAAAAAAAAAACGATATTTATACCCCAACGCGTACTGCGTAAGAGGTATATTAACTTTGTCATTCCGTTTGTAACGCCAAGAAGGAGGCGTGGCAGGTATAGAAAAATATATATATATATGTTTGATCAGCATAATCTCTTGAGTCGATTTCCGTGTGTTCATCTGCCTGTCCGTCTGTCGAACTCCGCCAGGTTTCGGCCTGCCTGTCCCAAGCCAGGATAAAGGAGGAGTGTTGGTTATGGGATACGTCCCATTCCGTAAAATGTTAGAGCCAACCAAGAGCTCGGGGTGGCGCCCATCTTGGTAGCAGGTCAATATGTATATCATATTGAAAAAAGCCTGCGATGGAATAGCAATGGTCCATAAAACTTGTTAGGACGGGGATAGTCAAACCCGTCGAAAAAAAAGAGGTGACCTTATCTATCCACGGCATGGAAACATGGCCTATATGGTCAACAAAAGGCAAAAAAATGGTGTCTTAAGGCACAAGGAGTGTCACGTATGTGGGCACAAAGGCGACCTGTGACTCTGGGTACAGGTCAAATTAAATCGTAAGCACTTCGTTTAGTGTATGGTGATTAAACCATGCCTTGAATGGAAGTGCCAGTCATTTACGAAACAGTGCTATGTGCACAGTCAAAAAACAAAAATTCTTATATATGTGTATAAGAAATTTTTGTCACTTTGCTGGGTAGACCCCCATTTTCGACGGGACCGAGTTGCCCAGGTGACTATCATGGGTTGGCCCTTCGGGGAGACTCGTGCTGGCTGTGGTTTGTGCACATCGCTTGCACAGGTCTAGATTGAACGGCGGGGTCGCGCAGTAGTACGACCGGGCTGGCATACCTGCTTAGTATGCAAGAGATTGGATAGCTCTCGTGGTCTCAACCAGTAGATGGTAATGAAGGCACGCTATCTACCGGTAGCTAAACTGGTACTATTAAGGGCAGTATGGAATTATTATTGCATACTGCTTTTACAGAATAGGGCACAGGGTAATGCTTTTGTGTTTATGAATGTGACATCTAGTACGTGGTTGCTTTTCTAGTGTCACTTGTATAATACAGGTCTGTGAAGAGTATTTCAGGTGCACACCCTTTTTGGATGTGCATTTTTTAATACTATATATTCATTCATGAACTATAACTCCAATGTCTGTGGACCCAGAGGAATTACGCCTTAACTGGCAGGGGTCCTCTATAAACACATAATATAGGATTTCTGTTCGTCTGTCGCAACCAGTCCGGAGCTGTGATGAGTTCAACTGGTAGCAGCATGCCTCACAAGGTGGCTGTGTGCTTACTGCCCATATCGCGGGTAGAGCTACTAAGCTCGGTGTTGGTTTGCATTCTCAAACCGGGTGCCATATTCTTTAGTATGGAAGAGGTTATAGATAGGCCTCCACCCCCACCAAGGGTTGCGACATGTCATCATAACCTGGAGCTATTTTGGTACCTTTGAATACTCAAAGGGGCGTTGACCGACGCAATATATCGGCCCCATGCGATGGAGCACCGTAGAATTAAGCCTTAACGGCAGGGGTCTACGTTAAACACAAAAGGATTTCTGTCCGTCTGTCGACACGATTACACCCGCAATTTGAAAGCTATTGCGATGAAATTCAAAATATAAGTTTATTTTTAAAAAAGGAATATCAAGTTCGATATTGGGCCAAATCGGATGAAAACCACACCTACCTCCCATACAAATTGGCTTTATTTTAAACGTATCATAAAATCTTTTAAAAATCTGCAAAAATTAAAGAAATGTTTTAAAATTTTGCACAAAAGCTTTGATATTTAATAAAAACCATCTGTATGATATATGGCAAAATCGTATGAAAACCATGCCCCCACTTCCCATACAAAGTGTCTTTATTTTAAACGTAAAATCTCTTAAAAATCCACAAAAATTAAACAAATGTCTTGAAATTTTGCACATTAGCTTTCATATATAATATTATAACCATCTCTATGATATATGGCAAAATCTGATCAAAACCTCGCCTACCTTCCATACAAAGTGACGTCATCAAAATAGGAAAACTTTCGTTAATATGTAAAACTGAATGTCATCGTGTATGTCGTGGCTAAAGACTTTGATTATACTTCAGTATGGCCGCTGGGGGGTATCTTAGCTTTCGGTACCCTGCCGAAGCTCCATCCTTACAAGTTTTCTTTGATAACGAACTTTCGCTGTAGACGAGATATGTACCGAGCTGGTATCTAAAATATAACAAACATAAAAAACACAACTTGTATGCGTTAAAATAACTGTTCCATCCAAACTAGAAATCGTCGTTTCGTCTTTTGTAATTCAAGGTCTTTAAAATATATATATATTTTTTTCTGTTAGACTTTCGGCTTCGAAGTTACAGCTGTTTGAACATATGCACAGTTTCAGCCCTATTATGAATAAAATTTCTCCCGGTTTTGAAAAAGGGTGAAATTTTATTCACATTTAATTTTTTTTAAGGTATTTTGATATATTTCACAGTGTACCTTATTGTCATAAAGCTAACGATTGTCTGTTTGAAGGCTGGTTTGGAAATAAAGACCGACAGAAAATGGAAACTACGGCTGAAATTTTCAGCAGTTGTTTGGGCCTTATTTCCAAATTTTTCGGACATAGTTTCCGTGATCTAGATTCAATGTAAGATACAGTGAGATACAGTAAGATACAATGACAGTACTTTGACCGAGCTTCTTATGATCAATTGTATTGTGCGTGTTGTGGAATGTTTAAAGACAAATGATCGAGGACTGGGCCTACAAGTTTTATGCCGAATCCGAACGGCTTATGTTCTCAAGGAGCTTTTCATGGCAGAGGCTTGCCACTGCTTGCAGAGAGGTGACGGCAGAACAGAAAAATTAATTCAATTTCACTGTCAGGTGGGAATTGCACCAGGTATCTCTGGCGTATAGGCCACGCACTCTACCCACTGCGCCATGGCCGTAAGGTTATCATAATATAAAATAACATATTTGAGTAGTAAATTAATGTTTCACTATGAAAATATCTGCAACGATTTCCTTCATGCTATTTGTTTTTAATGTTTTTCCATGAACAAGGGGTCTATGGACATTGTGTTCGGATAAGGTCTAAATGTTGTTTTTTTATGATAAAATGATTTGCCCTTCTACGGAATATTTTTTTTCCTTCCGTACAAGGGCAAACCATTTTATCATAACAAAATTTAAATTTCTTTAGTGTTCGGTAAACAAAAATTCGGGCTTTTTTTCATATTTTAATGTGGCACAAATGGACGAGTTTTTTGCGGTCCTAAAATCCGAGCTAATTTTTCATGCATTTCTTCTTTTTCAAATATTTGCAAAAAAGACCCGAAATTTATAAGCGCAAACACCCGAAAAAATGACATAATCGCCAGAAATTTCGGGAATTTTTTCCTAGAAACTAACTCTCGATTTTGTATGAAAAATTTCGGGCGTAAGTTCATCGGGCGTAAGTTCTGGGAGCCACTTTGCGTTAATTTTTAGCGCGATCTGTCACATAGTTTCTCTATTATTGCTTTGAAAATAAGTTCATCTTGAATCTGACCGGCGAGTTTCATAATGGAAAAAAAGTTGAGCAGAGGGTGTGCTTGAATTTTTGTTTTGCCAATGGAATTTCTTGTTCGGATGCATTGAAAATGTTACAGAAAGCCTATAGGGAGTCTACTCTATCACTTACGTAGGCATTTGAGTGGTACAAATTGTTTAAAGAGGGTCAAACATTAGTTGACATCTTGCCTCATTCTCTTGTCCAGCAGCATATAAAGGAAATTGTGTTCGAAAATGGTCATGTGACTGTGAGTGATATAGCTGGCGAGCTTAATATATCTACTGGACAGGCGCATACCATTTTACACGATGTTTTTGGCATGCGATGGGTTACAGCGCGTCTTGTGCCAAAATTGCTAAGCTTCCTTCAAAAAGAGTTTTGCAAAACTGTTGCTTAGAAGATTCTTTTAATAGGCGATACGGACATTCAGCGCATCATTACTTATGACGAGACTTTGGTGTAAGAGAATGACGTCATAACAGCTCAACAATCTGCGGAGTGGCGCTATCCAGACGAGCCGAAAACCAAAAAACCATGACAAAGTCGTTCAAAAATTAAACGACTCATAAAAAATGTGCATAGCAAATGATTCTGCGCGTAGTAGTGGGAGCTCCAAATAATTCGATAGGTTTCTGCGAATGCATTTGAACTAAATTTGAGTGAACTTGCTTGCTTTGAATTTTTGACTTTTGTTCGCCTAGATTCGCTATCTACCCCACTGTGGCACGCGAACGTCGGTCGTGTGTCTTCATGTATGTGTTGACGAAGCAGTTTGCAAGAAAGAGACGAAATCTCTTTTTGTTGTTGTTTGAACCATCCAGTGCTGATCTCCGGTTTGATGCCACCTATGCAACAAAGTGCTGCCACAGTGCAGTTTATTTGCTAGAAATTGTTTCGAAGAATAAAATAGAAACTTAAGTCTTTAGATGTTTTTATTAAATTTATTAAAACTTTTTCAAGTCTCAAAAGTGCTAAAGTAATTTTTACACGCATTCCCCGCCAACTACTACATTGCACGTTTTTGTCGCATTACTGCTATTTGCAAAGTTTTGTCATTTTTGGCAAACATTTTCTACTTACTAGCAGTCAAATACAAAAGAAAATAAACAGAGCTTATGTGAGACACAATGTTGCCAGCTGTAGATGATTTTTTTTTAACATATTTGCTTTTTTTTTGGTATCTTCTAGTAAAGTGTTGGGTTCGAAACCTAACTGAATATGAAAAATGCTTAACCCTTTAACAGACAAAGGTTGGAATAATGGGGAAAAAAGACATCAGAATATGTGTTCCTGTTAAGTGCTGGTGTTAGGACAAATCTTCTTGCAGATTATCAATTCGATTAACATGTTAGACTTTGAAGATAAATACCGAAAATCAATTTACAAAAGTCAAGATAATTTTTATAAAACAATTATTCTGTTTTCGTCAACAAGTACAGATAATAAAAAAATATGACTCTGTTCAACCATCCAAAAAAATTCATCCAAATAGGACACTTCAAAAAATATATGTTTTCTATTTCTTTTGATGCTGTGCAAGTAATAATGTTTATATCAAAAAACACAAAAAGTCACATTTAAGTGACTGTAACAATTAAAGCAAAAAATTTGGATGATAAAACTGACACTATGCTGTAGCATATATAATTCAAATGAGCCGATAAAAATGTCAGGCTCAAAAAGGGATCGCTGAATCCGGGCGATCAGGGGATCAGGTGGCGAACCTTCACATGGCAACGTGTCTGATAGCCTCAACCTGTCGAGGCCAGCATTATCCATGTCAAAGTCGTCCCAAATTGAATTGGGTTCCGCCACATTACTACTGCCCAATGAAAACTAAACCAGCCTCGGATAAGAACCCCAATTACGTTGACGACCACCGTAAACAAAAAACGGACAATGATTTACGGATATGCACCTGAATTGTCCGGACCCTTTAAGGGGAAGGTGCCATTATCCAACTGACGAAGCCCTCAAAACAATAAAAGCTGACATTACTACCATCCAAGAAATGCGATGGAAAGGGCAAGCCTGCTCTAAACAAGCACATTTTTCAAGTTAACTCCAGCGAAAAAGGTGCTCGAGGCGAGGGTCGCTGGTCAACGACGACGAGGGAGACCATGCCTGCGATGGATGGACCATGCCTAGGAAGCCCTAACCGTACTTGGTGTATCCGATTGAAGAAGGCGCGCGCAAAGCAGAGGCACCTGGTGAGAGCTGATGAGGTCGGCCAAAACCCGAATACGGGCTGTTTCGGCCACCTAAGTAAGTAAGTAAGAATCAGGGCAAAGAGAATTTTATTTTTTTTTGAGTATTTTTTCAGCTTTAATTTTGTATGTAGTGATGTGATTGTGCAAAAAATTGTACAATTTTCATATAGGTTGTTGGTTGGCTTACCTAAACGGTGAATTTTTCAGCGCCATTCTATGCCAATATGACCATGAAAAATTTAGATTTTAGTTTTTAAAGTTGTTTTTAAGGTTTTATTGTATAACGCTGCAAAAATTTTATCAATTTCTATTTTATCAATATTATAAATTATTAATTATAAATTACTTGTCAATAAAAATGTTGTCAATAAAAATTTCAGCCCTTGAAAGGACTTTGACCGAGCTTCTTATGTTCAATTGTGTTGTGTGTGTTGTGAAATGTTTGAATACAAATGATCAAGAACTGGAGCTACCAGCTTTATGCCGACTCCGAACGGCTTATGTTCTCAAGAAGTTTTTCATGGCAGTTTTTACTCTCTGAGGTTTGCCAATATCTGCAGGCCGAACAGAAAAATGAATTCATTTGACGAAATTTTCTCTGTCAGATGGAGGATTCGAACCAGGGTTCTCTGGCGTATGAGCTACACACTCTACCCACTACGCAACGGCCGTCATATTCTTTGTTGTTATTATTTTTCAAAATCTTTTCAGGATTCGAGCTAGCTACTGCGAACGTAACTGTAAAAAATGCGTCCCAAACGATTTTAGTCAGTAACTTCAGTGGCCGACTAGTGAAAAATCTGAACATAACGCTCCGTGTTTTGCTAGTGATAAGAGAAATCAGATAAATATTTAATACGATAAATACGATTTTACATATGATGTACAAGTTATATAATTTATGTTATAAAAATAATGTCTATTGTAATGCTCAACTAAAATTTTAATCTGACATTCGAGTACTGTAGATCAGTCAATTGCTCTTGAGTAAAAAACTGAAGGCATGGCGGCTCAGTGATCTGGATCAGAAAGCTGGTCCAATAGATCAGTTCAGTGTATATGGTGCGCCTGTATTTTATATAGGATTGGTAAATGGGTTCACAAAAGTGCCGAAGATGATCTGACAGGGTTGAACGCTCTTCCAAAATTTTGCTACAGCCAGTTCGAGTCCCGAAAAATTTCTCCCGGAAAGTCCCGAAACAAGTTCAGTAAAAAACTGAACGTAAACATTATTGTCCACACGAAACATTTAAAAATTTCACTCGTGGCTCTGAGGTCCGCGTACCATCCTAGACGAAAAAAAAACGAATTTCAGCCCTTGAAAGGACTTTGACTGAGCTCTTATGATTAATTGTGTTATGCGTTTCATTAAATATTTGCATACGAATGATCGATAACCAGACCTACAAGTTTTATTTTGACTCCAACCGGCTCTTGTTCTCAAGAAGCGTTACATGACAGTTTTGCTCTCTGAGATTTTCCATTGTCTGCAGAGAGGTGAAAGCCCAACAGATATATTAATTGAATTAAAAAACACTCTGTGTCAGGTGGGATTTGAACCGGTTCTTTGATTGATATACTGGCCACGCACCTTAACCAGTATGCCACTGCTGAAACGAGGTACCAGCCTCAGTTAAATTATTATTTTGTAAATGTAGAATAAACATTAGAATTAAGTATTTAAATAAGGAATTAAAAATTCAAAAATAATATAAAGTCATGGGCAATTGAAAAAGACTAAAAAATTTACAATAAAACATTTATTTATTTGTTTATTTTTTTTTTATTTATTTATTGTAATGTTTACATGCAAGACACAGTCTTTTAAATGCAAAAAGTATTAATATATTGCAAACAAGTTATAAACAACGGAGTATATAATTTAAATATAAAAACAAAAATGAAGTTTTTAGAGAAATAAATTGAATAAGCAACTATTTATATAAATTATTACGAAAAAATTCAAAGTAACAAGACTCATTATTTGTCAAAAAATTAAAAATAAAAATATGATAAGAGAAAAATAAAAGATGTAGGCAAAGTAATAGACAGTAAAGATATTGACATTATTAATAAAAGAATTGAAAAACTTCATGCTTAAAGGTGTGTTTATTAGAGATACTTTTAATCCTTGCAGGCAACATATTCCATAATCTGATGGCGTTTACAAAGAATAATCTACTAGAGTTCATATAGTTATAAACAGGGATTAGGAGGTTAAAATTTCTATTAGATCTACAATAACGGAGCTTGTCAAAAAGATACTTAGGTGTCCTAGTATGTATCAAGTTATGCAAAAAGATGCAGTTTCTAGCATCCAAATAGTTAACAATAGTGCAACCAAGTAATTGATTGCCCAAGTGGCTGATGTGGTCAAATCTTCGAAGGCCGTAAACATACCTAACAGCGTTGTTAAAAGCGTATTGTAATTTAAGTTTCGACCTAGAATCAAGTTTACTGTACACAACATCGGAATATGATACGATTGGCATTATGAGCTGCTGGACTAACTTTCTTCTTGTTTCAATAGGAACAAAAGAAGCAGTCCACCTCAAGTTCCGTAGGACATAGTAAACCTTACAAACAACAGAATTGATATGGCTTTCGCAAGATAGTGAGGAGTTTATGTGGTAATCAAGATTCTTAACTTTATCAACAAAATTCAGTTCTACACCATTGAGAAAGATAACAGATATATTAGAGAATGAGCAACTAGACTTAGAAATCGGCAAAACATATGATTTAAGTGGGTTGAGCATAAGTTTATTATATTCAGCCCACTGCGTTATTTTTCTTAGGTCGTCATTCATCTTTAAACATAAATCATCAACAAGATTTTTAGGTCTGGACAAGTACAGTTGGATATCATCAGCATATGCATGCATGGTAACATACCGGCATACGCGAAAAATGTCATTAATAAATATTGTAAAAAGAAGCGGATCAAGAACAGAGCCTTGAGGTACTCCACAGGTTAAATTACGAAAATCGGACAGACTATTACCCACCCTTACTCTTTGAGTCCTACCATTTAAGTAACTGTGTAACAGACGGACAGCCATATCAGAAAAATTAAAGTTGTCAACAAGCTTCTGACACAATAAAGTATGGTCCACAGAGTCAAATGCTTTGGAAAAGTCAAGTAAGCAAAGTAAATTAATGTGCCCCAAATCATATGTCACTCTGATATCGTCTAAAATTTTTACAATTGCTGTAGCACAACTATGGCCAGGTCGAAAACCTGACTGAAGTGGCACCATGAGGTCATATTTTTTAATGTGCTCTGAGATTTGCGCTGCCATGAGAGACTCAAGTACTTTAGACAAAGAAGAAAGCAAACTTACAGGACGAAAGTCAGACGGATCACGAGCACTTGCTTTCTTAGCAATAGGAACTATAGTCGCTGCTTTCCAAGCATCAGGGGAAAAAAGAGCTAGTGAAACAGTGATTTAGAATGTGTGTTAATGGACTAAGAATGTGCGGTAATATAATTTTGATAAATTTTATAGATATTCCATCTACTCCAACGGCATTTGATTTTATTTCATAAACACAACGAACGACATCACTCTCACAAACAGCAACAAAATCGAAATTAGATAATCTAACAGAAGAAGCAGAACTAGAGATATTAGGCTGCGAATTATCAGAAGAACCTGAGCTAGCAATAAAAAAGTCATTTAGGGTATCTGGATCAATGCAACAATCATCGCGTTTTACATTGCATACCCCTGAATGTCTTAAATTATTCCAAAGCTTTCTAGAAGGTAGTGTTGAGTCTAATTTGCTCATGAAAAAATTGCGCTTTGCTTCCTTAACAGCCGTGTTAGCATCATTTCTTCCTCTTTTGTACTGTTCCCAATTAGATTCTGAAGGATTCCTTTTCCAGCGGTTGTAAGATTTATTACGTGTTTTAATGGCAAGCATGACCGTTCTAGTATACCAAGGACAACTTCTGTTAGACACTCGGCGAGTAATTAAGGGAACATGCGCATCAAAAAGCGCACAAATTTTATTAATAAAAAAGTTAAGCTTCTCGTTGACGGAAGTAAGAAACCAACATTCCGCCCAGTTTATAATAGACAGGTCATAAAACAAAGCCCTATAATCAATAGATTTAAAATCCCGAAAAATTATAGTTTTATCAGTGACAACAGGTGAAAGATTAACATTTAATGAGCAGAAGAGGAGATCATGATCAGAAATGAAAGATATTTGATCAAACAGCAAAACAGAAGATACATCTGAAACAACAAAAACATCTAAAAGACTCGGGGAGGCATTATTTGCGTATCGCGTGGGCATACTATTATTTACCGTTTGAAGACCGACTTCAGTTAATCTATCGAGGAATTGCCCAACAAGATTATCTTTGCATAACAAATTAATGTTAAAATCACCACACATAACAAAATGATCATAGTCAATTGAACAATTTGACAAAGAAGTAAACAATTCATCTAGACAACAGTTACGATACGGATTATAAACACACGACACGAAAACTTTGACTGAATTATTAAAGATCTCAATATTGAGAAATTCTACCTCAAAACCCTTTGACATACTCAACACTTTTACATTTAGATTATTTTTACAATATATTGCAACACCCCCACCTTTTTTATTCTTTCGATCATTTCGCCAGAGCTTAAAATTATAAATATCCAAACAGTGATCATTTATGTCTTCATGAAACCAGGTTTCAGAAACACAAATGACATCAACAGCAGAATCTTCAAGACAGTATCAAGCTTAACGTCGTTGAGACTTCTCGCGTTGAAATGCACAATATTAAGGCCAGAGTGTTGCTTGCATAAAACTCCAATCAGGGACTTATGGATATCTCTATTGCCAGAGACAGCAGCAGCCATGGAAAACTAATTTAAGAACACAACTATAAGCATAAGAGTAGATAGAGAAATAAAAAGAAAATAAGAAATAGTAAGAAAATAATAGAGCAAAAAACCCTTTCTCACCCTTTTACAAGTATTTCAAGTAAATTCACTTAAAAAAATTTAAAAGTGATTGTTTTTTATAAATTTACATGATACGCAGTAGTATTAGCAGTACATCAGTTCCAAAAAAATATTTGCCAGCAATATTATAGAATTTTGAAGATATTAATATTTAGGCCGAGTTTGATAGCAGACGAGTATATATATTTTGGAATCGAAGATTTTAGAACAATTTTTTTTTTTCTTGAGTGAAACTTCTTTAGCCCGATATAGAACACATCGAATTAGATGGGAGCATAAAAACTACAAAATTATTACATTAAGAGTATTTTATTCGCAGTGCGATTTGAATCCACTATCACCCCATCTTCAAACGGATCTTCTACTCTCTGAGCAACGCACTCATGTCAAGTAGTGCTGCTGATTAACTATTTAGTATTAGACTCTCTTTTCTTCCATGGCCTAGGCATTATTAATAGTGATGCACAGACCACAAAGCCTGCATAACATTCCCAAAAATTAACTAAAACGTATTGTCTTTGAATGATTATAATATAGAAGGGACACCGCAAGGCATTCACCATTAAACATAGTATACGTACTACTTTGACGAAAATATTGTGATCTTTTCACGCTTGTTTCCGAACAGAGTACTATGCTTTAGGCTGTGACTATTATCAATGTTTAAAACCAGGTTCATGGGTATAGCTTACCGACACTACTCCATCTTTCCATCCTCCAACAAACTATCACTCGCCTTCCGAATCAACACAATGCTTTTGCAGTTATAGGGGCATACCTTGAGTGTTGGTTAAGTCTAAAAGAAAAGAGCAAGATTCCAAATGAACCCAGAATTTTTTAAATGAGTGACACTGTAACATACAATTTCAGAAAATTTACTAAAATGTTCTTATTGCTAACATTAGAAAAAGCATACATAAGTCACAGGATGGATCAATCGCAGAGATTGTTTATAACAAAATCCATGTCTTGTCAATGGAAGGCGGAATGATTCTTCCAATGTTGAATTATGTAATTGTTTTGTTTGTTGGTTTTTTGTTATCGAAGTTTGCAAGTTAATTATATTTCAATTTAGTATTAACATTGATTTTTAAGGATAATTTTGTGTGTATTAGGTTGAGCCGAAAAACGTCAAAAGTCATAGCAAAATAACCATATACGGACACCACTACGTGATAAAAGATCAAAAAAAAGGACCCCTGTCTCCCAGTTTTGCCCAAAGTCCTCCAGGTTTTTTTTTATGGACCCACAAAGAAGTGGGGCCTCGGTGTCATTTTTGGAAAAAGTGATAATTTTCTCAAGCTCATATCTTGCAAACCGTTCGGAATTTTGATTTACTCTCTGAGGCAAAGTTGTAGCTCTTGTCATAAAGAACAAAAGTTGTTAACATATAAAATCAAAAAAAATTCATCTTCAAGGTCAAAATCGCAAAAAACTTTAAAAAATTCAATTTTTTTTTACCTTTTTTCCCTGTTCAAAATTCAAGGAAACAATCAACTACAAAAATGAACCTCAATAAACAACTTTCTGGAACATATGAATTTCCTAGGAATGATTCTTAACACCGTTTAGGTTGCGCTTAGTTAGCCTCAAAAGTGAAAAATTTCCCGAACATGTTTTAATTCCATTTGTTTTTTCTTTACTTCAACATTGAGATACTATAAAGCCTCTCCCATAAGTGAAAAGTCATGTTGCAGGATTCATTGTTATACTATTACTGATTTTATTAATATTAGTTCTAAGGTAGTATGGGTTGACATTTAGAGTTAGGGTTGTAACAAAGAGTAGTAGCATGGATATTTAGTAATAATGATTCAGTGTTGTAGGGATTAGTAGTCTCAGCAGGGATGGCACTACAATACTATGCTATCTATTACAAAAATTATTAAAAAAATATTCGTATTATGTTTATAATGTTGATGACCCTGTACTTGCAAATCGCACTCTCTTAAGTTGTGGATCCAAATCGTCGTCCGAATCTGATTCAGAACTTATAGTGTCCACAGGCACGTTAATTCCAGACTGCCCTCCATCATCAGCTTTTTCTTCTTCAGATACTTCATTAACATCATACAGGGTGATCTTGTGACTCCACCAACATACCTGAAATGAATTAGAAAAGAAATCAAAAAAGGAATGCAAAACAATGCATCGATAAAATTGATATTACCTCTGCAAGCAATGCGTCGAGTTTTTAGCCTTTGTACCGTTTTTCCATGGGCATTGTGGTTTGGTGAAACTGTTCTCTTTGCTCATCGGATTCGGTAGGGAGTTGTTTGATAAAATCGTCAAAATGAAAATGAAGAAAATGCAGCTATAATGTCATCAATGTGCCGATTTTCTCAAAATAATACAGCATTTTTTTCACCCATTCTCTTGCTTCCGGTTCCGCGTCTCGATCCCATTATAATCATGAAGCGATGATTCAAACTTGCTCTTGAATAGATTTCTAATGTCAGGGCCATTAAGTATGCCTGTTAAATGAAGACAAAAAATAAAGACAGAAAAGAAAACATTAACAAAGTGAAAATAGTACAATGAGGTGAACAAAAATTCGTTTTAAATTTACTACAATACCTTTTTTAATTTTGTCATCGCTACGCTTTGGGAAAACGCTTTTCAAATAGTCGGCCTCCTTCAAAAAACTTTGGGGTTTTAATCAGCGCTGTAAGCCCTACCAGGCCAAAAAAATTGGCGCATATTTCATAAAGTAAATTTGTTCGTAAAAGCGGAAAATAAAAAAAGCGCTTTTTGGGCCATTTTTCGCTAATTTTTTAAAGTTTTTTGCGATTTTGACCTTGAAGATGAAGTTTTTTTATTTTAAAAGTTCACAATTTTAGTTCTTTATGACAAGAGCTACAACTTTGCCTCAGAGAGTAAATCAAAATTCCGAACGGTTTGCAAGATATGAGCTTGAGAAAATGATCACTTATTTCCAAAAATGACACCGAGGCCCCACTTCTTAAAAAAAAAAACCTGGAGGACTTTGGGCAAAACTGCGAGACAAGGGTCTTTTTTTTTTTGGTCTTTTATCACGTAGTGGTGTCCGTATATGGTTATTTTTTTTCGTGTTGCACTGTGTTATTTAATAAAAAGTTGCAATTAAATTTGATGGTAATTTAAAGGATATTTGTTATTAAATTCGCGACTGATACTGAATCAAAATTTTCAAGTTTTGTAAATAATACTCATTTCATCAAATTTCATGTTATCGTGAAGACATTTTTTAAATTCTTAACTTTTAAAGGAAATTACAATAAAATTTGATGAAAATTTGAAAATTTTTTTTTAAAATTCGCCAATGTTGAATTCCTTTATATATAGTTATAAACAAATATATAGTTTGTTTTAGAGTCAAATAAAAAATTTTAGATTTTTTTTTTTTTTATTTTAGAAAATAAAACTTTTTTAAAATTCGTGAATGAAAAACATTCGAAGAAGTCGGAAATTAGCAAGTTTAGAACCGCTGGACCGAAAAGCCCAGAAAAGTTTGCAATTATTTTCGATATGGCAATACTGTTTGCCTTAACACATTCACACTTCATTCATAAACAATTTAAACACATGGCAAAGTTTTCTTGCTTGCATTTCTTGTTGATGCAACGCCATGTTTTGATTTCTGTTCTTATGAATTTTTTCATACTGGCTGGAAAGTTTTAGTTTTTTAGTTTTTTTTTTAATCTTGTTAAACAAAACACACACACTCTCAGCTACATACATAAAATTGCAGAAAAACTTTGAGTTTTGTTTTGTTTTCTTTTCTTTTTTTTTGCATAAAATTTAAAAAACAAAAAACCACACACACATACTTAAGTTAAATGCAGCAGTAGTTAAGGATGTTTTAAAGCTTTTAGTTGCTTTCTGAGAGGATTTTAAACTGACTGCACTAGAAGGCATGAAGGCAATGGAAGTAAGCAAAGCAACAAGAATTTTTTTGTTAATCAACAGGAATGCCTTTGGTAAGCTTCAGCTAGGTAGTCGCTATTTTTGGTATGGCTTTTGTTGTTTTTCATGAACATCTTAAAGGATTTGCCGAGTCCTTTATTTAGCCGACACTCTATGAGGGAATGAGGTTGATGTTGGTGGTGTTGGAGGTGGTGGTGGTATGCGGTGTTAGTGACTCTAGTTATTTTTTTCTTAATCTACTTTGCACGCTCTTTTTGCACTTTCATTTATTTGATGCTGTCTAAATTTTTTTTCGTTTTTGTTTTTCTTACCTTTTATATTTTCTTTTCTTTAGCTGGGTGTTTTTTGTTTTTTTTTCTTTTATGTCTCTATCTTAAAAATACTTGCCTTAGATTTGATGTGCTTAGTTTTTTTAGTTGGCTTTGATTTTTTTTTCTATTCTTTTGCTTTTTCTGCCACACATAAATAAAAAATGTATCTAATAACAGGAGCATCACATTTATACGTTATTACGTTCAAGGTCAGTTGGCCATAAACCTAAAGAAATTGTCACTTTTTCTTTTCCATTAACACAACATAACACAGCACAACCGAAAAAAAACTACGCAACAATTTCTTTGCTGTAAGTTTCTTTCTATTCGTCTTCCCCCGTTTTACAGCCTTTTCATCCTGGTGGTGTAAATCTTTTATGGTATTCGTTTCTGTGCGGTCTTGATAATGTCATCATATTTGGGCCATCTACGTATGTATCAGCATGTTTGTGTTTACGTGTGTATAGCTTGTATAGCTTGCGTAGCATAGAAACCAATTTGTTGAATTACTTACCTGTTGTCTGTCTGAATTTCTTGGTGTTTGTCTGAGCAAAGGTTTTCTTCTGTATCTTCTTCTTCTTCTGCCGTTAAGTCTTTTTGTTTATGCGTCTGTCGTTTTGTCTTTTGATCTACCCTCTTACTTCTGGTACCCCTTTGTCCAGCTTCAGTCTTCGGTTTGTTTTACTACTTCTGACTGTTTCTTGGCTAAAAATATGCACGTAATGTCTAACATTAGCTGGGAGTAAACCATATGTTGGTCGGTTTTGGCTTGCTTTTGGGTTACATGAACTTTATATGTACCATCATTTCTGATAAAATAATTGGCTAATATATAAGTAGGTAGTAGCAAGGAGCAGCAGCAGTAGTAAAATTGCAGAAAAATGTTTGGTATAAATAACAAAAATTTTTTGTTGTGGTCAATTGTGGTTGAGGTATAATATTCATGTATAATTATTGGCTAATGGAAATGATTAGACGGAGAGAAAATGAAAACATTTATCGATTATTAAATTTTAAAGTTAATTGATATAGAATATTTGCCTTACAGAATCAACTTCAATATTGTGTGAGAAAGGAGTCAATATTTTTGCATAGAAGTAAATTTGACATAAAATTAAGCATAATAAATTAAGGAAAAGTTTTGTCCTTATAATTATAAAAAGTGACGAAAATTTGAATGTTACTTTTGAAGAGATATATGTTTAGATGTATGGCGACAGAAATGAGGCTCGAAAATTCTTTGGAAATATAAGACGCCTAAGAAACGGAAATCTAGTAACAGATATTCTCTCTCTCTTCTCTAGTCTTCTGAATGGCGATGATGACAACAATGCCGCTAATAGAGATGATATCCTGGAAACCCCAATTATAGATGACAGCGTTGAAGTTCCGCTGCCCGACTATAATGAAGTCTTGCCAGCCATAGCACGGCTTAATAACAACAAAGCCGCGGGAGCCGAAAGTCTACCCGCTGCGCTGGTTAAGAACGGAGGCAAAGCTCTGTTTAAATTCATTCACGATCTTCTATGCAGAATATGGTCGGAAGAATACATTTCAAACGATTGCAACCTCAGTGTACTCTGCCCAATCCACAAGAAAGGTGATCCCACTATTTGCGCCAACTACCGTGGGATAAGCCTCCTAAATATTGCCTATAAGGTCCTGTCGAGCGTATTGTCTGATAGACTGAAGCCCATCGTAAACCAATTGATTGGGCCTTATCAGTGTGGCTTCAGACCTGGAATATCTATCACCGACAAGATATTCACACTACGACAAATCTTGGAAATACCATTGAGAAGGAAATCGACATCCACCTTCTTTTTGTCGACTACAAAGCCGCTTTCGACAGTCCAATAAGGAATCACCTATACTCCACCATGTCTGAATTTGGTATACCTGCAAACTTAATCCATCTACGCAGGATGACACTGAGCAACACCAGCAGCGCAGTTAAAATCGGGAAGAAGGACTTCTCCCCACCATATATATTTGTTACCAAACGAGGTTTCAGACAAGGTGATTCTTTATCGTGCGACTTTTTAAATCTAATTATGGAGAAGATCATTCGAGCTGCTGATCTGAGACAAAGCCAGCACCATATCCTATAAGAGTGTTATGCTGCTAGCGTATGTATAATGTTAGAAAAAGAGTCGAGTCACATGGATCTTGCAGTAAACGCAGATAAGATGAAATATCTGGTGTCAACAAACAAACAGTTCCATCATCTTGACACCCATGTCCCTGCTGACAACACCTCGTTCGAGGTTGTTAAGGACTTCGACTACCTTGGATCCAGCATTAACTCCACCAACGATATCAGTAGAGAGATAAAACGAAGGATAACTCTTGCCAACAGGTGTTACTTTGGGCTCAGTAGGCAATTGAGAAGCAGAGCCCTCTCTCGATGAACAAAAGTCACGCTCTATAAGTCACTAATCATGCATGTCCTGTTATATGCATCACAAACCTGGACGTTGAGCAGCTCTGATGAAAAGACTTTGGGAGCTTTCGAGAGAAAGATCCTTCGTAAGGTCTACGGACTAATCTGCGTCAATGACGAGTATCGAATACAATGGAACGATGAGCTGCATGAGCTATACGCCGACAACGACATAGTAAAGCGTAAAAAAATCGACCGGCTTCTCTGGCTCGGTCATGTTGAGCGGATGGAAGACGACGCTGCAACGAAGAAAATATTGGATTCTGTAACCAGCGGTGGTCAACTCAGAAGAGGACGACCGCTCTCCGTTGGAAGGACCAATTAAAGCATAACTTGACGAAACTTGGAGCTTCCAACTGGAGCCAGCAAGCGCAAAATAGAAATGGCTGGCGCAAATTCTTGCAACAGGCCAAAACCGACTTACGGCTGTAACCGCCACTTAAGTAAGTAAGTAAGAAAGTTATTGGTCAAGAAAGCAACATTTTAATAGTTAATCCATCGTATTTGAAGGAAGGAATGAATTAGCGATATATAAAAATTAATATTAAAAAATTCAAAATTATTTTACTTTTTATAAAAAGTAGAATAATGAAGTAAGATCCCACATCCCAATGGTTTCCAACGATGTTCCCGAGAAAAGTCATAAGTAGATTAAAATCATCAAATTTTATCACTTCCGGAAATATAACGAAACTGGGCATTTTAGGGATCCCCATTCATTTTTGCTAACAAAAGAATATCTTAATAATATCTAAAAGGCAAGCACTATGCTCTGCACCTAATATCGTTCAAACTGTAATTATTTTCTTGCGATTATTACAGTTTCTTCCCAACATGTACATACTGTACTGAAAAATGTCCAGCCTGAAAGTATGCACAGAAAATTCATTGATATTCATCAGTGAAATGCATGCCTTTTTTGTGTGTGCATTTTTTCTGTCTGAACATTTTTCAGAACAGTATGTTGTAAAAGCACTGTAATAATGACAAAAAATTATTATTACAGTTTGAGCGTTAATGCTTCCAACCCATCGTAGGACGGGCTTTTATACTAGTAAAATTATAAAAAACAATATTGAAAAGAGTTGATTGCAAAATTTTCGTGAAACTTTCCTTATATGTTCGGGTTGATAATTTTTATTTGTTTTTAACAGAACTAATGACGATATATAAGCAAAAAAAAAAAAATTAAAACTATACAAGTATTCTTTAATTGAAAACAGAATTATTTTTGTGTAACCTCAAAAAAAAAAAAAAGAAAAAAGATATTAATTAATCATTCAGAAAAATTCAAGAGAGTATTCAACAACAATTCTGTCTGCACATCATGCTGAAAATAATGCAGATTCATCCTCTTGATTGATAATCTGGCATCATTAATCACATGCTCATAACGGTATCCTTCCTACATGTTAATATATTAAAAAAGTCCTTGCTTCCTCAGCAACTTAATTATAATAATGCGTTTTCATATAAATTATTTTAATTTGCTAGCATAACCTAATCTATCAAACTCTTGCGAACATTGCCATGTTTGTGTATGTCTATGAGTTTTTTTTTGTTTGTGTGTGTGCCTCTAGAGTGTTCCCAAAAGTACATTTAAAATAATTTGCTTCTATTTGTGGCTAATTTTTGGCATATCACTGCTTCTGCTCTATTTCAGTGAGTGACTTTTCTTCTTAAGATGTTGTTGTTATTATCATTATATGTTGTTGTATTAATCTAAAACACAGCTGTGTGGGATCTATCGAAAGTGAGTGTGTGTGAGTGGGCAAAGGCGTTGGCAGACAAATATTTTTGGGTAAATAATACAAATCAGAAAATAAATTGAAGCCATTTTTGGTGGATTCACTTAATGTCCATATCTAAGTGAGCCACTTGGCATTCACTACGCCTCTGCAGCTAAGCCTGAGCCTAACCTAGTGGTAACCACATCTATTTTCCTAATTGTGAGCTAATTTAACATGTGCCAGTTGCTGCGTGCAACAATTAAATATTGCTCCAAATACATACATCGACAACACATTATCCGACAAACATGGCTTAACGCATACATGTATGCGTTCTTCTAAGTGTGCATGTACATATGTGGGCTTACATGTGTGCGTTAATAAGCCATTGCAAGACTTGTGGTCATTTTCTTGTAGATGTCTTTAAATTAGGGGTGATTCAAGCAGTTGTTACTTTGGTAATGACTAAAGAGCTTTTAATACTTATGCATACACACACTAAAACACACACACTGAAACACACACGCACACACACATTCGCAGTGTTATGCTTGTTTGCAGATATTAATTGGATCAGCTTTATTTTGCCTAGCATAGTACGAGAGTTCAAAAGAGAAAAATTGGTCAATCAAAGCCATGATAAGCAATTTGTGCAAATTAAAAACCTTGAGCAGATGTAATACATTATTTGAAGTTGTGTTATTTGTGAAAATTGCCTTTTAAGCATGTAAATATGTCATATTTATTTGTGAGTTATTTTTTTTTTGGTTGTTATTATACATGCCAGATTATAGTTGATTGTGCTCTATTAGCTTAGCATAAAGTTTTTGACTGCTTGACAGAATTCTGTGTTGATCCATTAATGCGTTTTCATTTGACTTTTAGGTATTATCTTCTCATGTGGAAATTTAATTAGTCTTTGTTTTTTCTGTGGTATTTCAAAATAGAAGTTTAGGCTTTTTTGTATTAATTGATAAAGCTTATATAGTTTCAATTTAGTTTAAATTATAAATTGTTCATGTTTGTTCACAATTAGAAAATAGCATGCTTCTCGGACAAAACTTGATTAAATAATAAAGGTTATTGTTATTTTTGACAAAAAAGTAAAATTTCACCAAAAAAAAAAAAAATTTCCCAAAAAAGGGAAATTTTGTATTACCACAAAATTTTTAAATTTAAATCAATATTATTTTATAATAATGAATTTAAAATGCTTTGCAAGTGATTTGAATGTGATTTTTTATCATAGTCTGCGCATAATTGTTATTTTTCATGAATATCGTATCTGAAAGCAAAAATAAACTTATTAGCAAAACATTAAGTGTTTTAAGTTTTATTTAAATTCATTTGATAAATAATACATACAAGTTTTTTCGCTCAAAATTTCAATTTTTTGCATTTCAACTCCTTACCACTATAAAATTCCATGGATATTGTGCCTAATAAAGAGTTCTTGAAATAATATAGAATCAACACGCTAGCTATATTATATATTGCTATTTATTTACAAAGGTTAAGTGTAGATAAGAATTTTCTAAAGAGGGAAGTCTTTAATTTATATATTATAATTATTACTGAATATTTATGATAATAGACAAATTATTAAAAATTTTATATTTTAATATTTAGGAGCCCTTTAAATTCCTATCAAATCAATATCAATAAGACTTTTCAGTCGAAGTTTGTGTAGAAATAAATACATATTTTCAGTTGCACTAAATATTATTATTAGTAATTAAAAAAAAAAAAAAAATTGACAAAATTTCCCAGACTGAAATTTTAAATTTTAACAAAATATTATGGTGTCAATGTATAAATATTTAAGAAATTGTATTTTAAATATTTTACTGCATTTATTAATTAAAATATTTCTACTTAAAATTTGTGTTACTTTCAAGCGGAAGTTAAAAACTTTTTGTATTCTCATAAAATTGTATTATATACGGTTAAATAGTAGTTGTTTCGTGATCAGAAAAAAATGCTCAAATAGGGAATTTTTAAATTTTCATATGATATTGTTGTTTTGACCTATGAACACTAAAGAATGTAATTTTTCCATTATCCGATAAAATTCCCAAAATGGGAAATTTAAAATGATCGCATGATTATCTTAATTTGATCTATGAACATTAAAAAAATGTTATTTTATCAGACTCAGAAAAAAATTCCCAATATGAGAAATTTTAAATTTTCACGAGATTTTGTTATTTTGACCTATGATTTGAAAGTTAAAAACTTTTGAAGTTTCATAAAATTGTATTGTATATGTTAAAATAGTAATTTTTCCATAAGAAAAAAAACGAACAAAGAGGGAATTTTTAAATTTTCACATAAAATTGTTATTTTGTCCAATGAACACCAAAGAATACAATTTTTTTATAGTCGGAAAAAATTTCCCATTTTGGGAAATTTTATTTAAAAATTTTAAAACTTTAAATTTTCGTATGATTTTCTTAATTTGACCTATGAACATTACAAAAATGTTATTTTTTCAGGATTAGAAAAATTTTCCCAAAATGGGAAATTTTAAATTTTCACGAGATTTTGTTATTTTAAGCTATGAAATTAAAAATATGTAATATTTGCAAGATCAAAAAAATTTCCCAATATGGGAAATATTAAGCTTCACTTGATTTCACTTGAAATCTCATCTTTCTGGGATCAAAAAAAAATTACCGAAGAGGAAAATTTAAAACTTCAACATAAATGTATTGTAATTTTGATCTATAAACATAAATAAAAGTATTGGAGAAGTTAGTGTGTGTTTTAGTGTGTGCACTTATAATTGTTTTTGATAATTAATTGCTTTCTCGTGATTGCTTGTCATAAATTAAAGATTTCTTTCCAAAACTTTCTTTGTTTGCGTAAAATATTGTTATAGGGACCATACACAGGCATACATATCCTACAACATGCACGCGTACCGTGTTTTATTTTTGCCACACACTACGGAATAATAATTCGAAACATGACCTAATTTCTCTAAAAATGTGCACAAAAAATCAATTTTAACTGCCCAAAAATCAAAACGATAAATTGGTACGTGAACAACGCTACTAACTGCATGACTTGTTTTGCAACTTAATGGTTTGTCTACGTGAAATCAAACATTTTTGATTTTGTCTTCGCAAACTGACGAACCTTCAAATTGGTCCGCCAACAGCGCCACAAACGGGCAAACATTTCCACAAACCAACCAAGTTCGCGAACATGTCCGCCTGTGTATGGACCCTATTAGGTATGTATGGACCCTATTAGGTAAGTTAGTAAAAGTTCCCAACTTAGCAAAAAATTTCCTAAGACACGAGCTTTAAAATATCCAATAAATATTGTAATCTCAATCTTAAATCATACAAGTATATGCATTTGAAATTGTTTTTCAATATATGCGATATATGCGATAGCTTTTTTAATTTTTAGAGGGATTCAAAGACTAAAAATAATTTTTTTTTTAAAATAATAATATTGTCTTCAAGCAAAGTAAGTTTAAAAATATTCTCAAATTAATTAAAATATTGGTATTTATGACAAAAAAATAAAATATCCCTGCTTGTAGAAAAATTCCCCAAAAAGATTTTTTTTAATATTAAATTTGTAAGATTAAAAAAAATATTCTCAAATTTCTTAAAATATTGTGAAGTATAGCAAAAAAATAAAATTTTCCTGCTTGTAAGAAATTTCCTTAATAAGGGAAATTTTAAATTTCCACGAAATTTTGTAATCTCAATCTAAAAACATTTAAGAAAATGCATTTTAAATCGTATTTGCACTTATACGGTAGTTTTGCAATTGTAAAAAGTACTAGGAGACTAAAAATTACTCGTTTTTTATATATTCAAGTTGTTTTCAACCAAAATAACATTAAAAATATTCTCAAATTATTAAAAATTTTGCTATTTATGACAAAAGAATAAAATATCCCTTCTTTAAAAAAATTCCCAAAAGAGGGAAATTTTAAATTTCCACAAAATTTTGTTATCTCACATTCAAGAAAATGTATTAAAATTTTTTTTTCACTTAAAAATGATTTTTTGAAACTTTCTACAAAAAAAAAGTTGAAGGATCAAGTTAAGTCTGGATATAATATCAAGTGCTTGTTGAGTCTAAAGTTGAGTCTTTCAAGTCTATTGCTAATAATTCTCTTATGTTATTAGAAACACAAGTATTTGATAAGAGAAAAAGCTAAGTCAGCAAGCAAACAAGCTGTATAGTTTAATTTTATTTTATTCAATATCAACCACGTGTGCTCAAATTAATACTTGTTAAATAAAATTATACCTTTTTATATTTGTAGTTTTTTTTTTTTATTTTTGTTATTTCCACAAAACTTAGCTTAACTTGAAACTTAGTTAAGCTCTTTGTTATAACTCTTTCCTAATCCTTAACTTTCAAAAACTAACAATGAGAAAACAACTTAAGTGAAAAACATTAAAATTGAAAAAGTTTGTCGAATTTTATTGCTGCCTTTTAAGAAACAAAAAAAAAAAAACCTGAAATGGATAAAAGTCCATATTTAGGCACGCTGAATGGTCTAGTAGAGAAGACACAGTAAGTCTTTGGGGAGCTGCTTGGGTGTCCTTAGACACAGAAAGTAAAACTTGAAGGAAGCAATGGCGTCCGTCCGCACAAAGAAGTTAAATAAAATGTGCATTTGAGTGGAAAATGTGATGCTTACCTAAACAAGCACGCACCGAAAATTCGCGCGCAAACTAGACCCACTTCAGGTGGCGCTCGCCTCAGTCATGCATGAAAATATTATATATATAGATAAGTAGAAAATAATAGAAACGGAAAAAAAGAAACAAAGACATCCAAATTCAAACTGTGGAAAACCACACAAAAGTGTTTTAAAGAGGGGTCAGCCAATCAGACACCCACAATATGTTTGTTTTTTTTTTTGCTAGGATAGGAGCTATATTAAAGGCAGTAGTTAAGCCACTCAGGTGGAGTTTGGGTGTCAGACACTGAAATGAAACGCTATGAGTGCTATATGTGTCATGATCATGCCACGCAAGTTGGACAGCGCTGTCAGGGTGTTACATGAAATGTAATAATATTGAATACAGTAACAGTTTTGCGTGCTTTTATATTTTTTGTTGCTTTTTTATTATTGTCGTTGATTTTGTTTTAATTTTCGTGCTTGGCTTGGCACGATTTCAGTAGCGCAAATGTGTGGGGGGGGAGGGGTGTCGTTCAGCTGAGTGCACCTTGCGCACCAACTCCTTATTCTTTCTCACTCATCTCAAAACTCTCCCCATTGAGCTATTCGTGTGGCTTTACGCTGAAAATTGTGCCAACGTGCTGTGCTTGAAACGAGGAAGGGTGGAAGGGAGGGGAGGGATGGAAGTTCCTCATTGAGAACCACTTAAGCAGCTGCTTGTAGCAAATCAATTTGCTACGTTTTGTTAACTGATTATTACGGTGTTTAACAAGCAAATAAGTCACTCCGCGCAAGGCTGAGTGCACGCCAGCATAGGTGCTCGTTATGAAGGGGGGAAATACGGTATAGGAAGCGCCAGCTTGGTCCAGAAACCGAAAGTGTTGGCATGCTTGGCGGCGCGCTTAAGCAAGGCAGCGTGACACCGACCTTGTGAGGCAGGTAAGAGTCGAGAGGCGTTACACTTAAAAATCATTATAGGCTGTTTATGTTAAGCTTTTTATAAATGCTTGCATACATTTTGGCGCACACATTTTGCAGCTCATGCAATAAATTCCAATGCTGCTTGCTACGAGAGCGTTGAAATTTCTTTATATGGCTTAATATCTTAAAACATAAATATTTGCTTATATGTGTGAGTGTGTCGACAATAGGTTTTAATATTTCACTGTCAGGCAAATGCAGTCGTTAAATCGTGCCTATAAAACACCTTTCTTAACCTTTCACCTTTTGTGTGTGTGTGTGTGTGTGCGTGCGTTTGTGTACATGTGCATGTGTGTGGTGCTACATTAAACGCAGCTATTGCACATAAATCTCGATTCCGCTCGATTATGAACAGCCTGCTGCCTCAGCGCAGTCAAGATATATGGCCTTGAAAGTTAAAAGGATCTTAAAAAACAACAAAACAAAGCGCACACAGGAGGGGAAAAAAAACAAAAACAATAAAAACATTTTCAAGAGACACCTTGAGACAACTTATTGCCTTACCCCAAACAGCATCAACACCAACTTCAACACTTCCGTTTTTCAACTCCTACTCTACACCTGTGCTATCCAGCATATGATATCTTACCATTTCCTGTGCTTCTTAGATAGCATATCTTTGTATTGTTTGCCTGCTTTTCCTGCACATCTTCTTATTTTTTCCTTCTTACTCTTTCTTGCTCTTGCTGGTAGTTAACCATGATTTAGTAGTAAAGCTCTTCATTTGTTGCTGTTGCTGCTATTACGATTCTGCCTTTTGCCTTTCCTAACTGACAAAGGGTTCGGAGTTAAGGGTGAGACATTAATCAATTGCATCTGCGTAAGTGAATTTTCTTCTGTTCAAATATGGCAGCTATTGAAGACATAATTTTATCAAGTTTTTTTCTTAAAACTCATTTAAAGTCAGTCATCTTTATTGTTATTTGAAGACCATTTATGGGCCAGGTATAAAATTGATTCAATCATAGTTTTTTGTAAGTGTGTTAAGCGGTCATTTTTCATTTTGATGTTTTTAGGGAGCTTTAGCTCGAAATATCTTAGAAAAAATGCCTTTCGATTAAAGAGAATTTTGAAATTATTTTAGAAATTGTATTTAAAGATCAAAAAAATACTCAGGTAGAATTTGTTTTGGAAACTTAATTCAGTAAATTAAAGAATAGCTATATCAGTACTAAATCCAATCTTAACTGATGACATCTCTTTAGTTCTTCATAGTCCGACAAGGTTATTTGAGGCCAATACAATTATTCCGTTTTGTTATTACAATTATTATTAATACAAAATACGAGCGAGTGAAGTTCGTTAAGCTCCCATGGGACAATTTTTTTAGGCAAAATGTTATCGGGATCAGATCTCAGCAATGCGTTGACCGATTTTAAAATTTTTTTCAGTGAATATTTCTGCGCTTCTCGAACTAGGGCATGACGAAGCCCAAATTTTTTTAACTCAACAATTTTACTAAAATTAAGTGCGTATGCCTAAACGCAAATAATATTTACAACAAATTTAAAAATTGTGCATTGTAGTTCTAAATATTTAGTGTCCTCGATAATTTTGAATTGTAAGCTGAAGCGAGTGCTGACAGGCGTTGTTAGTTTCTTGTCGCTATTTTGGTTTGTTGTTGATATTTTGTTGTAGTTGCAGACTATTAATAGGATCACAAACCATCAAGGGGTGGCCGATTTTAAAATTTTCTTCACTGAATAGTTCTTCCCTTCTAAAATTAGGTCGTAACAAAGCTTAAATTGAGTTCACTCAAAAAATTGACTATAGGTTTAAACAAGGGCGTTGGCAGAATGAAAATTAGTGTGGAGGGGCAAGACCTTAAAACATTTTTTCCAGACCATTGTATAAAGATAGTTTGTTAACAACTTTATCTGTTAATTTGTCACTGCCTTTACCACCCAAACCTTTACTATCTTTTTTAAGTTTACGTAACCTTGAGCCTATACGTTTCAGCACATGTTCTACACACTCTTTTTCTCCACTACAGGGTCATCATCATATGGATTTATGTTGAAAATGCCTTTAAATGTCTTTGAAGCTGGTGCGGTTACTACAAACGGTGACGATGATGATGATGGTAGAGATAGTATTAGTTTTATTAGTGTTTGTAGTAAGTCAAAAATTGTGCCGTTACTTGGGGATGTTAATGCCTTCTGCAAAAATTATGTCATGGAATCCTCCAATATATTTTACATATTTGACTCGATGTACTTCTACTAATCTATCAAACATTTTAACCACAGCATCAATCTCCATTTTTCCGGCACTTCTTGTGTGGTTCATGGTGCAAGTATCTTCGTGTTCTTCATCGTGTTCAAGGTTACAAACTTGGGAAAAACTATATATACCACTGTATTAAAAACTTTCGTGGAATATTTGTTTCAACAAAAAAGTTGAAATTAACTCTCATAATTTATTTAGGCTATTCACAGCTTAAGTACTCAGGCCTGTTTAATTTACGGTTTGCTAATTTTACGCCAACTTACATAAGCGTATTTTTCTTTGTTGTTGTTTTGCATAAAAACGCAAATACGCAAGCACGCGCAAATTAAAGTAGCCCTTGGACGTGTTTTTTGTGTCTCGTTTTTTTATGCCCTATCTAGAGCATATATAAAAGCGTTGCAAAATCATTGAATACGGCAAACACATACTGAGGTGCTCACAGTTTCAAAAATAACAAATGCTCTTAATACGCTTTGTTATTATACGTTTAAACTGTGAATAGCCTAATTATTTTTCAACTGCACGTAAATCTACGATGCTCTGAACAAACTGAGCTGTACTGTACTTTAAACACGAAAATATTTCAACAAAATATTTAACACTGACCTCATGGATTTTTTAGAAGTCATGGTGTATAAAATATAAAGGAGTTTCGGGGAATTATTCATGCCCAGATAGTCAGAAAACTTCAGCCGCCTATTGTTCGATTCGCTACGGCAGAACCGTTTTACCCGCTGCGTCACTAAAATAGCTGTAACTCCGCAAATAGTTGAAAATTTAAAAATTTCTTTGGACGATATATTCTTAAAAGTCTAATTTTCGACAATATGAAAAAAAAAAATTCAAAATGCTACACTAGAAAATACTACCTTAAGCCAAGGTTTTTCATATAAAACTACAAAAAATAAAAGTTGTGAAAGGCGTTCTTCAAAACCATTTATACTCTTTGTGTTTTGACATTACAAATACGTAGGGTGCCTTTTATATTTCGGGATTTGGCAACCCTGGTGTTGCAATCTGTCAACTGAAAGCTCTATCGCAAAGTTTGACATTTGTTGGCTTATACGTACTCAGAACGTTTTGACATACGAGCGCTATTTGTGTTGTTTATAGTAACTTAAAAGATTCATCTCGGTCTAAAAATGGAATTAAATCGTGAACATTTTCGTGCGACTATTTTTTACAACTTTCGACGTGAATTAACACAGCAACAGTGCATGGATGAACTTAATTCAATTTTTGGCGATGAAGCTCCATCAAGGACCAGTGTTTATCGATGGTATGGTGAATTCAATCGTGGTCGTAGTTCACTCCAAGACGAATTTCGTGAAGGTCGTCCGAAATCAGCTGTTGTTCCGAAAACCATTGATGCTGTGCGCGAACTGATATTGCAAGATCGTCATGTTACCTATCGTGAGATTGAGGCAACCTTAGGCATAAGTGGGACCAGCATACATTCAATATTGCATAAACATTTGACTGTCAAAAAAATTTGTTCGCGTTGGATCCCACACAATTTGTCAATCGCTCAAAAAAAGGCTCGTGTCGATTGGTCGAAGGAAATGCTCAAAAAATACGATCGCGGTGCTTCGAAACACGTCTATGACATCGTGACAGGTGATGAATCGTGGATTTACGCGTATGAGCCCGAAAGTAAACAGCAGTCGACTGTATGGGTGTTTCAAGATGAGCCAAATCCAACAAAAGTTGTTCGCGCACGAAGCACTTCCAAGCAAATGGTCGCCTGTTTTTTCGGAAAATATGGACATGTCGCAACCGTACCACTAGAACAACGCAGAACAGTCAACTCTGAGTGGTACACAACCATTTGTTTGCCAGTTGTCTTCCAAGAAATCAGGAAAACCAACCGCCGAAGACGGATCACTCTTCACCACGACAATGCGAGCTCTCACACATCGGCTCAAACAACTGCATTTTTGAGCACCCAAAACATCGATTTGATTGGTCATCCGCCGTATAGTCCTGACTTGGCACCGAATGACTTCTTTTTATTCCCACTCGTGAAGAATAAACTGCGTGGACAACGATTTTCGACGCCCGAAGAAGCGGTTGCGGCATTCAGAATGCATGTTTTGGAGATACCTCAATCAGAGTGGCAAAAGTGCTTCGACAATTGGTTCAAACGCATGCAAAAGTGTATAGATCTTAATGGAGAATATTTTGAAAAACAATAAAGTGATTTTCGATGATTAATATTTGTTTTTGTTCTCTAAGCCCGAAATATAAAAGGCACCCCTCGTATTGTCGACCATATACCTAAAAACAAAATTCTACTTGCCTAGACGGACACTTATAATCGTCAGTACAGTTCAGAATTTTAAATTCGGATAATATATTTGCTAACTCAACAATTCATTTTATCTTCTTAATGGTCTCTATCACCTTAACTTGACTCTATCCATTGTTAATAAGTTGTCGAGATATTTACATTGCCCATGTGTCATTGCAAAATAACAACTAATTTACACATACTGCTATTTTCAATTAAATTTTCACCTTTTCCTCTTATTACATAATACAAACTTTATAAATATTACCTGTGCATCCTCAAAGGATGCACTCGATATCAAACCAAAACTATTTTGCAAAATAGTAACAACCAACAGACAACTGTCACATATTCCAAAATGTAAGCCATTAAAAACCCATCGATCATGGCAGTTTGACAGCGTTTGAAAATGTCAGTTAAAAGAGTTGGAAAAGTTATCTCGAACAATGCACGCTGTCACCCACATATGTAGAAATGTTTGTACGTACATATGTCAGAATTGACTGCACTTTTATTAGTTATGTTAATTATTTTTGCATTAGCAGTGCAAAAGTCTATCAAACTGCAAACGGAAGCGCATCCGCGAATGTACTGAATTGATTTGCAATTAGGTGCTAGAATCGGGATGTGTGTGTGTGTGAGTGCTTTATTATAGTAGATATAATAATGTTCACGGCTGCAAATTGAGCCGGATTTACTGGTATTTCTCTGAAATACTACTAACATCGAATGCGTGGTGGGAATGTCGAACTGAGTTGACAATCGTTTAAAAGTGACACCACTATATTGAGTGGTTTGCGCCAATTGTGAATCGTCTGACATGACGTGCTGGTGCGGTTACTACAAACGGTGACGATGATGATGGTAGAGATAGTATTAGTTTTATTAGTGTTTGTAGTAAGTCAAAAATTGTGCCGTTACTTGTGGATGTTCATGCCTTATGCAAAACTTACGTCATGGAATCCTTGTCACATTTTTAGCACACATAATTTATGGTTTTATTTAACCATCATTTAAGGCAGATAAATGAATGTTTCAGATGCTAGGAAAAATTAGTTTTGTTGAAAAACTATTAAGAGAAATTTTTTTAGAGGAATAAAATATGAGAAAGTAAAATAAACAGAACTTTAGAAAAAATAAAAAGTCTTGCCAATTAAGAAATGAACCATTAAAATTTACAATATACAAATACAATACAAAAACGATACAAATACAATACAAATACAATACAAATACAATACAAATACAATACAAATACAATACAAATACAAAACAAATACAATACAAATACAATACAAATACAAAACAAATTCAATACAAATATAATTCAGATACAATACAAATACAAAAAACATACAATACAAATACAATACAAATACAATACAAATACAATACAAATACAATACAAATACAATACAAATACAATACAAATACAATACAAATACAATACAAATACAATACAAATACAATACAAATACAATACAAATACAATACAAATACAATACAAATACAATACAAATACAATACAAATACAATACAAATACAATACAAATACAATACAAATACAATACAAATACAATACAAATACAATACAAATACAATACAAATACAATACAAATACAATACAAATACAATACAAATACAATACAAATACAATACAAATACAATACAAATACAATACAAATACAATACAAATACAATACAAATACAATACAAATACAATACATATTCAATAGAAATACAATACAAATACAATACAAATACAATACAAATACAGTACAAATACAGTACAAATACAATACCAATACAATACAAATACAATACAAATACAAAAAAAATACAATACAAATACAATACAAATACAATACAAATACAATACAAATACAATACAAATACAATACAAATACAATACAAATACAAAAAAAATACAATACAAATACAATACAAATACAATACAAATACAATACAAATACAATACAAATACAATACAAATACAATACAAATACAATACAAATACAATACAAATACAATACAAATACAATACAAATACAATACAAATACAATACAAATACAATACAAATACAATACAAATACAATACAAATACAATACAAATACAATACAAATACAATACAAATACAATACAAATACAATACAAATACAATACAAATACAATACAAATACAATACAAATACAATACAAATACAATACAAATACAATACAAATACAATACAAATACAATACAAATACAATACAAATACAATACAAATACAATACAAATACAATACAAATACAATACAAATACAATACAAATACAATACAAATACAATACAAATACAATACAAATACAATACAAATACAATACAAATACAATACAAATACAATACAAATACAATACAAATACAATACAAATACAATACAAATACAATACAAATACAATACAAATACAATACAAATACAATACAAATACAATACAAATACAATACAAATACAATACAAATACAATACAAATACAATACAAATACAATACAAATACAATACAAATACAATACAAATACAATACAAATACAATACAAATACAATACAAATACAATACAAATACAATACAAATACAATACAAATACAATACAAATACAATACAAATACAATACAAATACAATACAAATACAATACAAATACAATACAAATACAATACAAATACAATACAAATACAATACAAATACAATACAAATACAATACAAATACAATACAAATACAATACAAATACAATACAAATACAATACAAATACAATACAAATACAATACAAATACAATACAAATACAATACAAATACAATACAAATACAATACAAATACAATACAAATACAATACAAATACAATACAAATACAATACAAATACAATACAAATACAATACAAATACAATACAAATACAATACAAATACAATACAAATACAATACAAATACAATACAAATATACAAACACAATACAATACAATACAAATACAAATACAAATACAAGTACAAATACGAGTACAAATACAAGTACAAATACAAGTACAAATACAAATACAATACAATACATTGTACAATACAAATACAAATACAAATACAATACAAATACAATACAAATACAATACAAATACAATACAAATACAATACAAATACAATATAAATACAATACAAATACAATACAAATACAATACAAATACAATACAAATACAATACAAATACAATACAAATACAATACAAATACAATACAAATACAATACAAATACAATACAAATACAATACAAATAAAATTCAAATACAAATGCTGCGAGTTTTTGTCTAGTGTATAATTATGAACAAATCGAAATTTTTTTTCATATTTTCCGAGCTTAGACATTCAAAAATATGCATTGGAAAGGATTTTTGAAAATTCCGTTTATTTAATGATCTACATCTATTGTAGTACGACCGGGACTCAAAACTTTAAACGCGTTTTTCTCGAAACTACTTTTTCCAATACGTTTAACATGTTGTAAGGTCTAATGAACCGATTAACTTAAATTTTGGAGTGGTCCTTTTTACACAACTCTCTATGACACGGACAGTCTTACAAATTAAGGTTTTTTTTCCAGATAACTAGAAGGGTTGAAATCGTGTCGAGATAGAGAGGTACCTTTTTTTAGCACTCCCTACCAGAGCCTTGCACGAACTTCCGTTCGTTCGTTCATAGACATAAATGCAAATATTTTGTTCGTTCGTTCGTACAGAAATAAAATATATATTTTGTTCTTTCGTTCGTTCGTAGAAAATAAATCTTCGTTAGTTCGTTCGTAGAAAATTGATGTTTGTTCGTATAAAATAGATGTTATTTCGTTCGTTCGTAGAAAATAAATCTTTGTTAGTTCGTTCGTAGAAAATTGATGTTTGTTCGTATAAAATAGATGTTATTTCGTTCGTTCGTAGAAAATTAATGTTCTTTCGTAGAAAATACATTTGCGTTCGTTCGTTCGTTCGAAAATACATAGAAAATTGATGTTCGTTCGTTCGTTCGTTCGTAGAAAACAGTTCTTCTTTCGTTCGTTCGTAGAAAATAGTTATTCGTTCGTAGAAAATGTAAATAAAAATTTTGTTCGTTCGTTCGTTCGTAGAAAACACTTGTTCGTTCGTTCGTAGAAAATATAAATAAAAGGTTGTTCGTACAAATTTATCAACTCAACCTAGAAATTGGTCAATATGAAAAACAGTGTTCGTATCGGCAAATTCCCAGGTTGAGTTGATAAATTTTTTGTCAGTGTAGAGTCAACAAAAGTTTCTGCCAATGTTTCTTCTTTGAGTAAAGACAAGAATTCGAATTTTAACATCAGCGTTCGAACAGAAGTGATAAACACTCCATAACGTAATATTAACGGATATTCTGCCGCAAACGGAAAATATTTCACTTGCTGAACGATCTATGTATAAGAGGGGAAAAAACACAAAAAATCCAAACTGTTAAATGCATTCAATAGCTTTAAAATGTTGACTTTGCCGCAGATTTCTGAGCTCTGTCTTGTTCTAGCGGACACAAAATACTCATGTTCTGCCACTTACACACACACTCTAGCATACAGTGTGCTCCAAATACATGCATGTATGCATAAAATTACAACATTTCCGTAAATGCTGACCGACCACAAAAGTGACGGGATTTCCAATTGTTGCTTGAAATCCTTTTTAATCGAGCTCTTAATTTTATCAATTAATTAATTGATTTTGTAATGTTTTTCGTACGTACCATACATAAAGGTGTGCATGGCGTCTATAAATTTGTGAGGATGTATAGTTTGTGTGGAGCACTGTTGTGTGGAGCATTCGAATGAAATATTGACATATAGCAAGCTTTTTTTTCAACAGACAATTTAATGACCTTCAGTGAAAGCCAAGCGTATTAAATAAAATCAATTTCAACGATTACAAAAATTATAATAAAAACAATTGTGAAACAAAAATGTTTGAAAATTATAAATTAAGCATTAACAGCAACAACAAGAGCGGTAAATTAAAAAAAAAAATAATATAAATATTAAACTACAAAATAAAACTTAATTAAAGGCAATTACAATTGCAGATAATGTCATCGTACAGCGCGAAGAAATCATTGCTATACAATTTAAGCAAAATATAATCAGAATAAAACGGAAAACGGAAAACGAAAAATAAAAAGAAATGCTTTGCAACAGCATCAATTGTACAGGTTTTACAGGATACAATTACGCAGGACACAGCAGGTAGTTGTTGTCGTCGTCGTTGCTGCTTTGTTGGCCATTTTAATGAGATTGACCTTTAATTAAATTGAAAATGTAGCTGCTTCCGGATCATAAGTTGAGCTCATATATATATTTTATTGAAAATTCAAGAAGAATAAAAAACCAAAAATCTGATCAGGTTGATGGCTTTTATGTCAATGACAGAATCACAAATGGTGCTTTAATTTCAATGGCGAAGATTGAATGTAGAGAAAATTTGATTCAATGGGCGCATTTAAGGTACAATTGTGTTATGATGATGTTGAAATTGAATATATGTATCATAGTTAAGTTGAGATTTTTTGTTGGCATACAAAAATAATATAAAAAAAAAATTGTGCACATTTTTTCATCAAAGCCTCGAATAACACATTACTTATGACTGCTTTTTAAAAATTTAATATAATTTATATGTTCACAAAATATAATTCACAGTATGTCGTTGATTTTTCAAAAGTAACTTTGCTTTTCATTTTTGGTACTCTATTTGGGGTATTCAATTCAGCTTAAATTTAAACATCAACTTAACACCATCTGCAATGCATTCGATTTCTATGAACACGTCATAAAATGTTGTCCAAAATACACGCATAACACTTTAATTATATCAATGTGTTTAGTATGCAAAATGTTGATACTAACATCGAATTAATTAGACATACACACACACACACACACACACACAAATACATAGCCAAAGTTAAAAGTGTGTATTTGCTTAATTATTTCTACTATTCAGAAAATTAAATAAATTTGCATAATTTGTGTAAATATTGAAACACGCAACTTGCATTAAAATTGATGTCAGTGTCAGTTTGAATGAAAGTATGTAATTTATAACAGAAAATTCGAGAATAGCTTAAATACGATACGAACAGCAAATATATCCTATGTACACTGTAAATAGCAACAACAACAACAAAAACAACAACTATAACAACCGATGCAATAATGTATTAAGGTGATGATGTTGTTGTTGATACTAAAGTTGTTACTAACAATGATTAGTTTAACAACAAAAACAACAACAACAATAATAAATTAGCCCAATCAAAATATTTGGAGAATATTTTAACACCAGAATAACTATTAAGAATAATTGAGTTTAGCAACAGTGCAGAACAAGAAAAAAAAAGTACAAATTTATTAAGTCTGGTTGTAACTTTATACTATTGAACTTAAGCCTCTAAATAGAAACAGAGTAATAAAATGCAATTTTATCAATATTAAGATAAAAAGCATTGTTAAATGGAGGAAGCCTTTAAACTAAGTCGATAAAATCCTCAAGCTTAAAGTTTTTTTTCTTAGATATGATCGAAATATTCTTTACGGGAATCATAATTATATGCCTTTGGAAAAGATTTTGTTATTCAGAGAGTTCTGATAAATTTTTCGAGGCATGAATTAAAAAAATTCCATAAAAAGTTTGAATCATTTTTGACTTATTGAATGCATTAAAAAAATTTAACGTCAATGTCATCGTAGAGCTCATGCAGCTCGTGGTTCATTCGGATGCGATAGTCATCGCCGACACGAACAGGACCGAAGATTTTGCGAAGAACTTTTCTCTCAAACACCCCCAGAGCGGCAGCGTCAGTTTGCAAAACTACCCATGCCTCGCGCCATAAAACAGCAGAGGAACAACGAGCGTCTTGTAGAGTGTTAGTTTTGTCGATCGAGAGAGAGCTCTGGAACTTAGTTGCTTACTGAGCCCGTAGTAGCACCTATTAGCAATTATTCGAGGAACAACGAGCGTCTTGTAGAGTGTTAGTTTTGTCGATCGAGAGAGGGCTCTGGAACTTAGTTGCTTACTGAGCCCGTAGTAGCACCTATTAGCAATTATTGTTCGTCGCTTTATCTCCAGGCTGATTTCGTTTTTGGTATTAATGGCGGTGCCAAGGTAAACGAACTCCTTGACTACTTCAAAGTTATAGCTGCCGGATGAAACGTGGGAGTCTAAACGCCGAGCTCCCTTGTTTGTAGACAGCATATACTTTGTTTTACCCTCATTTATCGTCAAACCCACTTTGGCTGATTCCTTTTCGATAGCGGTGAAAGCAGCGGTACCATTTTTCTTGGTTCTGCCGGCAATATCAATATCATCAGCGTACGCAAGGTGGACACGTTTGTAGAAAATGGTGCCATTACGATGCACACCGGACTTTCGTACGATCCCCTCCATGATGATGTTGAAGAGATCGCAAGACAGTGGATCGTCTTGTCTGAAACCTCTTTCGGTATTGAAGGTTTCGGAGAGGTCATTTCCTACGTGTGTTGCTCAACGTCATTCTGCAAAGTCTAATCAGCTTTGCAGGTATACCGAACTCAGACATTGTTGCGTATAGGAAATCCCTTCTCGAGCTATCGAACGCAGCTTTAAAATCGGTAAAAAGAGATGGTGTGTGTCAATTTGATTTTCGTGGGTTTTCTCCAGGATTTTTTCGTAGCGTGAAAATCTGGTCTATGGTGGACTTTCCAGGTCGTAAGCCACACTGATAAGGTCCAATCAGTGTTTTTGTAATCGGCTTTAATCTTGCACATAGTACGCTTGAGAGAACCTTATATGCGATGGAAATAAGACTGATACCTCTATAGTTGACGCAGATTGTTGGGTCTCCTTTCTTATGTACAGGGCACAGTACGCTGAGGTTCCAATCGTCGGGCATGCTTTCTTCTAGCCATATTTTGCTGATGAGCTGATGCATGCGCCTTATCAATTCATCGCCGCCGTTTTTAAACAATTCAGCTGACAGGCCGTCAGCACTCGCTGCTTTGTTGTTTTTGAGTCGTTGGATAGCAACTCGAACCTCTTCATGGCCTGGTGGTGGTACTTCCACGCCGTCATTGTTGATTGGTAGCTCTGAACTGCGCTCTCCATGGGCGGCATTGGTGGAATCGTCGCCAGTAAGTAAATTGGAGAAGTGCCGTCTCCACAATCTCAGCACACACTGCGAATCCGTATTCAGATCTCCATTTTCGTCTCTACAAGTGGATGCTCCGGGCTTGAAACCTTGGATTAGACGCTTAACCTGTTGATAGAATTTTCGTGCATCCTTCTTGCCCTGGTATACCTCTAGTTCCTCACGCTCACGCTTTTCCTGCTCTCTTTTCTTGCGTCTGAAAAGGCGCCTCTCTTCCTTCCTCTTTTCGCGGTAGTTTTCTCGCACGGCTCGCGTTGCAGCTGACTGCAGCGTTTTTCTATATTCGGCGTTTTTTACTGCAGTCGCAATGCGACACTCCTGATCATGCCATTGGTTCCGAGGTTGCGGGCGCCGGAAACCAATGGCTTCTTCAGCGGCAGCGCGCATGGAGTGGGATATATGCGCCCAAAGTCCGCCGGCGTCGTCGGGTCCAGAGGTTGGTTGGTTGAGCTTAACCGAGAGTTGAGCGGAGTAGCCTTCGGCAGTCCGTTGTAATTGCTTAGCGACATCTAGCTTTCGTTGCATTCCTGTGCGTATGTTCTTCGCATTACATAATCGCATGCGGATCTTGGCTGCAACAAGATAATGGTCGGAGTCAATGTCGACCCCCCGAAATGTACGCACATCTAGAACACTAGAGGCATGCCTTCCGTCGATTACGACATGATCAATTTGGTTTCGCGTTTTTTGATCCGGGGACAGCCAGGTGGCCTTGTGGATGTCGAGGTGCTTAAATCTGGTGCTACTAACTACCATGTTTCGCGCCGCGGCGAAGTCGATCAGTCTTAGACCGTTGTTCGTGTAGTTCTCATGAAGACTGAACTGACCGACAGTGGGGCCAAAGATGCCTTCCCTTCCGACTTTCGCATTAAAATCGCCGAGGACTATTTTCACGTCATGGACCGGAGGGTGGTCGTATACGTCCTCAAGACTAGCGTAGAAAGCGTCTTTGACGGCTTCGTCCTTTTCCTCCGTCGGGGCGTGCGCGCAAATAAGGCTGATGGAGAAAAATTTTGCCTTGATGCGGATCGTGGCCAATCTTTCGTTGACAGGTGTGAACCGGGAAACAAGGTGGCGTAGTTTCTGGCTAACAACGAATCCACATCCAAATTCGCGCCTCTCCGCATGGCAGCTGTAGTAGATATCACAGTGTGCTTGTTTAGAGCAGCCTTGCCCTTTCCATCGCATTTCCTAGATGGCGGGGATGTCAGCCTTTATTGTTTTGAGGGCTTCCGCCAGTTGGATAATGGCACCTTCCCTATAAAGGGTTCGGACATTCCAGGTGCATATCCGTGAATCATTGTCTGTTTTTCGTTTGCGGTGGTCGTCAACGTAATTGGGGTTCTTATCCGAGGCTGGTTTAGTTTTCATTGGGCAGTAGTAATGTGGCGGGACCCAAGCCCTGCGCTTATTCCATGTTTAAGGTCTATGGAGTGACCCGCTGCTCAAATTAGCCGTCAAACTGACGGATGCCAGTTTGCCGTTGCCCAGGGAACACCACGTGGAGGTTTGAGTCGACTTGAGACGATTTCGACATGGATAATCCTGGCCTCGCCAGGTTGAGGCGATCAGACACGTTGCCATGTGAAGGTTCGCCCCCTGTTCCCCATATTTAAGTCATTGCTTTAATTTAAGTCATTGCTGATTTTATTAAAATTTGAAATCGCAAATGTGAAATAGAATTGATTGAAATGTGAAACAGCTTAAGTCTTTGTTGAAAACTTTGAAGTCAATTTGAAGTCCTTGGCATGAAATGATTGAAATCTTTAAAAATAAATTTGGTCATGAAATCATTAAATCCACGATTTATAATTTCTTAACTTAACCTCTACTGTACACAAATTTTGTAATATAAAAAGCAAATTTGTAATAAAAATAATTCCATTCCACAAAAGACTTTTTTCACAATTCTACTGATTTTAAACATGATTGCAACTGACTTCCAATGATGTCACTGATATCAAATTGATTACAATTGCATGAAATAAATGACTTCAAGGAGCACGATTTCAATATAAGTGAATGAATCAAAAGACTTCAACAAAAATTCATGAATTACATTATAATTAGTTATGCAGTAGGTAATATCATTGTTTTCTAATAATTATAATTTTTGTAGAACAGCCCACAATTTTTATATTTTGAAATATGTTGAGATATAATATGTTTTTGGTGTCATTGAAAAGAAAATTGAATGAATTACAAAATTGATGCCAAAAAAAAATTTCATTTAATCGGCAAAATTTTGAGAAATTTCCACTCAAAATTGAAATTTGGAAGTTTCAACCGATTGATTTAATATTCTAACGAGCATAGCTCGGTAACGGCTAAGTCGGTGGGGTTTGTTGATATACCGTTAAAAAGTTGATTTTATTCCCTTTGCAATGAGCAATACGTTTAGTGTAAGTTAGTTTTCCTGCTAGAAACATGTGAAGGTGGTAGTCGGAACTCGTTTTCACACACACTAGATGCACACCCAGTACCAGTTATGACCTCTTTTTCTATCTGTTAAAACTTATGAAAATACTTTTTTGCCTTATTTGGATTATTAACTAAAACATGAATAAAATTTGTTATTTTTACACATCACATTTATTTCATTTATGTATACGCACTATCGGAATACCTCTTAATACATCACTAGTAAATAAAACAACTGTAACGTGGGTAGTTAAATACTAAAACAACACACAATACTAACATACACCTTAATTAATTTCACCCGGATGGCAACACTAGCCCGAGGTGAAAAGCGATATGTCAGGAACAACGAAACAGCTGAAACATAAACTCAACACACCCTAGGTTTATTAATACAGGTTAAGTCACTTGAGAGAAGCTCGGTCGAACTGTCAGAATGGATAAAAGGAAATCAAGAAAAAAAAAAACCTGAATCTGTACAATTTTTAGCTAACAGCTACTTTGACAGTTCGAGCAAAGGCAGAAAAAGAGTGCTTTTCTCTCAAGTGATTTAACCCAAGGTTGATTTATAAGGTTGTCGCAGGGCTGATCGCCGTCTCTTCTTAGTACCCATAATTGTCAAAACCAGCCAATTTTTCGAATGACTACGAAAGATAAACGGATGATAAAAGAGAGCACTTGCAGATTTTCTATGAGCTGTCAACTTAGAATTGACAATTATGGGTACTCGCTCTCTCCCTTGCGACAACCTTATAAATCAACCTTGATTTAACCTATATTAATGAACATTGAACACACCATGACTGTGCAGTCAAGCTGGGGTGACTTACACAACGAGTGGCAAATTAAAATTCAGTCTTGCAGCAGCAGCCACACGGGTAAGTCATCTACAAATAATTAACTCCTGATAAACCTTCCTCCTAATAAACCTTTTACCTACGCGTTGTGCCATTGAGGACGACGTTTTCATTCTAAGTCCTACCCATGCGTTGTGCCATTGAAGCGGACAATTCTGTCCTAAGACTTGCCCACGCGCTGCCCCAGAACGGTTGATGATTTCAACAGCTGACGATGGATGACATCGGTACATCAGGATACTAAGAAACCCGGATCAAAACCAGTGTAAAGAAATGAACAAATATTGAGCAAAATTGACACTAAGTAAATGAAATACAAATTTATCACTTATCAAATTTATCGTTAACTCGTGAACTCAAATTTTTAGTATAGATTATATTTTAATTTAAAAATTAACTATTTAAAATAAATATCAAGAATCGATAAACTAGATTTAACCACGTGTACTAAATTGTTTGTGAACGAACCCTGGACACCGGCGAGTGATACCTCGGCAAGAAAAAGGTTCGTCACAAACAACAACGTAGACCAAAGTCGTGAAATATTAATTAACCCTGTAGCTCCTAAAAATGTGGAAATAGACCACTCCCCCACCCCTCCCCCTCCCCCTCCTGTACGTTTTTTTGTTCGACATTTCAGTTCAGTTCAGTTCAGTTCGACATAACCTATCACCTCCGTTAATAGTTGCAGTCAATTGCGGGACACCCTGTATAATCATATCATGATTATCTTTAAATATCAATTCCAAATGAACCTGAGGACTTCCTTCTAGCTGAAAAATTTTATTTATTTAAATAGCATCATAAAAAATATAATTAATATGTAATTGCACTAAAATGCTTAATCAAACCAGCACTTTTGAACGATACACATTTTGTACTTTTAATAATGCTATTATGATTCACAAAAGGGATACGTGAAAAATTTCAAATGCTCAGGAACAATGGTTTTGCTTTTGAATTTCAATACACTTTAGTACAAAACACTAATTTTTAGGCTTGCAATAACTGCTGAGCTTCCAATGAGATTTTACTTGCAATAATTTTTTTTAACATAGATACTCGACGGTTTGGAAAATGCAAGTTAACCCATTTTCGTCAAAAGAGAATTTATCACTTTTTTGCGTTGCCATCGTTATGTAATTTTTTAGTTTTTTAATTTTGGTTTTTTTTTTCCTCCTCTGACTAATTCTAGATCCGCAACAGACTCTTTGCAAATATATTCCTAGCAAGCTACATTGCTATACTTTGTATATAATAATGTTTAGAAATAAATATTGACAGTTTGTCAAATTAAGGCATTAAGAAATATTATGAGCTGAAAACAAACATTTTTCATTCAAACCACATTAGCGTATTTTCGGCATATATGTACCTTTCTAATAAATGTCGATAAAATGCAGCTTACGTTAATGCAATTTCAACATGATAACCACAAGTAATGCAAACTTGTGAAACCTTCAATCCGCTTTCAAATTAATTTCCAACAACTTGTGCTCATTTTCGAAACAATGCAATAAAACAAAACAAAAAAGAGGAAAAAAAATAAATCCCTAACCTGCAGCACGACAGCCAGCCCACAGATACACTTAAACACAACCACACACACACAAACACAAATACAATCACACTTAAGGTAACACTCGCACACTCACTCACACACACAAACAGATACTACCATTCACGCTCTTACACAGTACATGTGACAATCGCATTTCTACTTCCGGTAGCTACTTCCGGTTTCCTGCAATTTAGGCATAGAAAACCGCGCGCTCAGAGTAATAACAACAACAACAACAACAACAACAACTTCGAGTATTTGAAGAACATAATTGATTTCACGTTGATGTAGCGCTATTTTGTTGTTATCCTTGTTGATGTTGTTGTTCTTGCTGCTACTACAGCAGCTGCCTTGATTGTTGTTGTATTGTTTGCGCGCGAGAGTGTGTGTCTGTGTTCGCTTGTGTTTACGAGAAATTGCAGCAGATGCAAACATTGCGGCGTTATTGCAATTTGTGGCACTTTGCAGTTTAATCCTTTTTGCCTTGTTCTAAATATCTATGCTTGTTTATGTGTATGTGTGTGCCGCTAAGTTTGGTTGGTTGTTTGAGTGTGTGTTTCTGTAACAGTAGAGAAGCTTTTGCCTGCTTAGAAATACCTATACCGCATAATAAAATACAAACACACAAACACACAGGCACACAAGAGACAACCACAGGCGCAACACGTTACTGTATGAACACATACTAACACACAGTTAAGCGCACGCATACGTACGCGCCTTTCTCTACACTTTAGTGCGGTGTATAGTAAGTTTTTCAAATTTAATTAAATTGTAGAAGGTGGATTTGAAGTAGGGACTGGGAAGCGGGAGTGGGAGATTCGCGACCATATTTGAGCTCTGGAGGTTTTCCATAGACACGCATGCACACACACACACACACACACACACATATATATACAGCACTAAACAGATTAGTGCTTATAAATGAAGGTGAACCTATGAAATACAAACACGAACACACACACACACACACATCCAAACGCACGCACGCATACGCGAGATTTGGTAATATATTCGCCAAACATGAACATGAACTGAACACAATTTCGATGCCAACACCGTAGCACGTTGAGCTGTAGGGGGAAAAACTCACCTTGTCAGCTATGAAACCCTTTGCAAATCAGTCAGAGCAACTGAATGTTGAACAACAACAACAACAACGACAGCTTAAGCCTTTTTTAAACAAGCTCTTCATACAAGTAGCTATCACAGCCAAAAATATCAAAAAAGTCCCTCTTCTAAAATTCACGAAAATAATAAATAACAAAGTTTGGCAAAAGAATTTCAATAACGTTGCACGCCTTCTTTGTTGTTCTTGTTGTGGTAGTTATTGTTGTTGTTTTTTTTGGCATTCAACCGACCCTGCATTGCATTGGCAACGCTTCATTTTTACCTGCTATATACTTGGTTAAAGTCATCGAGCTGAATTTTGCGTATCCTAGCTAACGCATTAATTTTGTTGCCAACAAAAATAGAAAAAAAAACACACACACAAAAAAAAAAACCCTAAAGCTAAAAACATGTTGTTGTTGTGGTTGCCAGCTATTGCTGGTAACACACATGCACACCACATATAAGCAACACACAAGCACCGGTAACTTTATTGCCTGTGAGTAAATTTTTTTAATAAAAATAGAAGGAGAATGAGTAGAATTTTGTTTATGAGAAAATTGTTTGCAACTAACCAAAAAGTAAGAGGAAATACTGGGAGTGGGCAGACTGAAAGTTAGATGCAAACATTATGAAGGTACCTAAATCGTTGATCCAAAATTTTAATTATATATTCAAAAATTCTTTTGGCTTGTTCAAAAAATGATTGATTCTAAAATATGCTCCAAGGACAGTTGTGAAAAAAATTATTAAAATAAACTTTAGCTTTTATTAAAAAGAAAAAAAAAAACGAAATGGCCATTTCAGCCCTTGAAAGGACTTTTGCCTAGCTTCTTATGATCAATTGTGTTGTGTGTGTTGTGAAATGTTTGAACACAAATGATCGAGAACTGAACCTACCAGCTTTATGTCGACTCCGAACGGCTTATGTTCTCAAGAAGCTTTTCATGGCAGTTTTGTACTCTCTGAGGTTTGCCATTGTCTGCAGAGAGGTGACGGCCGAACAGAAAAATTAATGCAATTGAAAAAACTTTCTGTGCTAGATGGGGGATTTAGCTTCAGCTTTTATTAGGTAACTCATATTGAAGCTTGAAACTCTTGTTTTATTTTTTACATTATTGTACTTTAGTAAAAAAAAAATTGTCGATAAAATCTTCAGGAAAGATTTCAACCGATTGAAAAATGAAAGTGCGTTACATGCCTGAGACTGTAAGCATCTCAACTGAGTGGTAACATCACATTTTACATGAATATTTAAACATGAAAAAGCGTATATGTGTGCCGCAATTTTTCACTCTCGACTAGACATGGGTAACGCAGCAAAAACCGCTGCGTTGATACACCAACTCAAACGCAGTTTGCTGTATCAGCGGAATGCGTTAACGCAATTGCGCCCTAGCGTAGTTTGAAATGCTATCCTGTATCAACAAGAGTTTAATCTACGTAGTGAGGACCAACGCGTTGCGTTATGTGGTTAATTTTTCGAATGTGGTGAATTTTGTGGTGGAATGCTAAGCGCAAATTGGGTTCACTTAAAAAAAATAAATGAAATCAAATAAAAAGCTTCAATCGATATATCTGATCTTAAGAAATCTTACTGCTAATAGATTCATTAAAGATTATTAAACCCATAAGAAATAAATATGAAATACAACTAAAGAAAGAGCAGATTAAAGCATCCACGAAAACTGAAGATATATTAAACTTCAAGCATGCAGTCAAACTGTATTTCGTTTAAAATTTGATGCGAGCCATCAAATAGATACATACGCGTACCTGGTATGCAAAACAAGTTCAAAGTTGGATCCAAATTTTTTTCAGCTTCGAACACAAACACATCCACCAGTTTAATCAATTGACCAAACCATTCTGTGAATGGCAAAACATTAATAACAGTCAAACGCACTCCAAGCATCTTCCCCCTGCAACCCCTTGTCCTTATTTATACCGAGTAATAATGTTCGCTTTCAACTTTCTGTTTCTATCCTCGATGCGCCGTACAACATGTGCAATTTTTGCTCGCTATGTAAACATTTTTTACTTTTGATTTGAGCGCGACATTTGCATTACTGCGCTAGTGCGTTAGTTTTATTAAAGCAAGTGTATCAACGCAGTAACGCATTGAAGTGCTTCAACTCATTAACGCAACGCAGCGCTGCGTTACCCATGTCTACTCTCGACCATAAGCGTAACCATGTCACCAATTCAAAAATGTGCTTGGAGATTTTCAACCGCAATTCGAAGGAGTTTTTGCTTCATTTCGTATTAGTGGCGGAAACATGGATATATCTCAATGCACCAGTGCTCAAAGAAAAGTCAAGATAGTGGAATTCTCGAGGTGAGAACACCTATTGAGTTTGCCATTGACCCGGCCATCTATCAGGTGATCCAGCAATACACAAAGCATTTCCGCCTGATAGACTCGATTCTTCTGAGTGAACGCCCCGGCTCTGCCACTCACTCAGAAAAATGCATGTTGTCAGATGAACTCTTCTAAACTGTTAATAAACTGTTTTGCGAAAACTGTTGAACGAAAGGTTTTCCATTGACTAAACAGTTTAACCGGCAAAATTAACGGTTTTTGGGTTCAGTTCAACAATTACGGTTGGAAAAAATTTGCTATTGTTTCACTATTAACAGAAATGCTGTTGAACGAAAGGTTCTTCCATTAGCTAAACAGTCTAACCAGTCAAATTGAACATTTTTAGCCTTCCATTCAACACCTGCGGCTGTCAAATTCCACTGTTGTAACCAGCAAAGAACGAATCGTTTGCAAAATCTGAGTTTCTGCTTGTATCGTTGATGGCGAGGAGTAAAAAACAAAGGCGAAGCAAAAAGAAACTAATCTCATGTTTACACGAAGTCTTCTTCGGGTGTCGTTGCTGTTAATTCGACGTTCGTCATTGGAAAGTGCAGTTCATGATATTGTGCAAATTTTAATAGTTTTATAGCCAAAAAAGTGTGAGTTGGTGTAATATTGAAGTAAAAATTATTTGAAACAATTTAACTGCAAAAGTGGTGAAAAAGGAAAATAACTTAATTACCTACTTAGGGGCCGTAACAGCCCGAGTTCGGGTTTCGGCCGTTGTTTCAAATATTAAGACTGTTAATTCAAGAGTCCGGACTATTATTCAAATAAACAAGATTCACCGTTACTCTAACATTAGGTGCCGTCACTTCAACAGTCCGAACTGTTACCTCAAAACAACAAATAGCACCGTTACCCCAACTGTGAAGACTGTTACTTCAGCAACCCAGTTTGTTGTTGCAAAATTAATAACAACAGAACTGTTGTTATTAAAGGTCCAGACTGCTGCATCAACCGTAGGATGGGATTTGACGGTGAAACCTGTAGTGACAACCTACTTTTTCGTTGATTTGACAGTCTTTTTTTTTTGAAACGGCTTCATATGTTATAAGAGTTTTATAACATTTTTCTGTTATGCGCACCCTCTGCTTTCCGTCCATAAGCATACGCGTCTCCCTGACATCTCGTTGTACAAAATCAAGTATGCGTATACATATGCCTATATAGGGTCGCTGATCCATACCACGTAGCATTTCGCAACATCCTGAGGGCTGTTAGCGCCGCCGTTTTCTTTATTTCTAAATCCAACGGCAGCATACCTTGGAGAAAATCCATTGCGCTTGTTGGAGTAGTGCGTATTGCACCTGTTATTCCAACACACGCCAGCCATTAGACGCTGTCCAATCGCTTCTTAATGGTTTTCTGGCTGAATTTTGGCTACCAAATCACCGAAGCATGCGTGATGACAGGTCTAACCATCATAGTGTAGACCCATTCATAGCCTCTGGCTAAAGCCCTCATTTGAGGCCACTGAAACAGAACCCTCTTGGACAAGAACCCAACTAACCCAACTTTCGTGAACATGTTGATTTCAGCTCCAAAAAGTCTGAGTGGTTATCTCCTCAGGCCTACCCCCTTTCACGGTAAGGCCTTGTTCACGACACCACTCCTACACTATTCGGAGTGCTCCCTTCATGATGTCAGAAATGGTGTCAATGAACTTCCTACAGACCACCAACGCAATATCATCTGCATACCCTATCGTATGCCCGATTCATCCATCTAGCCAGTAGTGAGTCCACAGTGATGTTCCACAGGGTTGGCGAAAACACCCCGCCCTGAGGACATCCTCTACTTACTCTACCTCTAGTCTTGACTACCAATCCGCATGTTGAGAGCCCTGTGCTTGAGCATACTGTCTACCCAAATTGTTATCACTGGGCTTACATTGCGCTCTGTCAGGGCTTGACACAGTTTCGTTTGACATGAATTGTCTTCAAGGCTGAGGCTACACGGTGATCGTTTAAACGGGGTTCACAAGTTTTCTTGCTTTCAATGGAAACTGTCCAAAAACAGTGAGAGTGATATTGTCTGCAAGCACATTGTAGAGAGATCAAAATTTCCTCATTTTTGAACGCGAAGCGATTGACTGACCACCCTAAGCGTGTTTAGGACTGTTTTTTTATATGAAGTTTTTGCACTCTATCTATCTCCACACTCATTTAAAGAGTAACAAAAAGTTGTAAGCGCTCTTTATAGATAAAAAAAAAACGTCCGTGGCGAAGCAGCGTTCACGTACTTTACTTGCAGGGAGAGGGCAAAAGAAGAATTGAGAAAAGAGGTGTCACAATGAGAAAAATAATAAAAAAATACGTGAACAGAAAACTAGTAAAAACTTGCAAACTAACAGCTGCTCGAACGACTTGACAGCATTTTTGAAAAACAAAAAACAATTTGTAAATTTTTAAATTGTAAAAATATTCTTTTAAAATATTTTAAAATTTAAATATTTGAAAATGATACAATATAAAATAAATTGAAATTGTTTGCCAAAGACTTTTAAGCACAAATGTTTCTTCTTCCGTCCATTTTAATAGGAAATCCACAAGAAATAACTTTTGACAGTTTGTTTTTTTTTTTTTGACAAACAGTTTTTTTCGTTAGCTGCAAGTTCTTGCAAGTAGAAATTTTGCTAGCAGTAACCTGTAGCTACTTTTTTCTCTCTCACTTTTTTATGCTCTCGTTGTCTTCTCTCGTTGCAAGTTTTTCGAGTACGTGAACGCTTTACTAGTAAAAACTTGTAGCATTTTGTTATAATTTGTAAAAATTTTTTGTTAGTAGACAAACCTAATATTGTGAAGTGATTAGAAGTTATGGCGATGTGGATTGGGTTTCAACATAAAAACAAACTACTTTCGATACAGGTATTTTGTGGTAAGAACCAATCCATATAGACCTGTGTTATTAACTGCATTCAGAGGTTATTATATTTAAACATTCATCATAGACTAAAGCATGAAGTTAATTTGAGGTTATTGCTTGAATTACTCTTTACTTTATCGAAAAGTTTATCATTATTTGAACTATCGCTGAAACTTTAGACTTGCTGTTTATCTGTTGTCTGTACAATAATAATCTTTTATTATTAACTGCCACATTAAACTTGACATTGTCTTAATCGCTGTCAGAATCATTTACAAATTATTGATAATACTATCGAAATGTCTCATTTAATGGTTTTATTTCTTATTAAAAACTGAATAATAAACTTTATTATTGATTGCATATTTGTCTGAGTCATAAATCATATCATTAAATTTTTAAGATATAATTCTGCCAATAATTGTGTCATTGACTGTCTGTCACTCTTTATTTAATACAGTTTGACTTGCAATAAATCGTTTAGTTTTTCACTGATTGGCCCAAACCAATTTGTTTTTGACAGAATATTGATTGTATTATTAACCATTATAATTACTGAATTCTTGACTGTCTGATGATTCACATCAATTTCAATATTGCTTACTTTTCCATGGCTTTCTTAATATAATGTTGCTATATTTTAAGTTGGTTTAGAAGACATTTATTGTATTTAGTTAATAATAATCATGGGCACAAAAACTTTTGTGGGATTAACTTTGTATTTCACCAGTGCTTCATTTCGCTTGAAGGTTTATTAATCTTATTTAAAAAAAATTTATCAACATAAATATTTCTCTCTCCTCCACTAGAATATCCAACAATATAAATCTCAAGGATATTTGTGAATTTTCCTTAAATTATAATGACTTAATAACCTTGAACTTAATCTGGCTTAAAATTTAATGTCTAATCTTTAATCCCATCGAATCCTTTGCTATATGAATTAACCCACAGCCAGCTCTTTGTGTAGCAGTAACGACTAACGGGATATTTTTAATGACGCTGCATTTGACTCGATGCTACAAAACATAAATAAATCGACCTCTAATGCGATACCACGACCGCAATCGGTAACGCCTCCCACCAGGCCTTTTCCAACCCAACTCAACCACCTACTGAGGTCCATGCAAAATACACACAACAGCCTAGACAACATACAGCGGTTTAATGAAACTGCCTCTTGGAACGGAACATTCTAACAGCCACGAATACTAGCACTGATAGAGTGTGATGACTAGGAAATGGGGCTATTGCGAATTTGGGGGACGAGGAGGACAGTGTTTGCAGAAATTCTGAGGATTCAATTGTTATGCTCGAGTTGTGTTACGATAAATTTAACTGCGGTGCGACTTTTTGAATAGATGTATGAATGAATGAATGAATGAATAAATGGATAAACCGAAAGTTAGAGCCAAAAGGATGGGTTGACTATAAGCACTGAAACTAGCATGGGCGTCGTCTATTGCTTTTCGTGTATATGCATATGTGTATGTGTGAAGAAGAATGCCTAACCAAGCGATTGTTTAAAGCCATAAAACACATTAGTTAACCAACATATCATACGAACCGAAAGGCGGTTGAGCAGGCCCATTGAGCGTGTGATACAGAGGCTGCAGAAAAACATACGACTATTGAAGAGGTACGAGTACAGATAGATAATGATGATGATAGTAGTGGTGACTAAATTCACGGTGGTGGTGCTGCTGATGTTGGTGGCGGCGGCAACAAGCTTCCGTTGCTCTTGCGCGAAAACAAATGCAAGTTTGCGCTAATTTATTGTTTTGAAATTGCCACGATGCCGCTGTCATTTTCATAACTGAGTGGTTGTTGGTACTATGATGATGTGAAAGGCAGCCATGTGGTTACCAGCAGCAGAATCAGCAGGCTGAACACTTTATATTGAATACTTCACAACAAAAGCGAGGGAAGGGAAAAAAAAGTAAGCATAATGGCCAAACAGGCAATACAGGACATTCAGTTTTTAGTTCCGAGCAGAAGAATGGGAAGGAATGCTAGAACTTTAAATTCGCACTACGAATTACCGATTAGCTATGAATCCGAGCAGTGGTGGCTTGAATGTTAGTTGTGATGGGTACAATTGCGGGGTTTAAAAAACTTCAATAAATATTACCCAAACTTACTCGTATTTGTGTGAGAAGTCTTTTGTTTGGGTATTTTCAAAACATATAGCAATATAATTTCTGGAAACTAAAAAATTTGCGAACTAATATGAGAAAAGCTATTTTCATCAATTTTGTTTGGTTATTTTTAAACCAGAATAGTATTGTTTCTAGAAACTGAAAACTTTTTTTTTAACAAATATGAGAAAAGTTATCGTATGATTTCTTGAGCCTCAGCAAATCTATGAAGAATATCTGTACACTGCCCATAGTGATAAATTATGCCACCACCACTGTCTGTCAAGTTCACTTACTGTTGTGTCTGTATATATGGATATAGATGCTGTAACGTCGATAGCAAACGACTATCCATTTTATCTTGTCTAAACATGCCACATGAATGGAACCTTTCAACCACGTACAATGGAAAAAGCTTAATTTGTTCGTACGAATTGCAATAAACATGTCCGCGATTCAATTAAAATAAATGGTTTGAATTTCAAAAGATTTCCAATTATTTTAATTCCATGGTATTATAGATTAGAATACAAATTAAGACAGGTGTAAATTTATAAGACCCAAATAGACAGAAGAACTGAGAGAATGGGATATTTTTTGTAATTCAATTGAACTCAGGGCAATTTGAGAAGTATTTTGAGATAAATATTTTTTTGTTTTGCAAAAAGCGTTTTATTTCTTACTAATGTCTCAGTTAAGATCGACACATTTAGTCAAGAAATTTTCCAATTTTTTTTTATACCTTCCAAATAATACTATAGGTTTAATCAAGGTCCTCAAAATAGAAGCTTGTTTCAGTGATGACCTCTTCGTTCGACTCAAACTTCTTATCGCTGAAGTATTTTTTTTTAGGTTTGGAAATAGGACGGGCACTAAATTTGTAGGTTATGGTGGATCGGGTAGCAGTTCAAAGACCAATTAATGAATTTTTGCCTTGGTGACTATAGATGGTGTGCGCCGGTGCGTTTTCATAGTCAAAGAGCACTTATTTATTTGCCAAATTTGTTCGTTTTGTTTCAAACCACTACCAAATCTGTTCAACAGCTGTGACTAATTTTCGCCGGTGATCGTTTTACTGTTTCAAGGTAATCGATCACTGGCGTATCGTTCACTGACTGTATACTGGGGTCATAAGACCTATTCTTCTTTATGGAGTAGTAATAGGTTGGCCTTCATTAGACAAGGTCACATATATGAAACAACTCCAAAAAATGCAGAGAATGGCATATATATGCATCAGCGGTGCTCTGAGAATAACACCGACTGCCCTCTTAGGGACCATACTTCATCTTCTATCCCTGGACAATGTTGGAAAATGGTTTCTAAACAAACAGCAGCCTGTTCAGCGTTAAGACTAAGAGAATTAGGTGCATGGAAAGCCTGACAATGGGGCACTCACCCATACTTAGTAACTTTAATTGCATCCCAACAAGGACTGATTATTGCAAGCCCTCGCTTTCCTTTGAAGGAAGCTATGGTACGCTAATTCCGCCTAAGACATACTGGATCATGGTGCGCCATGAAAACGAGGACGTTTATACTTCTAATATTGATGCATCAAAACTAAACGAAAAGGTCGGTTACGGGCTCTACTCAAAAGAGCTTGGGATATCTCTGGCTCGTAGGCTTCATGATCACTGTAGTGTGTTTCAGGTCGAAGTGAAAGCAATAAGGGAGGTTGCATCACGTTGTCTCGAAACGGGAAATTTATATCTTCTCGGACAGACAGGCTGCGATTCGATCAATTTAACAAGTAGCCACTTGTAACCAAACTCTAAGGTAACCAAGGAATGCCGTGCTTCATTAGGTGATATGTCGACTTATTTCAACATCAACCTAATATGGGTAATAGGGCATAAAGGCATTAAAGGAAATGAAAAGGTGGACAAACCCTCCGGGTATCCCGCTAGTGACTCGGACCTAATGGCAAACATTTTGAGAAGGAACTTCCATAGAGCCCCTAGCCCAAATCTTCTAATATTAATGGAGGAGATAGGTTTTGGGGGCGTATTAAGAAGAGTATACTCAATATAGCGGTGGTCGGAATAAAAGTACTCTTTAGACACCTTCCACTCACTAAGTTTGTCGACTATGAAGTCTGAAGCTAAAGTTAAATCTAGGGCTTCATTTTTGTTTTTATAATAAAGGTTGGTTCATCACCCTTATTACATATATCATATATAGGTTCGGGCTTATCAAATACTCAAAAAGTAACTCAACCCTTTCATTCGTGTCAGTACTTTCCCTTACGGAATTGTTGCATTGGCGTCGGCTGAGATGATGACCCCTCGACGCATGTCACCGGCGTCATCCACCTTCTTCCTGAAGCTATCTGAGGGCACCCTCGTCTGCTCTAGATATGTGGCTGTCCACGACCCTTGTGTTGGCCTCGTCCTCCTCGGAGAACTCATCCAAGAGAAGAGCATCCGAACAGTACAGGCCAGACACACCCCGCTTAGGTCAACCGAATCCACTGACATGGTCTCCTCGAGATCTCAATTCAGTGTCCAACATGGGAGCTCAGAAACCTCTGCTTCAGCCTGGCTTGACTGAGCTTCGGTTGAAGAGCCCAGTATAGACTTCCTGTCCCTGACATACACCTTCAGGCAGACCTTGAAGAGAGAGGAAATCAGAGGACTCCCTTCTTCTTCTCCAATGGCTTCAGTGACTCGGCGTTCAGCAGCAGTAAAACCTGCCTTGAGGGCTCCTCATGCTCCACAGGCTCATCCAGCTTGCCGATGGCCCAGCATTCAGTGGGCATATTCGGATTGTATGACCGGAACATGCGTAATACTGCCTCCGGGTCATTGGGCCTGTCCAGACTTAGCCCTGGGACGATGCGGCATATCGCACTTATCTACCGCTTGCAGCTTAGTCCGAGGTCAAAACTCTTCAAGTTTACTGATGGCCGCTTTATAGAAGGTAGCCGATCGGTCTTCGTCATAAGCTATCCATAATCTTAGCAGACTATATTAGCTCCAAATGCGATAATTTGAGCCAAAAATGAGCCTATTCACTAAACAAATTAGCAAATCAGATTTGCTGACTTTGAGCCCATTAACTGAAATTTCGATGCATTTTTCCATAAAGTGGTCTGACAAGGACCAAGCTGATGTGACTGACGTTGAATCGATAGCTCTTTTTATGCGTTTCGGTGCTACTGTATCTTGCAATGAAAATATTTTGCGAAATGGTCAACAATGTATCTCAGATGATCGTTTAAAACATCCCTCAATAAGTTCCCGGCATGACTACGAGATGGCGTTGCAAAGAAATTCTTGCTTTAATGTTTTAATTGTGCCTTGAATACACCTTCAAATAAACACAGTAAACATGTTATGACATTTGGTTTGTTATTGACTGAGTTACAGTGTTTACAGTAATGCTTATTTTGCTACTTTTTAAAAATGATAGATTAAAAGCAATCTCGTGTGTTGGTTGACTATTGTTCTTTAATGAATAAAAATACCTTAGAAGCAAGGCAATGGCTACGAATATGTTATCTCGACTCTGCTACATCAAAAACGACCATCAAACAAACGCTGGCTATCCTTGGAGCAGGTATGGAAAGTTGGTACATAATTTGAAGACATGACAGTGAATCGAGTAGTAGTTCTCTAGTTGAACATGTTAGCAAGAGGATATTCTAATCCACGAAGATGAGGGGTCCTGATCTATCTCCAACATTAGGACCAAAATATAGGGTCTTATGTAGAATAGCATAAAATATATAATCCTTAATCCAAGCTTCTTATAATGGAGTTTGAATTTTAAGCACTCCTAACTTTCAGTGATGGATATATTTTTTCCAACCTGATAATCTGAATGAAGTTTAGTGTATAAACTGTACACGGACAGTAAAGTGAAGTTAAGAGAGTTTGCTGACATCCTGAAAATATTAAAGGCTGTGTGCTTGCCATCATACACGAACATTTGGGTATGTGGAAGCTATTTTCCAAATGAGTGCCGCGCGTTCTCACCTTCAGAGCAAAAACAACAACGAATTGAAGATCCAAAGAGCAGATTGCCAAGGTTTCAGTGGAATCAGTCAGTCAGTATGGATGAGACATGGATACACCATTTCACTCCGGAGTCGAATCGGTAGTCACCTGAGTGACGTGCGACCGACGAAAATCGCTCAAAGTGACCGAAGACCCCGCAAAGTTCTGGGTAAGTGATGACGTATGTTTTTTGCGATGTGTGCAGTATAATTTTTATTGATTGACTTGGTACTTGGAGGGACAATATGAGTTATCGGAAAAAAGAGTTATCGGAACGTTTGATGTCAGAAATTGTGAAGAAAAGATCACATTTTGCAAAAAAAAGTTTTGTTCCACCAAAAAAAACCCGCCTTGCTACAAATCATTAAAAACGATGGAAAAAATAACAGAATTCGGTCTCGAATTGTTTCCCCACTCACCGTACAGTCCAGATCTGGCCTACAGCGGTTACCACTTCTTTGCTCTCTTGAAAAAAAAAATAGTTCCGCGGTAAGAGATTTGTCTCGGATGAGGAGGTCATCGCCGAAACTGACGCCTATTTTGAGGACAAGTCAGCAATGGCAGCAAAAAGTTTCAAAATTTCTGAACGATTGTATGGCCGCCAAACGAAACTATTTTGATGAGTAAAGAATAAAGTTTTTTCTTACTTAGGCCCAGGACTTATTGAGTAATATGCTATGACATGTGTAACATGATACTCCATTAGTTTGGCGTAGAGAACCATAATATTGGAAAAAAATTTTTACATTTTAGTAATGTTGTTGAAGTATGCAAGTCAATATGAAAAAATTACGAAGACGTTTGAATTAAAAAATACCAGTGACAATTTTAATCTTTGAACTTAGTACTGGCTTAGAAATAACCTTTATATATTAGGATGGCATTTAAAATGAGTTGAGTAGGAAGACATCATTGATATTCTGGGAAGATTTTTTCGTTTTTGCTCTTTTTATTTTTATATTAAGTCATAATATTTTCCCATAGCAATACTAATAATTACAAAAAAACTTTTTTTGTTTTTGTTTTATTTCGTAAGAAAGCTTTTGAGCACCCTTAACTGCCTGACAAGCTAACTGAACTTATCACATTCCAAACAACTTTTACCTCACCTACCCTTCCCTATCTATGAGATACAATTTCAAAAGTCAAAAGTTACTGTTATTAACTTCAGTTAGAATTTGCTTAAATTGCTTCCAAATTAAACGCAATTTGATGCTACAAACTTCAGACCATGTCAACCCAATAGCAGAAAAATCATCAACATCATCTCAGTTACAAACAACATTTCCGGGCACATCTACTGCTTTTGTTGTTTTTTTTTTCCTTTTTTTTTTTTTTTCTTGCTCTTCAGTTACTTAATTTTATTTTATTGTAAATTCTTAAGAAACAAAACGAAGTACTTCTCGACTAGGTACCACTTTAAGCAACAAAAGGTAGTTTTTGTGTTTTTTTTTTTTTATTTTATTATTTTGTTTTGTTGCTGCTGCTCTAATGTACACTTAGTGCACGCGCATTGTTGCTCTGCTGTAACAGGAAAGGGAGGCTAAAGTATTGTCCGACTTCCGGTACAGCAGCAGCAACAACAACAACAACTTTCGCCCGCTCCCTTTGCATGCCTTATTCATTTCCGGTATTTATTTCGAATGTCCTTTTTAATTTGAAATTAGCTTTGAAGCAGCAGCAGCATCACCACCACCACCAACAGCAACAACAGTAGCAACAACAACAACAACAACAACAACAATCAAAACATTTACTTCATTTTCTTTTTGTCTGCCATTGCAATGCTTTGTTTTGTTAATTGAAGATTTGTACGACTTTGAGCTGATTTCGAGCCAAAGATTACTTCAATAAGTAGGCGACTCACGCGCCCCCCGCTTAATGAAGAGGCGTGCGTCTTATCAAAATAGCTGGGTGTTTGGCTGTTTGTTGCGTATTAATGTTGTGCCATTAGCAAAGGTCGATAAAGGTACAAAATAGCAAAAAGGTCAAAATAAATTGCTTGAATCCATAGTAATCCTCCAATAATTAGCTGAGACACAAATTAATGACGCAATGTCGAAGCCAAAATTTATTTGCATAATGCATGAGCAGTAATGTTTTATTCTATGTTGGACGTTTTTATTACGCTTTGACTTAAGTTGGCATTTCAAAGGTGCTATAATAGGTAAGTAATACACGCAGGGTGTCCACTTAATCTCATTCGGGGGTTAAATTAATTTTTGCCACTAGCATCCAATTTAGTTGCTAGCAATTCTGTTTGATCTTTTAAGTTCTTAGTTGTTGTTCTTGGGGATGAAAGAATAGTCTGGTAAGTGTTAAACTAACAATGGGTCGATCACATCACTGATAGGACTACTTATAGACTACAGACTCGGTTCATTTAATTTTATTCCTTGATATTTTTTCAAAAACCAAGTTTAATGCATATTAATTATTATATGCATATTAATCATTAATTATTAATGCATATTATTAACTATTAGAATAAAAACTATTATTATGATTATACTTTCCTAATTCCTATTTTGCTTCAAAGAATTATAGTACCATGTCAAGTTTCATTGTCATGTAAAAGTTTATGTTATGTGTACAGGTCTTTTATTAATACCCATCCATAAAGCATACTTCAACTTTAAAAAATTTCTCACTTAGTAATACTTGGCTTGTGATCAATATGAACATTTTATGGTGCAACAGCTCAGAATATGGATAGCCCAATTTAACACGAATGACCCCAACATATCTTCCCATATTAACACCATCCTGAAAAACAAAGCATCGTCAATTAACGAAATTGTAGATACATTCATTGACGAAATGTGAGGCGAAAGAAAGGGTGTGTATGTGCCCGCCACGCACGGTAGAAGTGAAATTTCTATCCAAAAATCATATTTGTTTTAAACGCGTGTGACAGACGCGATCTACTTTTTTAACCCTTTTTATCAATTTATTTGTTATTGATTGTATAAACTGCAATTTTTTAACGTTTATATGCAATATATTTGTAAAACAATTACTTTGGTTGGGATCGGTAATTGGTTCGGTAATAGGTTGATTATCGCTGCGGTAATTGGTTGGTAATCGCTTTGGTAATTGGTCATCGATTGGTAATCGCTTCAGTAATCGGTTGGTAATCGCTTCGGTAATCGGTAATTGGTTCGGTAATCGGTAACTGGCTCGATAATTGGTAGTCGGTTGGTAATCGCTTCGGCAATCGATAATTGGTTCGGTAATCGGTTGGTAATCTCTTCGGTTATCGGTAATTGGTTGATCGTTTCGTAAGTTTGTAGTTGGTGGTGTAATCGGCTGGTAATCGCCTCGGTAATAAAAAATAAAGCTCACCAAACATGATTATCATATCATGCAATTATCAATGTTGTACAATGCAACAGAAATGAACAGCTAAAAGCGTGAAGATATCGCTAACAGTGTAATTCGTGATATCGAATCTATAGTTTTGCTATCTACCAAAAAGTGCTCAACGCACCTAAATAAGTTTTTCACTTCAAAGAAATCCCGGCATAATTTTGAAAATATTTAATAAAAAAAAAAAGGAAAAAAACAGGAAATTTTAATCGCTGTGAAGACCACCAAACCTTCACTCCAGGGAAAAGCGAATAGGAGTAAACATAAGGAATATAAAATATTTTCTGGAAAATATCAGCCATCTGGTGGCAGATAGCTTCTATGCAAAATTTGTGGTTTGTGCATTATATTAGTTAGCCAAGACACAATTCAAGGCCATCAGATAAGGAAAAAAGATGAACAAATTCTTAATTTAACACAATATGGGCAATTGTAATTCAAATTGGTACCTGAATCAGTGGGTAGAACATCCAACTGAGGATCGTGCGTTAGTGAGTTCAAATCTCGCTAGAAACAGGAATACAAAAATTTTTAAAATAACAATGTTTTCGTTTTTATACTGCCACTGCGGCGAATTGCTGTTAATGTTTGTATAGAAACCACTTTTTTAACATCGGTTTGTACTTCCTATCTCATTCGTCGTATTTGTTGCATACGTAGCTATAAAAGTTTCACTTCAAAAAGTATTTATGGAAAGTGAATCCAAAACTGTTGCCAGAATATCTAGTGTAAAATTCCGCTGGATATACCAAAACACCTAGGACAATATCGTATCATATAAAAAGACCGTTGAAGTTAAAAGTAAAAGCGAGACAGGCGTCAAATAAAAGATAAAATTTCGAAGCGAATATCGAATTGCTCGTAGCACCGTTCTCTGCTCGGTGAGGGCTGATAGAAGAGTAAGTTTGGTTGGGCTAACGGAAAACGCTGCCGGGAAGGTAACATATCAGAGATCTGTTCAAAATAAAAATCCTTTAGTGAATATGGAAGGCACTCTATTGGTATTTATTGAAGAACTTCGCCAAGTTAGCATCAAGGATGATGCGCCTGCCTGTCCAAAGTCAGGAAAAAAGGAGGACGGTTGCGGATAAGATGCATAGGTTATGTTAGGTTAATTCGGTCGCCTTCTTGCGCAAGCTTACAAAGACTATTCTGGTCCTAAGTGGTACTGGGTGTAAGGAGCCTATAAGGAGTTAGTTAAAGTCGATAAAGTTTTGTGTTGAATTAGCGAATCTTAGGAGGGTTTTTGGAGAGATTTTGGCCTCATGTTGTGGTGACGGAAACGTTGGTGAGCCTAAATATTTCAGTCTCGATCTAAGCAAAGTGAGGCAGGTGCAGAGTAGGTGTTCCCATCTTCTTCGCGTGAGCTGCCCCCATGCAGTAACCCGTGAGAATACCCACTAGTGCCCGCATTCTGCGTGGTCATCCCTGTATGAACAAAGTCCGTATTTCGCATTGTGTATCACAGATGATTTTTGAGATTTTGCGTGTTGTCGTATCTCTCATCTACGACTCACTGCTTGTGCGGCTCTATCTTCGCGGTTTCTGTACATCTCTTGTAGTGAGATTGGTACATGTTGTATGGACTCTGAACCCAGCCCGGCACCGTTCTTTGATAGTCTATTCGCCTTCTCATTTCCATCAATGCCCCGGTGGCTTGGGAGTCAGTAGATCCGCACTCTCTTCGAAGCGCATAGTGCATCAGGGCATTTGTGGACCTGATGGTAGCCACTTGGCGCTCTACAAAGATGTTAATATTAAAGTGATGTGTTTTCATGCTTAGGACAGTCTCCGCAGCCTTCCTTATGACAAACACTCCCGCCTGGAAGATGCTGCAGTGATCCGGTAGTTTATAAGATTGACTTATTTCTGGTTCTGCACAGTAAACTGCCGCTCTCATGCTCGTATGCAGTTAGCAGCCATCAGTAAATATGTTGACCGCCCGCTGCGCTTGTTCTATGCCGTAGCACCAGTCGTTCGGTCCTAGACTTATTGATATTCTTACGTCTATTATTGTGCTAGGTATCATGTAGTCTCTGCTACTAGATAAATCCTTGCTGATAGTACAATGACCAAACCTTGGTTTGTGCATGTTGTTTGCCGCCGTAAGGCGCTGTTTCGTTTTCCCGCGCTATTAGTGTTGCGTTTAGGGGGTCCATACATAGGAATGTTTCTAGCGCTTTCGTTGGAGTTGACTTCAGCGCCCCTGTATGCAGATCGCTGTCCGCCGCTGTGTTTTCTCCAGGTGTCTGAGGTATGTTAAGAATGTCTTAGGTGAGTATAATTGAACGAACTACCGTTATGTAGAACCAATGCAACAGAGAGGGTGACATACCTCAAGTGCTGCCCAGCATCTTCTTGGATGCGTATAGAGCGTTGGTGGCTTTCTTTACTCTGTCGTCGAAATTGATTCTCCATGTTAGTTTACCGTCCAGGACAAGTCCTAGGTATTTTTTGTGAGTTTTCGGGATGACGCGTATATTGATTAATTCCGGTGGTATCCACGGCGGTATCTTGTACCTTTTTTGTAAATAGAACTAGATCTGAGTTCTCAGCGTTGATGCTAAGGTAGGGCTGCCATACGTCCTGATTTTTAAGGACATGTCCTGGTTTCAAGGGCTCTGTCCCGGCTTACTATTAAAAAATAGCTCAATGCTCTGGTTATTGCTTCGGTTTAGTTTTTAATATAAAATATGCTTATTGATATTTTTTATGGTTTTGAAAAAATTAAGCAAATTTTTTGTCATAATTATAACATTACGAAAGTTAACATTTTATTGAGTTTACTCAACACTGCCAAAAAAAAAGTTTGCTCCTTCTTTAACGATGATATTCTCTTGTCATTTGATTCGATACACAATTAGCTTTTATTTTTGTTAGTCACTGCACGAGTAGAAAAATTAAAAGCATTCTACCATAAAGTTTTTGAATAGTTTATTAATGAATAAAATAAAATAGAGACGAAACATGATTTCCAACATGTACTAGTCTTGTTTTATACGTGTAAAAGAGGGCCTATCATTACAGTTACGCAGAGTTATTTATTCAGTACTAAGTATAACTTAAGCTTTGTTGCAGCAGATCACAATAATCTATTAATAGATAAAGGTAGCAAGTAGCTTAGCAGCTATCCGAACATCAAAAACTTACAAAAATGTTGTTTCGACTTACTACAAGAGTCATCATACGCTATCTACGTCTATCTATGTTTATCAACGTCTATCTACCTTCAATTATAATTGATACTATTTAATATTGAATCAAAAACTCTGCGTAACAAAGCTGCTTGGATTGGTGGGTACTGTATAGCAGGGCCGTAGCTACCGAAATATCGGTCGCAAGACTTACAAATTTTTTCAAAAATTAGAAAACACGAAAATAATAATAAAAATGGAAACTTTAAGGGGGGGTTTCGATCTAAATTTTTTTTTAAAAATTATTTCAGTGGTCATTCAACAAAAATGATGTCTATTAAACTCATCGTAAAATCATAAAAAAAATGTGTAGACATTCGGGAAAGCATATTTATCAATAATTTGTCAATTTGAAGCAAAACGTATCGTCAAAATTATTTATAAAAAAAATTTTTTTTGATATTTTTAAAATTACCCAAAATCACCCCTTAAAATAATTTTAGAAAAAAATTTTACTCAAAACCCCCCCCTAAAAGTTTTCATTTTTGTTATTATTTCACCGTTTTCTAATTTTGAAAAATATTTGTTAGTTTTAGAAGCAACATTTTTGTAGCTACGGCCCTGCTGTATAGTACTATAAATCGAAGGGGTACGAGCTCGATTCCCACGGCGGGCCAAGAAATATTTTAAAAAAATTAATTTTTTTAATTCTTGTTGTAATGGACGCCAGAGAAACATAATTTCCGCGACAAGAAAACGGTGTCGCGAAAAAAGTAACATTTTTGAGATTTCACTCAAGCAAATCACAGAATGAGCCATAAGAAGCTTCGCTTCAAAAGCAGAATTAGTAAAGCATGCGCTGCTTTTATGGTTTTTTTTTCAAATCTGGAAGTTCTGTCAAATCTCCTAATGCACTAAGTCAAGACACCCACTATTGTGCCAAAACCAGTTGAGTATGAGAGAAATTGTGTACAGATTCGGAATGCTTAACGCCAAATTAACCTTTTACCGTTGCAAACTCCGAATACTAAGCCAAATTCCAAGTCTGAATTTTGCTGCACTGTGCTTTCTATTGTACATATATCGTTATATTTTTAAAATTTCAAACTATAACCTCGAAGTTCAAAATATAAAATTGCGCATCTAACTTAAATGTTTATTCAATTATTTGTTTTTGTTTTTGTTTTTGCAAAAATAAAAGCTGCTCAAAAAATACCCGCACTCTTCGATTTTAAATGTTATTAGCACGTTTTGTAAGCACTCAGTGCCAAAAACCACGTCAGAGCAAAATAATAATACAAAAAAGAAATAATAAACCTTTTGACCCAAAAAACACTTCACTAAAAAAGCATTTCCGCCGCTTTTTATAAATAAAAGCGCGACTCAAGAGTGTTAAAGGTTTTATATAAAAATAGAATAAAGCAAATAATAAAGAGAAGAAACAAAGAAAAAAATCGTATAAAACAAAAAAACCACAAAACAGCCTCGCAACGCAGTGGTGAAGCAAATCAAATCCTGCGGCAGCTGTTTTCTTATCAGTGTCAAAACATCGCGATTCGATTAACAGTATGAATAAAAAAAAACGAAACGTAGAGGAAAAAATATTCAAGTATCTACAAGTTTGCTTGTATTTTAGCGCGCGCGATTCTCAAGGATTCATGCCCATTACGAGGTTCGGCTGTGTTTTTTATAAAGCTTACAAATACAAATATTTAAGTGTGAATGCGTTCGTTTGTTTGCAATACAAAAAGGAAGTGTTCAAAGTTCAAATTCAAATTTGCGTTTGTACTTAAATAGAGGGCGTTTTATTTACAATGTTTTTTATTTGTTACTTTTTTTTAAATAGAATCAAATAAAACGCAATATTTGACTCCCCGTAGCGGTTTGTTGTTTATTTTTTTTGTAAAGCAAAGAAATGCCTTTAAATATTTTTTCTCTTACTGCTTTAAGTTATCATGGTATATTCCATTATACTGTTAGTTGCCTGATATAATAGCTTTCATTTTCCACCGGAAATTAAAGATAAAATAAAGAACATTAGCGAACAGCAGCGATAAAAAGAATTATTAAAAAAAAAAAAAGAAAATGCGAATTATTTCCCAATTTCACTTTGTGGGTTGGGAGTTATTATTGTTGTTGTTGTTTGTAGCAGCATTAGATGATAAAAATAACTTGCTTAATGAGCGGAATTATGATGAGTTCTTGTTGTATGAAGAGAAAAGGTACATTAAATTGAAAATAATTTAATGACTTTAAGTTACTTGTTGGACCTGTACGATGCTGAATTTGTTTTTTTTTTGTCTTAAATTGTTTAAAAAGGAGTTTTTAGTTAATAAATTACAGTGTTATGTAATACATACATAAGCAAAAAGATAAAATATGTCTCAAGCATAGATGTAATAGTTAGAGTTAAATCTGCAGGGGGAAAGAAGGATACCTTCAGAATTAACCAAAACAATTTCGTAAGATCAAAATCAAAAAATATTCTTGAATTCACACAAAAAGCCAAATTTTGTTAATTTTTATGCCCTAACGCGTACTACGTAAGGGATATATTAACTTTGTCATTCCGTTTGTAACGCCAATATATGTATATATTTTTAATCATCATCACCTGAGTCGATTTCCGTGTGTCCGTCTGTCTGTCGGTCCGTCTGTGATCACGATTACAGCCGTAATTTTAAAGTTATCACGATGTAATTCAAAATATAAGCTACTTTCTAAATAATGAAGATCAAAATCGAGAATGAGCCAAATTGGATGAAAACCACGCCTACCTACCATGCAAAGTGACTTTATTTTAACCGTAAAATCTATTAAAAATCCACAAAAACTAAAGAAATGCCATGAAATTTTGTACGCAAGCTTTGATCTTCAATAGAAAATCCTGACTATGAAATTTGGAAAACAAATTACCTCCCATACAAAGGGGCTTTATATTATCCGTAAAATTTCTCTTAAAAATCTGCTCAAATTACAAAAATTCTTGAAATTTTGCATGTAGGCTTTGATATATAGTGTAGACTATCACTATGTTATTTGGCAAAATCGTATGAAAACCACGCCTACCTCCCTTTATGGAAAAGGAAAACAATTGCAAAAATTGTAAAAATGTTTTGAAATTTGGCATGTAAGCTTTGATATTTAATATAAACCACATAAATCCTTGGTAATTTAAGCATTCTTAATTTTAAAGAACTGAGTGGTACTAGACAGGGGGCGTGGCACATCTATACGGTTTGTCCGGTTTCAACCAAATTTCGTCATATATTCTTCAGTATAATGAGAAGTTTTAAGCCTACTAAAGTGGGTGGGTTTGGACAAGGGACGTGTCAATTTAGTTTTTATCGATACCATTTGTCCGATTTCAACCAAATTTTGCAAATATATTCTTTACCATACGGAGCAATCTGCAGTTTATAAAAGTGGGCGAAATTGGACAGGGAGGTGATACTTTTATTTTAATGGGACTCCTTCCACACCTTTTTTTGAGTTCAACTAAATTTTGCAAATATATTCTTTGAAATAATGAGCAGTGATTAGCCTAAAAAATTGGGCGTAATTAGACAGGGGCGTGCCGTTTTAATTTAGGGTAAAAATAAATTAAGCGTATGACACAAATATTTTTTTTTCAGCCTATATATACAAATTTTATTGACGGTATTTTAGCTTCGATGGTATCACTTCTCAGTTCAGTAACAGTTCAGTAACACCAATCAACTATGACGGAGTGGAAGTACTACCACCTAGCCATGAGAGGTTCCAGTTGCCATCCAACGACTCAAAAACAATAAAGCAGCGGGTGCTGACGGCCTGTCAGCTGAATTGCTTAAAACTGGCGGCGATGAATTGATAAGGCGCATGCATCAGATCATCAGCAAAATATGGCTAGCGGAAAGCCCTATACATAAGAAAGCAGACCCTACAATCTGCGCCAACTATAGAGGTATCAGTCTTATTTCCATCGCATATAAGGTTCTCTCAAGCGTACTGTGTGAAAGATTAAAGCCGATTACAAAAACACTGATTGCACCTTATCAGTGTGGCTTTTGACCTGGAAAGTCCACCATAGACCAGATTTTCTCGCTACGACAAATCCTGGAGAAAACCCACGAAAATCAAATTGACACACACCATCTCTTTGTCGAATGTAAAGCAGCGTTCGATAGCCCGAGAAGGGATTGCCTATACGCAACAATGTCTGAGTTCGGTATACCTGCAAAGTTAATAAGACTTTGCAGAATGACGTTGAGCAACACACACCTCTTTCAATACCGAAAAAGGTTTCAGGCAAGGCGATCCACTGTCTTGCGATCTTTTCAACATCATGGAGGGGATCGTACGAAAGGCCGGTCGACAGGCCGTCAGCACCCCCTGCTTTATTGTTTTTGAGTCGTTGTATAGCAACTCGAACTTCTTCATGGCTAGGTGGTGATACTTCCTCTACGTCATCGTTGATTGGTGACACTGAACTGCGCTCTCCATGGGCGGCATTGGTGGAATCATCGCCAGTAAGTAAATTGGAGATGTGCTGTATCCACAATCTCAGCACATACTGTGTATCCGTACTCAGATCTCCATTTTCGTGTCTACAAGTGGATGCTCCGGGCTTGAAACCTTGGGTTAGACGCTTAACCTGTTGATAGAATTTTCGTGCATCCTTCTTGCCCTGGTATACCTCTAGTTCCTCACGCTCACGCTTTTCCTGCTTTTTTTTCTTGCGTCTGAAAACCAACTCTCTTCCTTCCTCTTTTCGCGGTAGTTTTCTCGCACGGCTCGCGTTGCAGCTGACTGCAGCGTTTTTCTATATGCGGCGTTTTTTACTGCTGTCGCGATGCGACACTCCTGATCGTACCATTGGTTCCGAGGTCGCTGGCGCCGGAAACCAATGACTTCTTCAGCGGCAGCACGCATGGAGTGGGATATATGCGCCCAAATTCTGCCGGCGTCATCGTGTCCAGAGGTTGGCTGGTTGAGCTTAACCGAGTGTTGAGCGGAGTAGGCTTCGGCAGTCCGTTGTAATTGCAGCTTGGCGATATCTATCTTTCGTTGCATTCCTGTACGTATATTCTTCGCATTGCATAATTGCATGCGGATCTTGGCTGCAACAAGATAATGGTCGGAGTCAATGTTAACCCTCCGAAATGGACGCACTACATGATGATGGTGGCTTTGTGGATGTCGAGGTGCTTAAATCTGGTGTTACTAACTACCATGTTTCACGCTGCGGCGAAGTCGATCAGTCTAAGTAAGTCGATCACGAACAACGGTCTAAGTTCATGGAGGTCTCTTGAAGACTGAACTGACTGACAGTGGGGCCAAAGCTGCCCTCCCTTCCGACTTTCGCACTAAAATCGCCGAGGACTATTTTCACGTCATGGACCGGAAGGTGGTCGTATACGTCCTCAAGACTAGCGTAGAAAGTGTTCTTGACGGCTTCGTCCTTTTCCTCCGTTGGGGCGTGCGCGCAAATAAGGCTGATAAAGAAAAATTTTGCCTTGATGCGGATCGTGGCCAATCTTTTGTTCACAGCTGAACCGGGAAACTACCGGGTGACGTAGTTTCCGGTTAACAACGAATTCACATCCAAATTCGTGCCTCTCCGCATGGCAGCTGTAGCAGATATCACAGTGTGCTTGTTTAGAGCAGCCTTGCCCTTTCCATCGCATTTCCTGGATGGCGGTGATGTCAGCTTTTATTGTTTTGAGGGCTTCCGCCAGTTGGATAATGGCACCTTCCCTATAAAGGGTCCGGCATTCCAGGTGCATATCCGTAAATCATTGTCCGTTTTTAGTATGCGGTGGTCGTCAAAGACAATTTATATTACACTTAGTAAAAGAAAGTTTTCGGAAACGTTTCAGGGCTTGTATCCTTGCTTATATCGTTAGATATTGAAGGAATCATTATTTTCAATAGGGCAGCTATCTAATGGGTGAATGGGTAATGAATAATTCTGACGGATTTATGGCAGTTAAATGATACTAAAGATTTTAAAAAATTAAAACATACTTCATCTTTCAATTAAACACTTTGATTGTTAGGGCATTGAATAACATTTTATATGCTGACATGGTAAAAAATGTATAATAATAAGAATAATAATAATAATTTCTACATTACATTAACATTATATTCTAAGTTAGAGGAATCGTTATATCACAATTTATCGCATTAAATTTACACACTTTCTATCCAAAAGATTTGCTTTTAATTAACTTAAGCACGTTCTTATGCAGAGTCAATTTAAATAAAGTAGAAAAACCTATTCGGCTTTTTCGCTTCATCTAAAACCTTCATTATAACGAATTACGTCTTCTTCATAAAATACTACCAGAACAAAAACGTAAATTTCCGGTCATTTAGTAACATAAACCTCAAAAGTGAAAAATAAAACACATCAAATAAAAAACACAAATAGAATAAAAACAGGAAAATAAATTGTCGTAGAAAAACATTTATCAACAGTCAGAATGATTTTATAAGCAAATTTCTAATATCATTAATTATGTTTCACGATGTTCCATTCTGACAAAAAACAAGACTACAGTCTTCACACAGTCACACACACACAGATGAACATATTCACAAACGAATATGGCGTATTTGCTTATCCTTGCTAGAAATAAAATCTGACCTATCTACTAAACAACCAAAGGAACAACCCAACGACCGGTTGTTGCTGTCGACTGGAACGCTGCTGCTACCTCTACTTGCTTTGAATAAATCGTATCTTGATAATAGCTTGAAATGCTAAACATTACGATTGTCAAATAAAATTAATGTTGCAAAAATTTCATTCCTCATTAAATGTTTTTCTAATTCATATTCAAACATTAAGTTGTAATTAAGTAATAAATTAGCACACATAAATAGCTGAACAATAGCTACCATGAAATGAGCACAGACACACACACACATGCATGCATATAACTACCAGATGCAGAATAAACGTTTATTATCCACTCCAGATACTCTTGGCTAATCAAGGGGCAGGACTAGGTCGATCAGTGAGCTGTTGTTGATGTATGGAAAAAAGTTTATTTATTGAAAAGAAGCAACTTAAAAAAATACTGACTCGGAAGGAAACGAAAGCTATTAATGCCCATAGATGCACATTAATGTCTGTATGTAAAGTTGATAGGAGTACTTATTATGTCTAAATAAGTTTATAAAACCAAACAATTCTGAGATGATTAATTAAAAGTTCCACGTGTGAATATTGTTCATAATTATGGTGGATTATCATAAAAGTGAAAGAAGAAGTGGCACAAAAAGTGGAATTGACTTGAGTTACCGATTACTAAATATATAGGCAAGTTTATTAATAAAGTGATCAATAATATGCATAGACAGTTTAACGTTGAACATATTGGTAGATTGTGGTCTGCTAAAGCAGCTGGAAATCACTTATTAATGGAAGATTGAAAGCATGGTAGCCACTATAGAACAATAGAATTGAAATTTAACAACGATAGTGAATCTAATGCATAAAAATGCAATAATTCTCGGAAATAGACACGGAGAGATTAAATTCAAGTAAACAGTAAAGATTATTATAAATCAGTCTTTAAAAAAATTAAGTCTTTCTTTAAAGATTTGACAAAAATGTTCATATGCCTTCATCTTATAAGAAATATAATAAATTTGTAAAGATATATTATATTGGTTATATTGATGATGGTATTTATAGGACTGAAGCTAAGATTTTTCATGGAGGAGTCTTCTTTAAAATCTTCCAAAGTCTTTCTGGTTCAAAGAAGTCTTTTTTAAAATAACCAAAAGAGAGATAATTCGGGCTCATTGCATTTTTTTTTATGAAGTTTCTTGTGAGAACTAAATTTTTAGAACTTTGATTTGCTTTTTTGGAATAATTTTTAATTGTCTTTTAAAAAATATAATTACGGAAATTAACACAAAAAGTAAAAATTTTCCTTACTAAATTTTAGTAATACAAAATAAGTGTTTAAAACAAAAATAATTAAAATGAAAATTGCAATATAAAATTTATTTATTTCTATATAACTATTTTAACGTTTTATCCTTATAAAAAAACATTGCAAAAAAACTGGTTAAAGTTATGAATCAAGAATATAGAAATAATGCCGAGCACTGAAATAGTAGTGCGTAATCGCAAAACCAAAATTTGCTACATATTTTGTATCCAATAAGATATTAATGCCTACCAGTACTACAAATATGTTCTCTTATATGTTACATATCTGTTGTACACAATTCAAAACTGTTAGAAGTTTACTGCTATTTTGTAGAACAGCTTGAATTCAGGTATGTTTTTCTGAGCGAGTACACGCAAAGAAAAAAAAAGACGTTTATCGCCAGTTTGGCGCAAACGAACTTCGTTTATCGTGCTTAAAAATGGTTTTTTGCAATAGCTTCAACAGTAATGAGAAACGGAAACAGTTGCGGGAAATCGCATTATTTACTTGCGGAAAATGAATTTTGTTTGTCTTGAAGGCAAATGAAAAATTTATTTGTTGTAACTTAAAACTTCGTTCGTAGGAAACGAACTTCTTTTCTCGTAAGCGAACATTTTAAATTAAACCAACAGGTTAAGCAGAGCGCGCAGTAAAGTTGACATCGACGGAGTCGGGGTTAGATTCCCAACGATGGAAGTTAGAATGTATATTTTTTTTAGACAACTGAATATTCGTTTGGGGTAACTACAGTTCGAGTATGTAAGACGCCTCCCTGATACGTAAGACGGAATATGAACTTCGGTTCACCACAAAAACGTTAAGGCATGGTGCGTCAAGTATAATGGAGTGGGCTTGTTTCTCCTATAGAGCTGTTGGTCGGATTCACAAGATTGATAGCATCATGGATCAGCACGTTTACGCCAATGTACTGCAAAATGTTATGCTACCATTTGCTGAAGTAGAAATGCCGCTAAAGTGGACATTCCGACAGAATAATGACCGTAACATACCAGTAGAATTGCAATGAATCTGTATTGGATGCTAAGCCAAAAAACTACAATGAGCTTTGGCACGTGGCTCAGCACGGATGGCAAAATATACCTCTGAATAAATGTGAGACCCTTGTAGATTCCATGGGGAGCCGTAATTTAGAATTAAGGCCATGCTACTAATACTTTACTATACTATACTATACTATACTATACTATACTATACTATACTATACTATACTATACTATACTATAATATACTATACTATACTATACTATACTATACTATACTATACTATACTATACTATACTATACTATACTATACTATACTATGCGTATTGATGGAATTTCAAGAAATTCATTATTATTTTCAAAATTTTAATTTTTTTCATATACTACTATTTTACAGCTCCTACATGGAATGTAAATTGAATTTTTATACAAAAATCATATATTTTGAATACGTGAATCAAAATTTCTTAATATAGACATTAGGGTGGTCCCTATTTTTCAACTTTTGTATAAAAATCTCGTATCACAATGTTTGTGGCCGAACTCCTCCGAAACGGCTCGACCGATTTTAATGAAATTTTTTTTGTATGTTTGGTAGGTATGAGAATAGATTGTAAAGTACTTTTTCCTCCTATGCAAAACGGGCGTGGCTTCGCCCATACAAGTCACATTTTCAATACAGAATGACTTTGGCAGTAAAAGTCACAGAACATTAGAATTCAGAATGGTGGTACCACTTGGTGATGTCCTTTTAATGGAAAACTTGGGTAGGAATTGGACAAGGGTAAAGTAAAAGTCACAAAACATTGAAACTCAGAGTGAAGTTACCACTTGGTGATGTCTTTCTTATAGAAGACTTGGACGTGCATTAGAAAAGGGGGTGTGGTTCCACCCACACCAGCCAAATTTTTGTTGTCAAATAGCTAGGAAAGTAAAAATCACAGAACACTGAAACTTAGAATGGAGTTCCGACTTGGTGATGTCTTTCTAATTAAAAACTTAGACGGGCATTGGACAAGGGGGTGTGGCATACCAGCCAAATTTTTGATATCGAATAGCTATGGAAGTAAAAGTCACAGAATATTGAAACTCAGAATGGAGTTACCAAATGGTGATGTCTTTCTAAAAGAAAACCTGGAAATGCGTTGGACACGAGGGGGCAGAGAGTGTGGCTCCGCCTATACAAGCCAAATTGTTTATATCGAATAGCTTTGGAAGTAAAAATCACAGAACATTGAAACTCAGAATGGAGTTACGACTTGGTGATGTCTTTCTAATGAAAAACTTGGACGGACATTGGACAAGGGGGCATGGCTCCACCCATACTAGCCAAATTTTTGATATCGAATAGCTATGGAAATAAAAGTCATAGAACATTGAAACTCAGAATTGAGTTACCACTTGCTGATATCTTTGTAATAGAAAACTTGGACGGGCATTGTTCACGGGGATGTGGCTTCGCCCATATAATCCAAATTTTTGATTTCGAATAGCTTTGGAGTTTCTCACTCAACTCAAATTTTCTCAAATTTTGTTTAGATGGAAAGTTCACAAAAAATGGGAGTGGTGACACTATAGTTACAAAAACTTTTTTAGAAATCATTAAAATTCTACATGCTTTAATAGTAAAATACACGCTTGGTATGTAGGGTCTATTGATCCAAACGGCAATCACTGTAAGTACAAATGTGTACACTTAATAAATTACCATCAAACAGACACACAACAAAAGCTGGAAATAATTGGATAAGGGCGTGGCCTCACTATACGCCCACTTTTAAGGGGACTACTGCAGAGCGCAGCGAAGCGCGCCTGATATAAGCTAGTATATATCGAAATATGAAGGAATTTTTTTGTTTTAATTTTTTTATATGATTTAAAGGCCGCTAGCAGTTGTCAAAGTGCAGCCGTCTTAGAAGAAAATGTCCCTTGGTGTCATTCGCTGATTTGAATGATAAAAAACTAGGGTACACGTATTTTTTTATAGGTGCGGAAACTCAGGTTTAAAGGTTTAAAATGCCGTCCGAAAATTTTACATAAGTGCGTTTTCTTAGCATGTCCGCCATATTGAAGCCGCCATTTTTAATTTAAAATTTTTGACTCTAGATTGTAGATACGTAGATACGTGGTCGTCTTCTAGTTTTGGCCACTTTTTTCTGCCATTTGTACCAATGTGCCTTGCTAACGACCCCTAAATATCATTTCAAAATTAAAAAAAAAATCAATAGATTCTTATGATATATATTCAAACAATGTGTTGCCCAGTGAAATTAAAAGAAAAAAATTATTTTGCTTAGGAATAAGGACCATCCTAATAGAAATAGTTGGGATTGTAAGCTTTACTTTTTTAATGCATCCATTGGCAAAAGTATTTTGAATTTTTTCATTGTCTGGTAATGTATAAAATGTTTGTACCCACTTCTATTTCAATGCTCGCAGTTGTATGAGACATTTCACATGAAAAGGAAAAACAAAAAATTGTAACCTTTAGACATGAAAATGAAACCTTTAAAATTTCCTTCTTTAAAGCTATCTTACACCTTTTTGATCTCTAGCTTGTGCACAAGATTTTGGCTCTGTGCGAAGTCATTTTCGGGTTTCATAAAATCGTAAAAAGTCAAAATGAATTGAAATTATATTGAAAAGGAAAAACTTTATTGTAATGAAAAATTTAATTTTTAAACTTCGACATTGTATAACGTTACCAAAATGCACAAAGGCCTTAAACGACATTTTTGAAATTTTACAGGAGAAGCAAAAAACTCTGTGAAATTTAAAAAAAAACAATTTCGTTAATTTATTTGATGCAGTTTAGGCATAAATATATAGTCCAATGTGATCCTTGAGAAAAAATTGAATATTCTGATTTGTCTCAAAATTATGCCATTTAGAGCTTTTGTGCAATCAAAATCGTGAAAAAATGGGTGTTAGGGCTTTTGGTTATAGTATGAAAAACGGGGTTTATTTCATTTGAAATTCATCTTAACATAGAAAAAGAAACAAAATTAACCGAAGTTACATTTAAAAAGAAGCAAGAATACAAAATTATTATAAAAATAGAAAAAGTCATGTCTTGGTGCATGGTACAAATGGTAAATTTTTGTAAAAACTTTGACAATCATAAGGTAATAAATTTTTGAGTTCTTGGAGATGGTCGTACTTCTTCTGTGATATAGGAAGTTGTTTCGCATGCAAAGGCTTGGGTTCAACTGCTTCGAAACGCTTTCTGGATTTTTGAGGAAGAGGTTCATATTCGGAAGTTATAAGTGTTTTATAAAATATTAGTCCTGATGAGTCGTACGCTAAGGCACGAAGCATGTTTACCGTCGGATCTCCAGCACATCTACCTGAAATAATTTTATTTTTTAAGTTTGTATTGAGTTTTAGAATTTAATATTTTTCGCATACCTGGTCGAATCGAATCATACCGTTGCGGGATGCTTTCATAATCCAGAAAGTAATCAAATTGTAAATTATGAACTAGGAGTGGGCCGGGAGTCTTACGTGCTTCACGAATAAGCTCTTGAAATTGCGATGGTAGATGTATTTCTCTGTTTTTAATTTTTCGTTCTATTAGAGAGTGCGTGGAGTCACATTCCATTTGTGTATGTCCTTTGATTAAATATTTTTGTTCGATCGATATTTTACTCGCAACACAGAAGGAAAGCAAAGCGTTGGATAAAGTAGCATTGCGGTTTTGGTAGTTGCAGCCATCTGAATAAATGATAATATGATGAATTTCTGGTGATTTTGTAATGATATTTTTGAGGTGCTTAATAATTATCGTAGCATAATTTGATGCTACAAGAGTTCAATTTGTTTCATCCCAAACATAGTTATCTGATTTATGGGTAGCTACATTATATACTGTGAAATTATGCAGTTCAGTTCAGCGTTCAGTTGAGGGAGTAGTTTAACTGCTTGCATATCGACACAAAGTACCACACATAAACCAGAAAGAGCATTTGCGATATCATTGCCTTTCTCATCTCGCATTAACTCGATTTCTTCTCGATGTTTTTGATATGATTCTTGAGGTACATTCTTCGTTCTATAAGATACACAAAAATCACATTCATCTTTTTTTGGACGAAAAATAGAATAGTTGAGGTTTTTGAAAAGTTTTACAAAAACCGGATATGATAGCGCAATATTGGCGTTTTCTTTATCTGATTCGCATTTATCCACATAGAACTTGTAAAGCTCATTATAGGACCTAAAGTTACCTTCAATGTATAATTTTTGGTTTTTTTTCTGCAGTAATGGGATTCCATCATTGGGAGATTTTTTAACCAATTTTCTAAGTGAAAACGCTTTGCTTGATTCCTTTGTCCAGGAAGTGATAATCGCTTCAATTCAACTTGCACATTATTTCTTAATTCACTACTGAATTCAGTGCCATGTTGTCCAGTGTTATCTATCCAATTTCTTATCATTTTCTCTTTTACACCCAAAGTAGATAGAAATATTTGGCGACAGACTTGGAATCGAGTTTTATCATTTTGCAAGAAAAATTCCAAAGTTTTTGAGCGTTGAGAGTTTTCGGATCTACGTCGCTTTATTTCAATACAATTGATCAGACCACTTACGTACATTTTTTTCTGTTCCCAGGACATTTCCCAAAAGCAATCGAAAATTTCCTTGCGAATGCTTTCATTGAAGCTTGAACAGTTCCGTTTAGTACTTATTTTACAAAAATTCGAATTACACGAAGGTCCTAGAGATCTGGCTGGTTTTTGGCAGTAACCTTCTCCGTTTTTTGATCTTTCAATGTACTGTTCGCCACGCATGCGTTTCTTCAGACATGTTTTACGTTCGTATTTACCTTCCATTACCTCAACTTTAGAATCTTCGAGGTGTTAACACTGTACATTTAAAGCAAATATTGATGAAAATTTAACTTCACCCGAACCGTTCCAAAACTTAAATTATTTAATATTCAAACACAACTACGATCACAAGAAAACTTAAAAACGTAAAGTCAAGAACACAAAATCGTTGCCAACTAAAAATTTTACTGATCATCAAATGAAACAAGTGTTGCTAATGCATGAGCAAAGAAATTTGTGTTAGTTAGGGCTTTTGTGCATGCAACTCGTTGTTTTTTTTTTTGCGCAATGCTATGTTTTTGGAGAAAGGGCTTTTGTGTATTTGCTATAACAACGTTGTTTTTCACACCAGGGCCAAAAAATTTTGTGAGGATGTGTATTTCAGTATTGGCTATCAGAATTTGCAAAAAACCCATTTTGAAAAAATTGTCGTTTAGGGCCTTTATGCATTTTATTAACGATAAGTTTTTCAAGAATAAACAAGAAAAATTATTGAAAATAATATTCAATTTTCTTTAAGAATCGCTGCATAATAATTGTTTAAATAATTTTTACATTTTTACTGACATATATATAAATATTGGGTGATTAAAAAAAAAAAATCCATATTCGTACTTCCTAGGCTTGGCACAGAAATACTATTTTATATAGAAATTTTAGAGTTATAGAGGTAAAATCACGTAAGAACAAAATATGAGTGGTATTCGCTCTTTCGTGTATTAGATGTACTGATTGTAATTGTACCGATAAATACAAGGGAAAGAGTGAGTGACTTCTTAAACAGCAGTGTATCTACTATTGGCTACACTGGTGGCAATTGAACGTTTTTTCCTTATTTTAACATTTTCCATTACAGATTCCATTACAGATGGATTTTAAACAGTTCTAATTAGAAAACGATATGATGTGACGAGCTAGCGCGAAAAATTATGGCGAACAAAGGACAAGAAATTGTGCCAAGAATGCTGCCAAGTAATGTCAAAATGATACAATTAACACATACAACTACATTACAATCATCTTTTGATGTTGTAAAGAAACACATAAAGTGTAACTTCAAAAGCTATGGTATTTGTTGTTGCATGTGTGTTTAGTGTAATTTTTTGACAGAAGTACACTAGTGTATTCATAAATACACAAAAGAGCGAATCCCACTATGCTTTTTTTTATAGAACGATTTCTCAACAGAATAAATTTGTAAATAAAAAATTAAACAGCTAATTTTTTTGTGAAATTTCATAGTTTTTTTTTTGGATTCAAATTAGAAATTATTTTCAAAAGAAAACATTAAAAGATATAATTTTATAAAGCAATTTTTTTAACTCCGACACATTTAAATAACTGATATATTAAAAAAGAATATTAAAAACGGCGAAAATAAAAAAATTTGTTCTGTTAATTTTTGTTTGAAAAATTTGATACTATGACTAAAAAAATCATCCAATTACCTATAGAAATCACTGTATCCCCCCTCCGCCCAACATGTAAAAATAGCAAGGATGAAATCAAAAACAATTTTTATAATTTACGTTATTGTTTTTCTATTTTCACCAAAACAACATTCATATCATTAATTTTCCGATATGCCTGCCTTGCCGCTCGCTCTCTACAAGTCAAAACAACAAAAATTTTGCAGAACATTTTATGAAGGCGCAGGCAACAGCCAGGCCCAATGAGACCCATAAATGAGCAGCAACGCATGAAAGAAACAAAGCGTGTTTGTTGTGACGACAGGACGCAACCACTTATTTATCGAAATTTTATCATTGAACAAACTTGATGGATGACAAGACGCATCCGAGGATTGCGGCACAAATTATGCTGATGATGGCTGCTGTTGCTACAAGTAGATCTACAACTCAAGACATGAGCGAGCGTGCGGGAGTAACTCGAAGCAAGTACCAAGGCGTGCGATAAGAGCCAAGAGCCAAGGAATAACTATCATGATGTTGAGGCGAGTGGTGATAACAGCACAATACAACAACAACAACAACAAAAACATAAAAAAAAAAAACGATTTTGATTGATTTCGTTGGCAATAAAAGTGCCACTGTGAACAAATTGATGGCTGTCTGTAAGGACAATGTTTCGGAAAATTGTTGTTGTTGGTGGCAAGTCGTGCGCATATAGAAATTTATAAAATTTAAGCTTTTTAAAATGCAAATTAATTTAAAAAATGTCAACAATTTTGCTCAACATTTTTAAACCTTTCTAGGACGTAGAAAATATGTAGTCAAAGTATTAAGTTTAGACGCTGTATGTAGATGAAATATTTTTTGTTAAAAAAGGACTATGATGAGTGATGAGCGTAAAAAGCAAAAATTAACAACGTACTATGGATAAAAATAAAATAAAAAAAAAAAAAATTTGTAAAAAAACAACTCTGAAAACCAAAATAGCTGCAAAGAAAATCTTTGCATAATACATGGCGACTAGATTGGAAAAAAGTATAAAGAAAATTAAGATGGGGGTAAATTTTTAAAATTTTCAACAACACAAATATGCTGCTTATATTTTTGCTGATGGTGATGGTGCTGTTGGTGTTGATGTTTTCGTTGCTATTGCTATTGCTGGGTTTTGTTGCTGATGACGATGATATAGCACCACCCACGTGAAGCTCTCTGAAATGAATACTATGCCACCTTTACGCACAGCGACAGTGCCGCTTGCAACCCAGACAATTTCACTCCATTTTTCACAAAAACTTTACCTTTTGTCAAAATATTTGCTACAACCACCTATTAGAATTTGGAAAATATTTTTTTTTCACTTGTTTTTTTTTTTTTACTCTCAAGTTTAGTGCTATTCTTTTGGCTATTGAGCATAAGAAGAAGCAAAAAAATTTGGCAATCGTTATTGTTGTTATTTTTACCTGTCTTTTGAAAAACCTGCCTTCGGCCAAGCACAAAAATAACAACAACACTCAAACCAATAGCTGGCTGGCTGTCGCTTTGGGTCATCAAAGTGCTTCATACCAAGTTTAGCTAAAGTTGGCTTAATAGAATTGCTTACAATTTTTTTATCTCAAAATAATATTATTTACTTTGTGTCACTGGTGGAGTGGGTCTAGTATTGAAATAAAACAGCACCTCGATAGAAGTTGGGCATAAGAAAAAAGGAAAAAGAACTGTTTTAACAATATTTGTTATGCATGAATTTTAATAAGTGCAAAAAATATTTTCATAAAATATAAGAGTTTTTTTTTATAGATCTGGTTACCACTTTTAAATGAGTTTTCTGTAATTTTGCTTGATAAGATTTCGGTGGAGCGTAGTAAAAGTTGCTTTACTTAATATTGTAAGCGTCGTAGCTAGAGAGCTGTGTCACTGATTTTAAAAGAATTATTTTCAATTTGTTCTATGAAGTGTGTTTAAGGCGGACGGACTTTAAAAAAAAATCAGCAAAATTTGAAGGTAAGATAGAACCTTCCAAGTTTGTTTGTTCTTAACCTCAATGGATTATTTGAATTTTTTGTTCGATTAGAATAGATATACATATCTAAGAGCAACGTTAGTAATGTTAGTTTATCTAAAAAGTAACACTGATAAGACAAAAAAGCTATAAGTTAAAAATAGAAAGATTTAAAGCAAGAAAAATTCGGAGTAAGTTTTTTACTACTTAATGCTTTGAAAATAGTAAATGTCATAACTCGAGAATTTTGAGACTGTTTTAAAAAAATCTTAACCCTTTTAATTGTTTTCAGTGCTATAAAGGTAACGAATATCGAGAATTTTTATAAAATAAATTCATATAGGGGTCATATAGGTTGATTGGTTAAAGAGTTTTACTTTCTAATACCATTGTGGAATTCTTCAAAGAAGAGTTTTACCCTTATAATCATATAGTTCTTCATTGAGATATTAAACTAAAATTTCGTGATTTTTAATTCTCTTACTCTCAGCTTTTATTATTTCTATCACGTGTATGGATCAAAAACACTTTTGGATTTTAGTACAAAATTTAACTCATCTACTATACATATCACTCTATCTGTAGTTATTGTTGAACAATTTTATAAAAAATTAGATACGGAACTAAATAAAATTTTGAAAACTTTCTTGACAAAAAGAATAACTTTTTTAAATTCATATGCATTTGGATTCGTGTTTAATTTAATAGAATCAATCGTCAATAACTTCAGAAATTTGGTCATTTACATTTACATTTACATTTTTTATGTCTCTGGGGGGATTGGAACCGGACCCACGAGCCCCCCATATCTGCGCTACTGTATCGAGTTAAGCCCAGTTAAAGTAAATCTAGGATATTAAAAAATGGTTATATTTTTAAAAAATGGTTACATTAAAGGTTATATTTAGTAAACTAAAAAAGGCTTACTAAATATAACATAGTAACCGTAAAAATCATGTTTCGACTATGGAGTGAATATATTTCCGCTATAAGAGTTTTAAAGGTAATGAATATAAAAAACCTTTAGCATCATGGGTAGAATGATTTAAACATTATATTTAGTATCTTTTATATTTTTAGGTTTGAAACATATATAATATTTCAATATGACATTATTTGCAATATGTAACAACATTAACTTAAAATAAAAGCGAATTATATTTTTCAAGTTAACCTTGAAGTTCTCTTGAGCTAAAGTGAAAAATTTATTACATCAACTATAGGAGAAAAGTTTGTTGGCAACGGAACAAAAGGTCTGTTGAGTAGATTTAAACTGTGAGCAATATTCTCTTTTTTTAATAATTTCCGAAAACCAAAAACATCATAACTCAAAAATGTTGCAACCAATCATAGAAAATCTTGATGAAATTAATTTTTTGGAGTATCTTAAAGGTGTTGAACGTCTGGGAATTTTAAACAGTTAGTATTATTAGGGGATGATTTGGGTTGCAATATAAAAATTTTGTTTTTTGTTGTAAGCAATATATTACAGTGATTAGCAAAAACATATTTCTGATACTTAATGAATATATTTTTTGAAATAAATTCTTAATGTAACTCGAAATATATAAAAGGGAGTAAGAGCAAAAAATACAATATGTAAGATTTTTTGAGCAACCATCCATTTAAAGAAAAAAAAGGACGACTAGGCCCTTTCAGTCCAAGCCAGTTCAAAGGACTTCCACTGAGCTTCTTATGATCAATGGTGTTGCACGTGTTATTAAAGGTTTAAACTCAAATGAATGTATAACTACCTCCACAAGTTTTATGTCGACTCCGAGGGGCTTATGTTCACATGAAGATTTTCTTGGCACACTTTATTAGCCATTGTCTGCATAGAGAAATTAGAAATAATATTTCATTTGAAAAACACTCCGATGGCATTTGAGCCTGGGTCTACTGCGGTTCTTTGGCATATGGGCCACCATTATTCGTAATAAAATCAGTTCCATGAAATGCTCCTATAACCTTCAAATATATAAAAAAAATTATTAAAGAAATATAATTCTATGCATTGTGCATACATATAGATAATGTCAAAAAACACTGACAAGTTCTGAAAATATTGGCCCATTGACATTTGTGCTACCAAGACAAACAATAAATTATAAAAACTTTTGTTTTGAAATTGAACGCTTTCATTGTCCATATGATTATTTTTCTTGTTATCCTGTGTTATCAATCATGGTTGTGACAAAAATAATTTTGTTTTTTTGTATTTTTTCCAAAATTAATTGAATATAAATCAGAAAAATACATTTGTTTTTTCTCTCTTTTCCTAATTGGCCATTCATGCCAATATAACAAGAATTACTGCGGAAAAATAAGCATGATAAGAGTGCTAAGGAAATTTAAGTAGACAACTGAAGAGAATGTTGTCAAAATAAATATTAAAAAAAAGGAAATCACACAAAATGCTTGATAAATTTTCGATGAGGAAACAAGAATAAAAAAAAAAATAAATATTAACAGAGGATGAACTAAAAATAAAATTAATTTTGTTTGTTTATGTGTAATAGCGATGTGACAAGATCTTGAAAATGTTTAGAGAGTGAGAGAAAAATATACGCATTTAAATAATATAACATCGCTTAAAAGGTCAATAGGAAAACTAAACGAAAAATTTTACATAACATAATAATGAATCCATAAATAAATCATTAAATCTAATTAAAAGTGGTATTGATATGAATATGGATATGGAAATGGATATAGATATGGCTATGGATATAGATATGAATATGGCTATGGATATGGATATGGATATGTATGGATATGGATATGGATATGGATGTGGATATGGATATGGATATGGGTATGGATATGGATATGGATATGGATATGGATATGAATATGGATATGAATATGAATATTTATATGGATATGGGGATATGGATATGGATATGGATATGGATATGGATATGGATATGGATATGGATATGGATATGGATATGGATATGGATATGGATATGGATATGGATATGGATATGGATATGGATATGGATATGGATATGGATATGGATATGGATATGGATATGGATATGGATATGGATATGGATATGGATATGGATATGGATATGGATATGGATATGGATATGGATATGGATATGGATATGGATATGGATATGGATATGGATATGGATATGGATATGGATATGGATATGGATATGGATATGGATATGGATATGGATATGGATATGGATATGGATATGGATATGGATATGGATATGGATATGGATATGGATATGGATATGGATATGGATATGGATATGGATATGGATATGGATATGGATATGGATATGGATATGGATATGGATATGGATATGGATATGGATATGGATATGGATATGGATATGGATATGGATATGGATATGGATATGGATATGGATATGGATATGGATATGGATATGGATATGGATATGGATATGGATATGGATATGGATATGGATATGGATATGGATATGGATATGGATATGGATATGGATATGGATATGGATATGGATATGGATATGGATATGGATATGGATATGGATATGGATATGGATATGGATATGGATATGGATATGGATATGGATATGGATATGGATATGGATATGGATATGGATATGGATATGGATATGGATATGGATATGGATATGGATATGGATATGGATATGGATATGGATATGGATATGGATATGGATATGGATATGGATATGGATATGGATATGGATATGGATATGGATATGGATATGGATATGGATATGGATATGGATATGGATATGGATATGGATATGGATATGGATATGGATATGGATATGGATATGGATATGGATATGGATATGGATATGGATATGGATATGGATATGGATATGGATATGGATATGGATATGGATATGGATATGGATATGGATATGGATATGGATATGGATATGGATATGGATATGGATATGGATATGGATATGGATATGGATATGGATATGGATATGGATATGGATATGGATATGGATATGGATATGGATATGGATATGGATATGGATATGGATATGGATATGGATATGGATATGGATATGGATATGGATATGGATATGGATATGGATATGGATATGGATATGGATATGGATATGGATATGGATATGGATATGGATATGGATATGGATATGGATATGGATATGGATATGGATATGGATATGGATATGGATATGGATATGGATATGGATATGGATATGGATATGGATATGGATATGGATATGGATATGGATATGGATATGGATATGGATATGGATATGGATATGGATATGGATATGGATATGGATATGGATATGGATATGGATATGGATATGGATATGGATATGGATATGGATATGGATATGGATATGGATATGGATATGGATATGGATATGGATATGGATATGGATATGGATATGGATATGGATATGGATATGGATATGGATATGGATATGGATATGGATATGGATATGGATATGGATATGGATATGGATATGGATATAGATATGGATATGGATATGGATATGGATATAGATATGGATATGGATATGGATATGGATATGGATATGGATGTGGATGTGGAAATGGATATGGATACGGATATGGATATGGATATGGATATGGATATGGATATGGATATGGATATGGATATGGATATGGATATGGATATGGATATGGATATGGATATTGATATGGATATGGATATTGAAACTGATATGGATATTGAAACTGATATGGATATGGATATTATTATGGATATGGATATGGATATGGAAATTGACTTGGATATGAATATATACATGGATTTGGATATGGATATGGAAACTGACATGGATATGGATATGGATATGGATACGGATATGGATATGGAAGTTCACATGGATATGGATTTGGATATGGATATGGAAATTGACATTGATATGGATATGGATATATGTATTGAAATCAATAGTAGTTCCTTTTTCAAGAAAAATTATGGGGGAATGGAGAACTAGCAAATTTGAATATTTATAGATTGGAGAATTGTGCAATTGGCATATTAATAATTTCGTAAATTCTAAAGATTTTAAGAATGGAATATAGATGTATAATATTGATGCATAACGTTTAATGAATGATAAATTGGAAAATTTGAAAAGCAGATTTATGTTAATAATTAGATAATAAAAGACTAAATGAGTGTATAGGTGGAAAATGGGAAGATACAAAAATTGGAACATTAGAGATTGCTAAAAGATTGGAAATATTAGAAAATTGCAAGAAATTTAGATGTGAGTGTTGGAATATGAAAAATATTCTTAAATAAGAAGCATGGGAAATAAGTAATTGAAGGAATGATTGGAAAAATGTGAGCAAACATCAACAACTGAAAAGTGGTTTGAAACAAATTAGAAAGAAGCCGAAGAACAACTTGGACATCGAGACTTAGGTTATGGTAGGATTAAAATTTTCAAAAGATTGGAAACTCATGGCTTGGAATGTTATAGTATTGGAATAAGGATACGTTTAAAATATAGAGAAAACTGATGAGAAGACTGCAACTTTGAAAGGCTGAATACCCGGGTGCTTGGAAGATTTTAGTATAGGAAAGTTTATGTTGAATAATATACCAAAAGGAAAACAAATAAAAGCCAAAGCTTGGAAACTGAAAATAATTTTTATAAATAATTTGATGATAGACGTTATGAAATTGTTGAAAAATTAGAATATTGAGAGCTTGCAACATTTTAAAATTTTAAACCGTAAAGTTGGAATATTGAAAAAAGTAGGTTTAATGGGTAATTATGCTATAATAATTTACTTGATTTGCCAAAAAATCTTCCGATATAGGCACTTTGTATATGGTATGAAAACATTTATGAATTCAGAAACTTCTCAAAATTTAAACTGAGCTAAATTCTATTTCTGATAAGATTTTTTTTTCATGCTGTTGGTAAACTGCAAACACAACGTTTACCACGGAAACCGCATTCAGCTTGTATAAATATATCAGAATTTCCGCTCGTTTAATTGTTTCTTTATTTTAATAAATAAAATTTTGCACAAATGCTCAAGTTTTGTCGCAGAACTTAATGGAGTGCAGGATCAACTTCAGTGTAGCATGGTAAACAATGTTTCCCTTCCATTATGCCGAGTGCGCACATAAATAAGGAAAACAAACAACAACATGAAGAAGAAGGGCTGGAGATAGTAAAGCATGGCGTACACTTCTAAGCAGCGTGCTTAAGCCAGCTTCCGCTAGCCTAGTGTTGGGTGCGCCTAGAAGACGACAGTGCATAAATGACGCGGATTCGTTTTGCTCCATTTCCAGTGAATGAAAAGGAGAGACAGAAGAAGAAGCAGCAGCTGCACATAAATTCAGCAAGATTGCGCTAGTAGCTTGGCCGGTGAAGACTAACTGGCAAGGCTGAAAATAGCCTAGTGAGGGTGAGGGCAGGCCTTTCTTCATCTTACTAGCATTATTTGTGTTTTTTTATCTACACAGACCATTTTCTTATTCTTCACCTATTTATTTTTTTTCTTTTTTAGTGTTTTGATTTTATTGCAATTTTTGTAACAATTAATTTTTTTCTTGCATTAGAACTCTGCCAAAGATTTGTTGGTATGCTTTGCTCTGACCTGGAAAGCATAAAAAATGTTCTTTTATCCATTATTGCGCCTGTAGCAAGGCTCGTTGCGTTGTGCAACGCTGATAGTAGTAGAAACATGTATTTTACATTTAAGCATAACAAAGAGCAGATATTTTTTTGTCGCCCAAAATGAAATATTTGTATTTTTTTTTAGTTTTTCTTTTTTTTTGTATCTACAAGTTTCTAAAACAGTGCCACAAACACTTAACGAACACTACGAAACGCACTTCATTGTTGCGGTTGTAAAAAAAAAAAAGTAGTAGAAGCTGCAGTTAAAGTGCTTCGAAATTGCTCAAGTGTAGCAGCGAGTAACGTGGTTGCTAAGATTTGGCAACGCGTGCCAAAAATTATAAGTTTAGCGGTTGCTTGAATATAAAGCACATTTTTCATACGATACACACGCCATGTATCAGGTAAATCATACGATGTTGGTCTTAATTTCAATGTGAGACTATGAAAATCTTCCGGAGTGAAGTTATTATTGCGACACAAAGAGAAATAGTGGAGTATATTACATACATGTTGCTTTAAAAGACTTCTATGGGAATTTTTTACATATTTCTGAAACATATCTGTTTCGAAAGTTGCTTTTTTCCATTTTTTTGACTTAAGATAGAAATCTTAAAAGGAAATGGTTGAGATAGTTTATGAAATTGTTTTACATAAAGTTTTTGAATTTTACATTTTGTATTTGGATTGCTGAATATAAAAATTGTAAATTTTAATTATATTTAAACACATAAGAAATTGGAACTTTGACGCTATAATTTTGAACTTAGAATTTAGAGTATAGCATTTGAAATTTTGAATTTAAAATTATGGAAATTTAAATTTAACGTTTTCGAAATTTCAATGCATAATTTTTATGTTGAATTTCAAATTTTGATTTTATATTTGATTTTCGCTTTTTGATTCTTGAATTGTGAATTTTGGATATAAATTTTTTACTTTCGATTTTTGGTTTGAATTATTGAAGATTGTCGATAGTTGATTGAATGGATGATTGGATAATTAAATGCCTTGGATACATTTGAAGATTTAAAAGTGGAATATTTAGTATTGGAAATTGTGAGATTTGAATATTATCAATATTTAAAAACTGACATTGAACTAATGGGAATATTAAGCGCTTGCATATTTTTTTATATATTATTTTTATATTTATATTTTTTAATATTCGCAGATTTTCATTTATTATGATATGAAGAAGATTGCAAGATAAAAAGATTGAAAAATTGGACGATTGAAAATGAAATATTGGTATTATGATATTTGTTAAATTTAGTGATTAAAAAATTGGAATATTTGAAATATGTGAGCATTGGAAATTTGTATGACGAAGAGATTGAAATACAGAAAATATTGCAAATGAAAGTAAAGTGATGATGTAAATATTAGAAGATGGGAAAATTGAAACGAATGAAATTATTAATTTTTGATATTATTGCAACTTGGAGCATTTAACATTACAATTTATGAGCTTTGAATATTGCAAAATATTGCAAAAATTGAAGAGTTGAAAAGTTCAGGAATTGATCATGGGATAGTTTACAATATGAATGATAGCGAGTTTAAAATTAATGAAAATTAAAAATTATAAGGAAAAAGGCTTATTTGAATATTAATGGATATAAATTATTAAAAATTGGAAGATTGAGATTATTAGAAAACTTAAAGAATAGAAATAAACTGGGAGACTTGAATATTGATAAGAATAAAATGTTGGAATATTCCAATAAGATTGGGATATTTCAAAATTCGGATGATTGAAAGATTAAAAAATTGGAACATTCGAAAATTTTAAGATTGAAATGATTTAACAATTGAAAGTTTGGGAAGATTTTGTAACGTGGTTTTATCTATAGCAGAGGTAAAATTCAGTCGTCCCAGTATTCTCTGAGGGATACACTTAACCTCCAGCAAATCAGAATGCAATTTGAATTTATATTTTCAATCTTTATTAAGCAATTCCAATTCCTTATTATAGTTAACAAAATCTTTGCCGACTACTGCGTATGTAGTCGGAAGTTATGGTATGTAACGGGTACTTGGCTCTTATGATGGGTAGTCGGTTATTGTGATGGGTAATTGGTTATTATGGTATTTAATCTGATCTTATTTATTAAATCGGTTCAAGTGATAGGTTCTTATAATAGCTGATCGGTCATTTTGACATCTAATCGGTTCTAATGATATTCACTCGGTTCGCGAGATCTCTTCTTGTGACAGGTAATCGGTTCTTATAACATCTGATTGGTTCGTATGATATTTCATCGGTTTGGGAAATCGAAATTTGTGAGGTGTAATCGGTTCTCATGGGATCTAATCCGTTCTTATTTACTTAATCGGTGCAGGTGGTAGGTTCTTACAACAGGTTATCGGTTTTATGACATTTTATCGGTTCTTATTACATTTACTTGGTTCGGGTGATCTATTCTTATACGTTATCGGCTCTTATGAAATATGTGATCGGTTCTTTGATGCAGCCTATGTACAGCAACAAAGGTTCTGCGGCGAGAACGTCTGAAAGCTGTATTAGACAGTGTTCAGACAGCGCAGCGAGCAGAAAAAGTGCAGTTAGACAAAATAAGCTGTGAAGCTCTTATAGCTGAACAAGTGTCGGTATTCCTAACGACTAATAATCTCCTCTCTCCACTTCAATCTGGATTTCGTGCTGGCCACAGCTGCTCAACAGCTACAGTAAAAGTTCTGGATGATATACGGTGCTCATATGATAAGAGTTTGGTTACGTTACTATGTTTGCTCGATTTTTCCAAAGCGTTTGACTCAGTTAATCACTCACTTCTTTGTCGTTAACTTAAACATATCTATGGATTTTGTGAAAGTGCTGTTAATTTTGTAAAAAGCTACCTAACCAACATAGCTCAATGGGTAAAGGTTAACAATAGATTCTCATAGTATAAGTTAATTGGCAGCGGGGTCCCCCAAGGATCAGTTCTTGGCCCTCTACTATTTTCTGTTTTCATATATGACATTTTTCTTAACTGCAAGTACTCCATAATGCCTGCATATGCAGCTTTACTTATCTGGTAGCACTAACCTCTTGGAAGATTTGGTGTGCAGGATAAATGAAGACTTGCATAGTATAAACCAATGGGCTCAGAGAAATGATTTCCTGTTGAATGCGCTAAAGTCTTATGTGTTACCCATTTGCAAAAGTGAAATTCTTTTTAAGGATATTCCTAAACTATTAATAGGTGACAAGAATATTAAGCTAGTTTAAAGTGTGTAACCCTGTGTGTAACCTAGGTTTCAACATAAATTGTGCACTCACATGTACTGACCACATAAGCAGCGTCGTTCGTAAAATTTATTATGTCTTGCGTAATCTAAGGATGTCGGCAGAGTATACACCTATTGATACAAGGAAAAAACTAATAATTCAACTAGTCCTTCCTGTGATCACATACTTTGAACTTATGAATAGCAAGTTGGACTCACGGTCTCGGCTTAAATTAGAAATTGCATTTAATCATGCTACCCGTTACATTTATGGTTGGCGCAAATTCAGGAATAGTTTGCTTGGTTGTGATATTATTAGTTAACTAAATGCCAGAAATTGCATTTTTCTGCACAAGCTGATAAGACTAAAAACACCCTCATATTTGTTTGAAAAATTACAATTTAGTCACTCGCGTAGTAGTCATATGCTTACTTTGTCGAACTTCAACTTCCTAAATTCGACAAGATTTTTTTTTATTAATGCTATCAGGTTATGGAATTCGTTACCAACTAACTTAAAATTGTTAGTTGTATCAATTGTTGGAAATGAACGTTTCAAGAATGCCATAGTTGAGTACTTCTCACAGAACATAATATAAATTATCAGTTTATTTGCTCCTATATCTATCTCTCTTATAACTCTTTTTTCTACTTCTTTCTTAATCACTTCCTCTAATTTTTGCAACTAACTCAGTCTTTCAAATCTAATTCTCCATATATTTTATGTATGATAAATTAAACATGCAATATTTAAACTGTAATATTAGCCATTTTCACATTTAATATTATTGTACACTTAATTTTTAGTTGCAGTTTAAATTTTAAATTACAGAATTTTTTATTGTTACACCTTTGGCTTTCAATTCTCTAATGTTTTCACTTAAGTTAATTAAAATAATTAGTTTTAACTTATTTTATTGTCTATTTTACATGTTATATTCTCTCCCACTTATTTCTCAGTTCAAATTTTAAATCTCAAGAAGATATATAATTTTTTAATACTTAACCTTTGTCCTTGAAAAGAACATAGTTCTGACTGTACTAATTATCAATAAATATCAAATATCAGATAAATGATTTGCAAAGGTCACTTGTGCTCACACTCGGATTCTATTGCAAGGGCTACCGAAGCAGCGCAGTGAGCAGAATCTGAAAAATTTACGAGGGCTGACGACCGCAGGGTACGACTGCGACGATTGAGTTCTGCATTTAAGCATATGTTATGCAAAAAAAATCTATTTATATACCCAAAGCTTAAAGTTTAAGCATTGAGCTAAACAAGTAAGCGAGGTTGGTTGTGCGATACTAATTTATTAGTCACTGCTGATGTAGCATTTCCTAGCCTATTTACGTACGTGGCTTTATGAACCTATTGTGAACTATATGCCAGTAGATGTTTAAGTTATACATGCCTGTCAGTATGTAGTTGTTTTTGCTGTTGTTTTTGCCTTTTAAATTTTCTTAGTTTCTACTTATAATTATACCTTATAAATATGTATATAACTGAGTGCCAGGGTTCCATCCCCGCAACAGCCCAGATGAACATTTTCAATATTTATGTTCTTAAATGTGTGCAAAGGGAGAGTCTTATAAAATAAAAAGTTCAAACTTGAAATAATGAATAATTAATAATTGGTAAATGGAAAAATTTTATAAAATGGAAAATGTAAGAATAACTTGATGGCAATATTGAAAATTGAAAATATTGGAAAATTTATGGTATTATTGAAGAATTGAAAGATCAGAACATGGAAAAATAGTAATAAATGATATTTTAAAAGATTGAATATACTTAAGAGGTTGAACATTTGTGAGATTGGAAAAAAGACGATTTAAAACTGAAATAAAAGAAAATTAGAGACTCAGCACTTAGAGATTTCAAAATTAAACAAAAATTATTTTGAAATATTGTAGGTACGAATGGAAAATTGAATAGAAAATTCATTTTTGAACTGAATAGGAAGGCTTTAAAAAAGTTTTGAAGACCCAAGCCATAAGAAAACTAATAAATTTCATCACATTCTGTAGAGAAAACTTACTTTAAACAGAGAGTGCGAAACTTACTTTGTAAGTAAATGTTAGGGTGTGTTTTGGCCTGCTTTTGAGTTAGAAACTTCGATATGGTGCATTTCAAAATATGATATCATCCAGCTCTTAGCTGCAACTGTTGACACAACGGTACTTAACACACAAAGAGTGCAACAGAAAACTATAATAATAATAATTTTAGCTATAAATTTTATTCACACGCTGCAATGAAATCCCTTAGCTATAAAATTTTCATATTTTATATAGGTTTTTTTCTTTAAGCTTTAATTAGCATGAGTAGCTGTAACAAAAACAAATTGAAAAAGAAAGAAAATGGTTTTTGTTTTTGTCATCTAGTGAACCTGCAAATATATAGCGAACGGCTTAGTCGTTCTTTATTCCTGTGGTTAACATTATCACTTCAGTTTCAATTTAATGAATCTACCCGTAGTTATTAGATCCTCATAAATATTTATGCAAACGTATGTTGACGCACATATACATTCATACATGGCATGTTTGTTGCCAATATAAATGCTAACTTTTAACTGCACCTACATTCGTACCGTCAACATCTACATATATGTATATCTGTGAGGGCGTGACTGTAATGCAAATTTAAAACTCACCCAAATGGTATAAGTGCAACATAAAAAAAGGTCCTTTGGGGGAATGGACCCCCTCCATTGAGGGTGGTGCAACAACTTGATGCTAATAAATATGACTGACATTTTAATAACTAATAATTTCAAATTAAAAGCTACGAAACATAAATTAAACACATGTCTTTGCTATCCAGCTCGTGAACGAGCGTGTCATGCATAAATAGTTTGAGGCACTGAAACGCCAAAACAGTTAAACACACACTCGAACACACTAATGCATATACAAATGTACACCCATCAATAAACATGCAGACACAGCTTATCACATTGAAAACTCCCCCCTTATAACAGCCAACTGACTGACAAGTAGACAGCCAGACGGACAGACACACTAACAGCCAGCTATTCGCGTATCGACAGCAGGTCCGACAACCTGTAGCATGACACAATTTGCGGGGCGTTGTTTAAAATTATAAAATATATGTTTGTCTGCATATAAAACATCTTTTATTAGAGAATTGAAGGAAAAAAAAAAATTTATTGATACATGCTTTTTATTTAAGGGATGATGATGAACGGGTTGTTGCTGCTGCTTCTGCTGAGTAGGGTACAATCGGTACACTTGGCAATCACGCAAACGTTACTCAGCCATAAAGTAATCAATATTAATGCATTAGTTTAAAAGCGAAGAAGTAAGCCATTCGCTGTTGGGATCTTATTTTAAAATGATATTCGTTGTTAAGCATATCTATCGCGATAATGAGGGACAATGTCTCAAAAGCTCTTTTTAACACAAATCAAGAATAGCTGTGAAGTGTTTATAAGGAATAAATATATACAATCTTGTTTCGAGACTGGTTTTGTTTGAACTTCAAAAGAGCTCAAGTATATGGTTCCAAAGATATTTTGTATAAGTTTACTTTAAGTAAAATTCCATATAATTTTAAATAAGCTGACTAGAAGTCTTGTTATTTTGACAGAAGGCCCAAAAAACCCATATTTTAAGTCTAAAGCATGCTTCAGTTTATATTTCCAAATAAATTTTGCATAATTTTAATTTTAAGCAAAATTCCATATAATTTAAAATAAGCTGGCTGTAAATCTTATTTTTATTATGAAACAATGCCCAAAAACCTATATTTTAAGTTTAAAGCAAGTTGATGTTATGTTTTCAATTAAATTTGGCAGAAGCTTACTTCTAGTGAAATTTAAACAATATTTAATAAACTAGTTATAAGTGATATTATTATAATGACCACAAAAAACATAAATAACTATTTGTGTATTAAGTCTAAAGCAAGTTAAGGATATGTTTCCAAATAAATTTTGAAGATGCTGACTTCTAGTAAAATTTCAAGTAATTTTAAATAAACTCACTATAATTGCTTTTATTATTATGAGAAAACAGAAAAAACAAAGCAAGTTTAAGTATATGTTTCCAAATATATTTTGAATATACTTTCTTTAAGTAAAATTCCAAATAATGTTAAATAAGCTGTTAATAATTATATTATTAGGAATAATAGCAAAAAAAAAAAAAAAATCTGTATTTTAAGTCTAAAACCAGTAAAGCCGGCACTATTTCCAAAATAAAATTAAATAAAACTGAAAACAGTTTAATGAGGGCTGTCATTATAGTACTTATAGTGGATGATAAACTTGGTTCTCTTTTAAACCCTCTCAAATACTTGTTTGAAATGCGTGTTCCTTAACGTACGTACTCATGGTTTAACCATTCCAGGTATTATTAATTGCGACGACCGAATTATCATTTGAGGCATAGAATATCAAAATGATAAAAACGATAGAAACAAGAATGAAGAAGGGGGAATAAAAATTTTGCTAGTATCATACATATATTCAAAAATTGGATTGTCTGATTTTTTTTTTGTGAAAAAAATTTTAAATAAATGCTTGATGCATTGCAATTAATACAAATTGTTTATTCGAATTAGTTTCACCTCGAATTGATAATTATATATTTAACTAGCTTATACCCGGAGCGCTTCGCTGCGCTCAGCGCTTATCCCCTAAAAGAGGGCGTAGCTTTAGTGAAGCCATGCTTTTATAGTAAGTTCTTACCGAGTTTTATTAATGTGTGACTTATTTCGAAAGCTATACCGAAATTTTGGGTGCGGAAAAAGTACCACGCCCCTCGTCCAACACCCATAAAATGTTACCTGTGCAACGGCATGTGTAAATTGAGGTCGAATACTGAATTCCGAGGCTTTGCGACCTATAATTACAAAACTGTTCGAAATCGAAAATTTTAGGTGTATTTACGATCGGCAACAGACTTCACAGGAACCCTCTCAACGCTTTGGTATAAAAAATGGCTTAGCGGTTTCGAAGCCTTTACGTGATATACACATATACCCACATACGTATATACATTAAGTCGCCTCACGCTCTTTAGAAAAAAATTTGTTCAGTCTCGTTCTTCAAAATAATCCATGGCTTATGTTATGATGATCCCCAAAATATTTCGACTAAAAATATTTGCTGGTATGGCAGTTAGAAAAAAACAAACGGTCAGAAATAAGAGTAATGGAAAAAATTTTGCATCAAAAAATCTTATATTTTTTCCGTTGGACCAAAGATAATGCGGATTTTTTGGATTGTTTTAACTTTTTTCCTATTATTTTCACTAAAATTCAAACGAATCTTTTCCTAAACTAATTTTAGTCAAATAAATTGTACAATGTAAAAAATGTGTACATTTTTTTGTAATTTCATTCAATTTAGAAATTCACTTTACACTTTATTTTATCATCCATAGATAATTTATTTGACTAAAAGTAAAATGGCAAAACAAAAAAACTTTTAATTTGCATTTTAGTGAAAATAATACAAAAAAAAAAAAGTTAAAAAATTAAAATTTATAGAGTAGAGTAAAAATTTAAAATTTATTAGTGCAGATTGGAAGAACTTTTTAATTACTATTATTTCTGACCGATTGTTATTTTTAACTACCGCACCAGTAAATATTTTTATAAAAAACTCGATTTTTACAGAATATTTCAAATCATTCCGTGGCATACTGGTTGACGTGCGAGGTTTGTATACCATGGAACCCAGGTTCGAATTCTATCTGACACAGAAAGTTTTTTCAATTGAATTCATTTTTCTGTTCGGCCGCCATCTCTATGCAGACAATGGCAAACCTCAGAGAGTAAAAACTGGCATGAAAAGCTTCTTGAGAACATAAGCCGTTCGGAGTCGGCATAAGCCTTGTAGATCCAGTTCTCGATCATTTGTGTTCAAACATTTCACAACACGCACGCATAAGAAGCTCGGTCAAAGTCTGAAATGGCCATTTCCTTTTTGTTTTTTTTTTTTTTTTTTTTTTATTTCAAACCATTCCAGCTCACGGATGACTATCGCTACAGTCGAAATATTTGGGGAATCATCATAACATAAAGCATTATTTTGAGGAACCGACCCGAACACCTTTTTTTTGTGAGGAGCCTTAGTATACATACATACATTTTTTACAGATAGATAGATGAGCAGAAAAAGTAGGTATGGCAACATTTATATATAAAGTGACCGCCACTTGGTCCCATTGCACCTATATACCAAGTTCCACTATCAAAACGCGTACAGCTTAGAAATTACAATGATTTTTGAAAAGTCGCCTTAAATAAAGTGTGACACGCACATTTTTTAAGGGTTCTGGCAGTATCCATATGACCTAATCTACCAAGTTTTAGTCTTTTACTTTAAAAAAAGTATGATATATATCCTTTTTATGGATTTGTGGGCATTGAAAGTAGGCGTGGCAACATTTATATATAAAGTGAACGCCAATTTGACCCATAGCACCTACATACCAAGTTTGTCTATCAAAACGTTCACATCTCAGGAATTAAAATTATTTCTAACCGATAGCCCAGGCAGCTAACTTAGTTATAATTTTTAAATTGTAATGAACTATAGTACATTAATACATAAGTAAATAAATAAATTAAATAAAATTATTTCTGAAAAGTGGGCACAGATATAGTGCTACCATGCACAATTTTTGCAAAGCTGTCGAGAGTAAGAGTATGAACTTAATAACCAAATTTTAGTATTTAACGATGAGAATCGTCTGATTTATAGAAGTTGTATTAATTTGTGGGTAAAAAGAAACCAAGTGGCGGCCGTGGCGTAGCGGGTAGAGTGTGTGGCCCATACGCGAGGGAACCCTGGTCCGAATCCCACCTGACACGGAAAGTTTTTCGATTGAATTAATTTTTCTGTTCGGCCGTCATCTCTCTGCAGACAATGGCAAACCTCAGAGAATAAAAACTGCCATGAAAAGCTTCTTGAGCCGTTGGGAGTCGGCATAAAACATGTAGGTCCAGTTCTCGATCAATTGTGTTCAAACATTCCACAACACTCACAACACAATTGATCATAAGAAGCTCGGTCAAAGTACTTTCAAGGACTGAAATTGGCCATTTCGTTTTGTTTTTTTTGTGGGTGGTACAAGTGGGCGTGGCAAATTTTATATATAGATATTGACTCCCACTTAGAGCACCTGCATATCAAGTGTTACTATCAAACGTGTGCAACTCAGGAATAAGCATGATTTCGAAAAAGTGGGCGTAGATATGGTGCCACTACGCCCATTTTTAAACAGTAGCCGACATTGACCATATGAACTAAATTACCAAATCTTAGTCTTCTACGGCAAAAGCCGTCTGATATAAAGCATTTTTACTGATTTGTGGGCGGTAAAAGTGGGCGTGACAACATTTTTATTTACATAGTGACTGCCACTTAGATCCATAGCACCTGCATACTAAGATTCACTATCAAAACGTGTACAACTCAGGAATAAGCATGATTCCGATAAAGTGGGCGTAGATATAGTTCGGCCACGCCCATTTTTTGTATATTGGCCGAGAGTAATCATATAAACTAAATTATCAAATCTTAGCCTTCTATGGCAAGAGCCGTCTGATATAAAGAATTTTTACTTATTTGTGGGCGGTAAAAGTGGGCGTGACAACGTTTATATTTACATAGTGACTGCCACTTGTATGCATAGCACCTGCATATCAAGATTCACTATCAAAACTTACACATTTTAGGAATTAAAATAATTGCTGAAAAGTGGGTGTAGATATAGTGTGACCACGCCCATTTCTTGTACAGTCACCGAAAGTAACCATCTGAACAAAATAACCAAATTTAAGTTTTATATGATTAAAACCGTCTGATATACAGCAATTTTTTTGGTTTGTGGGCGATAGAGCCAATTTGGGTTGTATGGGAGGTACCACGCCCCCTTGCCCAATCAACACCAAACTCACAGGAACACTTCCCGAATGTTGCTTCAGTATCCCTCAAAATTTCATAGAGTTTGGTTCGGTGGTTTTGGAGTCTATACGTGATATACACACATATCCACATACCCACATACCCACATACCCACATACCCACATACCCACATACCCACATACATACATTCATTTTTATATATATATATATATATATATATAGATAGATTAATAAAATAATAATTAATGAATTAATCATTCAATTGAAATATAAAATTTTTTTATCAAATACTGCATATGTTGTAATATAACATGTAACAATCATATCGTTAAAAAGGTATAACTTATAAATATATAAATAAAAACAAACAAAAATATCAACAAAACTTAAGAAATAATAAACAATAAAAAAACAATAAAAATCCAACGATGATTCAATCCAAACGATGATGAAATTCCACTCTTTAAAAAGGGAAATAAATCGTTGCTAAATAATGACAGACCGATTTCGATTCTTTCTACTTTTTCTAAAATTTTTGAAAAAGCTGTCAAATTTAGAATGACAAATTTTTTAAATAAATCAAAATTTTTTAGTGATTGCCAATTTGGCTTTAGACATAGTCTTTCTTCTAAGGATGCCCTTTTAAATTTTTGCTCTAACATTTACAATAGTTTGAATCGCAAACAAGTTTCTGCTGCCCTGTTTATCGATATAACTAAGGCATTTGAAACAGTTGATCATCAAATCCTTTTAAAGAAATTGTTGAACTGTGGCTTTCGAGGCAAGGTTTTCAAATGGTTCTCTTCCTATTTGTCAAACATAGTATAAAGAGTTAAAATTGATTCTTATTATAGTAGTTTTGCCAATATTACCATTGGAGTACCACAAGGATCAGTCTTAGGCCTCGTATTGTTTTTAATTTTTATAAATTCGCTTTTTTCTCGAAAATTTTGTAGTAAAACCATAGCATTTGCTGATGATATGTCATGTACTTTTTCTTGTAACTCAACTTTTGATGCTGTAATTGAAATAAACCATGATTTGGAAATCTTGAGACATTGGTTTAAAACACATAAACTTGTTCTAAGAGACAAAACGAAAATTATGTTTTTTAATGTCACTGGTAAAGAAAGCTGGTAAAGAAATATTATATTTGCCATGATATCTGTAATTCGACTAATTATCCAGAAACATATGACCCCCTAGGTACCTGTTCCTTGAGTTGTTTTTTGATTGATTGCGTAAAAACGTTCAAATACCTTGGTGTTATATTGGATTGGAAATTGAATTGGCTCGATCATACTATTGCCTTGAAAAAATACTTAGTGGCAGCGATCCGACAAATGTATCTCTTAAAGTCTTATTGTTCAACTAAATTACTTAGATGTATTTACTTTGGAATATTTCATTCTAAGCTAGAATATGGCTTAACCTGCTGGGGTGGTACATACATGAATAAGATAAATCCTTTACTTATTGTCCAGAAGCATGTTGTAAGAATTATATGCAAAAAAAGTATCCGTGAAAGTAGTTTTCCTTTATTTAAAAATTTAAACATTCTACCTATCAAACATCTTTACTATTTCGAAGTGTTGAAATTGTTTTTAGTAAGATCTGGTTACCTTGTAAATAGAAATTGTATGAATTATAACTTAAGAACAAATAACCATAGCTTGGCGCTAGTCTCACCGCACAACTTGCAACATTTTTTTAACTTTTTTACTTTGGTTGGTCCAAGACAATTCAATCGTCTTCCTGGTCCTATTAGATGTGTTCAAAGTAAATATATTTTTCTAAGAGAAGTGAAGTCGTGGCTTTTAAATTTGTCTTATGCAAATGTAAATACTCTTATAGATGTAATAAATTAATTTGTTATTAAGATCTTCAATTGTTAATTAATTTTGGAAGTATAAATAAATAATAAAAGATTCTTCGATTTTATTCAACTTTAAAACTTCAACTTTCTACTTTCAACTTTCAACTTTCAACTTTATTAACTTAAAAACTTAATATAATATTGCAAAACTAAAAATGTTTTTAGAGTCAATCGTTAGATCTCAAGACCCCATGTATTTTCCTACGTTTCTTTGTATTTATATGTTTATCTGCATTCGTCTCTAGTTCCTCTGGAACTACAGAATGTGGCATTATTGTTATTAATCAATTGTAAAGTATTGTATAGCTTTTTGATAAGCTGCAATTTAGTTTAAGAATCCAGTCTAATAACAATAAATAACACTAATAAATAAAAAAAATGCAGTCCCCCATCTTTCTACTAAACCCATTGCATTACATAAACATGCGGTTAATTTTTACATTGGCATTAACACTAAACGTAAACACTAAAAACCAGTAATTGTAAATAACGGGAGTGCAATTTGTATTAAGTGACCGTCATCAGCCTACAGTTCTCATGCTGTTCATACGTAGGTATGAGTAAATAGAAGACAAAATGCAACAATGGGTTGTAAGTAAAGGCCCAACCAAAATAGACGTGTTGCTCCGGAACGAAAATGTTCGCCTTAATGCAATTCAATGTTTTTGCCCAAAATGAACAAACGTAATTTAACGAAGCTGAACGAAACAGCTTGTCCATACGTTTTGTTCCGTAAGAACCGAACTGCTAGTGTCCAGGAATGATATTGGCTTTACTGTAAAAGGGCCAAAATTCATATAAAAATAGGGCCAATTTGACATTAATAGGGCTTTAAGATTTAAAAAATTGTAACTCAATATCAGAAACCGTACTAATTATACATTTGATAATAAAAAGCAAAAAATAATAATTATATTTTGACTTTTAAAATTTTGAGCAAAAAGTAATAATTATTGCTGCTTTTTATTTGTTAAGGCAAAAATGAAAAACAAAATCTAACCGATAATTTTTGAACACTAAATAACTGGTAAGATTTGATTTTTATTTTTTAAGGCAAAAATTAAAAGAAAAATTAGGATCTAAGGTTACGGTTGAACCAAAGTTTTACTAATTTTAACTAATTTTAAGGCAGAAAATGCACGCTCCACGCATGAAGATGATGATGACTCATTTAGAACTGTTATTAAAATGATTAAATGAAATCACTTCCATCCTAAATCAAAAATTTTGGGTGAAAGTGATATGGTTTAAGGTTATATTTTCAAAAGGATTTTATTTCACGATTTGCTTGTAAAAGTTAAAAAGACGCCAAATATAATCTATAGATAAAGTGTTTCTATAAGAAAATTTTTAACAAAAATATTATTCTGATAAGTCAATCCTAAATTTGATAAAAAAAAAATTGTAAAGCTTTTCCACAAAAACCACACACCAGATATTTCCATCTTGAAATAGTCGTAGGATGTCAGAACTGAATAAGCAATCTAATGCAGACTCTCTGTTAAGTCTTGCAAGAAGTCTAATTAATGAAGCGGGACTAGGGTTCACTCTTTTCATCTAAACTCAACTTGGGAAATAAACTAAGCTTGTTGAAATTACTAAAAAGTATGCTCTTAATGGGACAATGACTGTATATAACAAAACTTGTTTTACTGAGAACATTTTTAAAGGCGATAGGAAATATCGCGTTTACATAAAATACAAACAATAAAAATTAACATAAGAAATGAAATGAAAAATCACCCAACATTTTTCATACAAAATTGGGGTGAATGAAATAAAAAATAAATGGGATATTCAAAAGAAAAATCACCGAAAAAATTGGACTTTTGCTGAGGGTTTTTTATACAAAAATCACCTACTTTTTTGGATGCAATTTCGATTTCTGTTTTTAACTGATAGTTCACACTGACCACTAGTGAAATGGTAATTATAGCTCTTTTTTATTTTTATCACTCGATTATCATGTTTTTTTAAAGTTTCAAATAATTAACTAAAACCGGTCGAGGGTTATCCGGCCCTCTCTCCCCCCGCGGTCGTCTTACCTTTTCATGATCGCTAAAAGATAATTTTTTTTCTTTCTCCAGATATTTCTATTTACGAAATAAATCATAGATAGCTTACAATTGGCTTCCAGAAATTACGAACGAAAAAAAATTACAAAAAAACCCGAAATTTTCCATACAAAATCGGGCTTAATTCGTCGAAAAAAAGTGACCGAAATTTCTACCGATTATGTAATTTTTTCGGGTGTTTATACCAATTAAATTAGGATCTTTTTTGCAAATACTTAAAAAGCAAAAAAGGCCCGAAAAATAAGCTTGGAATTTAGGACCGAAAAAATCTGGCATTTTTGCCAAATTAAAAATAAAAAACTCTCAAATTTTTGTTCACCGAAAAGTTAGGAAATTTTAAATTCGTTACGATAAAATGGTTCGCCCTTGTTGTAAGAATAAAAAAAAACGCCCGAATTTTTGTTTACCGAAAAGTTAGGAAATTTTAAATTCGTTACGATAAAATGGTTCGCCCTTGTTGTAAGAATAAAAAAAAACGCCCGAATTTTTGTTTACCGAAAAGTTAGGAAATTTTAAATTCGTTACGATAAAATGGTTCGCCCTTGTAGGGAAGGTAAAAAACATTGTAACGGAAAAGAGCAAATCATTTTATCATAAAAAATAACACCATCTGGACCTTATCCGTGCATAATGTCCATGCACCCCTTGTTCATAAATTACATCAAAAAACAAATAAAATTAATAAAATCTTTGCAGATATTTTTACTGGGGAATATTAATTTACTACTAAATTATACCCGAAAAATTATACCCTTCGTGACGGCGGATATTGTTTGTTTTATTTTATTTTTGTCAAGCACTACAACGCCGCTGACTTGCATTTTGGAACATTTTTCCAAAAAAATTTTGGACATTTTTTCGTTTTTATTGTGTAAAAAATTTTTATTCTTTTCGTTTGGGGGATTTTTCATTTTATTTTTTCGGCGATATTTCTTTGGCTTATTGAAATCATATACTTTAAACAATCATATTCTTTTCTTTTAAAAAATTCCGATTTTTTTTTTGGTAGAATTTTCCAAAAGGGCCTAAAATGAATAACAAGGGCCTCATTGCTTTTGAAATGAAAAAGGGCCCAATAAAGCCCTAAAAGCCCCCAAATATCATCCCTGCTAGTGTCTCAACTCGTCAGACGTTCGGCAAGTTGCAATCGTCTCGTTTCGTCTATTTTGGTTTGGGCCTTAAGACAACTTTCTGGTGGTTAAAAAAAAAACACAAACAAAAAAAAAATTTTTTTAATTGTAGGAAACTGCAACCAACACCAAAATATTAAATTGGAGTCAGTTTCCGTCCGGACCTGATTGAAAGAGAAGACCTGGTTTTCATTAGACGAATAAAATTCTGCTGGTTTCCAAATCATTCGATAAGTATCTGCGACCTGCATTTTACTGATAGTGTCGGTATTTTTCCTCAGGAGCACTCGAATTTTTGTCGTCCAATTTTGCCTCACTAACCTCAGGTTTTTGTGTCGAGAATGAAAAAAATGTTTGCTCTAAAGGAGAGATTCTTGATTTTATTAAGGCACTCCACGATTTTATACTAAGTGTTTGAAATGAAGCATTCAATTTCTGATATCTTAGAAACTCAAAAAACATATTTTATATAAGGCCATACAAAATCAGGTCAAAGCTACGTAGGGTGCCTTTTATATTTCGGGATTTGGCAACCCTGGTGTTGCAATCTGTCAACTGAAAGCTCTATCGCAAAGTTTGACATTTGTTGGCTTATACGTACTCAGAACGTTTTGACATACGAGCGCTATTTGTGTTGTTTATAGTAACTTAAAAGATTCATCTCGGTCTAAAAATGGAATTAAATCGTGAACATTTTCGTGCGATTATTTTTTACAACTTTCGACGTGAATTAACACAGCAACAGTGCATGGATGAACTTAATTCAATTTTTGGCGATGAAGCTCCATCAAGGACCAGTGTTTATCGATGGTATGGTGAATTCAATCGTGGTCGTAGTTCACTCCAAGACGAATTTCGTGAAGGTCGTCCGAAATCAGCTGTTGTTCCGAAAACCATTGATGCTGTGCGCGAACTGATATTGCAAGATCGTCATGTTACCTATCGTGAGATTGAGGCAACCTTAGGCATAAGTGGGACCAGCATACATTCAATATTGCATAAACATTTGACTGTCAAAAAAATTTGTTCGCGTTGGATCCCACACAATTTGTCAATCGCTCAAAAAAAGGCTCGTGTCGATTGGTCGAAGGAAATGCTCAAAAAATACGATCGCGGTGCTTCGAAACACGTCTATGACATCGTGACAGGTAATGAATCGTGGATTTACGCGTATGAGCCCGAAAGTAAACAGCAGTCGACTGTATGGGTGTTTCAAGATGAGCCAAATCCAACAAAAGTTGTTCGCGCACGAAGCACTTCCAAGCAAATGGTCGCCTGTTTTTTCGGAAAATATGGACATGTCGCAACCGTACCACTAGAACAACGCAGAACAGTCAACTCTGAGTGGTACACAACCATTTGTTTGCCAGTTGTCTTCCAAGAAATCAGGAAAACCAACCGCCGAAGACGGATCACTCTTCACCACGAAAATGCGAGCTCTCACACATCGGCTCAAACAACTGCATTTTTGAGCACCCAAAACATCAATTTGATGGGTCATCCGCCGTATAGTCCTGACTTGGCACCGAATGACTTCTTTTTATTCCCAACCGTGAAGAATAAACTGCGTGGACAACGATTTTCGACGCCCGAAGAAGCGGTTGCGGCATTCAGAATGCATGTTTTGGAGATACCTCAATCAGAGTGGCAAAAGTGCTTCGACAATTGGTTCAAACGCATGCAAAAGTGTATAGATCTTAATGGAGAATATTTTGAAAAACAATAAAGTGATTTTCGATGATTAATATTTGTTTTTGTTCTCTAATCCCGAAATATAAAAGGCACCCCTCGTATAAGTCAAAATTGTGTTCTAAGATGAACTACATATAGCCATAAAATGCTATTTTTTCAAAGATATTTTCAAAAAAAAAAATACTTTTTTAAAAAAGAAAAGGTAATTAACATAATCGATATGAAAAACCGCTGAGAGAAGAAAAATTATTCATAACATTAAGTTGGGCAATTAGAAGAAGAATTATTGGCAAATAAATAAAACCAAAAATATTTTTCCAAGCATTGGACACTCAATCATCCTTGAGCCCTTAACTGACCTTGCCAAAGGCATTTGGGCAAGATTTCTCGAATTTGAAATTATACTCTTACATTTGCCAATTAATAAATCACAACCAAGACGAAGGCAAGATTTAAGATACCTTATTTAACGGTATTCTAAGGCTTTTTCTTACTAATGCTGCTGCTGATAAATAGTCGCTTTAATCTGTGCACCTTTTCTGTCCAAAACTGTTATTTTTTCGTCTTCTTCGGCTACATCTTCTTATTATACTCAGCTAACGGGCAGATTTAAAGCAAATTCAGGCATGCCATTATCCTTCATTACATTTAAATAAAATTTATCCGTAACCCATTGCCAGTGACCAGAAGTAATGCGAACCGAATCCGTAAAAAGTGATTCAAACCTATTGCTTTGGCTGCTTCAAGGAATGGTCACTCTCTCTCTCTCTCTCTCTCTCTCTCTAACAATGAATGGCCGCCACACATGTGCCTAAAAATTTATTTATGAATTTGATTTTGGCAACAAATCCCTTTTTGGTGTAAATAAGAAGCTAAATCATTAATCGACCTTTTAACCCTTTGGCACTCTGTACACAATGAGGCAAGCACATTATACAGTCTAAGCTTAGGCTTAGAAAATGGTCAAGTTAGTGTCAAAATTATAACAATATATAAAACAAAACAGGCCAAAAGTAAAGCAAAACTAAGCAGAAAAAAAAAATGTGCAGCACCTACAAACCAACAGCTAGCAAATAAATACTGAATATTTGAAACCCTTTCAGCTTCAAGTTCAACGTAATATGCTCGAGTAGCTGACTGGCGGGTCGACTAACTAACTGGACACATCCGCAAGTGGATTTTCATATTCATTGGCTATTCAGAAAGCCATAAATTAAACATTTTCGTTGAGCAGCGGCGTGCTGCTTCGTGCGTTAGTCAGCTGAGTGAGTGTCCGGATTGTTGGGACCGGGTGATGCTGCTTTATTTGCTATATTTGTTTTTAACGCAATGCTCGAAAACACATTCCAAATGCTTTAAATATAAATTTCAATATTTAAGCAGCAGTATAACATCGCCCAATGCTGCTGCTTTTATTGTGGGTTGTGTTGGGGTGGGTAGGTATTCATGACAACTTTGTTGTTGACGCCAAGGCTATAAATGCACGTCCGTTTTCAGAACCATAAAAATATTTGCCTTTCATCTTATTTACTTTATGTGTGCTTGTATCTTTGCAAATTTAAAAAGATAAAATAAAAAAAAAAAGAAAAAGCACCAGTACAGAAATGATGCAAAAAAAAAAGCAAAAAACAAATATCAAGCAGCAAATAAACAGGATTGAAAAAGGTTAAAAATGCGGGCTCGGACATGTTCGACGCATACCATGATGATCTCGTATTTCAATATTCAATATATCAGAGGCATTAAAGTGCTCAGCTGGTCCTTGTGTTGTTTAACTGGTTAAATTTATTGAAATTAATGATTTAATCTGTTGTGAATTATTGCATATTTTAACGGTTTACTTTAGCTATCGTAATAATAGGGACAGTATTTTACGTGCACTAGGTTTTTTCACATTAAGGGGTAGAGAAAATATAATGATTAGGCACCGTTGAGTTGGAGAATGGGACAAAAGCTATAAATTCACTAGCAAAGCTAAATATTCAATATTCTCGATTTTTATAAAAAAAAGTGATTTACATATTTTTTTTACTGATGTTTATTGGCATTATGAAATGGTCGGGTTGAGAACACACACCTTTTCTCAGCCCTGTTCATACCTGAAATTACTATCGTGATGATGGATGTATGTCAGCTCTAAGTTAACCACCGAATCTACTACGTTTTGCTACATAGTAGAGCTACATAGGTCGCAAGTTTTGTTGTGTGAGACAAGCACCCGCGTTGCCGTTTTGGCCCATTCTGCAACTTTATTTTAACAGTAAATTCTCTTAAAAAAAACTTTTTAAAAAACAAAAACCGACTACAAAATCACTTTAAAGTAAAAAATAATTTTAAAATTTTCCTTTTATTTCTTGTTCATATTTGATAATTTATTAAAGCATATCATTACATTGGAAAACCTATTATTTGAATTTTTACTAACTTATATGTTTAACTATCCTAAAAATATTCATTTCTTTATGAATATAAAAGCTTTAAAGATCGGCGCTAATATAATCAAACTATTAATCCGAAGCGCCAAATATGCTTAAATAAATTGTCAAATATGACCAAGAAATCAAAAGGCCAATTTTATAATTATTTTTTACTTTGTAGAGATTTTGTAGTCGATTTTTTTATTAAAAGGTTTTTATTTCTTCCTTTTTAGAGAATATGATAAATTTTCGAAAAAAGTGTCTATTACATTCTGAAAGTTTGTTGGTTATTTCAAATATCTGTCCCTTAAATTTAAATCAGATGTCACGTGTTTTGAAATAATTATACCCACTCTTGTAACGAGTTTTATTACCCTAGTGTCAATATTATTCGAGATATAGTGTTTTTCTAATATTGCCACGCCCCATTGTTAAATAAGCGCCCACATTCTTGAGCGTTATTTGTAATAATTGTGCCTACTTCTTTTCTTTATTTCAGCACCCCAGCGTCAATATTAACTGAGATAATGTTTATCTAGTATTGCCACTCCAGTTTGTCGAATAACGCCTACTTTATTGACCGTAATTTTTAATAATTTTGCCTACCCCTGTACTTAAATAAATTTCTGTGCCCTAGTGTCAATATTATTCGAGATAAACTGTTTTTCTAATATTGCCACGCCCAGTAGTCGAATTCTACCCGCTTTATTGACCGTAATTTGTTCTAATAATGCCTACCCCTATACCAAATTGCAGAACCATAGTATCAATATTATTCGAGATACACTCTTTTTCTAATATTGCCACGTCCATTTGTCAAATAACGCCCATTTTCTTGACCGTAACTTGTTATAACTGTGTCTACCCCTACACTAAATTGCAGTACACTAGTGTCAATATTATTCGAGATACAGTGTTTTCTAATATTGCCACGCCCGTTTGTCGAATAACGCCCATTTTCTTGCCCATCATTTGTAATAATTGGGCCTACCCCTACATTAAATTGCAGTACCCTAGTGTCAATATTATTCGAGATAAAGTAGTATCTAGTATTGCGAGATATAGTATTGCCACGCCCCGTTCTCGAATACTGCCCACTTTTTTACGGGCATCTCCATGCATATGATATCTATCTGTTTACCAAAAATTATGGCAATCAAGCATATGGTTTAGGAGTTATCGATGTACATACATTTAAAAAAAAAAAAAAAAAAAAAAAATTAAAAAAAAAACAGAGAAACCGACGAACTTGAGAACCTCCTCCTTTTTGAAGTCGGTTAAAAATCCACAAAAAATAATGAAATATCTTGAAATTTTGCACATATGCTTTGATATTTAATATGAACCCTCATTATGCAATATGGGAAAATCTATTGAAAAGTCCCCCTACCTTCCATACATAGTGACATCATCAAAATAGAAAAAACTTCGTAAATATATAAAGCTCAATGTCATCGTTACTGTATGTACCCAAATTCCACCCGTTTGGTCGACCTATACCAAATTTTTCATACACATATATTCTTCGGTATAATGTGAAGTCTTAAGTATAGAAGAGTGGGTGTGGCACTGTACTTTTAAACGAACTTCTATTGCACCGTGTGTCTGACTGACCAAATTTTGCACACATAATCGTTGGTAGTTTGAACAGTCTTAAGTTTATAAAATTGGGCGCTACTAAACACAGGGTGTGTCACTTAATTTTTAATTTAGCTTCATCTACACCATTTATCCAATTTCAACAACATTTCGCACATACTATATTCTTAAGTAAAATGAGAGGTCTTAGGCCTACAAAAGTGGGTGAGATTGGACAAGGGGGCGTGTCAATTTAATTCTAATCGAACTCTCTCTACACCGATTGTCCGATTTAAGCCAAATTCGCACACATATTATTTGACATATGGAGCAGTCAGTAGTTTACAAAAAAGGGCGAAATTACACAAGGGGTGTGGCACTTTTAGTTAAAACCAACTTTTTCTACATCGTTAACCCAACTTCAACCAAATTTTCAATGTATATTTTTTGGCATAATGAGCAGTGATTAGTTAGAAAATTTGGCGGAATTATACAGGGAGCGTGACACTTTTATTTAAATCAAACTCCTTCTACACCGTTTTTCTGACTTCAACTAAATTTTGTAAATATATTCTTTGGTGTAATGAGTAGCTGGAATCTGCATTTAACAAACACAACTACCGTAATGGTTTCATTGCTCGCGTCTATAGACCAAGGGTAATAGTTCTTGGAACGGACAACCAGCACATAAGTGTATACTCCATCACGGACCCGTTTATGCTTTACACCGTAAAAACATGCGGACATGCGAACATCCGCCAGAGCAACGCGAACCGGACGCCGTTGAACAAACACAAAGACTACCAAATGCCTTACTTGTGAAAACATTACGACTCCAACATATCATACAATTTTATAATTGTATAACCATAGAGCCGCATTGCTCCCAGTAGCAGTACCAGTTTGACTACCGTTACTTCATTGCCATCTACTGGTGAAGATGAGATCTATCCAATCTCTTGCATACTGACCAGGTATGCCAGCCAGGTCTTATCACTTCGCGACCCCGCCGGTTAATCTAGAGCTGTGTAGCATACACACAAACACAACCAGCACGAGCCTCCCCGAAGGGCCAACCCATGATAGTCACCTGGGCTACTCGGTCCCGCCATAAGAAGCTCCACAACATCCCAGCAATGAGACAAAACATTCATTCATGCAAGAAATTCTTATATATGGCTGCGCACCAATTGGAGCACTATATTGCTTATGACCGGCAACTTTAATCCAAAGGCATGGATCTTAAATCCAATTATCTTAACACGAGTGCCTAATACACCAAGTTACACCAAGTAAAACACCAAGATATCTGTGTCAATGACACCATATACAACCCTATTTATGCAGCCTTAATTTGTCTTCTTGCCGTGGATAGATAGGGTCGTCCTCTTTTGACGCGTATGACTATCCCCGTGCTAACAAGTTCTTATAAGTCAATTGCTACACCTTCGCAGCAATTTCATACCGGTATAGCTCTTGGTGGGCCCTATCAGTTTTTACGTGAACAGGACGTATCCTATACACAGCCATCCTCCGTTATCCTAGCTTTAGACAGGCAGGTTTGCATCCGAAGAGAACTCCCTCGGCGGAGTTGGTGTAATGAGTAAGTAGTCCATAGTCTGAAATTTTGGCTACAGGGGAGTGGTACTTTGATTTTGAGTGAACTTCTTCTATAGTCTTTGTCCGACTTTAGCCAAATTTTCCACACTTACCGCATCTTTATGCTTTCCAAAATGAGCACTCTCGTTCGCGAAAGAAATTTTTCTCAATAGTTTTTGGAATAATGTGCAGTCCTTAGTCCAGAAAAAAAAGACCAATTTTTTACCAATTTATGTAAATATAATCTTTAGAATAATGAGTAGTTCGTTGTCTAAAAGAGTGGGCGGGACTAGACAAGAGGGCGCGTTACTTTATTTTGTATACTTTTCTCAGTAATCATGTGTACCATGGTATTAAAATTTAAAATAGAAGTTGGTGGGAACTGTTCCAAGCAACATGCAAGACCTGGGCGTGACTAGAAAAAGGGAGTAGAAATGCCCTTTAAAAACCATTTCTCAGATTTAAGATTTATAATATTCAACTGTGGTGGAAATTGGGTGAATCTTTCCTGGTCATAGAAGAAACTTAAAGTGATTTTGTATAAAAAACAGCTGCAATAAAAAAATAACAGTAACACTTATGCCACACAGGGGTAATTCGTAACCTCAACGGCAAAACATCGCTGTCTAAACTTGAGATTGAGTTTTCTGACTTACCAAAATAAAGGAACTTTGTTTGATATATGCCCTAAAGTTCTGATAGTCCATTAATCCTAACATCAAATATTTATTTAAAAATAAAAGAAAACTAAGTCCAAAAAAACGGGCAAAAAAACGGGTTGACAAAAAAGTCTGCGGTAAAAAACTACTCTAAACGTATGACACAAATATTTTTACAGATTATACATCAATACTTTATAGGCGGCTAAAGGCTTTGAATATAATTCAATACAGCTGCTGGGGGTATTTTAGCTACGGTACCCTGCCAAAGCTCCATTCCTTACTAGTCTTTATCTATACTAGTCTATACTGGTCTATACTAGTATATAAAATTTTTGTTTCCAGGTAAACTCCAAAAGTATTTGGCCGATTTTAATGAAATAAGTTTTTAAATGTCATATTTGTGCTACAGCACAGAAGCGAAAATTTAATAATAAGTATATTTAATTAAAGTGTTTAGTTTTTTTATGAAATCATCCCTGATGCCACGCATTATTTGAACGTTTTGTTTTAACGCGTTTGTGATGCGAGAGTTTAAATAAACTCAATGTTGCTCTCTACTCTTCTCTTTTTTGGCTCAGCTCAAGCCTCAAGTATGGCGAAAAGAGAGATACATAAACATGCAGTGCTGCGTTGCAAAACTTAACCAGAAAAAACGTAAGAAGAAAAGATTTTTTTGTTTGACATGTATTGTCTTAGGTCTAAGTAAGTAAGCAAGTATTGTCTAAGGTTGCGAACAGAGTGAACGCTGGTTCAGACAGGCAGGCAGATTCCACATTGGAGCAATAAAGAAACCCTGTCATGCATCTCTTTTGCTCTAATGTGTTTTCTGATCTGAGGCATACAGTCTGAACCGGCGTTCACTATGTACGCAATCTTAATGCGGGATTATTGTGAACGCTTATAAAAAAAAAAAAAATAACGAAATGGCCATTTCAGCCATTGAAAAGATTTTGACCGAGCTTCTTATGATCAATTCTGTTGTGATATGTTTGAACACAAATGATCGAGAACTGAACCTACCAGCTTTATGCCGACTCCGAACGGCTCAATGTCTCAAGAAGCTTCTCATGGCAGATTTTACTTCTGAGGTTTGCCATTGTCTGCAGAGAGGTGACGGCCGAACAGAAAAATTAATTCAATTGAAAAAGTTTAGTATGAGCCACACACTCTACGCACTACGCCACGGCCGCCACTGTGAACGCTTTTGCCGAAGCTTATTTCCGCTTTTGCTTAAATTAGCTTTTTTGAGCGTATTGGTGTCAATAGTGCGCACTTATTGGTTGCTTATTAAACTGAGGTTATTGGAATTCGAATTATGCGAATTTAATTAAAATTTTCAAGAGTGTGGAGAAGGAATAGAAGAAAGAAGCATGCATTTTATTTTGTCACTTACTCCACGCACAAAATGATGTTAAATAAAAAATGCTCAAAACAGCAACGTTTAAAAGTTTTCCACAAAAAATATCAAAGAAATAAAACAAAAACAATGAAAACAAGCGGAACTGAAGAAATAAGTGCCGAAAATCTTCTTAAAAAAATATAGAACGGTAAAACATAAACAATAAAATGAAAATACAAACTGTGAGAGCGAGCAAGATCGAGATATAAGCACTGAAAACCAAACAATACTAATGTTGCTTTGAGTTAGGAATAAGCTTGCTTCAGGTTTCTCCATATGATTATGATTATGCATAAAGCATTTTCGAGTTCAGAGCGCGAACAGAACCAAAGCCGGTGGCGGTTGTCGGGCCTCTCCCGGCAAAATCCGCTGAGAATCCATCCAGAATAGGAGCGGTTGTCGGAGCAGCGTTGCTTTTCGGTGTGAATGCTTAATTTTGGAGAAAATTATTTCATATTTTGTTTTGAACTTACATGAATGTAACACAAACACACAAAACGAAATGCCAGCTCATGAGAAAAACTAAGAAAATAGCACAGAACACAGCTTAGCCTTAGCAAAAATACGGCAACACTTGCGCCACTCAAAGAGAGGCACCATAACCTGGCCTGTTCTACGCACTCTGCCTATTTACATGGATAATCCTACAGATACAGGATCTGTTCTATTTCTGAAAGCTTTTTAAAATAGAAAAATTATGGCTCAGATTTGTCCGATTTACACTAATTTTCCAATAAATTTTCTACAAAGCTTTGAATTATGTACTAATAAAATTAATAAACAGAAAATTTTAATAACTTTGAATGATGCAGATTAGGGTAGATTTTCGCCTAGTGCAGCAGCTTATATATCTTGGCTGTTATGGTGTTTATAAATTAAAAAGTTTTGACAAAATTTTTAACACATAAACTGTCTGTTATAAAGAACTATAATGCGTGTTATGTACGCATCAGCTGATCTCATAACCCGCCTTGACCCACTTAAAAGTTCAAAATAGTTTTAGTTTTATTATATTAATTTTTGGTTTTTTTTTTATTTGTTTGTGTTTTGTTCAATAATGGAGTTTCTTTTGGCTTTTGTGCTGACTATCACAGCAACTTATTTGGATATTTATTGCATTTGACAATGTGTTGCAGCGTCATATATTTAATAACATGAAATCGGATAAAACGAGTGAAGCATGTGTATTTGTGTGTGTTTGTGTAAACTGACTAAATGGCAAACGGAAGAACGCATTTGGAAGGTCAAATGAAAACCACTTGAAATTGGAATCGGTTGACACTTTGTTTTAGCTGTTACGCTAGCATTGTTCCATTCGGCCAGTAAAGCGAACTACGAACGCCATTTTGAAAGTGCAAAACTGTGCATATCCGCTTTGAATGTGCTTGTGTCTGCGTGAGTATGAAACCGCATCAACTATTTGAATTGCAGTGAAACAATAAAACTGGTTAGTATGCTGAGGGGGTCGAAGGGGGAGTTGGTTGTATATTTCTAGGTTTGGACAGTGAGATGATTATGCAAAGAATGGCAAAACGTGTAGAGATAGATTTGCACATGTTTTTCATCTCCGCTTTAAAACCACCAAAATAAGAAAAATAAACCAGCTCAACAAACACAGTAGAAACAAACAAATTTTTTTAGAGCACTTGGGAACTAGTGTCTATGTGTGTGTGTAGGGTGAAATTTTAGTGCTTTTGGTGTTGCTGCTAATGTATTGTATTTGGTCATTCGTTTGCTAATGTTTGTGTGTGCTTATAAAAGCTTGTCATCACAGCGCAAATATATATTTTTGTGGTTTCAGCTAAGTAGCTGATTAAGTAGCAAAGCTTTTTATGCATAAAATTAATGTGTGTTTGTGAATATGTGTGATGTATTTCAACTAATGTTAACAGAGTGTGAACTATATGGCAGATATGCAAAAAACATCTTAAATAAATTGATTATTATGTTTTTGCCTTTTTCACCCCAATGTTTTGAAAAGAAATAAAAACCTCCTTGTAATTTGGGTTTTCCTGCGAATTTACTTTTAAAATTTCTTGCAAAATAAAATACATACATTTTGCATGAAAAAAAAAACAGATACTGTGGAAAAAAATGAGTGGGCATGGCAATATACTTTGCTAAATAGTTGCTAAAGCTTGCGCAATCAATAAAAGCTTTAATGGAAAAATTTCACTAAGACCAATAAAAACATGGGTATATTGTAAAAATGCAAGAAAAAAAACTCATAAAAAATTACTAAGAAATTTTCAGACATATCTGCGCCTACAGCAAAGGCCACACAGGGATCGGAAAATTTCACTTAGGGTTGCGCTTTTTTATTTGTTTGTTTTTATATTTAGCTTTATATAACTCTGCTGGTGTTGAGCAATTTTTATGGTTTTTTTGCAATTTTTTCTTTTTTAATTTTTAAGTTGTTTTTTCTAGGCCAAAAAAAGAACGGTGCCTGTTTTTGAGCGCTAGGAAAGTGAGCTGAAATGTTTTGTACACAATTGTTTGCCATTGATATATTTGTGCTTTTTTTATTATTATATTACACGCGTATCGCTTATAATTTAAACAGAAAAAAATTTGCAAAAAAAAAAAACAAGAGAAAAAATGGCACAAAAAAAAAATTGGCTCAACAAAAACCATATATAAACATTAATAAATAAAAGCTATCAGGACAGTTTGACAGCCTTTGAGGCTAACAATTGCCTTCAAAGTCACCAACATGCGGTGTACAATCTCGACCCAGACTCAGGGCCAACAACATTTCTGCCACTCCTACCACTATTGGCCATAATCAGTGTCAAAATAAAATAAAATATGACGTATAAAAGTCTTAACATAGCTCCTTCTACAAATATGCCAAACAGTTAGTCGTAGTATACCATCGAGTTTCAGCTTCTTAAAGCCCTACCAATTGCTGTTCAACTCAACCTCAACCCTAGCATAACCCCGCCTGAACCCTCATCACTTGTCGTTTCTTTTGTTGTTTATAGGATTTTTAAGCATCAAATAAAATAGCAAACAAATCAATAAAGGAATTCATTGCTTTGCCCGCTACTAGCTACCTCGCAAGCCAACGCTGTCACCGACACACACACACACACACCCATACCCACACAACAAGGATCCCGCGCTCGCTCATTGTAAGCCGCTTTTAGTGCGTGTGCTAGTTCGTCTGTTGGTTCTTTTAGACCTTCATCATGTTATAGAGCAGCCAGCGTTCTTTTTGCGCCATTTTTTTTCTTTTTTTTTGTTGCCAGCTACTATTGTGGATTACCAGGCTCAACATCTCAGTGCCAACCATTCTCAACAACAACAAACTCAACCACCCAAATTGGAGAACGCTTTTACTTTAAGGGTGATGGCGGTGGGTTCGAGCTATTGTTGCTTTTTATATATTTTAAATAGCTGCAAATATGCAGCAACAGTAAAGGGCTAAGCCTGTCGAGCTACCCTATGTTAGCGTCTTGTTATCTACGACATGCCTTTGCATCTCTTTACAATGTGAAATAATAAAAACCTGAAGTAGTAGCAAGAATAAAAATATCAGATAGAACTCATGCCTATTTTTAGTATAAAGTAGTTACTTAGGTGGACCCGTGTTCGATCCATCAGCCGATCTCTAGTATAAACAGTGATTGTTATTGGATATATATTTATTAGTTTATAGTATTTATAGATATTTACTCAAATTTTACAAAGCAATATTGAACAGCAATTACTATCTCGTTCTTGGAGATATTAAAATAAAGTCAAAGATAACTGCATACATACTATAACATATGAAATTTTATAAGATAGCTAAATTTTGGTTTTTTTTTACATACATATGCCAGGGCAAGCTGAAACGTCCCTCAAAATAAAACATATGGCTCCGCAAATGGCGACCACTACAAAAAACACAAAACATTGCCGATTATAGTTCATATCTCTCTGGAATAGACCAATAGAGGGGTCAAAAATCAGAACTGCTCCTATAATCTTATAACCTTTAACATTTTTTCTCAATACACCTACCCCTATATGCCACTCTTCTGGGGTCTCCATTGAAAAAAACAAGAACTGTCGATTATAGTTCATATTTATCACGAATGGACTGCTAGTGGAGGCATATACATGAGCTAGTAGTATTACTTTTTCCCCACTAACATTTCTTCTAAACACATCTAACCCCTATCTACTAACCTTCTGGGGGTCAAAAAACACAAAAACTGTCGATTACAGTTTATATCTCTACCGAAGTGACAGCTCGAGGAGTAAAACATGTGAACCAGTCCTATAAGCTTTTACACTTTAACATTTCTTTTGAACACGCCTAACCCCTATCTGCTCCCTTTCTGGGGGTCCCCACACAAAAACACAAATACTGTCGATTATAGCTCATATCTCTTCTGAATTAAACCCTTGAGGAGTCAAATATATCAGTTGGTGCTTTTAATTTTTTTCCTACCTACTACCTATATGCCAGGCTTCTGCTTGTCCCCATTCAAATACCACAAAGACTGTCGATAATATTTCACATCTCTCCCGATTCGATCCTTTAAGAGTCAAGTATATGTGTACGCCATAATATTTTTCACCATTAAACATTTCTTCTGAACGCACCTTGCCCCTATCTGCCACCATTCTGGGAGTCCCTATGCAAGAAACCACAAAAACGTTGCTTATGCTTACTGCTTGCCAGGAAGCTAAATCAAAAATGCAGTCATTTATAGTGCAAGCCATAACAGTGCTAACATTAACAGTGGTGACGATATAACCTGATAAATGCTGACGTTAACATTGCTGACGTTAACAGCGCTGACTTGAATTCACACCTTTTACCCCTACCAAAAAGTGCTCAACTCTCTGAGTAGCTGACCCTTTTCTTCTCGAAACCAAAAACTTCAATATTATTTCTAAATGCTATATCTCAAAATATGTCGATGCACAATTTGAATTCATCATATCAAGAAAAACATCGATGTCATTTTCCGTTGGGTACCCCCATAAGAAACAATACAGTATTGAAGAGATAAGGGAAAGAGATAAATGACTAAGATCATTTCCGATCTGTCACGTACATATATACGTAAAAAGTGGCCGTACCTTTGGTGCTCACACTCATTGAAAGAATGAAAGACCGAATCTTTTTAACAAACCTTTTTTGATTTGTCTTCTAGTATAAGTATTAGTATTAGTATTAGTATTAGTATTAGTATTAGTATTAGTATTAGTATTAGTATTAGTATTAGTATTAGTATTAGTATTAGTATTAGTATTAGTATTAGTATTAGTATTAGTATTAGTATTAGTATTAGTATTAGTATTAGTATTAGTATTAGTATTAGTATTAGTATTAGTATTAGTATTAGTATTAGTATTAGTATTAGTATTAGTATTAGTATTAGTATTAGTATTAGTATTAGTATTAGTATTAGTATTAGTATTAGTATTAGTATTAGTATTAGTATTAGTATTAGTATTAGTATTAGTATTAGTATTAGTATTAGTATTAGTATTAGTATTAGTATTAGTATTAGTATTAGTATTAGTATTAGTATTAGTATTAGTATTAGTATTAGTATTAGTATTAGTATTAGTATTAGTATTAGTATTAGTATTAGTATTAGTATTAGTATTAGTATTAGTATTAGTATTAGTATTAGTATTAGTATTAGTATTAGTATTAGTATTAGTATTAGTATTAGTATTAGTATTAGTATTAGTATTAGTATTAGTATTAGTATTAGTATTAGTATTAGTATTAGTATTAGTATTAGTATTAGTATTAGTATTAGTATTAGTATTAGTATTAGTATTAGTATTAGTATTAGTATTAGTATTAGTATTAGTATTAGTATTAGTATTAGTATTAGTATTAGTATTAGTATTAGTATTAGTATTAGTATTAGTATTAGTATTGGTATTAGTATTAGTATTAGTATTAGTATTAGTATTAGTATTAGTATTAGTATTAGTATTATTATTAGTATTAATATTAGTATTAGTATTAGTATTAGTATTAGTATTAGTATTAGTATTAGTATTAGTATTAGTATTAGTATTAGTATTAGTATTAGTATTAGTATTAGTATTAGAATTAGTATTAGTATTAGTATTAGTATTAGTATTAGTATTAGTATTAGTATTTGTATTAGTATTAGTATTAGTATTAGTATTAGTATTAGTATTAGTATTAGTATTAGTATTAGTATTAGTATTAGTATTAGTATTAGTATTAGTATAAGTATTAGTATTAGTAGTAGTATCTGACTGGGCCATTTCTTCAGTTGATCGATCAGCAAAAAGTTTGTCCCTATGAAGTGATGGTTTGGCCCGTTATGTTGCGTCGTCCTACTGGAAAAAATTTGTCATCTAGATAATTGGTACGAATTTTCCAAAGTATCTTACACTTATATGTCGAAAACACGTGCCAATTCTGACGCTGCTCTGACAGATATCCCTGTCGAAAATTTTTTACCTCTAAAAAAACACTCTATATTTGTATGGAAAATCTTATCAAATTTCTTTAACTTCTCTTCTATTATTGCCAACACCACATATACACACATGCAAACGTGCATAAAAAAAAACAAAGAATAATAATATTTGACAAATAAAAATTGACAAAAAGGCATGTTTCGACAACATTTCTACATTTGTAGACAACCGGCTAGGGTGACTTTTTATAAGCTTTTATTTTTTCTTATGCTGATAGCGACTAAAATTGCTTAGAATTAATATTTTGGAAGATAAACTTTTCATGTATAATTTTTTTCTTTATTCAATCTTTTCAGCAAAAATGCTAAAAATGTAGACTATCAAGTGCATGAAGGTGAAGCTCTTAAATTTAAGATTAATATAAAAAAAAATTATACAATTTTTTTAAACTAACATCGTCTTTCTTAAATAACTTTCATTTCAACTGGAAATAATGCACTTTTATGACACAAAATAGCTGTATTTTTTTCTATTTTAAAATTACATTTAATTTATAGTATCAGCATTTATTGCATTATACTTTACAACACTTAAAAGAATGTAGTAATAACATATTAAAAATTGCTTTTATTTAATAAAATATAATAAACGCAATAAAATTTAATAAAATACCAACAACTCACAATGCTTGGCACCACCCAATGCGTGAATGTAAATAATAATAGCTGGCTGAACAAGAATAAAATATAAAACGATTTGCTGCTCATTTTCATTATTTCCTACCCTCCAACACGCCACCACCACCATCACCATATCCACAACAAAATAAATATCCTTAGAAAAAAATGGTGATTTTTTTAGGTGTAACAAGGATATCGGATTTTTTTTTTGTTCTAGAAGAAGATGTGGATGAGGAAGAAGTTGACAAAGTTGAAGAAAAATGCGAATGAAGTAAGTACAAATAATAAAGACTGACGAAATAAATCAATAAAATATTTTTGTTGCTACAATTGTTGCTTTTTTGTTGTTTATATATTGTTGTGCTTTAACATAAAAATAGACGATGTGCTAGATGCTGTTGTTGTTGCTGTTGTTATTGTTGTGTATCTAAATTAGATCAAATTCGCTTGTGTATTTGAAACTTATGGATATAATATTGATGATGAGCTGGCACAAAGAAGCTGCTAGATGTTGGTTACTAAGGGTTACCCACGAGGTCGTAGGCGGGTTAATCTGCTGGGTGGTGGTTGTTGTTGTTGTGTTGGTATTGATGGTGGCAGCGTTGAAGTTGTTGTGCTTGTTTGGAGTTTAATTCGATATGACTTCAATCGTTTCAAGGTTTCTGTTCTTGATGGTACTTCTTCATCTGTTGGCGAATTTATGTTTGTTTTTTTTTATATTTTTTTTTATTCCACTCCTCTGCTATTGCAAAAATATTGCTTGATGTTTTTGCAAAAATAATGCCAAATTGTTGCCATTGGGTATAATGCTTGAATTATTGTTGTTGTTGTAGTTGTTTTCGTTGTTTTCGCGCATTATACTAACGCATAAGCTGCTGTGTCGAAGTATTGCGGAGGATTGCGGAAGGTAATTTGCGTTTCAGTAACTGCGGAATGCGATACGCTTTTTTTTTATTCCAATTTTTGGTCTTGTTTTTGATGAGATGTTGAAAACAAAAAGAAGAAAAAAAAAATTTCAATGTAAATAGTTCAAAAAATTTTTAAACAAGTAAAGAGTTTGTTGACAGTGGGGTCGGCTTGGGTTGGGTTGAAATGGGTAGCTTTTAATTTTATGCTTTGTATCGGGGTTATGTGTATAATATACAGATTTTTGATAAAGTACGCTTTGTCTTTATTATAATAAGGAATTAAAATTTTGAGCTTACTAGTTTTAAGTTTTAATTGAACAAGAAATAAAAAAAACAAATTTTTATTTCTTTAGTTTTAACTTTTATTGGATCTTCGATCTTTCGAAGTAAATTATTAACTGTTCTTAAAACTAGCTTAAGGTGGTATTTATAATAACTTAATTGCTATTCTTGCAATTTTCATCGATAGGGTATTCGTTTGTATTGGTTAATAATTCTTTGGAATTATTAGCCAATGATTATTGAAAATCCATTTCTTCAGAATTAAAGTTAAATTTGTTTATTGCATTTTTGTTTCCATAGAATTTTGTCGGTGTGAACGGAAATGCAATTTAATTTAAGTTAACAAAAGACGAAAGTGCAATGTAAGCTTTTATATTTCTCTTATTAATTTAATAACATTTTCGTTTCCACAGAACTTTGTCGGTGTGAACGGAAATGCAATTTATTTTAAGTTAGCAAAAGACGAAAGTGCAATGTGAGCTTTTATATTGCTTTTATTAATTTAATAACATTTTCGATTCCACAGAATTTTGTCTGTACGAGCGGAAATGTTATTTTTATGAGAATGGATGTATTGCAGGTATTCTATGAGTCTGCATATTTGTTATGGGAACGGAAAAGACGTTTGTAAGACATATTATATTATTGCTAAGGGCTTTATTATAACACCCCCACCGTTAGATTGAGGCTCCGACGAAATTTGCAAGGTTGATGTACTTTTAAAATATCTAAGTGCTATAATAATGAATATAATAATTAAAAATACAAATACATTTGTACTTAGGTTAACAATTGTATGTTTTCTATTAGTTATTGATATTTCGTTTAGATTGTCTTCATAATTTTGTTGTTTTAAAAATAATGTTTCTAGTTTTATGTGTTCAATAGTTACATTTCTTTCTTTTATTTTTGTCATGTAATGTGGCATTATAAATTTATCGTATGTTTTTATATTAAAATTGAAAAATGTTTCATTTTGGGCATTGATCTCGCAATTTTCAAATCTTATAACAAAGTTTCATTTCTATGTTTTATTTCTAAATTAAAATTTTTAAAAATTAAAATGCCCGTTGTTATCTCTTTTACTTCGGTTTCATTAAAATATTCCAACTTACAATTAGCTTCTTTAAGGTTAATTATATCTTCAATACATTTATCTTTAAGTTTTATAAGGTTTTTCCTTAAATTATTTTCTGGATTAATTCTAAATGGTTTATTGTTTTCATCCAGTAGAATCTTATTATCAGTTGGATGCAGGGATTTATTGTTAGGGTTAGGGATTGGTTCAATAACTATTTCTGAGTAACTTTCTTTGGAGTATATTGGAAATTTGAGTATAATAATGATTATATTGTCTTGTAACACAATAGCTATTTTGGTGTGCACGAAACTGTCGATGTCATCTATTAGGTTTAATTCGGTTTTGGTAAGAATGTTTGAAGGTATAACGTCTAGTTTCCCCGAGAATATTATATGTCCGATGTCTTCAATGTGATCTTGTAACAAAGATATGTCGTTGTCTATTCGGTATATGAATTGTAAAAAGTCAATTTCGTCTTCTAGACTAGCTATTTTCTTAGGGATGAAGTTCTTCATGCTGTTTAGGGAATTTTCTATGACTTTTTGTTGTGAATTTATGTGGTTTGTAATATTGTGAATTTGGGAGGATAGTGATTTATTAATAAGTACGTTTTTGTCAATTCTTGAATTGAGGTTTCCACTATATTCTTTAAGTTCGGTTAATAACTTGTCAATTTTTATTTCGTCATCCGAGTCCATTGTTCCAGCTATATATTTTAATCCTTTCCCAACCAAATTTATCAGCCCTCGTTTTTGTTTCGAGTGTGGTATTAGTCCGCGTATTTTTTCTTTTAATAGTATAAACTTTTTCCTAATTGTTTCTAATGTTGTTCGTGCAGTTTGTGAGGAAGTTTTAAGAGTGTCTAAATTTTTGCTTATCATATCAGTGGTTTCTTCGTATTTTGTCATGTTGACTAAATGCAATACTTTTTTAAATTGTTCTATCATTTTGTGTTCGTTTGTCTTAATGGTTATATAGCCATTATTGTTCGTTAAGTCCTGTATGTCTATTTGTTGTCCTTCTACGAAAGATATTATGGTGCATATTACTAATGTCGTTTGATATGCTGTCATTTTGGACCTGTAAGAAAATTAAGTTTTGGCTCTTATTGTAGGGTTTATATTGTTTTGAAATTTTTTCTTGGGTTTTACATGAGAAGTATAATATTTGAGGCCTGTTTTGTTATCAATGACATGGTCAGTATCTATTTTATTTGCAACGATCTTCCTGTACTTTGAGTGGTTTTTTCCACCTCTTATTTCTTTAATGAAATTCGGACCAGGTTCTATAACTTGGTCTTCTCTGTCTTTATTAAGTCTTCCTATTATATGCTCTTTCTTCTGTTGAATACTACTTGCTATTTCAGGATATTTGTCTAATGTAATTTTTCCATTAACGAAGTCAATTGGTCTTAGGTTAGTCGTGCTATGAATGGAATTGTTATAGAAGCTTATGATACGAAGTATTTTTTCTTCCACTGTATCAGTCTTGTTTCTATCGTCATGTTTTAGTAATCGAATGTGTTCGTTAATAGTGTTATGTAGTCTTTCAATGTCTGCGTTAGAGGTATGGTTACTATTTGATGTAAAATGTATTTGGATTCCTTCATTGTCTAAAAATTCTCTAATTGGAATGGCTTTAAATCCTAGCTCGTTGTCCGTGATAATTTTTGTCATTTTTCCTTGGGTACTAATGTATTGCAATATTTTTGATTTGAATTCTGTCCAAGATCTATGTAAGATTTTATATGCCTGGGCATGTTTTGTAAATTTATCGATGAATGTAAGGAACATTTGTTTTTCGAGAGTATAGAAAACATCTATATGGATTATTTCGTTTGGTTTATTAGGGGTTTCAGTTATTTTATAGGGTATTTTTAGTGGTCTTCTATTGTATTTTTCAATATTGCATATTTCACAATTGTTTATAAAAATGGTAATTCGTTTCTTTAAGTTGGGGTGGTAAATTTCGTTAATTAGTTCTTTGAAGACTTGGTCTATACCTCTATGGTTATTTCTTTTATGCTCATGCTCTATTATGTTCGCGAGTTCTTCTTCATTTTCCATATCTTTGACTATTTTTCGACATCTAATTATTTTGAGTGCTGAAAACATTTCGCTGTGAATTGTTTTAAGGATGGGGTAAAATTCGTCATCTATCATTATAGCGTTCATTCTATTAGGATTGAAGTGATTTTTTAGAAGAATTATAACTGTTTCCCTATCTAAGTCTTTAGTAGATATTATTTTTCTTTTATTACTAAACACGTTTACATTTCTAATTTTTAGTGATCCTGACAAAGTTTTATTAATAATTATCTGATTCTTAAAAATGTTGATACAAGATTTGCTTTCCTCTATTTTTTCCGCTGATATATCTTCAGATGCGTTAAGGTGTATTTCTGGCGTTTCTATTCGAGAAAGTGCGTCAGCGTTTCCATTTTGTACTCCTTTTTTGTATTTTATTTCGTAATCGAACTCTGAAAGTTTCAGGCGCCATCTAACTAGTTTTGAATTTGGTTCCTTTATAGAAAAAAGCCACGTAAGGGGTTTGTGGTCAGTTTCGATTGTGAATTTACGACCGAACAGGTATGGTCGGAAATATTTTGTTGCCCAAATTATTGCTAACAATTCCTTTTCTATAGTGCTGTAGTTTATCTCATGTTCGTTGAGTGTTCTACTAGCAAAACAGATCGGATGGTTTTCTTGCGATAGGATTGCTCCAAGAGCGAAGTTGCTAGCATCGGTTGTGAGTGTAAAAGTCTTATTAAAGTCAGGGTATCGTAGTATGGGGTCGTTTGTTAGAATTGTTTTAAGGGTTTCAAAACTGTTTATATAATCTGGATTTTTTATGTCTATTTTAGCATCTTTTTTCAAATATCTTGTCATGGGCTTAGCAATTAAAGAGTAATCTTTAATAAATTTACGGTAGTAACCCGTTAGACCTAAAAACTGTTTAATTTGTTTATTTGTTTTCGGAATTGGAAAATTTTGTACACATTCAATTTTCTTAGGGTTTGGTTTGATACCATTTGGTGTTACAATATGTCCGAGAAAGTCGGTTTCTTTCTTTAAGAATTCTGATTTGTCTAACTGTATTTTGAGGTTTGCTTCCCTTAATGTGTATAGAATTTTATTGATTGCAATAAGATGCTCTTGTAATGACGTTGAGAAGATGATTACATCATCTAAGTATACTAAACATATCTTATTTATATGTTCCTTTAGGACATTATTCATTAATCTCTGGAAAGTTGCCGGGGCTGTCTTCAGTCCGAAAGGCATTCTGAGAAATTCATAATGGCCGTTTTCTACACTAAATGCAGTTTTCTGAATATCATTTTCACTGATTTCAATTTGATGGAATCCTTTGGCCAAATCGAGGGTCGTAAAGTATTGACACCTTCCTAATTTGTCAAGAATTTCATCTATATTTGGAATGGGATAACGATCGTCTATCGTTACTTCATTCAACTTACGGTAGTCTATAACTAATCTCCACTTTTCTTTACCACTAGCGTCTGCCTTCTTAGGGACGATCCATACTGGTGCAGAATATGGTGAATTACTATGCCTAATTATTTTATTGTCTAACATTTCTTGGATTTGCTTATTTATCTCGTTTTTGTGTACGAATGGATATCTGTATGACTTAACATGTATTGGGACATCATTTATTGTACGAATATGATGTTTTACCTCGTTTGTAAACGAAAGGGGATTGTTTTCCTTATAAAATATATCTGAATATTGGTTAATGATTTTTATTAGATTTCTTTTTTCTTCCAAGTTTAGATGGTCCATTCGAATTTGTTCTTGGATAGGTTTACTTGCAATTTCTTCTATAATGTTAAAGTTTTCGTTATTAATAATCGTTGTTTCTATGGGTTTTATTTGGTTATTTTCTATCAGTCCTAATTTTTCGTGTACAGGTATTTCTATTTTGTAATTGTTTGCTTCGTAGATACCTTCTTCGATTGTAATATTGTTTATTGCAGTTTGTTTAACGTATGTAAGCCCTTCCTTTTGACTTACTGGGATGCTTATAGTTTGACCAAATATAATAGGAATTTTCTTATTATTAACTTGTATTTGGTTGTTTTTGTAATCAATTATGGCTTCGGTTCTCTTAAGAATATCGTTACCTAATATGCCGTCGTACATGTTGTGGAATTTGCAAACTATGAATTCAGCTTCCTCATTAGGGTCGCCAAGTTCAGAGAACAATGGAATTCTTACTTTACTTGTGGTACTAATTGTATTTTGAAGTGTCTTGATGTTTATTTGTTTTGGTGGTAGGTACCATTTGGGATGGCAAATGCCGGGATTAATGATGGAATGGGTTGCTCCACTATCTATTATGAATTTAAGGGTTCCTAGCTTTGTTACGATGTTTATATGTGGTAGCTCGTTCCGGAGGCTGGTAAATGAAAATTTTGTTCTATCTCTAATTTACCGATCTCCATTGGTTCTAGAAGAGGGAATTGAGGGTTTTGAGTGTGGTTTCTATGCGGTTGAAAATTTGAATGTTGTGTGTTTTGCTGTGTGAAATTTTGATTTCTATTCTGTTGGGGATTTGGCCTATTCTGGAAGGAATGTGATGTGTTTTCTTGAGAGTGGTTTTGTCTGTTTGGTTGGAAGTGTTGTCTGTTTGGTTGCGAGTGTTGTCCGTTTGGTTGAAAGTGTTGTCTGTGTTGATGAGGGACGTTTAGTCTATTTGACGGTGAATATTGTCTATTTTGTGGTGGAGAATTTTGTCCAGTTTGTTGAAAGTCTCGTCTACGTGGTTGAACATTTTGTGTGTTGTTATACGCATATCCTGATTCGAACAGGATGTTCATTGCTTTTTCTAACGAATCCGGGTTTCTACAGGCCAGGATCGTCTTCATGGGTTCCGGAATTTTAGACTTGAAAATGTTTAAGGCGGTACGTATATTGTTCTGAGCAACGGTGTTTGATCCACCTTCTGCTCCAAGGATGAATTGGGTTTTAATGTTAAGTCGTCTAAGCTTACTTTTTATTTCATTAAAAAATTCAACGCTATTTGTTTTAAAAGTTGTACCTCTCAGTTCGTCAAATAATTCGTCCACACTTAATCTGTCCCCGAAATTATTTTGAAGAACCTGTTTGATTTCTTTCCAAGATACGGCTTGGCAATTGATCTCGATGATTTCCCTTGCTTTTCCCTTAAGTTTACTTTTTATCAAGTCGGAAAATATTCCCTGTCCAAGTTCGTCGAAAGTTGTCAGTAATGGGTGCACTCTTTCTATGAGATTAATAAAGTTTGGAAGATCTCTCGGATCTCCATTGAATTCTGGTAAGCCACTTAGGTATTTGATAGGATTAAAAGTTACTTGGTTTACTGCCATTTTCAAAATATATTTTTTTTTTTTAACTTAAGGATAATATTTAATATGTATATTAATACGTAATAAAATAATATGAAACTTATTTATTTGTTTTAACCTTTAATAAGTGTGTGTAGTAGTAAAGTCTGTATTGGGCCTCCTTCCTGTATTCCTTCAAGTTGGGATCCTCTAATATGGTTTGCGTGATATGAAGTTCTATCGGTTTGGCTCCGTCTTTAAGTGGTAGTGCCGTAAATGATGATATGGGCAGGTAACTTTTGGAGTGTTCGGTGATGTCTTCAGGTAACATTAATTCGTTTCGCTTATGTGTGTCAAATCGTTGTTGTAATCTGCTTCTGTTGGTGTTTATTGATGGTTTTACTGCACTTGGTTTTTTTTATCTTCTTTATTTTAGTGTTTTTTGTAAAATTGTTTTTATATTTGTCCACAGTTGTTTTTTTTTTTTTGTTTTAAATTTGTCCACAATTATTATTCCTTTAAATTTGTCCACATTTATTATTTTTCTTTTAAATTTGTCCACATTTGTTATTCAATTTTTCTTTAAAAAGGACTTTATTATTTTTTTTTTGTTCTTATTTTTAATTAATCATAATCTTTTATGATTTTTAATACTTGCATAAGTTTCTATGCAATAAATTTTACATAATCTTTTATGTAAAAAGGATTCGCGCGTTTAATTTGTTGAAACAAAAAATATCTTTTTATCATTAAAAGGATATACGCACTATCCTGCCGACTGCGCCAGTTTTAAGTTTTAATTGAACAAGAAATAAAAAAAACAAATTTTTATTTCTTTAGTTTTAACTTTTATTGGATCTTCGATCTTTCGAAGTAAATTATTAACTGTTCTTAAAACTAGCTTAAGGTGGTATTTATAATAACTTAATTGCTATTCTTGCAATTTTCATCGATAGGGTATTCGTTTGTATTGGTTAATAATTCTTTGGAATTATTAGCCAATGATTATTGAAAATCCATTTCTTCAGAATTAAAGTTAAATTTGTTTATTGCATTTTTGTTTCCATAGAATTTTGTCGGTGTGAACGGAAATGCAATTTAATTTAAGTTAACAAAAGACGAAAGTGCAATGTAAGCTTTTATATTTCTCTTATTAATTTAATAACATTTTCGTTTCCACAGAACTTTGTCGGTGTGAACGGAAATGCAATTTATTTTAAGTTAGCAAAAGACGAAAGTGCAATGTGAGCTTTTATATTTCTTTTATTAATTTAATAACATTTTCGATTCCACAGAATTTTGTCTGTACGAGCGGAAATGTTATTTTTATGAGAATGGATGTATTGCAGGTATTCTATGAGTCTGCATATTTGTTATGGGAACGGAAAAGACGTTTGTAAGACATATTATATTATTGCTAAGGGCTTTATTATAACACTTACTTTCAGTAGAATTGTTTGTGTTGAGGATTAATTTTGTTTGAAAGTTTTGTAGATATAATTGAAACGAGGGAAGCCATTTTAAATCAGAGCTTAAAACTTTTATAACTCTTTTCAAAAAGTCTTTAAAATGAGAGTATTAAAAAACTTTTATGATATAAAAGTTAAGAAGAACTTTTAAAAATATGACTCTTTATATTAGAGTTATGCCGGGTTCAGACTGAATGACAAAGCTGTAATTTTTAAGTCATTATCAACGTCATTCGTAATCACACTGTCTGAACGATTGTCACAACAATTCGATGGCGAACTGTGTCACAAATTAGACTTCAACAAATGGCATGTTGATGTGAACGATGAAAATTTTGTGTGACTAGTTGAGTGACGCAATGACATACATAAAATTAAAAGCCAACATGCTGGCTTTTGTGTGACGATGTGACATACAATTTTGTTAAGATTTTTTATAAATCAGAACAAGTATGTTATGAAATAATAAATATCAAAAAAGTATATCGGTATGTTCTGCATGGCAGGCAGTTGCTCTCATGTGGCGGATAAATTCTGCTTTTATTAAAAGGTTAAAGCAATTTTTACGTGGCATTCGTGATCGCTTTTGAGAAGCAGAAAAAAGGGACAAAAAACTTCGTGTGGCTTATTAAATAAGACGTCAACATCGTTATGGTTATATATCTGGTTATATATCTGTGATCGCAGTTGACGAACTACTGACTTAGAAGCACTACGGATTTCCAAGAATATTTCCAAATAAAGAGTTGAAAAGACTAGTTGAAGAGTGCTTGTTCTAGATTACTATAGTACATGTAAGACAATATTATAAAAATATACCACAGTTTCCGTAAATTAATTTCTACGTCAGTTAATTGAAGGTTTGGATGGTTATGAAGATTTATAAATCTTTTTATATTTATATCCTCTTAACTTATAAATATGGACTTGATTTTCGGATTAATAGTGTTGACATAAAATTGATATGTGATTGAAATTCCAGAAACAAACTTTCCTAGAACATTTAAGCCCTAGATCCTAGAACATTTGAGCCCTAAAGCTGGGAAACCGATACACTCAGCACCAAAGGATTATAGGCCTATTAGTCTCTCATCGTTCTTGACGAAAACGCTAGAGAGAATAATAGATCTTCACATAAGAGAATCTGTGAACGATAATAATCTCTGTAGTGTACAACATGCCTACCTTAAGGGTAAATGAGTAGAAACGGCACTGCATGAGGTGGTTTCGGTCATAGAAGAGACCCTTCATCACAAAGAATATACTTTAGCAACGTTTTTAGATATCGAAGGCGCATTTAACAATGTAAATACAGATTCTATAAGAAATGTTTTAGTAGACAAAGGAGTTAACAGTAAAATAATCCAGTGGATTTATAAACTGCTCAATAGCAGACGTATAAGCTCACAAATGGGAATGAGCGTTGTGAGGAAAGAAGCCACAAGAGGCACACCGCAAGGAGGAGTCATATCCCCCCTTCTCTGGCTGATTGTGGTTGACAAAATTCTCACTACACTCACAACTGGAGGAACAAAACTGGTAGCCTATGCCGATGACGTTGCCATCCTAATATGCGGGAAATACCTGCAAACAATTAGCGAACTAATGTCTGCGGCATTGAATAAGCTATCGCGGTGGGCAGAATAGAATGGACTTGGTGTTAACCCAGTAAAGACCGAACTCGTTCTGTTCACAAGAAGAAGAAAAATAGAAAGTTTCACATTACCGAAACTTAACGGCGTAACTCTGAAGCTTTCCACGGAAGCCAAATACCTTGGAATTATCCTTGATAACAAGCTGAGCTGGAAAAGCAACACAGAGGAAAGAAGGAAAAAAGCACTGTGCGCTTTGTACGCTTGTCAGAGGACATTTGGCAGGAAATGGGGACTGCGACAGCACATAATCCACTGGATGTATACAGCGATCGTGAGACCCATTCTTGCCTACGGTTCTCTCGTATGGTGGACGATAACGCATAAAAAAGCTACCTTAGCTTCCTAACAGGAGTTCAAAGGTTAGCGTGCATAGGAATAACAGGAGCCATGAGATCTACGCCACAGGCGGGTCTAGATATGATGCTAAATCTTCTTTCCATAGAAGAATTCCTTAAATGTTCGGCGACCAAGAGCGCAATTCGCCTCAACGAATCACGAGCCTGGAAAAGCAGCACATTCGGACACGCATCTATTCTAAATCTCTTTGGAACCGAGGAATCAAAAAGAGCAACCGACTATATCATACCCAGTGTAAGATTCGGTACAGAATACACCACATCCATTCCCAGCAGACAAGAATGGGAAGAAACGGCTGTAGAATCCTACGGCAATCTCCATTTATATACTGATGGTTCCAAAATGGAAAACGTAACTGGATCGGTGTATACTGTGAAACGCTACAAATCAAAGAGTGTTACAAGCTCCCGGATTACTGTAGCGTTTTTCAGGCAGAAATATATGCTATTGAAAAAGCTGCACGGGCCATTTAAAGGAAAAATCTAACCCCCACAAGGGTAGTAATTTTTGTGGATAGCCAAGCGGCCATCAAAGCACTGAACAGTAAAACGACGAAGGCTCGAACGGTGCAAAACTGTAAACTTGCACTGAACAGTATCTGCAATACCCACAACGTCACTCTCTGCTGGGTTCCCGGACATAGCAATATTGAAGGGAACGACGCAGCAGATGAACTGGCAAGGCGTGGAGTAACCGCAAGTACAAACAGAGCTGACACAGATGTGCACATTCCACAATAGGCGTCGTCAAAAGGAGTATAGAACTAAAAGCCAGAGATATTGCCAACACAAACTGGGCTTCCAGAGGTGACTGCAACATATCTCGAAGGCTTTGGCCTGAGCTAAATGAGAAAAGAACTAGAAGCCTTCTGCTTTTGGTCAAACGGGAAATCCGGATCCTTGTTAGAGTTCTAACAGGTCATTGCCCCATTGGGGTAATGGCCAATAGAATAGGTATAACAGCGCCAGACTTTTGTCGGAGCTGCAAAGACCCGGAGGAAATAGAAACAGTAACTCACCTACTATGCGAATGTCCAAGTCTACAGAATCGTCGACTCCGACACATGGGGAACAGATTTTTCAAAGACTTGGAAGAGTTGGTAAACACACCACTGCTAGACATCTGGAGGTTCATACAAAGCACAGGATGGTTTGAGGAACAAATCGGAACAATGGTTTAACTTGGTACCACAACTATAAAAAGGGATTCGTAATGGACCTATAGCCCCCGCGGAAGCGCCGGTAACAGTGCACGACCCTTCATACCTAACCTAACCTAACCTAAGCCCTAGATATGTGTTATGTGCCCCATCGTTGCCCTAAAGAGTAAAATTTTGACATAGTACTGAGGAATACATGTGCATGGTTCGTCTATTCGACATTTGTGAGTTCCTTAGGTTTTTAATACATGAGTGAAGATTTCATTAGACAAAATATTTCATGTAACCCATCGCATTTAATGCAGTGCTTTTATTGGGACTTATATGGATTCTTGTGGGAATCCAGTGGGATTATTTATGGACTTAGTTTTCTAATGGTTTTATATTCAAGATTTATTGGCCACATAGCCACAGGTTCTACAAGGGATCTCTATAGAAACATAAGTTTGGAAAGTAATGCTCTTTATGACAAAAAAAAAAATACCAGTTCTATAAAGAGTTAAACAAGAAAAAGTTCCATTTAAGAAAAAATTTTTACTTTTTACCCTTATATGGACGAAGTAAGCAAATAATTTTATCAGTCAGTGTTTCTGAGTCCGATTTGTATAAAAGTAAATATTTTAGTTGAATTTTAGTCAAATAATATTTTCAAACCATAAAAACTTATATTAATATTATTTTATATATTAATTTTTTTAATGAAAATTCATTGTCTCTGAAACTGGTACTACAATTCAAAGTGATAAAGAAAAACTTCGTAAACTTAGTTTTTAAATTTATAATACATGTTTCAAGTAGCACTCAAAAATTGACTGAAATTATATGGTGAAAATTTAAATTTTGTTTTTGTACAATATTTTTTTATTTTAAGTGGATTTTTCTAAAAAAATGTAATATTATTGTCAATAAACATTACCAAAATACTTGTTCACTACTTGTTAAATAAATCTTCGTCAAAGTTGATTTGAACAAACTGTTTTTAAAATATCGGTGTCGAACTTCAAAATACAATATTTTCAAACGAGAGTGTGAACCATTGTCACACAATGGACACACAATGGAGATTGTGACTATTCATTTGACAATCACTGCCACACAGATTTGCTGCCATTTTAGGACACACAATGTGAACTATTTTTCAATTAACATGAAAATGAACAATTGTTGCCACACATTAAATGACAATGTTGTCACACAGTCTGAGTCAGCCACTATATTTAACTTTTAGTTCAAATTGTTATTGAATACCTCTTATTTTTAAGAGTAATGTCAGTAATAATGTTGTAAAATATTGCTCATTTAAATTTGGCATATTTACACAATACTAATGATTCAATACTCTTATTTTCAAATAGATATTGACCTTGAATGGGAGCTTTTTTGATTTGAATATAAACTTCTTTATCTTATGATAACTTACAGACGCCCCTGTGTAACTTCTGGCACTGTTTTGTTATTGTTAAGCAACGACAATGAAATGTGAGTTTTTGGATTTATTTTGGGCGACATGTGACATAAAAGGTTAAAAAAAGTAAAATTAATATAATCTTGTCCGATTAAGGCATAAAATATGCGAATAAATTCAATAACTTTTTATTGCAATGCCAAATTCTCACTTATTTTTCATATCAGTTTCATTTAAGCTCTAACTCAATCAACGTTTTTTCCTATTTTTCGATTATGTAGAAATCCTTAAAACATCCACCCCTTCGAGTAATTTCGAAACAATGTTATCGAATCTTGTTTGTTCGCCGTATATTGAAGGTTTTTAGTATTCTTTATAAAGTCGATAAATCATTAAAAAATAAACTCTTAGAGAATCCAATATTTGTCAAAACAATGTGAATTATCTGAACAATGTGGATGTGAATTAAGTTAAACTTTGAGAAAACCCTTTACGATTTAAAAAAAAAAATCAATTTTTTATAATGAGTATTCGAAAATTGTGGCTACAAATTTTACAAAAAATTAATCTTATATTTGAAATGAGCTTTATTAAACCAAATATGTGCCGTTTTGATCGATAGCCTTTTGTTATTTTTGGGCTAAGAACATTATTCCATTTGAGTAGAATTTCTAGGTTTTCTGAGTGAAAAAGTGATCCAAGTGCGTTTTGTTGGCCTTCACAGAATTTAAATTTACACCATTAAGAGAGTTTTGTAGAGATCGAAACAAATAACAATCGGAAGGTGCAAGGTCCGGGCTATATGGTGGATGCATCAAAACTTCCCAGCCAACCTCTGCCTCAGTTTTTGCCGCGTCATCAAAGATGTGTGTGTGGTCTGGCGTTACCACGATGGAACACAACACCCTTTCTGTTCTGTTCTGTTCTGGCCGTTTTAATTGAATTGCTTGCTTCAATCTCGTTGTTGATAGTAGAGAATAGAATCAATCGTTTGACCAGGTTGTAGAAGCTCATAATGAACAATGACCCTTTCAATCCCACTAGACGCACAGCATTACTTATTCTGGTGTCAATCCTGGCTTTGCCACCGTTTGTGAAGCTTTATCTTGATTCGTTCACGATCTTTTTCGCACATTATTGTAGTTCGTGATCCACCTTTCATCGCCAGTAATCATTCGCTTCAAAAATGGCTCGATTTCTTTCCGATTTAGCAGTGATTCGCAAATGGATATTTATACCCCAAAGCGTACTGCGTAAGGGATATATTAACTTTGTCATTGCGTTTGTAACTCAAAGAAGGAGGCGTGGCAGGTATAGAAAAAAATAAAAATATATACATTTTTGATCAGCATCACCTGCTGAGTCGATTTCCGTGTGTCCGTCTGTCTGTCCGTCTGCCCACACGATTACAGCCGTAATTTTAAAGCTATTTCAATGAAATTCAAAATATAAGTTTATTTATATAAAAGAGAAGACCAAGTTCGAAAATGGACCAAATCGGATGAAAACGACGCCTGCCTCCCATACAAAGTGAACCGTAAAATGTTTTTAAAATCCATAAAATTTAAAGAAATGCCTTGAAATTTGGCACGTAAGCCTTACGATACGATTTGGCACGATATTTAATATAAACCATCTCTATGATATATGGCAAAATCGGATGAAAACCACGATGAAACCACTTCCCATACGGAGTGGCTTTATATTAACCGTAAAATCCCTTTAAAATCTGCTAAAATTGCAGAAATGTCTTGGAATTTTGCACATTAGCATTGATATATAATATAAACCATCTCTATAATATTTGGCAAAATCGGATCAAAATCACGCCTACCTCCCATACAAAGTGACTTTATTTTAACCGTAAAATCTCTTCAAAATACACAAACATTAATGAAATGTCTTGAAATTTGAAACATATGCTTCGATATTCAATATAAATCCTCACTATGAAATTTGGGAAAATCGGATTAAAACCACGCCTACCTCCCATGCCTTTATTTTAACAGTAAAATGTTTTTAAAATCCATAAAAATTAAAGAAATGTCTTGAAGTTTGCCACGTAAGCTTTGATATTTAATATAAATCCTCACCATGAAATTTGGAAAAATCGGATGAAAACCACGCCTACCTCCCATGCAAAGTGACTTTATTTTAACAGTAAAATCTCTTCAAAATCCAATCTTCACCATGAAATTTGGAAAAATCGGATGAAAACCACGCCTACCTCCCATGCAAAGTGACTTCATTTTAACAGTAAAATCTCTTCAAAATCCCCGAAAATTAATGAAATGCCTTACAATTTTGAATGTAAGGTTTGATCTTTAATATTAATCATATCAATGAAATTTGGAAAAATCGGATGAAAACCGCGCCTACCTCCATACAAAGTAGCTTTATATTAACCGTAAAATGCCTTAAAAATCCCTTAAAAATTAAAAATCATAGACTATTACTATGTTATTTGGCCAAATCGGATGAAAACCGCGCCTACCTCCCATACAAAGTGACGTCATCAAAACTGAAAAACTTTCGTAAATATATAAAACTGAATGACATCGTGTCTGTATGTACCCAAGTTCCGCCCACGTCGTTTATCCAACCCATACATATATCCTTCGGTAAAATGTGGAGTCGTTATACTAGAAAAGTGGGTGTGGTATTACACTATGTTTACAAATTTCTTTATGTGGCAACCAAGGGCAAAATTAAATTAAGCGTATGACACAAATATTTTAGCAGATTATACATAAAAATTTTATAGACGTCTTAAGACTTCGGATATACTTCAGTACGGCCGCGGGGGGGAGGGGGGTGGGTATTTTAGCTTCGGTACCCTGCTAGTTCCGTGAATGAATGGCTAGTTCCGTAACAACATCTACGCTGCTTATATGCCGGTCTGGCTCAATTTTTTTTATGATTTTATTGACTTTTCTTGTCGACATCAAAATTATCCGATCGAAAACGAGCAAACCACTTCGCTGCTGTTTTCTAGTTACAGCATCTTCTCCGTAAGCTTCAAAAATTTTTTCAGCAGCCTTCGACGCGTTTTTACCCTTTCTGTTTTAGAAAAGCAAATAATGACGATAATGTTTCGAATTTTCACTCATTTTTAGCTTAGATAACTTTTCACAGAAAAATGCGATTTTAATGTTTTCGAACAAAATGAAACTTAAAATCTTACATTTGAACAAGTTAAGCATTGCCAGATGCAAATTATATTACTAGAGATATTACATTTTAGATCAATCTAGCAATTTAACAATTTGTAAGCGAACTTTTTCGAATACCCAATATTAAGCCTAACTAATATGGTAGATTTTTTATTTTGAGTTTGGGAGAGGGGGCGGAGTAGGCTTAGAAAAGATGCACGGATTACCTTTCTGAACTTACTTAACTTTTCATTAAGATTCATAAGTTTTGTGGAAATAAAAATTCGATGCTGTATGTAGACTTTTGTCCTTCACTGTACCTAAGCAAAAAAAAAAACAAAACACGAAATGCCCATTTTAGCCGTGCCCATTTTAAAGAGACTTTGACCGAGCTTCTTATGATCGATTGTGTTGTGCGTGTTGTGATATGTTTGAACACAAATGATCGAGAACTGAACCTACCAGCTTTATGCCGACTCCGAACGGCTTATGTTGTCAAGAAGCTTTTGATGGCTATTTTACTCTCTGAGGCTTGACATAGTCTGCAGAGAGGTGACAACCGAACAGAAAAATTAATTCAATTGAAAAATATTCTATGTCAGGTGGGAATTGAACCAGATTTCTCGGACGCATAGGCCACGCACTCTACCCACTGCGCCATGGCCGCCACCATAGCTGTAACCTTCACTGTGCAAAGCGTAATCAAAACTCTTAATTTTTTTTTCTAACAATTTCATTAATAAACTTGAAAAAAAGTTTATACAATTATAATTATGTGCCTGTTTATTCTTTAAATTAATACTTTATTTAATTTTACATATTTTTCATTACGTATGAACTTCCTGTCCATCAACAAAATATACATTAAAAAACAATCCTTAGCCATCGCCCACAGTAGCGACGCTATCAACATCAGCATCGTCGCGTAAGTTTTGTTTTTTATTGCGTTTGCATGCATTTGTTGTTATTTAAGCGGGTTTGAAAAGATTCTGGCCATCGAGAGCAGCTTGTGCTTTTGCTGTTTGTGTATGTTTTTGTTTTTGCGCCTAGCGTAAATGCAAAGTTCATAGAAAAAAAAAATTCGTAACTGACGCTCTTGTAAAGTTTTCATTGCACTCCCGTAAATTATTTCACTAAAGAAGCTAACACTTCAATAAAATCTACTTACTAAAGGTTAAAGTAAAGTGTTAATATTATAGATCTAAAACATTTGTAAACTTTTTCACAATCACTAAAAAATCTAAAGCAAAAGTTTTCAATATACTGTTTCAAAAACCAAAAAACCAAAATCCTTAATGGATTTTTTTGATAGTAGGCCATGACATTGACCGCTTGTTGCAAATATAGAACAATATTAAAAAACCAACGACTTGCATTATTAGCATTATAAGGAGCTGAAAAAAAGTTTTTTTTCTGTTCAGGGAAGACCAACTTCATTTTTCTAATAAAGTTTTGCTAGAATGCGAACCTTTCACACTGTGCGGTGGCTTGTAATGTTTGCTTAATTTTTCTTACATTGTTGTTTTCCTTTTTATTTTTTTGTATTTTGTTGATATTTTTATTTGTTTCATTTATATTTTAAGCATTATATTTATGCTTATTTCTTTATATTTATACAGCATACACTTGTAACTATATGATCGTTACAAACTCTTAGAAAAGATTTCTGCAGAATTTTTTTTTCAACTCGGACTAAATTCATTGGACCGGTTGTTATTCTGCTGAAGGTAAAAATACATGTTTTTCCCGAAACTTTTTATTTTTCACAGAATTCTTCTAAAAAGAAAAAGATTTTTCTCATACAAATATTTCGGTATATCTCCAATAGATAGTTAAGCATACTATATATTACACAGATGTTATTTAACAAACTCTAGGCTGACAATCATTCAATACTCCTGTTCACATATCTCCATATTAATCTAATGACATTTTTTGACAAAGCTGCTTGTGCTCCTAGAATTTAATGTTGATCCATTATGACACATAATTTTGAGTGACGCTCCCAAAAATTGAACTGAAGGATTAGTTGAATATTTTCACATACATATGTATGTAAAACAAAGAACACATAAGGAAAATTTTCAAAAATGAAATCAGCTACTTTTGCTGATTATTAACACGGCTGGAATTGTTTACAATAACAACAACAACAAAAGCAAGAACAACAGTGTTATACAACAAGACGCACGCAATACAAGCTATTCAGGCGTATTGTTTGTTGCCTGTGGTGCCAAAAGGCAGGTCTACGAATCAGGATCAGCTTCAACAACAGTCGAATAGACTGCCTCGAGTAGCACGGCATGGTTTATTCGAACAAACAACCTGTACAACGCTGTAGGTTTTTTGTTTTTTTTTTTTCGTCTTCTTCTATGATATCCACAAACAATGCATTTTGTATGACCTCGAGTGTTGAATGACGAGCTAGATTTCAAAATCTAGATTTTGCTTGCTTGCTTGCTGTGCATCTCATCATCAGCTTCATCCAACCACTGCGTACGAGTTCTACTCAATGAAATTCATTTAAATGCATTTCTAAATCATTCAATGCATGCAATGTTTGTACGTGTGAAATTTTTACTTGGGTTAATTAACGCTTTTACACAAATCCAAGGCAAGCATGCCGCCATTGTGCGGCATAGCTACTGCCTGCCTGCTTCCTTCACTTTACTTATCCATCTTTTGCTTCATCATCTGCTTGACATGACTGCGTGTCAAAGAATGTCGCATATGTCACCTCACGTACATCTCGTTCCATAGCAATCCGTTGCAGACTTGTTTTTGTTTGTTTGGCGTTATCGTTGTTGCTTATGTCATTTTTGGATTTTCCCAGATTTTCTAAAGAATTTTTCAAAAATTGATTTTACCATTATTTGCTTCATGACTCCTGTCTTGTTTTATATTGTGTAGTGTGCTATGTCTCGCTGACCTACCACCATCCATCCGTTCGACTATGATAATTGCCATATCTCATGCTCACTCGGGAATCGTTGGTTGGCTCGTTGGCCCAAACACTATTTAGAGCATCTAATGAGTTTCCTCTATTGTTGTTGTTGTTCCTTATCTTCTTAAATTTTTTTTTTTTGTATGATCTCATGCTGCTTTTATTAACTTGACTGAATGTTAATAAGAACAAAGTTTAGTTTAGCTACCCTCCTACAAAATTTTTTAAATGAGCCTCTTTTGCTCTTCTTCGTGATGTTGATTGACTCATTAAAGTTGCTTTAATTCTTGTCATTCTTTGTTGAGTCGTGGTAAGCGTCTACTTTGGACTTACTTTCTTTTGTCCCTTAAAATTTTCCTTCCTCTTTTGTCCTAATTAATTATCAAGATTATGTAGGCAATTTTTTTAAAGTTGGTAATTTTTTTGTAATTTTTGTTAATTTAGCATAAAAACATTTGGCGTTTTTTCTTTTGTTTCTTTTGTCTGCTACCGACATTCAATTAGTATAGCAAAACTTTTTTGAAACATGTTTGAAATCTTTAATATAATTATATTTGAAGAATTGTAGGAAGTTTTCAGTATACGTATTCTGGTGTGACTCATTGCATGTATAATTAGGCCTATTTAGAGCGTTCAAAATTATTCAATTTTGTATTGCACTTCCGGTTAAGCTTTTAAGTCTGGTCACTCTTTTCCGGTTACTTTAATTGCGATGCAGTACTAGTTAAAAATATACATTTTGGAGTGCACGCAATTTGATACTAGCTTTTTTTTGTCCCAAATTGAATAAGTTTAAATATTTCAGATATGTTTTCAAGAAAAAAAGAGAGAGCTGATTAGATTTGACAGGGAGCTAGTGACAGATATGAGGTACTTTAAATAATGTCGATTATTATTTATAATATTTTTATTAATTTAATATCAAAATAGCTATATATATATATTTATTGAAATTTTATCATTACATAAAGAAGCACAAATGAGCTATACCTAAAAAGAGCCAACAATAGGTGGTCAATGGGAAGCGACTTCAACGGGATCAAATGGGATATAGAGCGACAGGTCTGGCCAACACTTATCTTAAAGCGCTGAAATGAACTGATCTCCCTAAGAAGGGATAAAATTAACACTATGATGTGTTTTAAATGAGTATTGCTTAATAGGTAATAACGGTCTAAGATAAAGCAACCTCTGCAACGACTTTTGCAGAAGTTGTTATACAGTGACAGCGATATTTATATTGATAGTGATAGTGATAGTGATAGTGATAGTGATAGTGATAGTGATAGTGATAGTGATAGTGATAGTGATAGTGATAGTGATAGTGATAGTGATAGTGATAGTGATAGTGATAGTGATAGTGATAGTGATAGTGATAGTGATAGTGATAGTGATAGTGATAGTGATAGTGATAGTGATAGTGATAGTGATAGTGATAGTGATAGTGATAGTGATAGTGATAGTGATAGTGATAGTGATAGTGATAGTGATAGTGATAGTGATAGTGATAGTGATAGTGATAGTGATAGTGATAGTGATAGTGATAGTGATAGTGATAGTGATAGTGATAGTGATAGTGATAGTGATAGTGATAGTGATAGTGATAGTGATAGTGATAGTGATAGTGATAGTGATAGTGATAGTGATAGTGATAGTGATAGTGATAGTGATAGTGATAGTGATAGTGATAGTGATAGTGATAGTGATAGTGATAGAGATAGTGATAGTGATAGTGATAGTGATAGTGATAGTGATAGTGATAGTGATAGTGATAGTGATAGTGATAGTGATAGTGATAGTGATAGTGATAGTGATAGTGATAGTGATAGTGATAGTGATAGTGATAGTGATAGTGATAGTGATAGTGATAGTGATAGTGATAGTGATAGGGATAGTGATAGTGATAGTGATAGTGATAGTGATAGTGATAGTGATAGTGATAGTGATAGTGATAGTGATAGTGATAGTGATAGTGATAGTGATAGTGATAGTGATAGTGATAGTGATAGTGATAGTGATAGTGATAGTGATAGTGATAGTGATAGTGATAGTGATAGTGATAGTGATAGTGATAGTGATAGTGATAGTGATAGTGATAGTGATAGTGATAGTGATAGTGATAGTGATAGTGATAGTGATAGTGATAGTGAAGTGATAATGATATAGATAGTAGAAGCGAAAGTGATATTGGTAGCGAAAGTGATATTGGTAGCGATAGTAATAGTGGTATTGATACTTTTGGTGATGGTGGTAATGGTGGTAATTATTTATAAAAAATGTTTTTTTATTAAAATCACAAATCACACGATTTTTTGGTGCCCTTAAACTGAGGTTTAAAAAACCATTCATTTTTAGGTTTTTTGATTATTATTACAGTGAGCTCGGTTCAACTTGAACTAATTTTTGCACTTTCTGTTCACTTTCAAAGGTTCTTTCACTTTTCACTTTTCTGTTCAAAGGTTCAAATTTCTTGAACCTTTGGTTGCTTTTGACAATTTTGCACCAATTTCTTCATGTATTTATTAATTTTAAGCGTTGTTTTCGTGAATTCGGATGTTCATGTGAAAGCTGTGCATTTCAAACTTGCACACGTAGTCAATATAAAACAGAGACCGTTCCCACGAGCAAGGTATTCATGCTATCCTATGTTCACGCCACCCCGAGTTCACTGTATTTAAATTCCTACTGCATATGAAAATTATGAGCGTATAAAAAACATTTCATTTAGCTTATGCTGTGTATTATATCAAAATGCCAAATGTAGCATACATAACGTCAGTACATTAAAATCAATAACATGAGGGTAAGACTATCTTATCAAATCCTTTAATCTAAGTAATCTTTCACTTCTAGACGATAATCGTAAAGTATGGTCTTTGGTCATAAACTAGTCAACAACAGAGCAGTTACGTGTACCAACGATCAAGTTTCTAACTGGCTGCTGTCAGAAAGCTCAAATTGGCAACAAACATTAAACTAGTTTTACGCAACACTCTTTACAGCTCTTGCCGAACAGACAAGAGTTCTAAGTGTGTGCTTTAAATTCTATTACAGTCAAACTAGGAAATATCTAGCTCAAAAAGTAAACAAGAGGAGAGAGGAGCTGCTCTGTCGAGCAATAAAACTACAACACTTTAAATGCGGTTGCGGAATTCTTTCAGGTGAGATGTTCAAATAACGACAACCTAACCACAGTGCCCAGAGGGTGGTGTTGGTTGTGGATGATGACTTACACCGACAATCATAAAAACCGCATGACCGCTTTAAATGAATGCTGTTTGTAGAAGACACACCTGAAAAAACAAGAGTTCAAACAAACAATTCTGTCCAAAATTCAGTCAAGCAGCATTAAATCATAAAATCTACAAAATTATTTTAGTGATAAAATATTAAGAAAAAAAAAAAATTTATATTAAAATAGATATAGTAAAATGCAAAGAGCTATGTAAGCTAGTTAATATATGCAACAAAAACAAAAGACATTAAAAATGAGTTAAATAATGAGCAACTTGATAGCGTCAGGCACCCGCGCACTACTTAACGCTGACCACTTGTTCGCACGCCTGTATATGTTTGTGTGCATACGTGTTTGTGTGCATTTTTATGGGACTTCCAATGAATTTTTTGCCATTAAATCGTATTTTTTTTTAAAACAAACAAAAAACAAAGCGTTGCTGCCACGCTGCGGTTATGATTATTATTCATAAGCGCACGCGAACCGAAATTAAATTAAAAATAATTAAAAATTATATGAAAATGCAGAGAAGACAACGAATAAAGTCGCTGAATCCAGCGTTGTATAGAGCACAGTTAATAGGTGTTGACTCCGGTGGCCGTTGCAGCACAACAGACGCATACAAGTAGACGGTCGTTGCGACCATTGACCCGCAGTCAAATGTCCAGTTTGACTAATGAAGGGCACACAGCACAAAAACAAAAGGGAAAGTCTGCCAGCGCCTAGCCTTGCCTTGCCTTGCATTTGATTTTTTTTTTATTTTTTTGTTTTTTTTTAATAAAACTTATTAAATTTCTTTGCCGCTTCTGTCATCAACACAATTTGTTGCATTTGCGTTTGCTTAATGAGAATTTATGCAGCATGCTGCATGAATGCTTTGGCGTTTGCTTCTGCCTGCTATACACGCGTTTAATTATCAACTGCCGCCGGAAAAATAAAAACAAAAACTATTATCAGCTAAATCAGCAACGACATGGGTCGTGGTCCATGATCTGCGTCATGGTAGCAACGCCTTCAAACGGAAGTGCGACAATTTCTTCAGCATTTTGTTTTTTGTTGTTTCGCTTTTTGCTGCAGCATTGATAATTGTTGATTAAGTTTGGCATGCAACAAGCAAACTGTCAATCTTGGTCAAATCAACATCAACTTAAGTTCAAGTCTGTTTTAGTTCATCGCCTTGCCTTGCTTCATAGTCTTGCGCGCTGATTTAGTCGGAATTGTGTGAATGCAAGTTCAAGGAAAACTTTATTCATCATCAATCAATTAAGGCTGAATTAAATTTGGGCATTTTATTTGTGGTATTTTTTGAGGCTGCCATTATTAATTGAGGTTGCAGCAGAGACGCTATTGAATTCGACATCAATTGAAATAAACTGCTTCCTTGCTGCTGTTTGAAAGTATTAGATGCTTTTTCGAATGAATTGTTTAAAGAAGATAATATAGATTTGCCGACAGACACGCCCACAATGAAACTCAGCATGAAGTTTGATGACTTTATTGGGTGTTCCCACCAGTATTTTTGTTAAAATAACGATTGTCAGTATCTTGTCTGTACTTTTAGCAAGTTATGCATTTATTTTTTTTAAAGTTGATAATAATATTACAAGATTTATATTGTAGATTCTTGTATAATGGTGTTTTGTAGAATTAAACATTGGCATTCGAATTTCCACAGAAATTTATGATGTTGTATTTATGGATACTTAAGGACCTTCAAAAAATAAAACATATTCAGACTAGGCCTAAAAGTTTATTAGGTACAAATGCATGTTTATCAAATATATGTAGGTGAATCCTTGGCATATCAGATGCTTTTCGAAACTCACATATTTGTAAAAATTTGGTACTTTTCATGTCGATAATACTTAAAAAACTAGAAATATTTGCATATTTTTGAAGTAAAATCTTCTTTGGCGAGTTGAACACTTTTTGATAGAGAGCAAAACTATAGATTCGCGATATTATCATGCTCTTAGCATAACAGAAATTATTGCTGTACAGCATTCCTTATAAGGGATTACCTATCATCGACCAAGCCGAAGACAGAAGCTATTACCGAATCGATAACCGATTACCAGACCGATAACCGAACCAATTATCGACTACCGCGCCAATTACCAATCGATTACCGAACCAATTACAGATTACCAAAGCGATTACCAATGGATTACCGAACCAATTACCTATAACGAAGCAATTATACTGAGCCAATTACCGATTACCGAACAAATTACCGATTATTGAAGCGATTACCAAAAGGATTACTGAACCAATTACCAATTACCAAAGCGATTACCAACCAATTACCGAACCAATTACAGAAGCAATTACCAACAGATTACCGAACCAATTACTTATAACCGAAGCAATTACCCAACCAATTACCGATTACCGAACCAATAACCGATTATTGAAGCGACTACCAACCGATTACTAAACCAATTACCGATTATTGAAGCGATTACCAACAGATTACCGAACCAATTACCGATTACCAAAGCGATTATCAACCGATTACCAAAGCGATTATCAATCATTTAATCGATTACTGATTTCCAACCGATTACCAATTACTGAAGCGATTACTAACCAATTACAGAAGCAATTACCAACAGATTACCTAAGCGATTACCAATCTAATACCGTTTACCAACCGAATATCAATTACCGAAAAGATTAAAAACCGATTAGCGATTAGTCAACCAAAGTAATTGTGCTACTATTATATTATATTAACATTAAACATTTTAAAAAGAGTTAAAAAAGTAGAACAGGGGGCAAACCTTCACATGGCAACGTGTCTGACTACCTCATCCTGGCGAGGCCAGCATTATCCATGTCGAAATCGTCCCAAGTCGACTCAAACCTCCTCGTGGTGTTCCCTGGGCAACAGCAAACTCCCATCCATTAATTTGACGGCTAATTTGAGCGGCGGTTCGCTCTGTGGACCTTAAACATGGAATGTGCGCAGGATTTGGGTCCCGCCACATTACTACTGCCCAATGAACACTAAACCAGCCTCAGATAAGAAACCCAATTGCGTTGACGACCACCGCAAACGAAAAACGGATAATGATTTACGGATATGCACCTGGTATGTCCGGACCCTTTATGGGGAAGGTGCCATTATCCAACTGGCGGCAGCCCTCAAAACACGTTATCCAGAAAATGCGATGGAAAATGCAAGGCTGCTCTAAAAAAGCACACTGCAATATCTACTACAGCTGCCATGCGGAGAGGCGCGAATTTGGATGTGGAATCGTCGTTATCCGTGAACTACGCCACCTTGTTTCCTGGTACACACCTGTGAACGAAAGATTGGCCACGATCCGCATCAAGGCAAAATTTTTCTTCATCAGCATTATTTGCGCGCACGCCCTGGCGGAGGAAAGGACGAAGCCCTCAAGGACACTTTCTACGCTAGTCTTGAGGACGTTTACGACCATCTTCCGGTCTATGACGTGAATATAGTCCTTGGCGATTTTAATGCGAAAGTCGGAAGGGAAGGCATCTTTGGCCTCACTGTCGGTCAGTTCAGTCTTCATGAGACCTCCACAAACAACGGTCTAAGACTGATCGACTTCGCCGCTGCGCGAAACATGGTAGTTAGTAGCACCAGATTTAAGCACCTCGACATCCAAGAGGCTATCTGGCTATCCCCGGATCAAAAAACGCGAAACCAAATTGATCATGTTGCAATTGACAGAAGGCATGCCTCTAGTGTTCTAGATGTGCGCACATTTCGGGGGGTCAACATTGAATCCGACCACTATCCTGTTGCAGCCAAGATAAGCATGGGATTATACAATGCGAAGAACATACGCACAGAAATGCAACGATAGCTAAATGTCGCTAAGCTTACATTTAAGCAATTACAACGGACTGCCGAGGCCTACTCCGCTCAACTCTCGGTTGAGCTCAACCAACCAACCAACCTCTGGACCCGACGACGCTGGCGGACTTTGGGCGCATATATCCCACTCCATGCGCGCTGCCGCTGAAGAAGTCATTGGTTTCCGGCGCCCGCAGCCTTGGATCCAATAGTACAATCAGGAGTGTTGCATTGCGGCAGCAGTAAGAAATGCCGCTTATAGAAAAACGCTGCAGTCAGCTGCAAAGCGAGCTATGTGAGAAAACTAATGCTTCAAACTCTTCAGTCGCAAGAAAAGAGAGCAGGAAAAGCGTGAGCATGAGCAACTAGAGGTATACCAGGGCAAGAAGGATGCACGAAAATTCTATCAACCGGTTAAGCATCTAACCTAAGGTTTCAAGCCCAGAGTATCCACTTGAAGAAATCAAAATGGAGATCTGGTTACAGATGCGCAGTGTGCGCTGAGATTATAGAGACAGCACTTCTCCAATTTACTTACTGGCGACGATGCCACCAATGCCGCCCATGGAGAGCGCAGTTCAGTGCCACCAATCAACGATGACGGAGTGGAAGTACCACCAGCTAGCCATGAAGAGGTTCGAGTTGCTATCCAACGAATCAAAAACAGTAAAGCAGCGGGTGTTGACGGCCTGTCAGCTGAATTGTTTAAAACCGGCGGCAATGAATTGATAAGATACATCAGCGCATCAGCAAAATATAGCTAGCGGAAAGCATGCCCGACGATTGGAACCTGAGCTTACTGTGCCCTATACATAAGAAAGGAAAGAAAATATGAGACCCAACAATCTGCGCCAACTATCAAGGTATCAGTTTTATTTTCATCGCATATAAGGTTTTTTCAAGTGTACTGTGTGAAAGATTAAAGCCGATTACAAAAACACTGATTGGACCTTATCAGTGTGGCTTTTGACCTGGTAAGTCCACCATAGACCAGATTTTCCCGCTACGACAAATCCTGGAAAAAAACCACGAAAATCAAATTGACACACACCATCTCTTTGTCGATTTTAAAGCTGGGTTCGATAGTCCGAGAAGGGATTGCCTATACGCAACAATGTCTGAGTTCGGTATGCCTGCAAAGTTGATTAGACTTTGCAGAATGACATTGAGCAACACACGCAGCTCCGTTAAGGTAGGACATGACGTCTCCGAAACCTTCAATACCGAAAGAGGTTTCAGACAAGGCGATCCACTGTCTTGCGATCTCTTCAACATCATCATGGAGGGGATCGTACGAAAGGGCGGTGTGCATCGTAATCGTTGAACTGACGCAGCTGCTCTGGAGGTGTTCGAGAGAAAAGTTCTTCACAAAATCTTTGGTCCTGTTCGAGTCGGCGATGACTGTCGCATCCGAATGAACTACGTGCTGTATGAGCTCTACGAAGACATTGACGTAGTTCGGCGTATAACTGTGCAGCGACTACGCTGGCTGGGTCATGCCCATCGTATGGACGACGAAGCTCCAGCGAAAAACGTGCTCGAGGCGAGGGCCTCCGTTGGATGGACCAGGCCGAGAAAGTCCTAACCGCACTTGGTGTATCAAATTGGAGAAGGCGCGTGCAAAGCAGAGGCGCCTGGGAGAGCTGATGAGGTCGGCTGAAAGCCGAACACGGGTTGTTATGGCCACCCAAGTAAGTAAAAAAGTAGAACGCGGCTAATTTGCTGACTCTAGCTACTCCGGAAATTCACAACAGCTATGTTATTTTATAGCTATAAGTTTTCAATTCGGTCGGCAGTGCCCCACTGCCTATTTTTTATAATATTTTTTTTTGCAGTTAAACACTGGAAAATAAAAAATATATTAAAATTTGTGATTCGGACACGTAGCAAGACAACTATATCTTCAAAACCGTTAGACTTACATGAAAATGTGTGGGACATATCTAAGAGATCTTGAACATATCTTCTTTGTGGTGTAGTTTTCTACCATTATAATTCAACCTTGATACATACTATAAGAAAAATAAAAAATAGAAAAAAAACCAGCTTTGTGCTCGCAGTACTAGAAATACTCTGAAAATAAATTTGTTTTTTTGCTCTCCTGAAAAGTTACTGAAAAACACATAACTGTTTTTGTTGGCGCAGCGACGATATAAAAGTAGTCCATCTCTCCAGTGTTAAATAAATACATTACATAACCAATAGCGACGTCACCAACACCTGTATACAATTCTCTTTTATGATTATTCGTACATAGTTGCTTAAACAATCTCAGATATACAGCCACAAACTGCAAGAATAAAAAAATTGAGAATTGTCTTTTTAAAATCTACAAACAGACCTATTTGTTTTTTGTTATCTTAAAAACTATTACCAATAAAAACATAAAATGAAACACTAAACTATCGGGATATTAAGTTAAAATTTTCCCTTTTAATAACAAGCTGTACCTAACCTACGGCTGTAAAATTTGCCTCCAATCAGCTATAGTAGATTTTCAACTAAAACTTTTAATGTTGTATATATAAATAATTTCGTAAATAAAAAAACTGAAAGCCAAATAAAAGCGAACAAACGCCCTCGCCTTTGCGCTCCTTTTATTAACTTACACAGTGGCGAGCGATTGTAGACTTAAGTAATGCCGAGCCGTTAATTTTTATCTCTCCCTTGGCGGCAAACTCTTTAACACCCAGTTAATATTGGACCAGGTCGAGCCGACAAAGACTGTCGTTTTGGAACCACTTGCTGCAGCTATTTCCTGCTGCTGCTGCTGCTACTGCTACTATTTGCTGCATGCTGCCTAAATCCAGCCAGCACTTCAGGTGCGTGCGTCGGTAGTTAAAAGTTATTCTCTAAATTTTATTATAATTACGAAAGTTTTGAACTTTTGTTTTCTGTTAAGTACACAAAAAAGTATCTCAATCTTGGTTTTGGTCTGTTTGTTTGCTCTGTTGTTTGTTTGTTTGTTAGTAAGTTTGTTGGCATGTTTGTATGTTGTCTGTTAAGCTACAGATACTATGGCGGGATATCTAAGCCAACACCTACGAGTACATTAAAGTTATTCCAGCTGTGGAATTTTAATTGCTGCTGTATCTGAGTATCTTCTATAGTAAGTATTTGAGTATCTGAGTATCTGTATCTGTAAATATACCAGTCCTGGCGATAATCTTCAAAATACTTTGCTGCTAGTTGCCGACGCCGCTATCTTTGGTAACCTAAGTTGTTCCTTTACCATCACTTTAGCGTAATCAAATATTTCTTCATTAAAGTAGGGTTATTTTGGGTGGAGTTAGAGATTCTCGCTTGTTTATTGCTTTCGTTTACATTTAATTTGTTTGCTAAACTTGCGTAAATTTAAATCGTTTTGATATTTAATTGTGCTGCCAGCGCTATGAATTATGAAATAAATGCACAAAGTTCGCTTGAAATATTTTTAATTAATTAAAGATGTATTTTTATTCAAAACTTTTCACCACAAGCTGCAAATAAACCGAAGGTTCTTCGTATTCTTGTAGAATGATGCTCTTCATTGTGGGTTGTTCTTTTCCATACCATTTATAAATAATTTGCAAACTTTGTTTTACGGTCTTCTGCATGTTCATCTATCTGTCTAATTGTCTGTGTGTTCAACGGTTAGTCAGTTAATTTCGGAAACTTATTCAACCCATTATGTACGACTTTTTTGTCCTTGTAAGCTTAGCAGTATTTTTTTGTTTTGTTTTATTCTTAGTTTTTTGTTTTGGTTTTTGCTGGTTACAGCTGTGGCCACAATTAACTGCGCTTCACCTCACTTATCAACTATGGTATTGAAAAATTACCAGGTGGCAAATTTATTAGAACTTCAAACAGTATTTAAGCTAAAATGGTCAACGAACGGCTGAGTTTAAAAATTAATTTGTTTCTAAGAAGGACTTTTCTAATTATTAAGCAGATTTTAGATGGTTTTTGCTATTGAGCTTCTGCTCAAGGTCAAAGTCACTAATATTTTTTACAAATAATACTACGCATGGGCTATATTCTCGCAGAAGAACGTTTAAAGAAAAATGCTTCATGTGCTTGGGTGGGGTAAAGTGAGTGAAGAAGTATCAAATAGAAGAGAAAAATGGAAATAGATACGGATATAGATGAAAAAACACACAATACAAGATAAAGATACAAGATAAAAAATAATAGTTGAAAGATCAAAAACACAAGAAACAAATGCCAGAAATAGCTGCAATAAAACATATAGACTCCAATGAATATTTGGTTAAGTTTTATTGTATTTTTCTAAAATTTATTATTACATTGAGCTTAAATTTATGTAATTTTCAAACTTTTGCTATAATGTTAATTCTAAGCCTTAAGCAACTTGTTTTTTATTGTTTAATGTTTCCTGTAGATGATAAATATCTCTCTGTTGTACGCTAAAAGATTTCTTATAATCTTACAGTACAAATTAAAATTCTTATTAAATAAATACAAAAATAAATACAAAACTACAAGATGTAACATGCAAAAAACCCGTTACAGAATACAAGTTACAACATAGAAGTTATAAGAAACGAGATCACAAGGTACACTATTCAAGACACAAGATACGAGATACAAGATACGATACAAACTATATGCAAGATACGAAAAAAAATATACAATATGCAATATACAATATACAATATACAATATACAATATACAATATACAATATACAATATACAATATACAATATACAATATACAATATACAATATACAATATACAATATACAATATACAATATACAATATACAATATACAATATACAATATACAATATACAATATACAATATACAATATACAATATACAATATACAATATACAATATACAATATACAATATACAATATACAATATACAATATACAATATACAATATACAATATACAATATACAATATACAATATACAATATACAATATACAATATACAATATACAATATACAATATACAATATACAATATACAATATACAATATACAATATACAATATACAATATACAATATACAATATACACTATACAATATACAATAAACAATATACAATATACAACATACAATATACAATATACAATATACAATATACAATATACAATATACAATATACAATTTACAATAAACAATATACAATATACAATATACAATATACAATATACAATATACAATATACAATATACAATATACAATATACAATATACAATATACAATATACAATATACAATATACAATATACAATATACAATATACAATATACAATATACAATATACAATATACAATATACAATATACAATATACAATATACAATATACAATATACAATATACAATATACAATATACAATATACAATATACAATATACAATATACAATATACAATATACAATATACAATATACAATATACAATATACAATATACAATATACAATATACAATATACAATATACAATATACAATATACAATATACAATATACAATATACAATATACAATATACAATATACAATACACAATATACAATATACAATAAACAATATATAGAAACTTAATATAAACTTAATTTCGAATAATTTTTTATTCTTATATTAATATAATTATATTATTATTATATTTTGTCAAAAGCTGAACCTTCTTAAAACTTTAGAATGGGTTCAATTGGTTTACATTCTAAATATTTACATTCAATCTTAACTAAATTATTTTTTGAAATGACATCTGGTTCCTTGAAGTCGGGACTTTTTCGCTCTTCAAAGGATCTAAGTTCTTAGTAGAGATACTTTTGTGAAAATATTCATTTTTGTTATACTTTCATTGGTTTTCAACAGAAATTATAGATCTTATTCCAAACAAACGAGACAGAAGTTATGTGCATGCATGTCACGCCTAATTGAAGGACACGTGAAGGACATGTCCTTTAATTTATTTTTACACTGAAATCAATTAAAATAATAAATTAACGCAGAGTATTTGTCTGGCTCAACACCCTCAAAACCTTTGGGCTACACCCATGACCATTCATTCAAACTCACACACACATGTTAATATACACATTGACACTATTACATTTGTATGCATTATATTTGCGCTTGTATTTCAATAATGATGAATTATTTTTATAACTTAATAAAAGCAAAACAAAAACATGGTTAAATAAAAAAAATAAATTAATAAAATCAACTTTAGATGTTTGACACCTAAAGCAAGCAAGCAAGCGAGCAAGTAAGGCAAGTAAGCAGACACGTGTCAATGTATGGACGAGTCAGTGTGTGTGCGTCTCATATGGTCTACTATCTATGATACATGACTGGTGTGTTGTTGTTGTTGTTTTTGTCATTGAGTTTATTACATTTTCATTTCGACTGCATGAATTATTTTTTTTTTATGCATATTCACAGTTATGCTGAACAATGTAGTCGTTGTCGACACTCTACATGACGACGATGCACAGTGCTTGAGACCGACAAAAATATTGTCACTTAATTCGTTATAGAGCATAGAAATATGCTTATAGATCATAGAAAAATATATTTTTAAGCCAGCCATGTACAGCACTGAACGTTGCAGTTTTCTTCATTTATTATTTCGCTCATGAATAACTGTCATTTTTTAAAATTTCTTTTTAATGTCAGTGGGGGTTTCCTCGCAATTTGTTGACACGAATAAAAACACAAATAAAGTGCATTTTTGATCAGCAAAAAAAGAAAAAATTAAAACAATTTTTTGATCTGATTAAGTTTTATTTTGTGAGCAAAAAATAAGACTTGGTAAATAAGTGCTATTCTGAGCGAAAAAGTAAAACACAAGATTAAGTTTTAGTTTGTGAGTAAAAACTAGCTTAAAAGATAAGTTTATTTCTAAACGAAAAACTAAAATTAAAAAAAGTGTTATTTTTTAAAACAACTTTTATTTCTAAACGAAAATATTGAACCCAAAAATAATCATTATTTTAAAAGTAAAAAAATAATCCCCAAAAATTATTCATGTCGTTAAGCGGTGTATTATTACTTAAAGACACCATGTATTTTATAATTTTTATAAAATCACTGGAAAAAAAATCATTATATATTTGAAGGGTGAATGCAACAAAATTACATTGGTATACTTGGCATTCATTACCAGTGCTCTCTTTAAAAGATCTATATTATTATTTTTTCTATAAGGTTTTGAAAATAACAGTTATTTTTTGGTTCCTTAGGTTATGCAATCAAGAAGCACGCTTAATAAAAAAAAAATTACGGAAAAAACTTAACTTAAAGTATCTTAATAAAATTACATTTCTTCATTACATTTTATAAAATATTAAAATTTTTATTTTCGAATGTCTAACAGTAAATTGCTAAATATTGCTGTCAAATAAACCCTTCATTGGATTTGGAGCATAATTTGCTAAAGAGGAACTTGTAAGAAAGTACGTCTCGTCGTTCATTATGAGCTCTGAAATTTTTTTAAATAATTTTTTTTTAAGATTTTCTGACCGTTGTTTCGCTGTTTCAGTCTTAGCAGTATTCCTATAAGGGCCTTTTTTGACCTTGTATGTCTTCAGTCCTTCTTCTATCTGGGCTCTTTCAACTTTCTTGCCAATTTTCTTCCAAAAATTCTTTCTTAAAAGGCTGATTCTGATAAAGTTTCATTATGTTTTCTCGCAATTCTAATTCGCTTGCCATTTTTCGCTTTAACTAAATTCTTATATAATATTATCTGACATTATTTCTGTTATTTCAATTATAGTTATGCTTAGATCTTTCAAAGACAAGTGATAACAAAAAATGTAATGAACAATTTCATTCGATGCAGTTCTTAACTGGAGTGGTAATGAAATAAAAAAAAAATCTAATTCGGTTTTTTCGTTTATCTCACAAATAAGGAATTTGAACTTAAAAATCATTTTATAATTTATAAATCAATATTTAATAATTTATATAAATCAACATAAATGGTTAAAAAACAATGTTTTTGAAGTCATTTTTTGGTGATTCCATTCTTCAAAAGTGCGGCCTTACTTCTTGCTTGGTAACGCTACCAAAAAGCTTTTATTAGGCGAAAAAGAGCCACATCTTCTTGGATTCAAGAAATTTGTTTTGACCAGATCCTATTCTAGGCAGCACGAAAATGCAGAAAAAAGGCCAAAAAATAAGTGGAAAAAGTTCCCACCATTTGGGGCATAATTTCATTGACAAAAAAATACCGCAAGTGTTTGAAAAAGTACCCCAAAATAGTGGAAAATTACCCCAAAACTGTTACTACTCTTATTTGTCAACATGAATGAATTAATATCTTTAAAAATTAATTAATCTTATCGTGACCTTGAAAAAAAAGTGTTTCCCTTTTACGAAGTGTTTTAGTAAATTCGTAATCGAAATGCATTGAGTTTAAATAGCTTTACAATACTTGTAGACAGGTTCATAAATTAGAGAAATATATCCCCAGATAACTCCAGATACAAGCTTTCTGTGGCCCAATTTTATTTCTGATTTCTGTTTTTTTGGGTTCCAATTTCATAATGAGTAATTATCGCACAAAAAAATAAAATATGATCCTTAAAGATGAAAGAACACCCCAAATTGATTTGTTATTGCTTTTTGTATAATTTTTTTGGGGTCCCTTTTCATTATTTCTTGGGATCATATTTCAAAAAATTCTTACAATAGCTAGATTTTAAAGTATTTGGAAAACTTGTTAATAAGCATCATAAAGATTACATCATAGAAATATTACATATTTTAAATCATAAACGAGATCTTAAAAAGTTTATCTGAAATTTTATGCTTTACAAATTTATCACAAATATGATCACATGTGTTCGCGAATTGTCCGCATATCAGTTTTTCAGTTAAATTTTAAAAAGTGCAGTGTTTTAAAACATAAATAAACAAAAAACAATTTTAGAAACTTAATAATTTGCATAATTTTGGATTTTAATTTTTTGACTTTTTATCACTTTCCCAGTTTAGTGGACACACTGTGCGTTTGTTCGCGAAATAATGAATATTTCATTGCTATATAAATAATTAAAAAAAAAAATTTCAATATGTTTTCCACTTTGCAACCACTGTGCGGCATTTGTTCGTCACTGCTCATCACACAAAGCCAAGTCCACCTTGAGGTAGCGCAATGTAACAAGTGTCTGTGTTTGTGTGGGTGTGTGTGTGATGCATGTTTGTGTGTGTGTATATGTCAGATCTTCATATTTAATAAATTTACGCTTCGCAGCGTAAGGATGCGCAACATAGCAGCAGCGTGCTCGAGGGAGTAGCAAGCGTAGAGGGTACAGCAAGAACTCAAGTTGTAGAAGAACATTGTTTCGGAAGGGGGAGTTTGTTAGATGTCAGTAATGCGAAGTTGGCAAAAGCAATTCGATTACATTAACGTTGTCTTTCGTTGCTGTATTTTATACTTTACTGAATAACAAGAAGAAATATAACACGCCATGCAGTGCAGCAGCATTTTTGTACGTGTATCTACGAGTACTTATCTGTGTATCTTTTTATGTCATTCGATGCTTTAAGCTAGCTGTTATTATAAGCAACACAACTAACAGAAATTGCTCTTGCTTGTCCTTTACAGGTTTCAATAATAATAATAATTGAGCTGCTAGCATTGCCAGCTGTTTTGTTACTCGTATCGTTGTAAAATTGCTCAACACAACACAAACAATTGTTTGAAACAATAACAACAACTCTTACAGCAACAACGTCTTACCACTACAAAATCTATAGCTGGTCTTCAACCTGTCATAAGTTAGACTTCACTTTTACTAAACGGGTTAAGCGGGGTCAGTGAGACCATGTTGCGTACGAACATATCATGTGCTTGCAACATGTTGCAAGTTATATAGCAAACATGTTCGCCGTCCAACATGTAACACAGATTGTAGATACTTTGCGAGTTTCAATTTAATTGGTATTTTTTCGAATTCTCTTTTCGATCTTAACTTTAACTGACTTTTGCTCTTAAATTCGTATGCTCTTTAGCAACTCTCCTCAGTGTTCTCTCCAGCAATTTTATGTGCCTGTTTATTTTGCTGTTTACATTGACTTCGAATTTTTCTTTTATCTTCTCTCCAACTCTGCGCAAAACTGCGAGAAAGTAGTTGCTCCCTATATATAGTAGTAACAATGTTTTAGTAAGGATGTTGTTTGTTATCCTGGTTGTTTGTTATTAAATTTAGGAATTTACATGTTTTCCTTGCTTCTTTCATTTTATGTCTGACTTTATCTTATTTTGTTCAAAATTGTTATATTTCACATTTCTTATTTTAGTATTTGCCTACGAAGCATCAATTATAGCATCATTTCAAAACTTGTACATTTCTTTATTAATTACTACTGTGTTTTTTTTTGTTTTTCCGTTTCTACTCTGTTGACATTTATTTTTTTGCATGCTTTCGAATTATGTTCGAAACTTCGTCGAAATTTGCATAAGTTTACACATTCTCTGTGCTAATTTTGACTGTGTTTGACCCCTTAACACGTTGATGATTTGTGAAAAAAAACGATACCCTACAAAACGTTTCACAAAGGAATATGATGAGCTGGACCTCTATATGAAAACACAAACGTTTAGAGCAACAGGAGATAAGCAGAAAATAAACACGTTCAAAATTACTTTAGTTTGTATTCATAAAACACACTACAACAAAAAGAAAAAAAAAAATTACGGACTTTTATCAACGGATTTTGGTAGAATAGAGATAAAAAAAATAACATAAAATGTGTATCGGCGTTTTAAAAGATTATATGTGAGCAATTTATAATAAGTTTTTTAAATTTACTCTATATTTAGTTATTTATTAACATAAAAGTAAGAAAATATATGCCTTTGTGTTCACAGATCAATTTACAATATTTTAGCCCTTTAGCACCCTTTTTTATGGGTAATTTTTTACACATTTTTAAAAAGAGTACCCTTAAAAGTAGTCGAAGAGGGTTCAACATTTTTACGAAAATGTTGCTTGTAAAATTTTAATATATAAAAGGCAAGCACGCTGCTCTGCGCCCAATATCGCTCAAACTGCAGTTATTTTTTGCGATCAGCCTGAAAGTATGCACAGAAAATTAATTTGATACTTATCAATGATATTCTTGCCTTTCGTGTACATATGTGCATACTTTCAGTCTGAACATTTTTCAGGACAGTTGTAAAGGCACTGTAATAATTTCAAAAAATAATTACAGTCTAGCGTAAATGCTTCCAACCCGCTGTGGGACGGACTTTTATACTAGTTTTGCTATAAGATTCTTTGAACAAGATCTCTTGGATAACCTCTTCGCACAAAACAGCTTTCTTCTATGGGAAAAAAGGAGGTTTCCAATATTTAAAGTGGGGTTGTCTGAGTTTTTGGAGGAAAATTGGCCAATTTTCATAATTTTTTTTTTAGAAATCTATTATATTTATAGATATAAAACAATTTTTCTTTTAATTATATTATTAATTTAAACTCCATTAGAGAGCGCCGAAGTCGTCTCCTGAAACCATGTGTTATGCGGTGGATAGGCACCATTAAAAAAATCAAACTTCTTCTTAAAGTAGATATACATACCGTCAAGGGCTAAAGTCTTTATACACCCTCAGAACACCCTCACAAAACTGTTGAAAGAAAACTATAACAAAAAAGTGGCTATTTCGGGGTATTATTCTTATTACATTCTTATTATTATCCAAGACAAACATTTTAATTTCTCTCAAAAAATAACGTAATAGGCAAACAAAACTTAAAATGAAGATGGATAAAAGTGTTCATACAGTGGAAATATTGAGTATTTAAAATAGGCAATGTGTAATTTATAAATTGGTTCTGATAAATTTAAAATTTTGTCCGTTCACCATTACTTTCAATCCTAACTTTCTGGCGTCTTGGCATTGATGCAACCAGATTTTCGTTCATATAAGGAGTAATGTGCTACCAGGCTTTTTGTAAAGCTAGTTTTATTGTAATGAAGCCTTGTTGGTAACGTCGGCTTGTCCAATGTTTCTTTTTAAAATTTCTTAAACGTGCTCAATAGGTTGACGTGCTTAAATCGAGTTATTGAGGAAGGGAGTTCAACTGCCAGGGTGTATAATAAAGCAACCAATCTCCCTGACAGAGAAAGACGTCGCCTACAGCCAACCTGCAGTCGGTTGTAACGCGGGCTGCTAAGGAGCGATACAGAAAGAAGAGGAGGGACGGTAGACGTCTTTTCAGGCGGAAAAAAAGAGAGGCAGAAAAGCGCGAGAGCGAGAAAATTGAGATATATGGTGACAGGAATGAGGCCCGAAAATTTTTCGAAAATATAAGACACCTGGCCGATGGTTTTAGAACCGGGTCCTCTTCCTGCAAGGATGAAAACGGAAATCTAGTAACAGATATTCAGAGTACACTAACGTTAGGGAGGGACAATACTCTAGTCACCTGAATGGCGATGATGACAGCAATCATCCCTCAAATATAGATGATATCCCGAAAACCCCAATTAAGGATGACAGCGTTGAAGTTCTACTACCCGACTATAATGAAGTTTTGACAGCCATAACACGGCTTAAGAACAACAAAGCCGTGGGAGCCGATGGCTTACCCGCTGAGCTGTTTAAGAACGGAAACGAAGCTCTAATTCAATGCATTCACAAGCTTCTATGCAGAATATGGTCGCAAGAATGCATTTAAAACAATTGGAACCTCAGTGTACTCTGCCCAATTCACAAGAAAGGCTATTCCACTATTTGTGCCAACTACTGTACTGCCAATCTACCACCGAACAGATATGCACGCTACGACAAATCTTGGAAAAGACCATAGAGAAGCAAATCGACACCCACCATCTTTTTATCGACTACAAAGCCGCCTTCGACGGTCCAATAAGGAATCACCTATACTCCACCATGTCTGAATTTGGTATACCTGCAAAATTAATCCGTCTATGCAGTATGACACTGAGCAGCACTTGCAGCGCAGTTAAAATCAGGAAGGACCTCTCGCCACCAAATTTGCTACCAAACGTTCGACCAACGTCCAACGTACCAAAGATCATTCGAGCTGCTGATATGAGACAAAGCGGCACCATATTCAACAAGAATGCTATGCTGCTAGCATATACTCATGATATTGATATCATTGGCCATAACACACGCAAAGTCAGTGCAGCATTCTCCAAATTAGAAAAAGAGTCGAGTCGCATGGGTGTTGCAGTAAACGCAGATAAGACGAAATAGCTGGTGTCAACAAACAAACAATCCCAGCGTGTTGGCACACACGTCACTGTTGACAACACCTCCTTTGAGGTTGTGAAGGATTTCGTCTACCTGGGATCAAGCATAAGCTCCACCAACAATATAAGTAGAGAGATAAAACGAAACGAAAACAGGTGTTACTTTGGGTTCAGTAGGCAATTGAGAAGCAGAGCCCTCTCTCGACGAACAAAAGTCACGCTCTATAAGTCACTAATAATGCCCGTCCTGTTATATGCAGCACAAACCTGGACGTTCAGCAGCTCTGATGCAAAGACTTTGGCAGCTTTCGAGAGAAAGGTCCTTCGCAAGATCTACGGACCAATCTGCGTCAATCGTGAGTACCGAATATGGATGGAACGATGAGCTGTATGAACGATACGCCGACATCGACATAGTAAAGCGTATAAAAATCTAGCGGCTTCGCTGGCTAGGTCATGTTGAGCGGATGGAAGACGACGCTCCAGCGAAGAAAATATTTGATTTGGTACCCAGCGGCGGTACAACGCAGAAGAGGGCGACCGCATCTCCGTTGGAAGGACCAAGTAGAGGACAACCTGACGAAACTTCAAGCTTCGAATTGGCGTCAGCAAGCGCAACACCCCCATTTACCCGACACCGCCATTGAAAGCTATTTTGCTTTCTGAATTTTTGTACAATTTAAAGAAACTTATATTGGAACACTCATCTCATCACAATCTCATATCATCATCTCACACAACTACTATTTTATTAAAACGGCGCTTACATTTTTTTTTAACATCAACAAGTTCGAATTTTAATCACAAATTACTGAGCTACTATAACATAATTTCAGAAATAAAAGCAGACATTTCTTGACATCTTGTATGATCATTGCAATTTTTCGCATTTGGAGACACGATTTATTCTTCGTAGATCTTGAGGTACGGAACGGATTTTTATTATTTATATCTTAAGATTAAGAGAATCTTAAGAGAATCTTAAGAGAAGAATTAAGAGATCATGTCTTGAAACTTGTAATTGAATAATTTTTTGAAACTAATCTTAAAAATAAGAAATATGGATGTTTCCATATACTTGAGCTGGTATTTTTTTTTCAAAATTTCACTTTTTTTAATACCTACACCATTTGATAGTGACCATTTTTTGTAGCATTGAACAGATCACATATTGAAAAAAGGGGTCTCTCCCATAAAGAACTGTTATTCCGTTTTATCCAATTCCAATTTTATAAGAAACATAAACATAGAATATTTTGTTAAAACATAAAAAACCGATTTATTTGTAAGAAACATCAATATAATATCCATGAACATTCGACAAAACAACGAATTTTTCGAATTTGCTTGCTTTTCCGGGCAGGAAAATAATCAGCTACACTGCTTCATAAAAATATTTTGTGTAGGTGTCAGTGTTGGCAGAAAAAAAATATCCATTTAGGGCTAGAGTTTCTAGAAAAAAAGGGTTAGAAAGGGTAAAAAAAATAATGATGATTAAAAAGGGTTGCTAAGGTAAATTTTTTTATTTTACTTGTTTACAAAATGCAGTTTTCATTCTAATGAAACATTCTGACAATTCATCGAATTCATAAATTATTTATATATATAAAAAAAAAAATGTTTTTTACAATACAAATACAAATTGTTTTATAGAATCGCTTTTGGACTAAAACTATTAAAACTTGGTCGATTATATCGAGATATATTGTTGTATATGCATAATAAACATAAACAAGTATTGTTTGTTTATAAAAAAAACAGACCATGAAATGTTAAGTAAATGCGAGTGTGTACTATCCAAATCGCTAAGTTAAACAAACAAGGCAAGTGTGACTATGAAATTACAACAGCCCTCACATGTGAGCCAGCATGTTGTAACATATAAGTAGAATTGCATTATGTAGAAACGAGAATTCAGCAAAAAAAAAAAAAAAAAAAAAAAAAAATTTTTTTCAAAAATTTTGTGAAATGGAATTAAGAAGCGATCGTTTGATAAAGGCGTTATGTGCATTGAACTTTTCAAATTTTTCTATTATTACTAGTAAATTTGTCAAACTGCTTGAGACAAGCAGCTTTGTTGGATGCAATTTTGGAAAAGAGTTCAAAGAAGCTGAGTTTAAAGAATATATTTGATTAAAATCCTTGAACATTTTCTAATCTCGAGAGAAGTTTGTTTTTGTGAAATGTCCACAGATGTATAACAATAAATAGCATATCCAGTGCGTTCCAAAAGTTTCTGTACACCACACTATCTTCCTTAAAACTGAGATTAATTAACATTTTTAGAATTTTTTTTCTATGTTTAATTTATGAATGTTTCAAAACGAAAATACAATGCTTTAATAATTTGTATGAAGCCCATCATTTAAATGGCAATCGCTTATTTTAGACCAAAAACTTTCACACACAAAAGGCGCTCTTCTTCGTCTGTAATTGACTGCCATTCCTGTTTTACTCTGGTAATAAATTCCTTACTTAAGTTTAGCCCAAAGATTTTCAATGCGGTTCAAATCTGGCGAATTTTCAATTTGCAAATGCGGTTCAAATCTGGCGAATTTTCAAGCCAATCAGTCCATACCTTTTTGAATAAGCTTTTTGCCACAGTTATGCTTGCTTTTGCGGTATGACATCTTGCCCCATCTTGCATTAAAATTGCAGCTAATCGGCCTGGAAACTGCTCTTTATTTTTGCTATACTGTCCATAAACTGGTAAATGCGTTCTCTGTAGTAGTTGCCATTTACAGTGTGGTTTTCATCGATTATTACAAGATCCGCTTTGCCATACATGCTTATGCCTCCAGCAGATCACGCGATCAGCGGATCACGTGTTCTGATTCACATGTTTTGCCGATTAGGCTTAGGACACAGATCGACAAGCGATTCGTCAGTAAAAAATATGCGGCAACGTTGTCTGCGACCAAAGTCACTATCAGCAGTAAAACCCTCTTTTGTAAGTCGAGCACAAAATTTTTTGCGGTCAGCAATATTTTTTTCGCTTAAAAGAGGTTTGATGGGTCTCACGTACGAGTGCTGACCTCAAAGACGGCTTTTGATGTATCTTAAGATAGTCGACCGGTTTATTTTGTTGCTTTGGCCAGTTCCGTTTTCGGATACGTTTAAGCGCTTAGCTATTGTCCTTGTTCCTACACCTGCAGTATCTTTTGCCATTTCCCGTATTTTTCTTTTCAATTTCGCAGTTAATATAGTGGGTCTACCACTTCTTGGTTGATTTGCCACGCCTCCTTCGTTATTTGCAGACCACTTAACTATTGATGTTCTTGACACCTTCAGCCTCCTACTGATCTCGGCATTAGACATACCAATTTTACTTAAAGCTTGAATATTCCTTTTATTTTGTACTCTATCCATTCCGTAACTGTAAACGAAAAAATTGAGGGTACAGAAAAATGTTTTTTTGAAAGCAAATCCAAAATGTAAGGAACGTTCCGATTATAAACTTTATTTTCATGCCAGAAGAGTTTTTGCTGTGAGAGCTCCAAAATCCGCTTCTTAACTCTCAAAAGCAAATTTTAAAATTTTTTAACTTTAAATAACATAACTTTTTATAATAAAGCCTGGCTCAAACTTACTTGACCAAACTTGTAAAAAATAAAAGCACTCGTCACTTTAAATTATTAAAATTTTGTCACCTCACAAACCATTCACTTTAAACTGTAGCCACCAAATGATAACTGTGTAGTGAAGTTATTGAATTCAATGTACAGTTTATCCAATAATAATTACCAAAATCGGGGAATCCCCCCCTTATTATGTACAATAGAACACAGAGTCATTGCCTTCACGTTTGCTTTACAAAAATTTGAAGATGTACATAAACTTTTGTACCACCCTGTAGATATGATCAGCAAACGATCATCAAAACTTTCTGTCTTCCTTATCGTTATCGTCATCTTCAACGCTTTACAGAATGATGAGCTGCTAATTCATATAATTTTTGCCTAAAAGTATGTAACAATAATTCGACTAAAATGTCTCCTTTCTATTATTATGCAATTAGATCAGTGATATTTTTGCTTCTCTAATACTCTCTACTGTATTTTCGACTCTCTCATTTCACTGAATCGAAATATTAAGACTTTTGCTTTCTTTTTGGATTCTCTTTTATGACATTTCATAGAAATAGGTAGCTGTTTTCGTTTTGTTTAATCTTTATACGCCAATTAGAATAAATCAACAGATATTCCCATAAAGAATAGCCCATTTGGGTTAAATTGCCGAAAAATGTTCGAATTGGAAATTCTTCTATCATGCCTTCGCCAAACAGCTCTAGCGTACAAATTGTTGCTACACATTTCTGTTGAGTTGACAGCTTCCGGTGAGCATGCGTCTCATAGCAAATTCGAGAGTGTGTGTGCAAAGGGAGCAAAGAGATATTCGAATTCGATACAACTTCGAAGTAAACAAAAATTTTCCATTTTCACAGCGCTGAATTGTATTTCGAGAGAGACAAGTGGAAAATTCGTAAAAGACTCGTGAGGATGAGTGCGCATGTGGTATTATTTACATTTTCATTTCCAATTCGAATTCGAATTCGAGTGCGAATACGAATAAATTAAGTAATCGCTAACTAATGATATTTCGAAGACATGCTGGAGATGCTGTGCGCTGTTCTTGTTAGTTTTGTTGTTGTTGTTGTTGTTGATTTTCTGCTTTTCTTTATACAAAACGCACTGCGTGCTCATGTGTTGATTTTGGAGAGCGAGAAAAATCAAGAAGAAAAACACAAATATGAGTGAGCATGAGCGGGAGCGTGAGAGCGCAGCCCCCACCTATATAAATATATATATATATATGGCCAACACCATTGAGTATGGGTTCGTTTGTGTGCGTGTGTGTTTTGTGCTTAGTCTCGGTACCTTGTCTGCATTTTCGTAATTCGAGTTTGCTGTGACTGTGCGGAAACTGCCGTTAGTTCGGGTTTAACGCTGATACCGTATCGACGCTCTAAACGGAGTACAATGCGTTCAATAGCGCGTTCGTGTGAGTTCTTTTTCTGAGCATATTTTTGGGAGTTTTTGCAATATTTTCATTTATTTATTTTTTTGCTCGTAAATTTGAACAGCTCAAAGAGCTCCAAATGAAGACAGTGAAGTATATTAATGATTAAAGTGTTATAAATAAGTTACGCAAAAAGAGGCTGCGTGAAAAATTAAAGTATCTAGAAACATCATAATCATACTCATCATGTGTTAAAGTGTATTCGGCAAAAACAATTACCAAAAAGTTGTATACGAGAAGCAAGAAAATCGTGCAAGAAAATAATAAAAAAAAAGAAGTGAAATAAAATTACGAAGCAAACTTGTGCGTGCTTGTGTGTGTGTGTGTGTGCGTCGTCCTGCGTGTGACGACGAAGACGACCTCAGCTCAGCATCCATCCTTGTAAAACGTTTGTGTGTTTGGGCAAATAAAAAAAGAAAAAAAAAAGATAAATATTGGAAAAATAGCAAAAAATTAGTTTTTCTGCTTCAAAGGCGAAAACACGTTCGTATCTTGTATCTTATCGTGGAGAACGCGTATCTACTGCATATATCTCGCGCGTGGTTTTCTGTGCGTGTTTGTGTGCGTGAGTCTCTGTCGGTTTTTTTTTTATGTCATCCAGTTGCTAGCTTATTAATTTGTCCATAACTGGCAAACCGCGTTCTCCTTCGCCCTCACTTTCATGTTAACCCATTTGAACTTTACGCCGCTGCTTCTACTTACTGCCGCTTTAGCTAATGAAACAAAAGTAGACTTTGTGCCTAAAAGTATGCTTCTAATTTTTAATTAGAGCTTAGCTGGCCGAAAGTTGACACAAAAAAAAAAATAATAAAAAGGAAGGAAAAGGACAAACAAGCAAAGCCAAAACCAAAAACATTGAAATTAACTACAACAACAGACAACAACAAGGCAAAACCACAACAGCTATGGTCAAGAAAAAACGTGTACTCGCTGGCCTAAATGAATGAATGAAACAAACGGGATATAAAAACAAAAATAAAAAAAAAAATATATCCCAAAAATTATACAAAAGTCAATTCATTCAAGAGTAAAATTAAGAGACATTTTGACCCTTGAACGCTGTCTACCTATTTCCGCTCCTACGCTACTTAGATGCTTGCTGCTCAACATTCAACGGCTTTTCGCTCACTTTGCAAGATGTTGACATTCTAATTAAGAAAATTTGTCGCGGCAGCATCCTTTCTGAACAATCCTATCAACTTGCGCCTCTCCACTTATCTCACTACACCCACTACTAGCGTTTTTTTAGCAGAACTGTTTTGTGTAGCCTGAAAAAATAAACAAAAAAAGTTTTCAAAAGAAGAGGAAGGAAGTAAAAATATTATTGCCAGCAGCAAATAAGACGCAAAACAAGTTGTTGCCCTCAACCATAACAACATCAAAAAAGAAGTAAAAAAGTAGCAAAAGATTTTTAGCTTTTAAGTTTTGCACACAAATTAAAAATTTACAAAAATAAAATAATTAAGCAGCATATGAAAGGGGGAAAAAAAGCTGCGACAACCGAACATAAAGTAGAACCATAAAAAGGCGTTGAAAAAGCGGGACAACAAAAACAAGTCAACGTTTAAATGTAGCTCAAAGCGTTTTGGTAAAAATAAACGTCAACAGCGTGTCATACACTCAATAGCAGCAGCAAAAAGACAACAAACAATACAAAGACAGCAACTGAAATAAACAAAAACAAAAAAAAAAAAAAAAGTAAACAAAAAAACATCAAATAAACAAACAAAAACTAAAACAACAAAATGGAATTAAGAAATCTTCAGTTGCTAGCAGAAGAAACGGCAAAAGAACAGCAGCAGAAAGAACAACAACAACAAATAAAAGAGCAGCAGCAGCAGCAGCCAGATCATCAACAAAAACAGCAGCCAGCAGCACAGCAGTCATTGCAATTGCAGCTTTTCAGTTGGCAACAATATCAAACAAATTATCTACAACAACAACAACAACAACTGAAAAAGACACAACAACAGCAACATGGTCAGCAATGGATTAAAATATACAAACTCATCTGCTGTGGTAAGTTCTTAAAAACATCATAATTTTTATACAGTCAGCTTGGTCAAAGCTTGGTAACAATAATAATAAAAGTAAAAAAAAAAATAAAAAAAAAGTTGCTGATGACGTCTTCCGACTGCTTTTTCGTTCTCTTGCTGCCTTGGTGCTTTAAGCCTGCCTTTTTGTTGCAGGTTTTTTTTCTACCTCTTAATGCGTTTTCAAGCAATGCGAAAACACGCTGCTTCAACTGCAGCTGCATGCGTCAGGTTTTTAGGTTTTTTTTTTTTGCTTGTTGCTTTTGACGCATGCTGCACCTGTAGTTTTTTTGTTGCAGCTATTTTTTTTTTAACCGCTCTGGCGGTAGCAGTAGCAGCAGCAAAAGTTGCCCAACTTTTCATCATCGATTAACTGTTAGTTTTTGTTGCGAGAATTTCATGCTACGCTAAGTTTTGTTTTTGAGAGCTCAAGTTTGGAATATTTAAAAGTTTAAGCACAGCTTAAAGTTTTTGACAAACTTTGATTAATGTTTTGAAGCTTGGAAGTACTTAAAAAAAAAACCTATTTGTTGTTGCTGTACAAAAAAAAGAAACATGTTATTGAAGTGCTTGAGATATTTCAAGGTAGTTTTGAGTTAAATTAGTTTAAATTCAGTTTAATTAAATTTAATTAAAGTTTAATTTAAGTCACTTTATTCAACTTTAAATTAAATTAAATTAAACTTTAAAAGCTTTTACATTTTTCTTAGCTTATTTTTGTATAAGCATAAGCTAGTTATATTCTTTATATATTTTGAAATTGTTTTGAGTTTCACTTCTGAAAATATTGTTTAAAGGATAAGGTTTTCTTATATTTTCATTATTTCAAATTATAAAAGGCAGCCTTAAGCTAAAGAAACTCTCTAAGCTTATAAATAAAATTTTTAAAAATTGCTAATATGGGCATTTCCGTGGTGGCGCACGTGACGTTCTTACGGCTTTAATGAGTGAAAAAAGAATGAAAAATTTAACTTACAAGTTCCTTATTTTGATTTTCCAATAGCTTACTAAGCACACTATACAAGGTGTCAAACCTAAGAGTTGTCAAAAGTTCAGCTCTTAGATAGAAGCCACCAAAAATGATACGTTACGTGACAAAAAAAAGTGGCTTTTGACTTGGATCACAAAATTAGTAAAATTCTGTAAATTGGCAAGAGTTTTTGTATAAAACTTTTTTTAGAAGGATTTGAAATAGTATATGTTTATTTTCAAGATAATCAAATTTAAAAATCTTTTCTCGTTTTTTTTTTTTTATTGGGCTTAGTATGAAACGTTACGTGACATGGCGTTACGTGACATTTTTTCCATTGTAATTCATTTGGGTAATTAAGTAATTAGGTAATTAAGTAATCATGTGATTTAGTTATTAAAAAACAAATCCTCTCCTTGCCTCAACCAATTTTCATTATTTTTAGCCAATGCTTTCCATTTTTACTAAAACAAAAACGCTTACGAAACATTTATAAAACATTAACTAAAAAGAAAAATTACATTTGTGAAACAGTGCAGTCGATTTGATCATCATGGTAAATGAGTTTATATTTAAATTGCTTCAATCAATAAAATAGAAATGTTTCTCTCAGATAATATCATTAAATAATAAGTTTTTAATAACTTTTAATTTTTGTGCCACGGTGGACTTTTCGGCAGAAATCCCCATATGTACCTACCAAAAAAAATTTTATTTTTTCCTCTTTTATTTCTTTTATACCACTTTTATAGTGCGAGTTCTTTTTCTCGTCAAAATAGGCCTCAGTTTCAGCGATTACTTCATCATTGGACTTGAATTTCTTTCCAGCAAGCATTCTCTTGAGATCTGAAAACAGGAAATAGTCGCTGGGTGCTAAATCTGGAAAATACGGTGGGTGGGTAAGCAATTTAAAGCCCAATTCATTCAATTTTGCCATCGTTTTCATCGATTTGTGACACGGTGCATTGTCTTGGTTAAACAACACTTTTTCTTTTGAAAATGTGGCCGTTTCTTGGCGATTTCAGCCTTCAATCGATCCAAAAGTGCACAGTAATAGTCGCTGTTGATGGTGGTTTGTTTTTAGAGATAGTCGATGAATATTATTCCTTTCGCATCCCAAAATACAGACGCCATCATCTTACACCGCCGACTGTTGGATCTTTGCTTGCTTTGAATTCGGTTCGTCGACTGCTGTCCACTCAGCTGACTGTCTTTTGGATTCTGGTGTATAATAGTGAAGCCATGTGTCATCCATTGTCACATACCGATGATAGAATTCGATTTTATTGTGGTTTAACAGCGTCAAACACTCCTTTGAAGCATCAATTCGTTGTTGTTTTTTGTAGACTGAGAGCTCACGCGAATGTTCGTGTAAAATGGTAAAAACACTACCATCTGATATCTTTACAATGTCAGCTAGCTCGTGCACCTTCAATTTGCTATCGTGCATAACCAATTTATGAATTTTTTGATGTTTTGTGGAATAACAGTCTGATTTGGACGTCCACTACACTCTGCATTATTTGTGCTGGTTACGTAAGACCACGTTTAAATTCAGCAATCCACTTTTCTACCATTTGTCTCGATGGAGCAGAGTCCGGATAATGTTTACCAAGCCATTGTTTGGTTTCCACTGTATTTTTTTTCATCAAAAAGCAATGCTTTTTCAAAACTCGAAATTCGCATTTTTCCATTTTTTTTTTTTAATAACAAAAGTTGCACACAAAATGCTATAACTGACGAATCAATTGTCAGATTGTTGTCAAATTTTTATACGTATCGTTTGAAGGTTGGTACTAAATAAAAATCATATGGAAAAAAATCTAGTAACGCCATCTATGTGTCATCCTATGGACTTTTGAACGTACAATTAATTCCTTAAATGCATGTAAAAAACACATCAAATCAAACAATTATCATATGCAAAAAACTGTACCAGTCGATATCTAACAATTATGTACCTTATTTGTAAATGCAACTAACTTCAAAAAAGCAAAATTTTTTGGAGTGTTGAAAAATTTGTTTATTAAAATTGTGCTTTAAAATTGAGAAGATTAATTCATATCAAGAAGAAAGATTACGATAAAAGTTATGTGTAATGTGTACGACTTATTCGTTTAAAGTTTGCTTCAGTTTAATTTTAAATCAAACAAAAGCCTCACCCCTAGATTAAATCATTCCATAGTTCACTCTAATGGAATAATTAAATAAATCAGCACGTTGTGGAATGATTTTCAAAATGAGTTAATTATGAGAAGTATTCGATTGATTAATATACCAAAATTGAAAACACGCCCGAATTAGAGAAATTTCAACATGCGCTGTGGTTAATAACACCAATGTTAATTCTTAATGAATCTGTGTACTTAGCTCATTTAAGAAATAGTTATGGACTTTCATTTAAAATATATGTATTATTGTTGGTGTATCTCACTTTAGAAATTTCAGTTTGAACACAGAATATTAAAACTTTTTTTTAGTAATTATTATTAAAAAAAAAAAAATCTGTAGTGAAATCAGACAGTTCGCTTGTGGGAGATACTTTTAAAACTGAATAGATAGTAAATAATGAGTAATATAATCTTCTTATTGTCAATTTTAAATTAAAATTATTTTTGTTCTGTGCATCTTTGGTAATATATTTAAATTGGCAATATATTAGTTATACCTTTAATTAGAGAAATACCATGGCTCTAACGTTCGATATCAATTTAAGTTAGTTAGTGAAAGTAGTTTGAAGCAATGCTAATGAGCGTTTCGCATACAATACATGCATCATATACCGAGAGAAAAAACCATTGCAGGAACATACAAGTTGGCTTTTTTAAAAGGAAAATGTACTGAGTGGCAAAACTAATGTGTAATGACAAAAATATTTGGGCAAACTAAGCATGGTTTAAAAATTAAAACTTCGATAATTTGAACAAAAATAACATTGTTTCAATTGTTAAAGTTGAAGTTTGCAAAATTGTATAAAATTATGTATAAAATTTTGATTTAATTATTGCTCAAACTTATGTAAAATTATATTAAAAGACTTGTATAGAACGGATATATGTTCAATTTTACAAAACATCAACAATTTGTCATTCAAATAAATTTTGATAAATCAAGAAATAAATCTTGTTTCTCTTAATCAAGAACTTGGAAGGCACCAAATTGCCGAAGCCATTGAATAAACTAGCATATGAATGAATGAATGAATGAATGATTTTATTATGAAAAATAGCTAATAAAAATTGTTACAACTTTTAGAATATAACTATAATATAATAATATTTCATAAATCTGCATTCTGTAGCTCGAGAGCTAGTGGCGAATGCAGGTATACGACTAAATAAATACACAATATCATTTATGGGGTCTTAAAGCTACATGCACATATTTTTAATTTATTAATAAGATAAATAAATATTATTTTTTTTTTTTTTTTTAATTGATTAATGGATGGAAAAAATAAATCTTAAAAAAATAAGAAAATACAGAAGAAGCACGTGTAACAATCATATTTGCAGACGAAGTATTAAATTTAATTCCTCATAGTTGTGTAAAAACAGCCAGGCTTTTACTTTTTTAAGGAAGGAATGCTTATCACGTATGCAACGAATAGTATCTGGCAAGCTGTTGTACAATCTCGGAGCTATCGAACAATGTGAATTTAGAAAAATCTGTGTACTATGCGGTGGAACTACGGTTTGATTGTGTCTATTAAATCTTAAATTGTAGTTTGGGTTGTTCCTGTTTGTTAGAAAACCACTGTTACAAAAAAATAGTTTAAGGGTTTTATAAAAGTACAAATGTTTAACTGGAAGAATTTCAAGGTTTTTAAAAAGTGGAAAGCTGTTTTCAAGTCGACTTTTACCGCAGATGATACGAATAACGTGCTTTTGAGCGATAAGCAGTGGGGTGATTTTATAACGATGAGTACCGCCCCAACAAGCCAGTCCATATTCAAGTTTTGAGTGTAAAATACCGTAATAAACACAAGTTAATAATTTTTTCGAACAGAATGTCTTTAGTTGATAAATTTGTCGTATAGCCGACGACGCGTATCTCTTAAGCGCACTCGTGTGTTCTGACCATGTCATCTTCGAGTCTAAGAAAATCCCTAAATATTTGAAAGTTGTAACGCAATCAATATTAAAGCAATCAGGACAGCAAGCTACACTGTCATTGAAAGTTTGCAAATTATTTGATGTGGCACAAGTGTACTTATCGAACATAAATTTATTGCAGTTTGGCTGATGATATATAAACTTATTGCACTGGAATTCTCTGCCAGCCGCGTTGAAATACATTATTTTAGTTTTGTCACTTAGGACTAGCTTATGCATTGAAAACCAATGTCTTATAATGCCTAGGTCATGGTTAATGCTTGCTGTTAGATCAAGAAGAGAATTTCTCGAATACGTACATGCCATATCATCTGCGAAAGCTACAGATACACTTTCAAATTTTTGATTAAAAAGTGAATTAATATAAATTAAAAAAAGGATAGGTCCTAAAACCGAACCTTGTGGCACACCTGTGTCAATTGATACGAATGAACTAAACACGTTGTTTATTTTTACTCTCTGCATTCTATTTTGTAAATATGAGCAAAGCCATTTGTGAGTCGATCCTCTAAGCCCACATTTATACATTTTATTTAGAAGAATTTTATGGTCGATCGTATCAAAGGCCTTGGTGATGTCTATAAAAAGTGCAGCTGTATGTTTTTTGTTGTTAATGCCGCTATAAATATTATTGCAAAATTTCAGAAGTGCATCTTCAGTTGAAAGACTCGGTCTGAAACCAAACTGATGTTCGCTAAAAAATTTCGTTTTATTTAGAAAATTTAGAATTCTAGCTTTCACAAGTTTTTCGTACACCTTCGAAAAAACCGGTAAAATAGAGATAGGACGATAATTATTTGGTAACTGCTTGTCACCTTTCTTGAACAAAGGAATAACTTCCGCCTTTTTTAATTCCTCGGGGAAAACTCCAGCATCAATACTTTTATTAACCAGGTGGCAAAGTACGTCAACAATATTGTGCACTATTTGTTTTATGAATGCATTTGAAAAGTTATTTTCTGTTTTTGCGTTAGAGTTCTTCAACGACATTATAATTTTATAGATTTCAGTGGTAGAAGCTGGCTCAATATAAATGCTCTGACTGTAGGAAGTTTCATTTTCTAAGCAACAACAATTTAAATTTCTTGTAGTATTGTTAGGAATAACACTTTTTACAACATTCGTAAAAAAATTGTTCAATGCGTTGGCTTTTTCGGCATCATCTGATAAGGATTCACCATTTACATTTAAACGCGTAATTACTTCTCTTATATTTGACCTGTTTAATAAGCTATTGACTAACTCCCATTCTTTTTTTACATCACCTTTTACTTTGTTGAACTCATTGATGTAGAAGTTATTTTTACAAGCATCAGTATCTTTCAGAATTTCCTTACAAAGGAAATATGTTTATTATTAAATTCGATTCACGTGTATTTTTATTTTTCCCCCCTTTCCGGAGGGGTATATTTGGTTAATAGGACATAATGTGTGTAACGCAGAGTTATACTCGTATATAACATTCTAAAGCATATTGTAATCCGTTACGACTATTTCCAGGGCTACTTTTTGAACTTTCTTAAATAAGTATAAACAAAGACCTACAAAAAAGCTCTAGAGTATTAAGGGGTTATGGGTAGGTAGATCCTTGAAAAAAATGAAAATTTTCAATCAATTTTTTTGTTAATTAATCATTTTATATCATTTATCATAAAAGTAATAATATGACGTCATTGCACAATGTTTCGACTTAACTTCACGAACTGAAATTGAAATCTACTGAGCGGTTTTCGTGTTACAGTGGTCACCAGTTCAAAAAACATAGTTTTGAGAAAAACGCATTTAAAGTTTTACACTCGATTTATGTAGAGTAAAACGAATTATTAAATTACTTACATCAAGTCATCTATTTCTGGGCCATATAGTAGTTATTCAGCCTTTTTTTCGGCACACCGATGAGAATTAGGCCCACAATTGAGTACCAGTGTATTTATTATGATCAATTATGAATTTATACCTGCATTAAATACACAAGTAGCTATGTAGGCAGCAATTTGTACAATAGTAAAACTAGTATTTATGGTTTTTGGGCATATTTTTCACACTAGTTGTTTGTAGCTCTCATTATTATTCTGATTGAATCCACCTATACATATTGAAAGTAAATTGTCATTACTAAGATCTTAGTAAATTGCCTTGATAGCTTCTAAAACATCAAGAGGTAAGGGAGAATAATCTTGAGTATAAGTAGCAAGCTCTCCACATGCTTCAGCGTGCTGGTAAGAGCACCAAGAATCTTTGCATTTTGAACACAAACTTTGATTCCCATTTTTATCACTGGAGCCGTAGTGATAAAAAGTTGTCATTATAGCAAATTCCATATATTTAATGGAATCACAATGTCAACGTATTGATCAACCATAGTACACAGTTAATTTGCCTATTACTTTTCCTGTAAGTTTACCTCTACCACCAAGGCGTTTTTGCTTATTTTTCAATGTACGTAATCGAGTCCCCATCAGCTTCTGGACATGCCCTATAGATTCCTTCTTGCTTACGGTTGTATTTTTGTAAGAGTCTGCTTTTATAACTCCTGAATAGGTCTTCGACTCACCGCCGCCAATATAGTTTGCGTATTTAACTACATATTTTGTTTCCAGACTGAAACATTTCGACCATCGCATCCACCTCCATTTTCCCAGAAGACGCTTTGTGATTAGCAGCACACTCATTTCCATGCGATTCATGCCATTTCGCGAACTCAATCGTATTTCTTTTATTTTGCCAATACTCACTTGGCTTACAATATGCACTTTTAATGTTTATATCAAGAATTTGACCCGTAAAATAGCCAATTATAGAAGAAACTCTAAATGACGATGTGTATCCCCGTTTTTGCCAGGTTCCATCTCCCGATACTGTTAAATCATCCCTGTCTTAATTTTCAGTTGCTGGCATTGCTTGTTTTTCTTTATTCACAGCTTTTTTCATCAAGGCTTCTACGACGGTTTTACTATAATGTAAAATGTGCTTCAGTAATATTGTATGCGCAGTTTCATCTAAAAAAGACGGCATGTCTATCAGGCTACAAAACTTGCACAATCCTTCGTATCCTATTCCTAGTATTCTCATCACAAAAATGAAGTATCTATTTATTTCATAAGAGTGCCCAACGAAAGAACAGGAAGGAATATATTCATTTTCACAATTATCACATGAAACTACAATTTTAAATTCCAGCCCACGTGTACTTGCAGCTTGAAACTGATCATTTCCATCACATTTTTTACACTTAACAAGAGTAGAAATTGCATTGAATACTGTAATGAAGTTTATTATTCGAAATTCAGTGGTGTTATTTTCAGGTATATCTTTTTTTTAACAGATGTACTCTGAACACTTTCATCATGTTCCGCTGTTTTCGCATTTTTCTTATCACTGAACACGACTTACGAATATTTTGAGAACTCCGAAGTTCTCTCGAAACTTTTCTGAAATCACGTCGCATGGAAAATTACTTGAAAAATAATTTGATTTTTGTTAATAATACACACTCAGTGTTAATACCACAGGCATACTGGCGACAAACAAATAATAAACCGGTTGCTAGCAGCTGGTCTCAAGCGTTCTGGAGGGCCCTTTGTTAATTGTCGAATAACTCCAAAAGTATTCGTCAAATTCACTTAAAATTTTCAGAGAATATTTTTAAAATATTATGCTTTAAGAAAACGTAAAAAAAGATATTTGATGTGTGGAAAATTCTGACTGACCATAACCCCTTAAAGCATTCTAAAAAAATTATTCTTATACAATTTCTCTGTAAGTTTGCCAACACAAAACTATTTTAAAGGCATGCATTTAAAAGTTATCTCAATCTTTATGTTCTATGTATATATCTAATATAAGTATATTACATTATATAACAGGTATTATAGAAATCGGTATAATACTGAGTTACATTAAATTTAAAAATAATTTTAAAAATTGTTTAGACATAATCTATCTCTAATTAATTTCGCTGTTGGACTCTGTAATCGGCTTTGAAAATAATCGGTGATCATTATCAGATGACATTAAGTTTAATTTGTGATCATAATTCTTAAAAAAAAAAGAAAACCAAAAAAAAAAATTCTTAAACCAACCATAAAAAGATTCCATATTAAGGCGGGACATGACATTCGCGGCAGAGAAAATTCATAACTCAGTCAAGAACAAACATTTTTCCAAAAATTTTTTATTTATTATTGTAGAGAATTGAACAAATTACAAGAAAAAAAATATATTTGTCACTCCAACATGGTTTTATAGAGCTCCAAACTGGCGGAAGAGAAAAAAACGGGGCCTCGTGGTTGCAGCGCTGGAAGTTGCAAAAATTGTCCGATCTGGAAAAAAATAACTTTTTTAAATCTTAACAAAATTGGTTATCGTATGACACGAGCTTTTATTTTTAAATTTTTTTTCAATTTTTGGTGATGTTCAAAATTTGAAAGTGTGTTTTTTCGAAAAACATATTTTCCTTAAAAATTCATAAAAAATCGAAAAAAAAGCTCGTGTCATACAATAGCGAATCAAGTTTAAAAAAATAAAAAAATAATTTCGTCAAAAAATGAACTCACTAGTGCCGCAACCAGTACGAAAAACATGGTTTCGAGATAAACGCGTCCAAAGTTTGTGAACAAAGAAAAAAAAGTTTACCTTCAATCTGACATGCCTGCTTCGTTTGCCGCTGTTGCTTATAGTTTTTTTGCATTCGTTTAGCAATTCGGGCTTCACCCTTCACCCTTCAAGAAGGAACGAAATAACAATCACCAAAAGTCAGGTAGCAAGTAAAACAATTATATATCAGCTGCCGTACGTGGGTAGCGCAAAAATTAAAAATGCGCTCTCACTAATCCGGCTGTAACTTTTGAACCCGTAGGAATGTTTCCATGAAATTTTCCATGAAATTTTTTTCTTAGAATCTTAAGAATATTTACTGAAATACAAAATTATTAAAAAAAAGTCAATTTCAAAAAACTGCCAATGTCATGTAACCCCTTAATACAAGATGCACAGATATGTAACCAATTCTTTATAGTGTTAGCTTTGTATATTAAAAAATAACTTCATTAAATACTGCTCATTTCATGTATTGAAATTTTTTTAAATTACTATTTTGATGACTGAAAATGTCGTTTTAAAATTGAAAACTTTGATATTGTATATTTTACGTAACGGTTATCATTGAAAGAATATTTTGCATATATAATCCAAAAATGTTTACGTTTGAGCTAAGAGCATCTTGTATGAAATAAGCGATGAAATATTATTAAGAAAGTATAAAGTTTTCTACAAAATGTTATTTCAAGAAATGCTGAAACGTATGCTTGCTGCCATTAAATTCGATTGATGATTTTCTGTATTAGTCATTTATTACGTTTCCACTAAAGTTTTGTTCAATATTATTATAGCTATTAATAAGTTGCATTAAGATATCAAAAATATTTCAACTCATGCATAACCAAAGCAAGATTTGTGGTTAAGCTAATTAAAATTTAATCTTATTAATTATTTCAACAACAGCAATGAGAGCAACTGCAGTAAAATGAGGTTACCTCAAAACAATTAAACAATCAAGAAATCCTATTAATTTCAAAAGCGGCTGTGACTCTATGATAACCAGCACAACAACAATAACAACAACAACAACAACAACGACAACAAAAATAAAGAATCGCGGGTAAACAAAAGGATTTATTAAACTAATTAAAAGACGACACCACAAGAATAATATTTTCATGTTTAACACCAGAGTCACCCACTCCAGTAAAGCGATTCTCTGGCTGACTGAATTTTAATTGTTTTTGTTTTTGCACAAATCCCAACTTCTTTCTTTCTCTTTTTGCCACTACCAATAATAATAATACGCTGCGACATCGGTACACCTGTAGCAGGACAGCGCAGCGCAGCAAGTCAATTAATTGTCATTTTGTGCTGGGGTGGTGCTGGTGCTGCTGCTGGTGGTGAGTAAAGTTGTTGCTGCACACCAAAAAATTATGGCTGACATGATGGGAGCAGCAGCAGCAGCAATAAGAGCAGCAGTAACAGCTCAACGAGCATAAAACCGCAACGTTAATAAAAGCAGGAGGAAACAAGTTAGTCAAATGATGAGAAAGTCAAATTGACAGTCATTTTGTCAGAATGTGTGTGTATGAGAGTGTGTGTGAGTCAGGTCAGCAGCCATTTATTAACCCGCTCAACCACAGCATAACAGAGTTTGAACAACTTCGACAACGATAATGATGACGACGACGCTGACGTTGATCACTTGGCTGAGAATTGGGCTCAATTGTTGCTGCTGGCTGTCTATCCGTTCGTCTATCTATCTATCAGTTGATACGGATGTGTGTAACTGAGTGATGTGAAGCGTAACGCCAATGTAACGAGGTCAAGTTGTGGCTTTAACATGCAGGCTGTTGCCTGTTTCCAAAATACTGCAGCCAATAGTGCAGCATTTCCCTTGTTGCGGCGTACAGGGAGGTAGGAAGGAGATGTAGTTGATTTTGTGGTTTCCTTCAAGTTATTCATAAACCATCGAAAACAACAAAACGATCAGCAATAACCGGTGCCAACAACGCCAATTAATAACATATTGTGCGGTGACATTAAAGTGGTCACTATCTCGGGGCGGCATTGACTGGGCTGTTTTGACGATTTTTAGCCTGCAAGCAATTTTCTGACGTCGTTTAGCACCCGCTCCAATAGTCAATTAAATAGCTTACGGCTTATTGTTCACACACGCACACATAGATACTTATACGAACAGACATACATACATACATGCTGTGTTCAGTACTGCTGCTCTTTATCTGCCTGCAAAAACACCACAAATGAGCCGCAATTTCTTCACAATTTGTATACGGTTAAAACGATTATTGGCTGCTATTGAACGCATGTTGTTACCGGTCATCAACGACAGCAGCAGCAGCATCAATGACGTACATTGGGGCAGTGTCGAACAAAAATGGCTTAAATTAACTGCTTGTGTGATTTACATACATTTTGTTGCAAATAAACATATGTAGATAATACTTCTAAAATTGTTGGCTTAAGTCTACTTCAAGGGGTTGCGCTGGCCACAGGGGGGATAGTGACCATTTTTCAATAACGTTATAATCTACGAAAAAATGATACCTTGTACGCATGATACAATTATAATACTGCCATGCGTTGTACCAAACAACTTTCTGAAATTTAAGGGATTTCATAAGACTAGACTTGTTCTATAAAAACTTTGTTATATATCAATTTTTAGTTTTACAGAAATAAAGGATTATACAAAATATTTATGAAAAATAGCCCAGGTTTAAGAGTAAAATAATTTTTGTGCAGCTGAGAATGATCTCTATAGATGTTTTCTGTATAGAATCCGAAATCAAAATTGACCCATCTCGCTAGTATTTTGAGATTTTTAGTTAATTATGAAAACAAAATATTTATGAAAACAAGCACATGTCTAAAAAAATAGTTTTTGTGCGGCTGGAAGACATCTCTGAAGTGGTTTTTTGTGTTGAATCCGAGTCAGAATTAACCCATCACTGCAGTTTTATGAAATTTTTTAGGTTATATACACCGAGAGAAAAAAAACCCATAGTTAGAACATACAAGTTTGAGAAAAAAATGCACTGAGTGGCAAAACTAATGTGAAATGACAAAAGTATTTGTGCAAGCTAAACATGGTTTAAAAATTAAAACTTCGATAATTTCTACCAAAATAAATTCTTTGAATTGTTCAAGTAGAAGTTTGTAAAATTGAGAAAATTCTTGTTAAAGTTCACAAAGGCTATGTAAAAATTTGACTTAATTATCACTTAAACTTATGTAAAATTATATAAAAAGACTTGGATAGAACGGATATATGTTAAATTGTACAAAATACCGATAATTTGTCATTCACATAAAATTCTATAGATCAACAAATAAAACTTGGTTGTCATAACCAAGAACTTGGATGGCACCAAATTACCGAAGCCATTCAATAAATTAACATAAGTTAATTGTTAATTTGTCTTAAGTTTTTTTTTTCCCTGTACTGCAATAAGACGACCAAGTTTTCTTACTCTTTTCTCCCAATTGCATCATTTAGGTGTAGTCTTTGCTTCAGTATGTAATATAAAATTACTCAGATCTACAAGGTTTTAATATATAACCCCATTGCATATATAAGTACACTGTTTATTATGCTAACTATCACATACGCTTCTGTCATGTGGTGGCATAGGACTCTAGTACAATCCTTCAGCACTGAACCAAAAACGTACATAAAATCAAAAAAACAGTTCTTTGTTTTAATGAATTATTTCGAAGTACGAGTTCATTGGTTCAATAAATCTCAGTTATTTATTTTTATGAACTTTTTCTTAGAGCCAAAGAATCGATTCTTTATATAAAGTATTTCAAAGAACAGATTCAATTGGTTACGCTGACACATTCTTACGGTATTTGTAAATATTAATCCGGAACTCGGTGGAAATTCTTTTATTTGACTGTTTCAGTTGGATAATTTTTTAAATTTTCTATATATTTTGACTTATGAGAAAAACCTGTGAGAAATTTAACTTAACTATTTTTGTTTTGGAAATATTAAAATCTTTTTTTTCTATGATAATATTTATAAAAGATAAAAATATTTTTTTTTGATATTTCTAAATTTTCTATATATTTTGACTTATGAGAAAAACCTGTGAGAAATTTAACTTAACTATTTTTGTTTTGGAAATATTAAAAACTTTTTTTTCTATGATAATATTTATAAAAGATAAAAATATTTTTTTTTGATATTTTGAAAAAATGTAATTGCAAAAATATTGTTTCTTAGACGCTTAAAAAAAAAATCAAGCAAAAAAAAAAATTCAACAACAATAAAATTGTCCAAAAATATTTTATCGGACTGATCATTTTTTATTCACTTTTTTTGAAATACAGTATAGTTAGTCTTGCTTATCCGGACACTCGCTATACCGGACTTCGCAGTTATACGGACATCTCTACACTTCGGACATTTTAAATACCGTACCTTTAGTTCGGACAGAGCATGTTTGGTTTACAGTTTAACTCTTTTTTTTTCAATCCGAATCAATGTATTTTGTTGTGCGTATGATAATGGCGCTATGTATATTATATTATATCGTAATTACATGTGTATACACAGTTATTTAAAAATATTATTGTGAAATAATGTAATTTTATTATGATTTATTACTATATTCTTGTAATTTCTTTACAAAACTGTTTTAATAAAAGCGATTGAACGAATATAGCTGAAACATACATTTTATATAAAATTTCTTTCGGAAGTTTTGTGAATTCCAGACACTTTCAGTAATACGGACATACGGCGAAACTATATGTGTCCGGATTAGTGAGACTGTACTGTACTTCCTTTACACGATACCCATTTTGTTGGGTTTCGCAACAAAAACATTTTTTACATTTGTCCATTACACGATCTACTGTGTGTCAAAGGGATAGATCTCATCGTATGTATTATGACAAAGTTATAATAAATAATAGAATATTTTTTTTTCATCTCCAGTGTTGCGACAAAATTTATAAGATACTTGAAAGGATTTCGCTCTTCTTCAAATATTCGTTGCATAGCAAAGAAACACTGCGACTTTTGCCGATGGGTAGTTATGTCAGAACCGAACTTCAATATACCGTTCGGTATAGTAAGATTTTCTGTTGGAATTGCCTGAATTCCAACAGATTCGGAATTGCCGTTTTGAAAGAATCGTATTTAGACAGAGTAGCTATTAGATTATCTGTACCTGGAGAGTCTTCCGAGTGGAAATTAGTTAAAAAACTTTTTATAAATACGGATATGATTCGGATATAATAAAAATAGCACTTTTAAGAGAAATTTATCAATATCTGATATCAGGTTTTCCTGAGGCTATTCTTACTTATGGAATCCTTTTCAAATACTTGTACGGTTATTACCAGGATCAGATGAGCTGAGCTGGATGAGTAACAGTAAGTGCACCACGTTTGAAATCAGTTCCTTGTTAAATTAAGGATGTCCTGACTCTATCCTTAGGGCTCTATTTCCGCTCATATTTTTATAGCAATCCTCGCTTGTCATTTATTTTTCCGGACTGTTGAACATAATTAAAGGAGTTTTGATACGTTGTAAAGATGTCTGATGCTGAAGAATTTTATATTTAACTACCGATACTTGGTGCTGCACTTGACACTATTCAAAACTTTTATTAGACCCTTTGTTTGACACAATGCTTACTGTCCAATGTCTGTTCCAGTTTTCCAATAGCAGGACATCACCAAGTGCTAGCTCCATTCTGAATTTCTATATTCTGTGGCTTTTACTTCCATAGCTTTTCTGTATCGAGAATTTGACATATATGGGTGGAGCCACGTCCCATATTGCAATGCTCATGTCAGTTTTCTAATAGAAAGACTAGGCCAATTAGTTATTTCATACTGAGTTTCATTCTTATACCAGGTTTAGTTCCAAAGCTATTTGATATCAAAAATTTGATTTGTATGGGTGGTGCCACGCCCTTTTGTATAATGCTCACTCAATTTTACCAGTCAGGTAGGACCAGGGCACGACTAAATAGTAAGTTTGTACCGAGTTTCATTGATGTGTGATTTATAATTCGAAAGTTACACCGAAAGTTTGGGCCGACCTATATAGTTATACCGAATTTCGAGTCTGCCGACCTATAATATGAAAGCTAGTCGGTATTGCAAAATTGTGTTGTATGGGAGGTACCACGTCTTCTTGTTTATTTATGTATGCATTTGGTTGGTGGCAGGGTGGCAGGAGGCTACATTTATATATATAGTGACAGCCATTTGGACTCATACCTACATATCAAGTTTCATACCAATATAAAATATACCAACAGAACCTACATACCAAGTTTCACTCTCAAAACGTGTACAACTTCGAAATTATTTTTGAAGCAACTGTTTTTTTAGTTTTCATACAAAAATACTTATAAAATTTCAGACTTTTCCGGTCGAGCCGTTCTCAATTGATGAACGATTATGCATGCGACAATTGATTTTTATTTTTATAGATTAACACACAAGCACGAATATCTTAATATTGAGGCTCGATTTAAAAATTATGGGTTTAATATAGATATGAGTTAATATAAATAATGCAGAAGTTATAATTTCAAATTCAAGCTTAGCATTTGAAATCTCACATTGCAGACCTCTGAACTAGATGCCGATTTTTAAAAATATCGATTTGAAATTAATTGAATTTGATCAGTATTTGGAAGTTCAAAATGGAGTCAAAACTCCGTTACATAAATAAATAATCGATTTGAAATTTACGTTATATTATTATATTATCAATACGTTATATTACATTTACGATACTTAAGTTAACGCTTGGTTTTAAAATTGCTTATTTCAAATTCAAGTTTAATATTTGGTCAATATTTTTTTATGTATCCATGCAATATTCTATTATATACATTCAAATCTTATATGTGTTATATACCATTAAGTTGAACGCTTGAAATATTTTAACACTGTGTATCGTCTTTTAATAAAATTCTATCTTTAGTTGGAAAATATTTTTTTACATAGAATAGAGTGCGTCGTTCTGGCAAAATGATAGTCAAAGGTATATAATGACAAGAAGAACTTGAAAATTACAGAAAATAAAATCAGGGGAAAAAAATGCCCAGCAAGATTTATAAATTTTAACGACAACCATTTAAGACCTCCATATGGGCTTTGAAAAATTTGAATTTAAATGTTTTTACTTAAAAGTAAATAGCAATGGGAGACAATACAGTAAAGTTCAAAGTTCTAAGCAATAATTCGCCAGAGAATTCAAAAGGCTGACCTTCATTAAAATGAAGAAGTTGTAATCATACTAATGGGTTGAAAATTGAGATTTTTCCATAAGAAGATACTAGGAAATATATTTAAAGGAAAGATTATAAGGAACACACACAAATGGAAACATTCAACCGGATATTTCTCTTATATCGTAACACAAAATAAATTATTTAAATAAAACGAGCGATTTGGCCCAATGTGCGACGTCTATGTTGTACCTTGTAGTAGTTTGTGGTGCTGCCTGAACATACAATGCATGTTCAACTTCCGGCAATTATCTATGTCCGACCGCTGGCCATCAACATCTAACTAACTGCATAAGATGAAACAAACACTCACTCATTCATTTATTCCTTCATTCGTTCAGTCATTCATTCAGTTATTCAGTCATTCATCCTTTTATTTATATGGGCGTTCATCTTCCAGTCAGCCTCCGCTTGTCTGTCCCTCTATCACTATTTTTATCTGTCGGTCGATCTGTCCATTTGTGCGTCTGTCTGTCTGTTGGTTCACCTACCTCTGAATTGCGTTTTATTTAATGTATAAAGTTGGAGCGTCACGTAACGCATAAAACCTGTTTTCCCTTGTTGATTGTCTTGTTTGGTGCGTCGTCGTTTTGGAACGCTTGCGGAGTTGGCTTCTGATTGTTGGTCACAGAGTTTTTCGTTAACTTTGCGTTCGACAGACGATGTTTTGGATGTCGTTGGTATCGTTGTCGTGGCCGTGGTAATATTTAGCTATTGGACTTTATTGTTTTGTAATATGACGTTGTTGTTGCTGTTGTTGTTATGATTGTCATGTCCACCTAGCAGCTACAGCAAACAAAACCAAAAAAGAAAAAAAAAACAAAATCAATTTAAACGCCCCCAAAGTCTGTTCATTAGATACGCGTTATTTTCTCTAGATTTTTTTTTTGTGTTGTGTTTTTTTATTGTTTTCCTTCACTTCGTTGCCAATCATTGTTTGCCTTTTCGGTAATGGTGTCGATTAGGTTTGTGGGCCGCTGTTTTTTATTGTTGTTTTTGTTGTTGTTGTTACTGTCACTATAAACTATAAAATGATTACTTCAAGTTGTAGCCTCGGATATTAAATTGCAGATGCCTCAATCATAAGCACGGAGAAACATGATTCATATTTTTTTGTTGATTGATTTGTTGTGATACTCGTAGTAATCTGTATCTAATTGCATTATAAAGAAGAAATGTCAAAAATTGTTGATAACATATAAAAACAGTACAAATAAATTTCCAGAATTTAAGAGAAATAATTTAATTATGGGTGTTCACTGTTAACGCCCCATAAAGCTTAAGAGTTGTAGGAAAAAACATTTTTAATGTTCAAATGTTTAATTTTAATGAAGAGCAGCAACAAAAACCTGATGAGTTGGACTCCTGGCGGTAGAGCGTGTTTGGTATATTCAAGACTAAAGCGCAAACTTTTCTTGTTGTGAGCCAAATTTATATATCACATTCTTTTTTGAATTAAGGTGTCAACTTTAAATAAATTTCTTGCTAAGCTTAGACCCACAGTTCGGCAACTGAATTAAATTCTAGTCACAGCTGAAAGAATTTTACTATTAGTCACACATAACGAGTGTTGGCAACCACTTTAATAGATCCATTCAGTGATGTAAATGAAATAAAGGATTTTTATTTATATATCAATAAAAATAGCAAATATAAAATTATATAATTAAAATCATTAAGTATTAAAAACTCTTTAACTTAAACAAAATTTCAAGTTAAGAATCTCTAAGTGATGCTTTAAAAAGCTTTAAGTGCATCAATGCACTTTGCGAGGCAAACAATTTTTAATATTATAGAAAAAGAGTTAAGTTCTAAGCAAAATTTGTAATTCTCATGTTTGTAATTCCGGTATAGAACGGAATGGTAAGCATAATTCTATTTTAACTTAGTCGACCCTAGGGGAGATTTCAATTTAATGACCTTAAATAGATGCTATATGAAGCATTAAATATACATGTATATTATAAAAAAGAAGTTTCATTTTTGGGTTACAATTTTACTTCTACCGTGCGTGGCAGCCACACACTAATGTCATTATCATTATGGCAATATGGTCCGAGGAATGAAATATTCAAATACAAATAAATTTTTCTTAGTGTTTTCAGTTACGGAGTACAACGCAATTATGAACTAATAATAATTTTTGATTTTTATCAATTTCTATTTATTAAAATATAAGTTAAAAAACAAATTTGATTTTAAACACATCATTTAACTAAATGGAAAGCTAAATAGTAAAGTTTGACCCAATTCCTGAAAAATTGCTGCACTTTACAAGCATATCCATGGCCTTGAAAATTTTTGCATTTTTTTTTTTAAATTTTTGTCATATTAAGCTGTAAATTATGTTTTTGTAATCTACAAAAACTGTTAATAACACCTGCTACCAAGCGCTTCAATGATGTCGGTCAGTGCAGTCAAAGCCACTCAAAACGCATCAATCATTAAGAAAAGCCGCCGACCTCGCACAGTCAATGCTGTGTAATAAGTTGATTAATGGAACTGCCAGATGTGTTCATAACATTTGTCCAAATCTACATCATTTCCAGCTGTTTTTAAGCCAACAAAAGTTGATTCAATTAACAAATGACCGCAAAAAAAAAAAACAGGCGAATGTGTGCAACTCATTTAGTCAATTCCACCACAAGCTATCTGTCCAAGAGCAAATTTTGATGCTCATCTTAGCAAGTAAAATAAAAAAAAAATCATTATTATTTGTTATTTAGCAACAACCTGTATTTGGCTGCAAATTTAACCATAATCACTTTAGTTGTCACAAGCCGCTTTCCTCTTCTATGCCTTAAATTAACTTTGTGGTCTTAATTGTTTTTGGACCCATTTGCTTAAATAAACCAAGTTGCATAAATAATGCCTTAAATTGTGGTGATAATTTTTTAACTTTTATCTCTGCAACTTCAGGTGTCTAAACTTGGCCACAAGACGAAACTCGCACCACAACTCAACCAGTCAGTCAGCCCACGCACACATTTAAGCCAAACTTGAAGATAAGCTTTAACTTAACTGGCACGAGATACGCGTAGGTGGCCCAGCTTGTCGTTGCCTGGCTGCTGAGGTGTCACTTACGTGAGTGCAACCAACAACATGGCTTTATTTACTACAAAGTGTTGTTGTGACAATAGCCAAATACAACAAAAACGAAAGCAAAACACAAAACAACACAACACAACACAAGCTAGCAGTCTGCAGCTTAATTAAAAACATACAAAACAACTTTGCAACCTACACGCCCCACAAAAGAACAGCTGAAAGTTGGACGGACGGCTGCCAGACACGCTACGCTAGCAAGGCAGACACACAGCGACAAGCTTTTAGACCGAATTTGCGTCAGTGACTATTATTTTTTATTTTATGGCTTAGATATGCGTTCAACACATGTTTTTACTCACTGTGTGTTACATTGGGAAAGTGAAATGCTGTGCGTTGGTTGCAACAAACAAGAAAGAACAAAAACAAAAACTTAATTTAAAAAAAAAAACATAAATTTTAGTGGGCAGCTCCTGCCAACATATTGGCAAATATCTTGATACTGTTACGCATGTGCACATGCGTAAGTAATCAGTTTAGAAAAAAAAAAACTGGAACTGCACTTGTTTGAACCAATTTCGTCAGAGCTGCTGCAGCTGATTTTTTTTCTTTTTAATTAATATACGCTAAGATCTAACCACTTAATAAGTTGTACCAATTTGAAGTAAGATAAATTGTTTAAAATGCTGCTCAGCAGGTTGTTGTAATTTAAACAGATACCGTTATTTTTGCTGACAGCCACTTGCTAGGACATATTCTGAGCATAGCTTGGAAAATTGTAGCTAGTTTTTGTTAGATGAACAGCATGATTATTTGTTAGCATGGTTATATTCGACAGCTAAGTTATGCTTATTAAAAAAACAAAAAAAAAAAATGTAAGAAATCACAATTTTAAGTCAGTTTCATTAATATTTCAAATTGCACTAATATTGAAAGGTAGAATATAAAAAACTTTGTTTAAAACATCCATACACGACAAAAAGAAAGGCAAACAAATAAAGAATATTTCACATTTTTCAATTACGTTGTATGCCGGAATTACAAGTACATATATAAACACAACTTTAAAAATTTTGTTCAAATTGTAACTTTTTTTACTGCATGCCGCATCATATTGAAGCATATAAATGTCTTTCATGATGTCATTTCCCGGCAAACCATATCTCGGTAGAGAAGCTTTACGTTAATCTAATGATATCTTTACTTTATTTTAACATATAAATACTCGATACTCTCTCGATAGTACAGTTAACGATAGCATTTCGATATCATCATGATAATTACAATGTCATTTCGATATTGTAACGATATCTATATTAAACAAATACTAGATATCATCATGATAGTATAGTAAGATTAGCATTGCGATATCGTAATGATATTTATAAAAAATAAGTACTCGATATCATCACGAGAGTAAAAATACACCGAGAAAAAAGCTTATGTTAAATTGAAAACAACCGAGTATAATTTATAAGATGGCTTTGGCAGTTTTCAGCCACACAAGTACTTTATCAAAACGCCTAAGTTTTACATGTTGTAAAATTTACCAAGTATTTGGTAATTTTTTATAGACTGCTTTCAAAAAAGGAAATTGAATTTAAAAAATATAACTTTTTTTCGGGTTTTGGTTTTTTTATTTTCCTTTTTTTTTTGAAGCTGCCGCCTCTCGTTCTGTGATTTGCTTGACTGAAATCGGCAACAACACAAATTTTTCTTTTATTTTATCATCACCGTTTTTTTCTTAGAAAATAATGACTTCACGGCTTTTCTTGCTGTTTGACGTCTATTATAAAAGAACATTAAATTAAATTAAATTAGGTTAGGTTAGGTTAGGTAAGGTTAATCCGGCCGCCTCCTGGCGGAGGCTCACATAGACCAATTCTGGTTCTTAGTGGTACCGAGTGTAGGGAACCTGAAGGGAGTTAGCTAAAATCGGTGAAGATTTGTGCTGAATTCACAATTCTAAGGAGAATTTCTAGAGCGATTTTGGCCACATATTGTAGTAACGGAAACGTCGGTGAGCCTAAGTATTTGAGTCTCGATCTAAGTAGAGTGGGGCATGTGCATAGCATGTGCCTGGTTCCTTGCACTTCCTACAGTTGTCATCCGTTGTGATGACCATCTTCTTTGCGTGAGCTGCCGCCATGCAGTGACCCGTGAGGACACCAACCAGTGTCCTGCATTCTCTGCGTGGTCGTGCTAGGATGAACATAGTCCGTTTATTGCGTCGTGTATCACACATAATTTTTGAGATTCTGCATGTTGTCGTATCTCTCCATCTACGACTCACTGCTTGTGTGGCCCTATCCTCGAGGTTTCTGTACAGCTCTTGCAGTGGGATAGGTACATGTTGTATGAACTCTAGCCTAAATTAAATTAAATTAAACATCAATATCAAATACAAAAATTTTATCTTCGCATGCCGTTGAGATTCGAACCCACAACCAACCGATGCCACTGTGTATGAAGTCACTATACTACGCATTGAGACAAACTCCTTTGTTACGCGGAGTGATTTATTCAATATTAATTACAATTGAAGCTATGCTGCAGCATAACTCAATAATCTATTAAAAATTTGTTGTTGTATGGCTATCAATTAAATACTGCGACATACTGCATCTGTTAATACAGCATTTGTTAACATAGCTTCTGTTATGCCAGCAAGTAGTATTTAAGCTGCTTGGATTAGTGAGTAGAGCGATTGACTGGCACCAAAATGTCCAGGTTCGATTCCGCACGGCGGGCATAGACATTTTTTTTCTATTTTTCTTTTATTTTGTTGATGAAATGTAATAAAATTTACTGGTGTGAATATTAACATGTGTTTTTTAATTTACTTTATGTAATTTTTGAATTTAAAAGTTGTTTTATTACAAAAAAAAAAAACCATTAAATTATCAAATCTATCCTTCTTTCGTGTGTCTAATGACGCAGCTGTGTTTTTTTATTAAAGAAAATAGCTCAAAACTATGCTTAAGCCATCCATGCTAGTTGTTTTTTAATTTTGTATTTTTGGATTTTGGGCTTAGGTGAATCAAATATTTTTTTTTTGCAATGTATCGAAGTATGTGCTTTCAAAACAATGTTTTAAACAATAAATTGCTTAGGTGAATGAGCATAAGCTTATAATTCCCATATAATTCTCTTTACCCAAGCCGACTTAGGTGATTTACCTATGGCTTTTTTTTCTCGGTGTGGTGCGGTCCAGCTATATGTTTAAAATCAGGTCTTGTCTGAAATAAAAATTTTTATTTTTACACGAGTGAGTATAGGTTTCAGAAAAATTGCATCTGCTCTTAATATACTTTCAAGTTGTCATATTTTTGTAGCAACTTCTAGAAATTTATTTGTTTCAAATATTTTTCGCTCTCTTCAATTACGGCTTGTTTTAATATTCATCTCCTTACATTTTATAAAATATATAAATGTATCTAGCTATGTTTTGCTTAGAATTATGCCGCATTTAAAGTGCATCAAAACGTGCAGCAGCGCGCACATGTTCGAAAGATGCTTAAAATGTTCATAAATATTAAAATAACCGAAACTAAATGCTGTCAGTGACTGAAATAAGTATGAACTGCAGCAAAAACTAAAAACAACAGCAACAGCCTACACTGCCAGTCATAGGCTTTAAGCGTTCCGGGGGTTAATTTTATAAACTGTAGCTCTACACTGGCAACTCTATCTGTCCGTCTGCTCGTACGTCTGTCTGTTTGTCTGTCCGTTTTGAGCATTACTGCTATATGTTTATTAATAAATGCGTACATGTGTGCATTAGTTGTCATTGTTTGGAATGATGATGTTGTTGTTGTTGTTGTTGTTGCTCTCAAGTGGACTCCTACTGCGCTGTCAATACTGCGCTTTGCATGTGGTGGCAACATTTTTTTTTTTTATTGTTGTTAGGGTTGCTATTTTTGGTACATATGTGCAGGATTTGTTGTTTTTCTGTTGTTAGTAAAATTTTTGCTTACTATCTCAGCACTTGAAATTTACGCATTTTAGTCATTAAAGTAGCAGAAATTCTGCTAAATTTTATTTACATAAACGCCAACGGTTTCTTTTTTTTTTTCTCTCTGAAACATTTTTATTGTTTTTATAATTAAAATATTTTGAATATTCATAGAATCTTTCATTTCAAGATTTAATGACTGCTCAGATTGCGTTCTAGTTGTATCTTTTAGATCTACAGCTTGTATCTATTCATGTTCTTTGCGGGTCTCTAATATGTTCGATGGTCATTTTAATGTTTGCTTTACGAGTAGAGTTTTTTGTTTTTATTGTCGATTTCATTTAATGTTATCCTTTGCAAATATTTGCATTTATTTGAGAGTTGAAAGCATCCAAACATTTACTCTCATAAATGTTATGCACGGAATAAAATTTTTGATTTAGCTTTAAGTTTGTTTTCTTTAGCTTTCTCTCCATTTTGTGCTTATTTGAATTTTTCTTAAGAAAATCAGTCGAACACAAAGAAATTTTAAAGAAAACAAGCTTGAAATTCAATGCAAATTTTTTTCACTTCCTATCTGTATATCTCAAAAACCTTTTGAAATATACAGGGTGAAAGAAGTTGAGTCACTGTAAGGGTTAATAAGCATTATGAGGAATGTGATTTGTTGAATGAGATCGAATGTGATTGATTTGTTGAATGTGGCAAATGTTAAGAAGCACAGGCAGAAGAGTTTTGGCAGACATTATAAGAAATCCTTTGTGCAAGAATGTCAATCAACAATCTTGTAATCAATCTTATTTTTATTTACAATATGTTGGCAAAAACTTTTTTGAAGTTGAAAAATAGTTTATACATATTTTGTTGTGAAATTATCATAACACAATTTTGCTTTTTGTAGTACATATTTTGTATTCTTGCGCACAATTTTGCACATGTTGAGTATTTTGTACAAAAGTCTTGCAAGTCGAGTTTTTGCAATATAATTCTTAACACTTTGTTTAAATTAATGCTTGAGTTCATTGACTTCAATGTATTTATATTAATTTAATAAATCTGATCTTAGAAAGTAAGAACTATTTCCTTGATTTAAAGATTCGAATTTTTGATTGTAAGAAAAGGTTCAAAAAATTAAAGAACAGAAATTCATTGAATCAATGAACTTGTACATGGGACAAATTTATTAAAAGAAATAACCCTCAGTGTAATTAGTTATATATTTTTTAATTAAAAATAACTTAAACGTCATAGCTGCCTTGAAAGTACATCAGCCATAATTAGTTCAAATAGAGACGGGCAGTCAACATTTTTGGGTACATTGTAAAGAGCTGCACAAAACATTCTATTTGCGACACTGCACTACTGTACAGTACTTCAGTGCACTGTATTTCATTGTAGCTTTGACGAAACAAGCAGTTCAACAGTTGAAATGCTTTTCGCTGCAGTAACAGACAGTGCTTATGTTATGATGCTGAGCAAAATATCAAAACATAAAGCGACACTACAGTGAAGTAACAGTAAATCTTAGCAAGCATAGCGAGTGCCTGCTTCAGTGTCGATCTCTGTAAACTTTGTCTATTTGAAATAATTTTGTTTGTGTTCAAATATTTTAAGACTTTTTTGGCGGGAATCTATTAATGGAACGTAATAAAAACAAAACTTTTACCGAAGGAACTCATAAATGTATTCGAATCGTGCTTAACAGATTATAACATGAAAAAAAACAATCCATTCGTTTTACCTGTAAGTACTTCAGTAACTGTGCAGTAGGTTCTACTTCAGTTTTGTTCTATTATTCTGTTGCTAGAATGTTCTACTGTCTCTTCGTTCAGTGTTTGTGTATAAAAACCATTCTTCACTGAAGTGCTTCTTTTGATATGAGAGAGTAGGTGAGCGGAAGTAGTTCAAAACATAGCTGATGGCTTGCAAGTCATTTGTACAGTGCTTGTGTAGCTCTTTAGTACATTGTCATGTATGAAGATCAAGGAATTTATCTTCCTTCTCGTTTCTAGAGTTTTCAGATCCAATAGCAGGCACCTCAATTATGAGGGCGTATCAACATATTTTCGCAAAGCAAATTTTTGTGCATTTAATATATAGCATGGAAGTAACTTATCAGCATTTCAATACCTTTCATTATAACTTCAACCACATGTTACACCCAGAAAAAAGCTTATGTTAAATTGAAAAAAAACCTAGTATAATTTTTAAGATGGCTTTGGCAGTTTTCAGCCTTCTAAGTACTTCATCAAATTGCCTGAGATTTACATGTTGACTTGCCAATTTTTATTTGGGTGATAAATTAACTAAGTATTTGGTAATTTCAAAAATATGACTTTTTTCGGGTTTTGGTTTTTTTTATTTTCCTTTTGTTTTTTTTTTTTTTGAAGCTGCCGTCTCCTCTCGTTCTGTGATTTGCTTGACTGAAATCGGCAACAATACAAATTTTTTTTTTATCAACACCATTTTTTTCTTAGAAATTAATGACTTCTCGTCTTTCCTTGCTGCCTGACGTGTATAATAACAAGAAGATTAAATTAAAATAAATATCAAATACAAAAATTTTACCTTCGCATGCCGTTGAGATTCGAACCTATAACTAACCGATACCACTGCGTATGAAGTCACTACACTACGCATTGGGCCGAACTCCTTTGTTACGCGGAGTGATTTATTCAATATTAGTTACAACTGAAGCTATGCTGTAGCATAATAATCTATTAAAAGATTTTTGTTGTATGGTTATCAACAGAATACTGCGACATACTGCATCTGTTAATACAGCATCTGTTAACATAGCTGCTGTTATGTCAGCAAGTAGTTGCAAGGCTGCTTGGATCAGTGGGTAGAACGTTGGACTGTCACCAAAAGTTGCAGGTTCGATTCCGCACGGTGGGCAAAGAATTTTTTTTTCTTTTTTTCTTTTCTTTTTGTTGATGGAATGTAATACAATTTACTTGTGTGAATGTTAACGTGTGTTTTTAAAATTACTTTGTGTTATTTTTGATTTTAAAAGTGGTTTTATTACAAAAAGAAAACCATTAGATTATCAAATCTATCTTTCTCTCGTATGTTTTATGGCGCAGCTGTGTTTGTTTTTGCAGAAAATAGCTCAAAACTATGCTTAAGCCATCCATGCTAGTTGGTTTTTTAATTTTGTATTTTTTGATTTTGGGCTTAGGTGAATCAAATATTTTTTTTTTGCATAGTATCGAAGTATGTGCTTTCAAAGCAATGTATTAAACAATAAATTGCTTAGGTGAGTAAGCATAAGTTTATAATTCCCATACAGTTCTCTTTACCCAAGCCGACTTAGGTGATTTACCTATTGCTTTTTTCTTCGGTGAACTTTTTATTTTTTCCAATTTGTCATTTTGGAATTTTAAAATTGATTTAAGTGAGGACAAAAAAAGGCTTTTAAATTTCTCGGTTGAATTGTGTATGTTGACTAAATTAATTCAGAAACTTATAGGTGATCTATGATAGAGATTAATATGCAACAATAGCTTTTTGAGATATCCTCTTGTAGAAATATCGGATGTCATTGCAGTTGATATTTCCAATTGTCGGCTTTGAGATTGCAGCTATTTTACAACTCAATTGTTAAAAAAAAACCTGACTAAGCCGCTATTGACTTAGAGATATGGTCACCTATATTAACAAATATAACTCTACCCATAAGATACGATTCAATCCATTTTAAAAACTTGGAGTGAATTCTAAATTTTTCCATTTTTATTAGTAATATTTGGTGTACAAGGCTATAGAATTTTTTTTTTTTAATTTTATTTACCATCTACCTAGTTATTACTTTTACAGATTATGTGTTTAACTTAGACTAATTGTAAGTAAAAACTACATCATTAATTTATTTATTTAGTACGTATATACATTTTAAGCTTATAACTATGGAATTTATACATTCACAGTTAAGATAATGGTAACATTTCTAGAAGTAGTTCCTTAAATAAATTTCTATTGGTACTAAAATCCACTTGATTCACTAACAAATTGCAATTTGAAAGGCACCTAGATGTTCGTTGAGGCCATAATTGGTTCTATAATATTTAGTATGAAACAGTTTTGAGTCCCTAAGTGTGCGAGGCGCAATATTGAATGGAATAAGCAGCAGTAATTCAGGAGAGTTTATTTTGCCATCAATTACAAATCCATCAATTACGTCTTTAATGAGAAGTATGACAGCCTGAGCTCTTCTGTTTGTTAGACTTTGAAAACCGAGCAACCGGCAACGTACCCAGTACGGCGACATGTTTTCCCAAGAATATGCCTTACTTAGGGCAAATCTTGTGAAACGTTTTTGAACATTTTCAACGGGAGGATTGTAAACTTACGTAGACGGTCGGACGTCCACATTTGTAGCAAGCATGAAAAGTTGGCTAATAAGTGGTCAAATAACTGTAGCTGATTTATGAGCATAGATGAGTGACATGAAGTATCCCTACAAAAAGGTCCCATGAAGTCCAATTAATTGAACTAGGCAAACAATTGACCAAATGTTTTTCCCAATAAAGTGATGGTTTGGCCCACTCTACGGTATGTTGTGCCATCCTGCTGGAAAAATTTGTCTTCTAGGTGATTGGTACTAATTTTCTAAAGTATCTTGCACTTAAATGTCAAAAACACGTGCCAATTCTGAAACTTTTCTGCCAGATATCATTATGGAAAACTCTGCGTCTCTAAGAAAACACTCTTTATTTGTATGGAAAGTCATGTCAAATTCCCTTATCTTCTCTCCTATTATTGCGAAATACTCAATAAATTCACATACAAACAAACATAAGAAATCAAATAATAATAAAATTGACAAAAAGGCATGTTCCGTCAAGCTGAAATCAGAAAATTTTGAGTTGTGTAAAAAGTGATGTAACTTTTCATACATTTTATATGGTGTCCGCATTATATGATAACAATTTTTTTTTTTCTTATGCCCATAGCGACCAAATCAGCTTATTTTTAGGAAGCTACTGAAAACTTCGGACCCCTTTGATGTATGTTATAGTTTTTGTTCTATTCAACTTTTTTATCAAAAATGCTACAAATGTAGACTACCGAGCACATGAAGGTTAAAATTATTGAAATATCTTTCAGATAATAATCGAACAAGATTTGCGCCTTAAAAAGTTTCGGATTTGGATTAATTTGGATTTTTTATTGCACGATACGATTTACACTCTGCATTTGAACGTTTTGAGGGTTTCATCTTTTTGTATCTTAGTTATTGATTTTGACTTATTAACTCCTAATCCGGAATTAATTCCAATTGCAGCTTATACCTTCGATTTTAATTTGAAGTCATGTGAGAATTCAAATAACTTCGAATAATAATTTGAAATGAGGATTTTGACTATGACTGTTTTTTTTATAACAGATTTTGAACACTCAGAAATAATTTTTTATTTACATATTCGATTGTTCATGAAAAGTTTACTTTTAGTTTTACGGTACTTTAAAACTTATTTGCTTACAACTCAATAGATTGCCTTAAGTAACGTTTAGAGCACATATCCAAGTCCTTGTGTATCATTAAATTTTATCAATACATTTTCACTTTACTATTCAACACCTAAATGAGTTCTGATTAGCTAACAATTTAAACACATAATGGTATATAATTCGTAGAGGGGGGATTCCCAATTCTGAATGGAATCTCCTGGGCATTGAAAAAGCAAGTTTTAATTTTTTAGACAGGGGATAATGCTTTTAAAGGTTATTTTTTCTGGAAATCCTAAAAATTGACTCTGAATGCAAATATTTGCTTTAAAATTTTTTAAAAATTCTGTGAATATTGTTAAAAATACGAAAATTCTCTTTTTAAATTCCCGGGGATGCTATTCGTTTACATTATTGAGTAAAAATCTGCACATGTTTGTTGAATTTTTTTTAATAGAAAATCTGAGTATCTATCTAGAAATATTTTGTATAAAGTAACATGAAAACTTTCGCATTTTTCAAACAGTTATTCTTTCAGTTTTGCCACACACCCTGTTTGTGATAAGTTTAAAGTAGTTATTGTTGTAGCAGCATAGTCTTGGTCGCAAGCAGCATTAGCATCAATGCCAGCAGCAGCACTTTATTTCCAATGTCCAAATCAAAATTTGCATTAAAATTTCATTTATTTTATGAGAAACGCAATTTTCATTTTCATTTTCATGCGATTGCAAGCGATAAAAATTCAGAGGTGAATAATTTGATTTTTCCCACTCAGCAGCAGCAGCAGCAAGCAACTCTTCGTATTTACTGCCACCCAGTCAGTTAGTGGACCCTGCGGCTCGAGTTGATGCTTTGATAACTGCCAGCTATACTGGCGGGCTGGGTCGTCATAATTGAATTCATTATATTTTTAGTTAGGCAGCCAAGCAGCAGGGTGGTGGAGTGGGGTAGCGGCAACAGCAGTGGGTTGGAACAGATTTCAAGAGGGTCGCTTTTAAACGGTTGCGCAGGAGACGATGTGGAAAAAAAAATAAGTAAAAGACATTGATTGGTTTTGTGCAAATTATTCAGTTTTCATTTTATTGCTCTTCAAGGACTTGGCACGGGATTGAGTATACATACCTACTATTTAATATCGCTAGCGACGCCAATGCTCATCAACAAATGCTGCTGCTGCTGGCTGGATGCTGCTTGATGCTGTTGATGCTGCTGGTAATGAAAGTATTTTATGTAGTATCTTTTATGGAATTTATGATTTTTTTTTTTTTTTTACTAAATACTCCTTCTCTTGCAACTAGCAGGCAATCAAACGGCCCGTTGCTCATTTTTGTGCCTAAAAGTCTGCTACAGTTTTTGGTATTCAATTTATATAGATGGTTTTTTTTTCTTTGTTATTATTGCAAACTCATGAATTTCATTATTATTAGCTGTAGTTGTTGCGGGTGTTGTCGCTGTTGTTGTTGTTGCTGTCATTATTGTTGTTGTTGTTGTTGTTCTTATTCGTACCCCACTCAAATTTTATTAGCTAAAACCATTGGTGTGTTTGATGTTGTATGTATGCGTAACACACGGCAGAAAGAATGCCTGGCACACTTAAGCACGCTACAGCGCCTAAAATGCTGCTAAGCTTTATGCTGCCCTGCTTCATGCTGCCAGCCAACTTCAAATCGATGCGGTCCATTTACATATAATAGGCGCTTAAGAATTTCTCAGCTGCTCGGTTGACAACTCAAGCGGAATCAATAACATCATTGTTTGTGTATGATTAGATGAGTGTGTGTGTGTGTGTTTGAGTGTGTTAAAATGTGTGCTTATATGAATATGTGGCTTTGTGTGTCTTCAATGAAATTTGATGTCTTTGTTATTTGCTGGAGAGTGTGTGTGCATGTGTGTGTGTGTGTCTCTGCATTCATCCTATAGGCAAAATTTAAATTTTGAGCTATATACTACCTCCTGCCTACTCCATACATTCGGCATTATTTCCTTTTTTTTTTTTCTTCTTCAACACAAATAAACATGCCTGCTGCTGCTTCAAGTATGTTAGTTAGCTCGAAGATTGTTTGTTGTAGATATAGCGTTATATAAATACCATCCGAGATAATTTAATTTGATGTATAAATAATTTCGTATGCACGCTAGAAAATAAAGATAACAAGCTCATATCTGCCAATACGTGCTGCTCTTTATTCAATAACAGTTAATTAATTATTACAAAAATATATATGTAATCAATGTACCGTTGCAATTATATTATAGTAAACCTGATGATTTTGTTTAAATTACGTATTAACTTTACGTTTAGTTTCAAGGTACTTTAAAACTTGTTGATTAATAACTCAATTGAGTGCCTTAACTAATCATTACAGCTCATCTGCAAATACTTGTGTACTATTAAATTTTATCAATAATTCCCCAGTTTAATATTTAACACCTTAATAAGCTCTGATCATTTTTAAAACTTACATTAAAATTTAACAAGTTTCAAAATATTTTAAACACTCTTATTTTGCATATTTCGCAATCAATACATATTAAGTAAGGAAGACTTGGACTAAACCAAACACGAATTTATCACGAGTAAATCAAATATTTCCTAATCTTTTTGTAGTTTTGAACTGCGTAAACACTGCGCAAACACATCGTTCCTAATGTATATACATAGAAAAAAAATCTGTGCATAAGCAGCCCAATTACCCAATTATGAAACATTTTCTCCTGGGAGTTATAAAGGGAGTTTCCGTTTTTAAGAAAGCAGATAAAGACATTTAGTTTTTTTATTTTACACTCATAAATACTGACGGTTGATGAACAAATTTGCATTGAAAATTTCCAAAAAGTTTTTAAACTTTGTCTTCAAAACGGAAACTCCCTTTTGCAACACCCGGGAGTAAACCTTTCATAATTGGGCTGAATATTTCTGAAGCTCGTTCATAAAACCTTGATTCTGAAAATATAAGAACGGATTCATTAAATTTAAGAAAAAGTTCATATTATGTGTGAATTCAATTCAAAATTCTCTTGAACCCGTTCACAATCATGATATCCTTTAAAAATGCGTACATAAATATCGTGCATTGAAATTTTTTTCATTATTTTTATAAACGAATCTTGAAATCAAATATAAAAACAAACAAATTTAATTTAATTAGAAATAATCATGTATCAATAATCAATAATAACTATCTTATGATGCATTGGGTTGGCAACTATGTAATGGCGAATTTTACTCATAGATGGCTTTAGTTGAATTTGTAGGTTTGCTGACGTAATCGAAATGTCAAACACATTTTGTTATTTGATAGTTGGTACTTCAACTGTCCATCAGTAAAAAAATTTTTTTGATCGGTTGTGTAGTTTTTGTTTGGCGTCTATTGAAAAATGGAAAATCAAAACGAACATTTTCGTCATATTTTGCTTTTTTATTTCCGGATCACAAAAAGTTATGTGCTCTTTATGGTGACGAAGCTTTAATAGAACGGCAGTGTTAAAATTGGTTTGCCAAATTTCGATCTGGTGATTTTTCACTCAAAGATGAAAAACGCTCTGGTCGTTCAGTTGAAGTTGATGACGACCAAATCAAAGCAACAATCGATTCGGATCGTCACAGTACAACACGTCAGATTGCTGAGAAGCTTCATGTATCACATACATGCATTGAAAATCAACTTAAAAACAACTTTGCTATGTACGAAAACTCGATATATGGGTTGCTCATGAACTGAAAGAAAATCATTTAACACAACGCATTAACATCTGCGATTTGTTAAAGAATCGTAATGGAAATGATCCATTTTTAAAACGATTGATAACTGGTGATGCAAAATGGGTTAATTACAACAATGTCAATCGGAAAAGATCGTGGAGCAAGCCAGGTGAACCAGCTCAAACAACATCAAAAGCTGATATTCATCAAAAGAAAGTTATGTTATCAGTTTGGTGGGATTACAAAGGAATTGTCTACTTTGAACTTTTACCACCCAACCGAACGATCAATTCAGATGTTTACATTGAACAACTAACAAAATTGAACAATGCAGTTGAAGAAAAACGGCCCGAATTGACAAATCGAAAAGGGGTTGTATTCCACCACGACAATGCCAGGCCACACACATCTTTGGTCACTCGGCAACAATTATTGGAGCTTGGTTGAGATGTTTTGCCACATTCACCATATAGTCCTGACCTTGCACCATCTGATTACTTTTTATTTCGATCTTTGCAAAACTCCTTGAATGGTAAAAATTTCAATAATAAGGATGATGTCAAATCGTACCTGGTTCAGTTCTATAAACGTGGAATTATGATGCTGCCTGAAAGAAGGCAATAGGTCATTGCTCAAAATAGGCAATACATTACAGAATAAAGCTATTTCGTTCCATGAAAAAATTGTCTTTTATTTTCTAAAAAGAGTCCGCAATTACTTATATAGATGTAGTGAAGATATAAGTATATAAGTGAATATATTATATATATAGATGTAGTAAAAAGATTTTTTGTAATCATTTTTAATTTTCTTAAAATATCGAAATGCGAAGTGTGAACACTACCAGATCGGTCAAAACAAATCGCAAATATTTTACATTGCTTTACATACATTTATTTTGATTTCATTCAATAACATTATGAATAAATTCTTAAAATTTAGGTTAATATTCACAAAATATCTGCCAGTGTTCATAAATATTATGAGCTAATTCTAAAATGTAGCTAAATAACTACAGATATTAGTGTTTTGTTCATTAACACTACGAATAAATGCTTAAAATGTAAGTAAAAATTCCAAAATATAATAATTTCGTTCATAATATAAAATCTAAGGAACGCTGTTCCTCCACTGCTAGTAAGGTCACTGCTAATATGAATCTGTTCTCTGTTGAAATATTATTAAACAATCATAATATTTAGGAACAAATTCATAAAATCCATTAAAAAACTGTTTTCTGTGTACTTCTTCAGTAGGCTTTGATCAAATTTAATTTCTCGGATAGTAGTAGTAGGCTAGTAGTAGGCACAGTTTGTATGAGCGTATTGTTCGCATATTTTTTCAAGCACATGTAACGTTTTGGATCACTATTTGGGGTATATCTGCAGCATGAAATATTTATTGTACAGAGATAAAATATACGCCAAAATATCAGTTACATGGCGAATGAAAACCATGGCGTTTTCGTTTTTGTCACTTTTTTAATAAAGTCGCAAAATAGCAACAATTAAGGGGAATAATAAACATTTTCATATGAGAAAAATCATGCCTAAAATGCTTCAAGAGCTGCTTATGTTGTTGTTATGGTTGTTGGCTTGGTTCGTGCCTAAATCACGAACATAACATCGTGTCGTTTGTTGAAACGAATTGATTTCAGAATATTTCTCAGTAACTGCTTGTGTTGCTGTTATTCATACGCATTTAAAATTAATTTTATTTATACATATCAGTTGCTTTCTGTTTTTGTTAATTTTTAGCAAGATTAATGAAATAAATAATATAAATGTATGTGTTGCTATAGAGCCAGTATACATACTACAGCTACAGCTAAAATTGTATTACTACTACCTATGTTTACATATGCAGAGACTGCGCATGGTCGCTGTGCTATGAAAAATCTATTTAGTTTCTAAATAGCATAATAAATTCGAAATATTTTTTTTAAAATTATTTCTTCTATTTTAAAAATATACTTTGTTTGTTAGAATTAAAATTTTCAATTCAATTTAAGATATAAACGCTACCTAATTATAGAAAGGCCATAACTCAATTTTTTTTACATTATAAGAGAAGAAAAAAACTTGATTAGAACAAAATTCTGCAATTTCTACAGTAAAAAAAAATTACTAGTTTATTTTACTGTCATTACTAGTCATTAATAAAAAGTTTTTAATAAAAAAATTTACACAAAATAATATATAATATACAAAAAGTCGAAACTACAGAACTTAATTTTTTATAAAGTTTTTTTGCTTATCCTATTAATTTAGGGCGTTTTAAGAAAAGGTCTTTTTATATTAAGGTATGTTCGATATTATGGGAAAAATAATAATTTCATATTCTTTTGAAATATTTATATCCCTTTATTAAACATAACACTGAATTATATTTATTTTTAACCAACATAAAAATTAACAAGAACAACAAATTTATCACCAAATATATCATACAAAATATCCTACGTCTACACTTACGTTACTGTCGAAACTGTGTCTTTTTTTTTTTGAACTGAGAAATTTTCATCGAAAAAAGTCATATTTTGATTTTAGGTGATTTTACGAAGTATGTGCGTTAGTTTAACTTCACACAATATTTAATATATAATAATTAAAATAATAAAAAAAATATCTAATATATAATAACTAAAAGACTTAATATAGCTAAAAAGTATGTTTGAATGAATAACAGTTTTTCAAAATTGAAATTTTTTTAATTCCGTGGAATATGTATTTTCTGATAAAATATAGAAAAAATTTATTCGAATTCTTTCTCGGGGGATTGGGTCCTATAAGTCTAAAAATTGCATAAAAAATACTAATGCAATATACATCAATTTATAAAATAATATGCATTCCATATTTCCTTATGGGGCATTCATTTATAACAACTGTGACATTTGACTCCAGAATTTGATCAACTATGAGTTATAATGATGCCATCATAACTTATACATCAGTGAAATATATTTTGAAATAGATATAAATAACTATTGTATAATGTTCCTTTAAAAAAAATGCAAAGAATTTCTATGTTTTGTGTAACTATCATTTGAATGAATATGACTGCTGGGACACTGAAAAATCCCACTCATCTACCTTTAAACACTCAAAAGAATATTTTAGCCAAGCTATTTAAATATTCAAGTTAGCTTCTTCTGTGTTGTACAACATATACTACACATTTCCATTTTTAATGCTTACCTTTGTAAAGAAAGGAAAGAAAAGTATTACAAATTGTGACTACTGGGACAGGTCTTTGTGACTTGCGGGAAAAGTAAAAATATATGGAAATTATAAATTATTTAAATCATATTTTTATTTTCTTAATCCAATTAATCTAGATATTTATATATTTTTCTGTCTAACATCAACCCAGAAGTTACGAAAAAAAATCAACTCTTACTCCATTACAAAATAAAACAACGAAATGACAATTTCAGCCATTGAAAGGACTTTGACCGTGCTTCTTATGATCAATTGTGTTGTGCGTGTTGTGAAATGTTTGAACACAAATGATCGAGAACTGGACCTACAAGTTAATTGCCGACTCCAAACGGAAGTATGTTCTCAAGAAGCTTTTCATGGCAGTTTTTACTCTCTGAGGTTTGCCATTGTCTGCAGAGATGTGACGGCCGAACAGAAAAATTAATTCAATTGGAAACATTTTCTGTGTCCGATGAAGGATTCTAACCAGGGTTCTCTGGCGTAAGAGTCACACACTCTACCCACTACTCCACGGCCGCCACTATCTTTCATATCTTATCTTTCTTAAATTTTCTCAGATTTGCTCTTTCTCGTCGCGGCATTCATCGTTACTAATCAATACATTCAGCCATTTAACAATCAAGTAAGGCTGTAAGTATTTCGTTTTTGGCTAGAAAAGTAAGTTAAGCTTAAACAATGGCATTGAAATAAAATCAGGATTTTCCGTGACTATTGGGACACATTTTAAAACAGTCTCGTAGGCATAACATGATCGCCTTATCTATTAAAACATGTTTTAATAGAGCACCAAATGTCTATTATTACTTCTAGGAAGTGTTGAAATTATTAAGTAATTTTTTAGGGTACGAAAACAACTTCCATATATTTTTTTGTGACTGTTGGGACATGCGATTTGCATCTGTTCAAAGAAGAAATACACAAAAACTTGCATAACTATTCGCGTTATTTCTATATAAGAAACAAGTTCTTTCCAAGCTTTCTATTAAAAGACACGCGCCAGACTTCTACAGTTTACAATACAACCAACTGATTCTGCCCGACAACAGTGTTGCAAACATAATTTCAATTACGATTAATTGAATTCACAGATTAATAAAGTAAAGACATTTAGGTAAAGCTTTTTACCAAAATAAAGTTAATTATTGGAAAAACATAATTTATCTCATTTTTCTGTTTTACGTAGAATCTCCCCTATATATATTTCTTTTAGAGCATTAAAAGCCATTGTCGCAATATTAAAGTACTTTCTTCTTCTTATACTCTATTCAGATATATGATTGCGGCCTTTATAAGCAAAGTTAAACTTTTTTTAGGCCAAACAATTTTTCATTGCTCAAGTGATTTTTTTTTTTAAATTGTATCGGCAAATTTTTCTTAAAAGGGAAAATATCAAGTTTTGATTTTAAAAGTAGCATATGCATAATTATTGAAGTGCAACTTTTTTGGCGGTGATGTGACGATTTTTATTGTTGTAAAATTTCAACAAAAACACGTATAAATCTACATGTTTATAAACATGTAACAAAAAATTGAAACGTTTTTTGTTAACATTTAGGCCATTTATAAGGTGTTGTAAAGTTGTATGTTGTAAGTGAAAAGTTTTCTCATTTTCTTCCTTATTAGTAAAGCGATTTTTTTGAAATTTTGTGGTTGCATGATGTGTATAAAATTGGTGTGATCGGAACGGAAGTACGTCTACCTCCCATACATAGTGATATACAAAAAATAACTTTTTTAAACTATTTTGTGAATTGTGAAATATATGTTGCAAATACACAATCGATTTAAGAGTACGTTCATGCAACCTTCCTGATAAACATTGCTTCATTTGCCCCTTTACATGAATACCCTTAATGAGCTTATATATACCTCGAGTACCTCGAGAAATATCAGGGACCGAAAATAACTGTTTCTTTGAAATTTTCCAATGAAAAAGACATAATGAAAAAAATTGTCGAAGGACTTTATCAAATATACCATTATGATACAAATGGCCGCAGCTCCACGAATATAGAGTGCCTTTTATATTTTCGACTGATTCTTTAAAAGTAAAAATTAACTGTTATTTTGTGCCTTTTATTTTTTCGGGAAAAAATAACGGTTATTTTTGCCTCTTATTTTATCGGTCAAAAATAACAGTTATTTTTTGACTTTTATTTTTTCGGTAAAGAATATCAGGCAATTTCTGTTTTTTCAAAGGCCGCTTGACCGATTAAAAAATGATTGATGGTATTATTTTCGTCTAATCAGTGCGCACATTTTGAGATATAAAAATTTCAGTACAACTGCCTCAATGCAAAGATTCCTCCAAACGAAAACACACAAAAAATATTGATTCGATTGTTTTCGTGGTGATATTGTATAAATGTCATAAACTAATAAGCCAAATGATCGAATTCGAGCAATGTCAAAAGAAAAAGATCACAGTTGTTTATTCATTCACATCGCACACTGAATACAAAACAGTCTCAATTCAAAGATTTCCAAAATCTACTTTTTCCAAAAAAATAAATTCACAATAAACATCTCTAAACATTTCTTTTTAATCACTTTCTTCTTTAAGCGGGAAAAATAACGTTGTCTTTTTTTTATTTTACTTGCGTTGCATTCTGCAAGCTCAACAGATTTGTGCATCTCTTGAAAATTTATGAATTTTGAGTTCTGACTGTGTTATATTAAGTGTGCGATATGTCAATATTGTCACGAAAAATCACCATGTTACACATCCCCATACTATACACACTACCCCATGATACAAATCACCCCACCTCACCCTATTTCTACTTGTTTGTTTTCTTTTTTGTTTGTTTTTGATTCTAAGGTATTAGTTAAAAACATTCATTAATAAGATTTTTCATTGCGGCCCTTGTACTTAAAGTTATAACAAGATTTATATCTTAAAATGTGCGCACCGATGAGGCGAACATAATGGCATTAATAGTTTTTTAGTCGGTCAAACGGCCTTTGAAAAAATACAAATTGCCTGATATTTTGACCGAATAATAAAAGGCAGAAAATAACTGTTATTTTTGACCGATAAAATAAAAGTCTAAAGTAACTGTTATATTTGCCCGAATAAATAAAAGGCACAAAATAACTTTTATTTTTGTCGGAAAAAAATAAAGTTATAAGATAACTGTTAATATGTGACTTTTTCGATAAAAACCATAACCGGTACGGTCCCTGAGAAATATTGCTTGCAGAACTAACCAATGTTTTTTTTTAATTAAAAAACAGTATATTTGTAATAAAAATAAAAACTTAATGGTTCGGATTTTGAACAAAATTATTTTCTAAAATTATTAGCTAATTTTAAAAATATCAAACAATTTTTTTATTTTAAAATAATTTCGAAGATACGTTTTGCTTCAAATAGACAAATTATTGATAAATAGGCTTTCCGAACGTGGACATTTAGTTTTTTCATTATTTTACAATCAATCCCCCTTCCTCCCAAAAGTTTTAATATATTTTATTATAGTTCTAGTTTTGAAAAAGTTTGTTTACTACTACCAGCAATATTTCGCATATTTTATTTAAATTGTTTTGTCAATTATATGCAATATTATTTCAAATATTTTTATATCTTTTTACAAACCGTCTTTTTAAAGTTAAAATATTATAAAATTATATAATTCAATATCCTTAGAACTTCACTAGAACATTATTTAAAACTTGGAACCTTCAAATAGCGAACATTTTGGGAATTTTAATATTCAAAGGATTAAGCAGCTTCAGCCTTATTTACTTATTAAATTAAATTTGTAACTGCATTTTTCTTAGTTGCAAACTTGCATAAAATAAGATATTTATGTAAATGCGTAATAGGCAACAAGTTCTTCTCCCTATCAAAAATGCGCAACTTACAGACAGGCAGATATCTTGAATTCCACAAGAACTTTAAACTGTTAAGCTTAACAAAATTAAGTTTAAGCTCTATACTCAATTCCAAAAATTTCAACTACTTATTCTCAACAATCTTGCCACCCCGTTGTTTTGGAATTTCTAAAATATTTCCAAACAATTTTGTATTACAAGAAAATTCAATTAAATACAAGGCATGCATTCATAAATAAATCCCTACCAATAATAATACGACGGCTAAGGATACGTCTGAGTAAAGATATTCAATAGAAAATATTAAATTTATTTATATTTTATGCATTTGAAGCTTTTAGTCAATTTATTGTTGTTTCTTTTAATCAAGTGATTCAATTAAGAAATTTCTTAGAATACTTAAATCGAATATGTGCTGGTTGCTCCATGCAAATTCCATGAAATTTTTAAAACAAAATTTTTCAATCTTAAACTAATTGTTTTTATTAATATTTATACTGTAAATTAATGGATACTTCTTTCATTGTTGTGCTTTTACGGCAAAAATATATTGAATTGAATTTTTGATCGATGCATATTGGTGCTATCGGTATGGCGGTTTGGTTATAATTCGTAAAAATAGTAAAAGTAATGGAATTTTTTCTAAACCACACATATATGCACACATATACACATGCACACATGAGCGATGAGCATATCGCTGCAAATACGAAAAGGTGTTTGCCAACGCATACATCATTGAAGCTGTCATAATTAAATGTTTATATTAAAGTATTGAAAATCTATTAGAATAAAGCTCTAACTTAATTAATACGAAAACCACAAACTCACACTCACACTTACGCACTCACATGTGTATGATGCATGTATGCCACTTAAACATGGGCTCTATGCTAAATGTTACTGCTGGTGATGGGATGTGGGGAGACGCTAGTATTGGCGGCAGTCTCTTGTGTTTTCTTAGCTGGCTAGAATGGCTTGTTTTGCATTGTATAGCGCATTGTTAACAACTTGCTAACGTTTCACCATAGCTGTCAACAGAAACTGTTGCTGCATTCATAATAAGATGTTGTAAGTTATACAAGATGGGGGCTAAACATGTTTCAAACATTAGTGTGTGGAAGACAACCAGGAAGACAAATAAAAGAAGCAAAAATAGAATATACCGAATTAATTATAACTTAAGACAAGTTGTGCGCTTCTAATTGAACTGATAGATTTTCCAATCAGCAGAATGTAAAAATAAATGAAATAATGAATTAATTATTAGTTGTTGGCAACGAGAGCATGTCTTAAGGCCGTTAGAAAACATCATAAATATGCGTTCTATGTTATATGGCGTGAAGCAAACCCGGATCCTAGCGCGTACGAGTGGCATAGAACTAATGGAAAGTTAGTCATGACGAATAATTTTTGATTATCATTAATCAAATCAGTTTTTCTTACCAGGAAACGCTTCTTTCTCTAATTGATTAGATTTCCTTTTAAAGCTTAGATTACGCAAATCAGACATATCGGAAATATTTTGAATATCTGTTCAAAAAAGAAAACACAAAAAACCAGTAAGGAATGGAGCTTCGGCAGGGTACCGAGGCTAAAATACCCCCCGCGGCCGTATTGAAGTTTATTCGAAGTATTTAGTCGTATTTAACCGTATAATATTTGTGTCATACGCTTAATTTTACCCTTGGCTACCACGTAGAGTTATTTGTAGACTGCTTATTATGCTAAAAAACATATGTACGTGCAAAATTTGGTTGGTATGTGCAAATTCATACACGCTGAAAAATAATAGGCCTTCCCATGTTTCTTGGAAACAAGTAATCATAATTAGTTCCACACATAATATGTTTAAATAATGCAATTTTTCTTTATATATATATATATACTTGCATCTTAACATTATTTAATTGTACCTTGGCACTTGTTGTTTGAATTTAATAACAATATAATTTGTTTTAAAGAAAATATGTTTTCATATAAATATATTGTAATTATAAATGGACTGAGAACACTTTTAGTCTATTACTATTTGTTTGCTTGGAAATATAATTTAGTCAAGAATAACATTAACTATTCAAGCAATTATTTTCAAAACGATAATTAAGAACAACATAATATATTTACCAATGATTACACTATATTTTCTTGGAAACATATTTTAGCTAAAGAAATGCCAAAAGTTTTTCACTGTGATTACAAAATATTTGCTTTGAAGTAATTGTAGGTTTGAAGCAAATAAAAAATGTTAAGAAAACAATAAATAAGTTTTTCTCGGATTTAATTATGTTGAGAAGTAACCATATTATGTTTGTCCGACATTACAATAATTTTTATAAGCACACATTTTCTAGTTGTAGAAAACATAATATGGTTAGATCACCCACTTCGCCAGTGAAGCACCCGTTTTATCAACAAAGTTGCTTCAAAAATCAACTTTTTTTTTCTGCTGAACTGCCTTATTTTTCTTTTTTTTTGTTTTTTATTTTATTGATTTGAAAACACAAACACTTTTAATTTAAACAAACATTTTCAGAAACACTTTTCACAAGAGCTAAACTTTTCAACACAACAGATATAAAGCAACAGATATATTGTCTAAACGAAACACAAAAGAAAGGAGTTCTGTTTGTTTTAAATTTGCAGAGTTCTGTTCTCTTTGAGTTTAACAGTGATGCAAATATATTTTTATTGGGTAGAAACACACAATTCTATTTTGTCACAAGCATATTAATGTAGACGTTAGTTTTTTTAGCAAAGGCAATTATATTAATGTTGGACACAACTAATATCTTCTTTTATCGAAAATTAATGATATTGAAGGAAAGTTCTTAATCATAAGGTGGTTGCTTTTGAATATTTTGTTTTTGAAACCAAACATATATACCTAAACATATTTTTTCTCCGCGTGTACCAAAGGTGTAAAAGATTATGCTTAAAATTAAAGTGCCACGCTCCCCGTTCAATTTCGCCTAATTTTGTAGACTACTGACAGCTCATTATTCCAAAAAATATGTGTGAATATGTTTTGAAGAAGTCGAACAAAGGCTATAGAACAACCATAGTCAACCTGCGGTCCTAAACACATTTATTATCAGGAACATGATTAAAAAATATGAACTCAATCGTGGTTTACAAGGCGAAAACAATATTAAACTGAAAGTATAAACTGAGTATATTATATATAGTATATATATAGTATAAACTAAAGTATATTAAACTGAAAGTACAATAAAGTATTTGATTTTGAAGTGAAATTAAACATTTGCCACGAAAAATAGAGAACGAAGTATTGCATAACTTTCCAACTGTAATAAAAGCAAAGCAAGATAGAATATATCGCACACTAAATACAAAACAGTCACAACTCAAAATTTACAAATGTTTACTTTTTAATGTAAAACTATTCGTAGTGATCATATACTTTGACTGTAACACATCAAATACATTTTGTACAAAAAAGTTTTGTCTTTTTGCTTTGTATGGATTTGCTTCAAAAATAAAATTGTTTTTTTGCTTCACCCAGAAATTTAAAAATTTTGAGTTTTGACTGTTTTGTATTTAGTGTGCGATATGTTTCTGAAGAAAGCTATGCAATATTTTAAAATTATTTAGCTGCCTAAGCTAAGGAATTTAAGAGCAAATTTCAGGACTTAGTTAATCAAGAATTGTTTGTGATTTATAGAAAATCTCTGGCACCTAAAAACAGCAACTATAACACAATTAGCTGCATTGGGATATGATAATGCGAAGCTTTTTGATGAATTTATTGAATTTAAGGTCGACACTAATCTCAAAGCGATTTTTGAAGACAAAAAAAAAGAGAGGGAAAGGAGTATATCAATTTATAGAAATTAGTTCCTGGAAAATACAAGACAATACAAAATTGTGCCTTCCTGCTCCTCACATTGCTTGCATCAACATAATTTTGTGAATCATCGTATTCCAAAATGAAATATTAAAAAAAAAGTATACACTAATCGACTTACTCATGCTCATCTTGATGACGCATTGAGAGTAGCATGCAGCAATTTTAAATCCGATATGTCATAAATTGTTGAAAATTTATCTCAAAGTCAAAAATCACACAAATTTTGAAATAAACGCTTAGGCACGTTACCGTTGAGTTTGACATATTTCCCTATTGCAATTTTTGACGAACAGCTGATACACGATAGGAACTATTTCTTATCTTGTTTTAGTTAGTAATTTTTAAAATCTCAAAAATATTTTCGAAAAAAAGGGGATTTCACGATTTTTTTCGTCATAACAGTACCATACTAAAAAATATGTGTGTGAAATGTGGTTGAAATAAGAGTAACGATATAGATGGGAATATATTAAAAATAAAGTGCCTCGACCCATGTCTAGTACCGCTCACTTTTGTAAACTATGCACTTAAAGCAAAATTTGTTTTAAGTCGGATAAACGATGCAGAGGGAGTTCAATTAGAATTTAATTGACACGCCCCTTGTCCAATCCCACCCACTTTTGCTCAAAACTTCTCATTATACTAAAGAATATATGTAAGAAATTTGGTTGAAATCGGACAAACGCTGTAGATGGAGCTAGTTTCAAAATAAAGTACCACCCCCTGTCTAGTACTGCCCAATATTAATAACCAAGCATTATGTGTGCAAAATTTGGTTGAAGTCAGACACACGGTGTAACATAAGTTTGATTAAAAGTAAAATTCCACACACACTTTTCTAGTATTAAGATTCCACATTATACCGAAGAATATATGTATGGGTCGGATAAACAATGTGGATGGAATTTGGGTACATAAAGACACAATGTCATTCAGTTTTATATATTTAAGAATATGTTTCCATTTCGATGACGTCACTTTGTGTCGAAGGTAGGTGTGGATTTCATTCGATTTTATGAAATATCACAGAGATGGTTCATATTATATATCAAAGCCTATGGGCAAAATTCCAAGACATTTCTTAAATTTGAGCAGGCTTTGAACAGATTTTACGGTTAATATAAAGTCACTTTGTATATTTTTCCAAATTTCATAGTCAGGATTTATATTGAAGATCAAAGCTTACGTGCGAAATTCCAAGGTATTACTTTAGTTTTTGTGGATTTTTAAGAGATTTTACAGTTAAAATAAAGTTACTTTGTATGGGAGGTAGGTCGAACTTGATGTTTATTTTCTAGAAAGAATCTTTAATTTTGAATTTCATAGTGGTAGCTTTAAAACAATCATAATTTCTACTGCATTGCTAATTGTGCTGCCAATTCTAATAAGTATGATTTTTTTTGTACAGCCAATTTTTTTTTTTTTTTTTAAGTTGTTTTTATGTTTTTGGTGTTATTGAAAATAAAATTGAATGAATTGCAAAAATGATTATAAGAAAAATTTTCATTTATGACGCGAAGTACTGAGAAATTTCCACTCATAGTTGCAATTTAGTAGTTTTAACCGATTGATTTAATCTTCACACGAGCACAGCTCAGTAACGGTTAAGTCTGTGGGGTTTGGTGATATACTGTTAGAAAGGTAATTTAATTTCCTTTGCAATGCGCTCTCAAAAGAAATTTTTTTTTTTTTTGCTAGAAGCAATAATGTGAATCGTAAAATGCTATTAATCCTGCAACTCCTAAGAATGTGGAAATAGACCCCCACCTTTCATACGATTTTTTGCTAAACTCGACATCACCATTCATCTCCGTGAATAGGTGCACCTGCACTCAGCGGGACACCCTGTACAATAATACTTCACTTATTTATATTTAACTTTTATAATTTTGCACTTTCAGACATATTCTTGCAAATTGACAGTAGTAAATTAGTATTTATCATATTTCTATGTGTTTGTTGTACGTTTTTGATTTCAAAAGAAAATTTAAAGCTCAAAAAACAAAATTTGTCAATGAAATTTTCAATATGTGAAAAGTAGCTGATAATTTTTATCAAAATTTATTATTTTTCAGCTTCAAATTTTGTTTTGAAATCAAAAACTTACATATGGTCATTTCCGTGGTGACGCACGTGACGATCGTACGACTTAAATGAGTGAAAAAAGAATGAAAAATTTAGCTTACAAGTCCCTTATTTTGATTTTCCAATAGCTTACTCAGCACACTGATATTCCTTTTCATAGGAATTTGTTATTATTTTAATTTGTATTTTCAGAAAATAAATTGTCCTGTAACTAAAATTAAGTATAATTAAACTTTTTTGTATGCTTTATTAAGAGTATTCATAAGCATATGAAAGTTAAAAAACTGCCTTATTTTGGCATTAAATTAAAAAATTTTTCACTAAAAATTCATTAAAAATTTTAATTTTATTATTTATCTTTATTAAATATTTTTACTTAAAGTCGTGAAATTAAGAATTTTTGCCGTTCACATGTTTGAAATATTCAAAATTTACTAATTCCAGAAAGTTAACTAATGAGATTTTTATTGTTTTTATTTAAAAAAATAATGAGAAAGTGAATTAATGAGATTTTAAGTATATTTTAATAAAAAAATTCTTGAAATCTGTTTAGTTAACTTTCTGGGAATAGTAAATTTTTAATATTTCAATCAAACAGACTGCAGCTACTCTTAATTTCTTCACCTTAAGTTTATTTAAACTAATTGTGTAAGTGTAGAAGTTTAAGACAAGTACATGTAAGTCACACACACACACACATACTGACTTTTCAAACACACTCAAACACACACTCACATATACACAAATTCTCACACACAAGTAGGAAGCAGCAGCAGCAGGCTTGTAGATACTAGTAAACACTCTACAACTCTTAAACTCTTTTATGAACTTTGTGGACACTTTTATTGACTTTTTTTAGTGTTGTCATTTAACTAACTATTAAAACAAACTGATGCTGAAACATGCAAGCATGTGTGTGTGCGTGTATGTGTGTGTGTGTGTGTGTTGACTTTTGGAAAGTAGAAGTCTTAAGATAACATTAACGCGGCATAATAAAAGAAGAAGAAAGACATTTATTATCTCAACTGTTGTCCTTAAAATGCTTCAAGAGCACTTTTTTTTTCATTTTTTCTTTATTTCTTTTCAGCAAATATTACTCTCAAGACGTTTGCTTTTAACATTTTATGTTAAAAATACAAAAAAAAAAAAAATTAGACAGTTTTTTGACATTTCATCTCTTTTAATGCAAGGATTTTAGCCATTTATTATTTTTAGTGTGAGACTACAAATACCAAAAATCTTTTATTTTCTTTGATCTCTGTCAAATTTACTGAAGTTTGTTTTTTGTTTTTTTTTCTGTTCTTACATTAAACAACAAGTGGATTTGTATTTGAAAGCTGCTCTACTTCAGTGAATGGCCTGTTTCACACTTACTATGACGCGCTCAGTTCGTATCTGGTGCAAATAATGAAAAAGTGTTTGTCTGGATTTTGTACGAAATGCTTTTAAGTCGCGCGCTCAGTTAGTCGTACACAGTTTTCTTGAAAAACACTTTTATATAGTTGCGATTTTATCATTTTTATGCCACTAAAATATTGACACAGTCAGGGCGAGTGGGGGTGGGGGATAATAAATCGTGAGGGAGCTTGGTTCCATTTGCACGCTACCAAAAGAAGTTTACGTCACGACAATTGCTTAGATGCTCAATGTACTCGTTCGTACAACTTTGACATATGTTAGTGTCATCGTTTGACAGCTACGAAGTACGTTATGTGAAGATTAGAATTTTATTCTATGTAGCAATATAAGAGTATGAAACAAAGTGAGCGAATAAAGTAGAAGAAAAAGAAGCACACGACACAGTAAGAAGATAATAAAGTATGTAAAGCTACATATGGCGACATGTGTATTCAAAATAACACATATTGCGATGCATTCGAGAAGGAAAAGAAATCCATAAAAGATGACATTCAGCGCAATATGTGTGAATTGTTTGAGCTTTAGAAATAGCCAACAATGAGCTGACACTTTCATATGTTAGCTGCTTTCCTTACCCACTGCCCCCAACTCGCAGCCACTGCCAACGAGTTTACTTCCAGGCCTGTTTGAGCTACTTCAGCTGCATGCTGTGTTGGTCCTTGTTGGATGCTAGTGTTGGTTGTGGTGACTATGGCTGTGTGTGTGTGTGTGTATGCCAACGTTGTGCAAAGATGACAAATTATCATCCTTGATTACTGTCGCATAAATGAGCGACAACCACTACATGCCGCCAGCACCAACAGCAGCTCCTGCAGGAGCAACGATAACTGCAGCAGCAACAACGACACTAACAACGCCGTCACACTGCTATCAGAGCATCTGTGTTGATCAGACACTGAAAATCATGTTGACAACAACAAAAACAGCAACAACAACAACAACATCCTGAATATCTGCGCCTGATAAATGCTGTCAAAAGTGTGGTCCTTGTAATTTTTGTGGTTTTCCGTTGATTATGAGTGGGTAAAATATCAGGCAGTTGCGGTTTATGCTGAACGGACGTAAAGCATAGATTGACTGACTGACTAACTAACTGGTTAACAAACTGACTTGCCAACTGGCTGACTGCCTGTTTCTCGCCTTTTGCTTAGCATCTCCGAAAGTTACACCAACTTTCTTTTTCAACCCAAAGTGATTGAGTTTGAATTTTTCATTATTTTTAAAGCTAGCACATCGAAGATGAAGATTTTAATGCTCTGTCATAAAATAAGTCATCGTTAAAGATTTTATGAATTCTTCGAAGAAGACACTTTGAAGAAAGTCAGTATAATGTCATTCAGTCACTTCTTGCCTGTCATCGTTAAACTTGGCAAATTTTTGCTTAAATATTTAAACACAGTTGAGTATAATTTAAAATAGAAGTGGTTGTATTTTTATGAAAGCATGCAAATAAAGAAAACTTTTTAAGGCCAACGGTTTTTTTTTTTTTTTTTTTTTAATTAATCTGCTCAACTTTTAAACGCCCACTGCTTCATTTTCTCTTAATGTAATTATAATAACTTTTTGTTGAAATTGTTTATTATGACTTTGATGTTAACAACGAGTTGTTGAAAAATTAATTTTATGTAACAACTTGTGTTTTTTCGTTTTAATGCCAAAAGTTTTAAATCGATCATGCGCGGCTTGCTTCAAGTTATTAAGTATCTGGAAGATATATCTGCAGTATATGCTATTTGTTTATGTTCAACCTGGGCTTATACTGTTATTCCCAATAATTACATATTTTTTAACATCTATTCATAATTGTCGAATTTGGAAAAACAAAGTTATGGCTAAAAAAAGTTTAACTTCTTTCTTATTTATTCCTGCAGTGTAACCAACGAGTTTAAAACCAGTCTGCATATTACTGTTAAGTTTTACTTCCTTTCATATATACAACTGGTTTTTTTAACATGGCGATATCATAGGACATATTAATTATCCGTTTTTTAACGGTTTTGCTTAGAACCGCTTTTAAACTAGTTTACCTGTTAAATTTTTCCTTTCGTTTCCCAGTTGCTTAGTTTGATGATTTGACTAATCTAAGAGTTGGGTCCTAACACTATATTTTATACTTTTTATTTTCGAATTTTTAAAGAAAAAATAGTCGAATTATTTCAGAAATCTTTTAAAACTGCTTTCTTTTTATTTCATACTGTGATCGAACCGCGGACCATGGGCTCTAAGTACGACGCGTTATCATCGCGCCATTGCCTTGCTTGTATGTAAGTGAACAAAATTCGAACAATGTTAAGAGCAAGGATTGTAGACATCATTCAATTAATTGCAAACAATTCATTGATTCCAAAACAATTTATTGCTTGCACCAAATAGTCCCAAATCGATTTTTACTCGGGGCAATTTATTTTATAATTTTTTTTTATTTCTTTTTAAATTTTTTTTTTTTAAATATTCTTTCTTTAATTGAATTTGTTGTTGGAAAATGAACAAAGCAGAAATAAGATGAACAGGTTAAAAATAATTTAATTTCTGGTAAATATCTGGTGATAGATCAAGGAAGTATTTGAATTAGTTTACATAATAGTCAGGTTGTCCAGATAATTTGTCGTACGATGAAGAGATCTTAGTTGAACATTTCTAAAAGGTTTTTAATCGAGTTTTTAAAAAGTTTAAATATCTTATATAATAAAGTATAGGTTTGTGTGTTGTCACTGTTTTCAAGTTGCCACCAATAGTGTATTTGGACATTCTTGCATTGTCGTAGCCGAAGCTTCGACTGACATCGACATTGTAAGAGTATTTGTCAATTTTAGTTTACTTTTGGAACGGACAGATGCAATAATACAGTGTCTGCTTAAGAAAGTGTAAAATACAAGTTCTTATAAATTTAAAAATGTGAATTTTGTACTTGTCTTGTGCTCATAAATTGAAGATTTTTTGTACTGTGCTCAAAAATTTAGCTTTTTTGTCGACAATTCAAGGTAAATATAAAATTTTTCTAATCCACAAACAGAACTCCATGGATACAATGAATTGCTAATTTTTAATTGTCGATTGTTAATTGTCAATTGTTAATTGCTAATTGCTAATTGTTAATTGTTAATTGTTAATTGTTGATTGTTAATTGTTAATTGTTAATTGTTAATTGTTAATTGTTAATTGTTAATTGTTAATTGTTAATTGTTAATTGTTAATTGTTAATTGTTAATTGTTAATTGTTAATTGTTAATTGTTAATTGTTAATTGTTAATTGTTAATTGTTAATTGTTAATTGTTAATTGTTAATTGTTAATTGTTAATTGTTAATTGTTAATTGTTAATTGTTAATTGTTAATTGTTAATTGTTAATTGTTAATTGTTAATTGTTAATTGGTAATTGTTAATTGTTAATTGTTAATTGTTAATTGTTAATTGTTAATTGTTAATTGTTAATTGTTAATTGTTAATTGTTAATTGTTAATTGTTAATTGTTAATTGTTAATTGCTAATTGTTAATTGTTAATTGTTAATTGTTAATTGTAAATTGTTAATTGTTAATTGTTAATTGTTAATTGTTAATTTTTAATTGTTAATTGTTAATTGTTAATTGTTAACTGTTAATTGTTAATTGTTAATTGTTAATTGTTAATTGTTAATTGTTAATTGTTAATTGTTAATTGTTAATTGTTAATTGTTAATTGTTAATTGTTAATTGTTAATTGTTAATTGTTAATTGTTAATTGTTAATTGTTAATTGTTAATTTTTAATTGTTGTTAATTGTTAATTGTTAATTGTTAATTGTTAATTGTTAATTGTTAATTGTTAATTGTTAATTATTAATTGTTAATTGTTAATTGTTAATTGTTAATTGTTCATTGTTAATTGTTAATTGTTAATTGTTAATTGTTAATTGTTAACTGTTAATTGTTAATTGTTAATTGTTAATTGTTAATTGTTAATTGTTAATTGTTAATTGTTAATTGTTAATTGTTAATTGTTAATTGTTAATTGTTAATTGTTAATTGTTAATTGTTAATTGTTAATTGTTAATTGTTAATTGTTAATTGTTAATTGTTAATTGTTAATTGTTAATTGTTAATTGTTAATTGTTAATTGTTAATTGTTAATTGTTAATTGTTAATTGTTAATTGTTAATTGTTAATTGTTAATTGTTAATTGTTAATTGTTAATTGTTATTTGTTAATTGTTAATTGTTAATTGTTAATTGTTAATTCTTAATTCTTAATTGTTAATTGTTAATTGTTAATTCTTAATTGTTTATTGTTAATTGTTAATTGTTAATTGTTAATTGTTAAATGTTAATTGTTAATTGTTAATTGCTAATTGTTAATTGTTAATTGTTAATTGTTAATTGTTAATTGTTAATTGTTAATTGTTAATTGTTAATTGTTCATTGTCAATAGTTGAATGTTAGCTGTTGAGTGTTTTGTGTAACGTGCTTTCACTTTTACAAGTGTTATTGAGTCAAAAATTAATTTTTTTTTTTTGATGATATTTTCGGTGATATTTTTTACATTTTCGTTACATTTTTGGTATCGCAGAGCGCTTGGTATTCACTATGTAAATTTCAATGGTCAATTGCGGTCAATGGAGAAAAATTAAAAAAAACAACTGAATTATCGCATTGAGCTATACAAAAAATATAGAATAATTTTATTTAGGTGATATTTCAATTGATTAAGTTTTATGTCGTTGAATCTATTGAATTGTATAAGATGTAATACTTTTTGAATCAAAAAATCTTTGTAATATTTTGCTACAAAAAAAAGCATATGGGGTGGCAACCTGCAAGCATCTCACCTACAGTAATGGGCAATAATCTACCGTCTTATTGATTATAATTCGTGGAAAATTCATGATATTTATCGAAAACTGCAATAACATTTTATTTTTTTAGTTTTTAGTATAGTTTTCAATTATTAACAAAACAATTCGAAATATCAAAAAATTCACATTTAACTCAAGTGACACATTCATACAATTCAATTGACAAAAATATAGAATCAAAATACTTAAACTTATTATTGATACTATTATTATTTATTATTAATGTTATAGTTATTGAGTATATTTATATTAATACTAGCAGGCCACAGTGGTCCATAAAGAGCATTAACACGTATTTGTTACTCTTTGAATAAGTGTGGAAGGAGTAGTGCTGCCACATTTAAAGTTAAAACTGTAAAATACAGTTTTTTAGACATGAGCGCAGTTTTTAAAATTACCTGCTTGTGCAAATTACAGCTTTTAAAAAATGAAATATATAAAAGAATATATTAATTAAAAAATTAAATTGAAAAACTCCTAAAAAAAGAGTTCAGATTCTATTAAATTTAAAGTATCGAATGATAGGTTCATAAAAATTGACAAATCAATTTAGGAAAAATAATAAAATTTAATTTCATGAAACTAATGTGGTATAAATGTTTTATATTAATTATATTTTCTTCTGTTCAGTAAAATATTATTTAAGATGTAAATGTTATTGTATTTTAAATATATTGTTTTTGCTATGTATTTGTGTGCAAAAACATTAAAAAACCTTTATTTACAATGTTTTTGAAATAACAGTTTTTTTTTTGTTGAAAAAAATTTTTTTTAAATTTACAGTTGCAAAAATCTGGCAGTACTGGTAAGGGAATAAAGCTTAAAAACCTCATATAAAAAAATCCTAAATACGCTAATGGTAGTCAGTGAATCGCCTTTCGTTCAAAAACGTTCATCCGCTCTCAATCTCACTGTTTTTTACAGTTTCCTATGAAAGCAACAATAAAAACTTTTGATTGCCTTTCAAACGATCACCGTGTGACTTCAGCCCTTAAGACAATGTATATCAAATGAAATAAAAATAAATTTTTTTTGTTTTGCTTTGTAGCTCAGCACTGCATGTGTATATCTAACTTTTTGCCTTGCTCGAGGTTCGTCTGTTTTTTATGCTGTGCTGTGCTAGCTGAGCAAAAAAAGAGAAGATTAGAGAGCAATATGGAGTTTCTTGAAACTCCCGCAACACAAACGCGTGAAAACAAAAATAACAAGAAATTTATGGCATCGAGAATGATTTTTTAAAAAACTTAATACCTTAATTAAACAGACTGATTATAAAAATTTCGAAATGAAAATACGCGTTTACTGTGCTGTAGCACAAATAAGAAATTTAAAAATTTATTTCATAAAAATCGGCCCAGTAGTTTTGGAGTTTACCAGGAAATACAAATTTGCACTTCAATTTTGTATAAATGTATACATGGGCGTAGCCACGATTTTGTTCAGGGGAGAAAAAAAATTATTTTTTCCATGTGACTGATACATAAATAAAAATAGTTTCGACAGACCATAGAATTTGTTGTCACTTTTTCACGTTATCCTCCCATCCACGTTCCCCACGTCTACGTACATGAGCCATATTTTCAAAGCAATAGAACTAGCTCATGTACCTGAACGACAGAAAAATATTTAGCGTACCCGTCGACGAGCGTGTGGACGAGCGTGTGAACGCAAATGAGACGATTTATGCTCATGGGACGTCTCACCAACCGTACATGGTAATGAAGGAAAATAGGTATAGTAGACCTTCAATGTAGGAATTTTTATTGGTTATATAGACTCTTTTAGACAAAAGTCGATATATTTTCGACTTTTTGGGTTTTGTAGACTCCTTGAAGAAAAATGCTTTGAAAAATAGGTTCCATTTTCAATATTTTTGGAACAAGCTGAATCATTGGAACTTTTGCTTTTGTGGCCTCTCCAGAGAAAAATCGGGGTTTTTGGACAAATAGGTTCCACTTTTAATATTTTTGGATTTATTTTAGTCATTGGAACTTTTTTGGTTAAGCAAACTCTTTACACAAAAATCAAGGAATTTTGACAAAATAGGTGCCACTTGGATTAAATCTTGAACTACTTGGGCTATTGAAACTTTTTTGAGCATAGTGGACTTGTTACATGAATTTTTTATTGACAAATAGGTTCCGCTTGGACAAATAGGCTCCACTTTCAATATTTTTGAACTAGTTGGGTCATTTGAACTTTTTTGGGCTTAGTGGACTCTTTGGATAAACATTTTTGAAAAATTGGATTCACTTTGGCATATATGGTTCTATGACCAATAGGTTCCACATGGATTATTTATGGTACTAATTGGATCATTGCAACGTTTTGGACTTAGTGGGATTGTTGGACAAAAAACTTGGTTTTTTGACAGATATGTTCCTCTTGGACAAAAAGGTTCCTTTGCGCGCTTAGATCTAGCTGGGTCATTGGTCAAAAAATCCAAGATTTTTGTCCAAGAAGTTCACTTATTCCAAAATTATTATACCAATTATTACCAATTCTATTACCAATTATTTCCAAAAATATAGCAAGTGGAAGCAATTTGCCAAAAATTCAACATTTTTTTTTAAGAAACTAGTTCCAAAAATATTGCAAGTGTAACCTATTTGCCCAAGTGTTACCTATTTGTAAAAAAACAAAATTTTTTTTTCAAGGAGTTTACAATATTCAAAATGTTCTAATGACCCAACTAGTTTCAAAATTATTAAAATTGGAACCTATTTGTCCAAATGAAACCTATTCATCAAAATCTCATGGAGTTCACTAATGTCAAAAGGTTACAATTACCCGGACGTTTTTGTCAAAAAATCGGAGATTTTGGCTCAAAGATTCCATTAAATCGGAATCCAAGTAGTTCCAAAAATATTGAAAGTGGAACCTATTTGTCCAAGTAAAACAAACCTCTTTACCAAAAAGTTGTCAGTGCACTAAGTCAAAAAAAGTGACAATGACCCAACTAGTTCCAAAAATATTACAATTGAAACCTATTTGTCCAAGTGAAAAGTATTTGTCAAAAAATCACAGATTTTTGTTCAGGGAGTCAACAGAACCTTAAAAAAGTTGAAATTACCCTACTTGTACCATATATTAATCCAAGTGGAACCTTTTGGCCATAGAATAATATATTGCTTGTTCACAAAGTCTACAGAACAGAACAAAGTCTACTGGGAGCCAATTGCCTCTCATTTCCGTGAGCGACTCATGAGCTGTCTCATGAGCATTAAAGGTTCTCGTCCACGAGCACGTGCGTTTTTCTAGGTCCACGCAATGCTATCTCATTTCAAAGTCTCACCAAAAAATACGCGCTCGTGGACGAGAGTGATAAAATATATTGTAGGGTACACGTCCGCGAGCGCGTGCGATTTTTTGTGTACCTTTTTAAAAGGTACGCTCACAAAGGTACGCGAGTGGACCTTTGCGTACTCTATAAGAAACCCCAGAATGTAAAACACTGGGTGAAGAAAAAAGACTTAAAGCTTGTTAAAAAATATAAGAAACTGATTTAAAATAATTGGGCTCCTCACGATCCCATTATGCCGTAAAGGGTTAATGTAGAAGCAGCAATAGAAGCAACACGATTAACTGCAGACATTGCCTTAATTCTGCTATCGATTGCTAAATAAATGCATGGCACGTGCAGCAGTTCTTGTTGTTGTTGTTGAGGTTATTATTACTGTTGCTGTCTGCTGCATGCTACTCAACATGCAGCAACTTGTGAGAAGGATAGCGGATTGCGCGTTAAGCGCGTGTTGACTTTAAAATAAAAATTGCAGCCAATCTTATATTTTAATGCAGCTATTGCTGCTATAGCAGGTAATTTATACTGTTGCTTTTTTATTGAATTTTGCTTTTATTTTTTGTATTTCATATAATTTATTAAATTTTTGTATTTTTGCAAACGGCAGATGTCAATGTTCGACGCCACATTTAAGAAAAAGTCTGTTTGTTGCGCCATCTTAACACACGCTTTTGGTATCTGCCTTATGTCTGTCTGTCTGTCGCTCGACCTGTCTGTCTGCGTGTCTCACAACATAATTTATATGTATCTCAGTGTTGCATGCGATGCCGTTTGTCACCTGCTTTCATGCCAACGCGCGCATTTAAATACCAGTGCAGAATTGTTGTTGTTGTTATTATTGCTGATGGCACCGCTTTGACTGCGTAGCTTATGCAGGACAATTCTGCCAGGACGACACTTAGAGCGGTTGCCATGCTTCCAACATGATGGTGTTGCCATCGAAATTAATTACTGCACAACGTTTCGGTTTTTGCTAGATTTGAAGCTACGTCCTGCTGCTGCTGCTGCTGGTTGTCAGGACCTGCGCTGAAAAAGCATACCAAATATTCACCCCTTTCCCCTACAGCTCTTAGCCCAGCTGCTCCAACCATTCTTTGTCTGCCTTCATTTCGCACTAAATATCTTTATCAACATGTTTTACGAGCAGCAGGTCCTGTTTTCTCTGCTTTGGTCCTGTTCGCAAGTCCTTGGCTACCATGTTCTGTGTCCATTATGATGATTATTGTTATTATTTTATTTTTTGTTATTTTTTTCTTAATATACAAACATACATATACATATATAGCAGGCGTCTCTGTTATGCTTAATGTCTGTTTGTCTGTCTTTAGCTGTTCGTTGTTTTTTGTCATATTATATTTAAGGGTTTCCATTATGGTATTTTTTTGTTGTTGTTGTTGTTGTTGCTGTTTTGGTTTTTTCAATTTAATTTTCAGCCCCAAGTTGTGGCTGCTACGTTCGTTTTGCACCTGCAGCCCACAGTTTGTTGGTGCTACATGCCACAAGAACGTTTGTGTAATTATTTTTATGATGATTATTTATGCCAACAACAACAATAACAACAACAACAACAAGAAAAAGCATTACATAGGCTTTGCTGTTAAACATTAATAATGACCCAGCGACCTGACCTAAGCTAAAACCTGGCGCAGGCAACAGTCAAAGTCATGCAGAAAAAATTCAAGTTGGCAACACGAATTAACTTAATATTAAAGCAAAAGTAGAAAAAGATGAATAAACGAACGAGTTGTGGCAAAAAGAAATTACTTAAAAATAGCACTAAATTAAAGAAGACCGCGTGTGAACGTTGTAACTTACATCTCACTCACTCCCACACCGGCTCACTCGCTCACTCAGTCTTGAGCACGCTTCAGTAATTTTCACTTAAGTCATTATAAGGCGTAGGGTTGCCAACTTCCCAGCGTCTATAGAACAAGTGTGGCTTGCCCTTACTTTTCCACGCTTTCCCACTCTACACCACCAATGGTGTAGAACTCACTTCAGCCGCACTATTACGACGCCTTCGCATGTGCGTTACACTTGGCTGCACTTGTCGTCTTTTGAAGAATCGAAACAATCTTCTTCTTATACTGCTTCTTCTGGCACTTTTTGTTTGAATCCCATGCTTATGCTCTTTCAGTTTCTTCTTCTTTACCTACTTCTTCTACCACCGCCACTTCTTCTACAGCGTATCTGGATTTTATTGTAATAAGTTTTTAATTATTCTGGCCAAGTTAAGCGGAGTTTTTGTTTTACTTTTGAACACCCGATCGCATCGTTTCAATGGTTTCATGCAATTGTCTTGCTCCGTATATCTTTGTTTGTTAACGTATGTATCTCTTCTATGCATGCTCTATATCTGTATCTTTATATCCGTGGGATTGCTTTTTCAAAAGTTTGAACTTTGTTCTTCTTGTTGCTGTTGTAGTTATTGTTGTTGTTGTTGTTGTTTTTAATTTTGTTGTGGAAACATACAATTCAAAGTTTTGAACTGTGTAAACATGCAAACATCATCATGTACTTATTTAGCGTTTTTTTTTTTGCGTTTTTAATTTTCCTTTTGTTTTTTTGCTGTTTTATTTTTCATGCTTTTCTTGTAATTATCTTTGACATGCGTTTCTAAGACAATTGCAGACATTTTCCTGACATGTGTTTGAGTGCCTATTAATAGATGTAGGGTGTTTAAAGGGCAACATGTACATGTTGCCATTTTTCCAACGGTGGGAAAAATTAGATGGTATGAAAGATTTTTTTTTAACAAAAAGCTCTAAATTTAAGATACATTTATAAGTATTCACTTAAACAAAGTAAAGAAATTGTCATAGAAAACTTAATAAGTGTCTTAAAAATGGCTTCAAAGATTTTCTGTTTTTCTGGCAGCGATAATGGTATGCTTTTTTACCTTGGGTGCTTTAAAAAAATGTGCTCATTTATATTGACCAAGTCAATTAATTTTGTTATTTTTTTTTTGTCGCTTCACTAGAAAGTTTGCAACTTTTTTATTTTTCTCATCCGGTCATGACCAAGTGCAGTAGTTGATTTCTCATAAGAGCTCAATATATCCGGATATTGGGATTTTGATAAAAAAAAATCTGTAAGTACCAGTAATAAAAAGTTAAAAATAAGGATATAACAATTTCAAGCTGAACGCCTGCGGACGAGTCACATGTTGCAAAAGGTGAATGGCCTCCAGATATGAAGGTTAGTCGCTAATAAGTCTAACAAATAAGCGGTCCCGGACAGCGGATGACCAGCGAGGGAGTGAAGCGAGGGGGGGAGGGCATAGCGTCGGACTACCACTGCGTCTTGATCCATAAGCCCACATATCCTGATAACACCAGATGACAGTGTCAATGCGAGTCGGTGTCGCCTAAAAAGCACTTTTGCCCAAAACTACCAAATCTTTCTCTTCACTGTAAAATTTGAGGGGTCGCTCGTGGACCTTAAACGTGGAATGTGTACAGGGTCTGGGTCCCGCAACATTACTACTGCTCAATGAAAACTAAACCAGCTTCGGATAAGAACCTCAAATACGTTGATGACAACCGCAAACGAAAATGATTTACGGATATGCCTGGAATGTCCGGACCCTTTATAGGGAAGGTGCTACTATCCAACAGGCGGAAGCCTTCAAAACAATAAAGGCTGACATCACCGCCACCCAGGAAATGCTGTGGAAAGGCAAGGCTGCTCTTAGCGTGCAGACTACGATATCTACTACAGCTGCCCTGCGAAGAAGCACGAATTCGGATGTGGATTCGTCGTTAGCCAGAAACTACGCCACCTTGTTTCCCGGTTCACAACTATGAACGAAAGCTTGGCCACAAACCGTATCAAGGCTTCTACGCTAGTCTTGAGGAGGTATACGACCACCTTCTGGTCCATGATGTGAAAAAAGTCCTCGGCGATTTTAATGCGAAAGTCAGAAGGGTAGGCATCTTTGGCCCCACTGTCGGTCAGTTCAGTCTTCATGCGCGGAACTCCACGAGCAACGGTGTAAGCAACGAGCAACGATTGACTTCGCCACTGCGCAAAACGTGGCAGTTAGTAGTACCAGATTTATACACCTCGACATCCACAAGGCCTCCTTGCTGTCCCCGGATCAAAAGCGTCTAACCCAATGTTTCCATACCGGAGCATCCACTTGTAGAGATAACAATGGAGATAAGTACATTTTATGGACTTGGATATTTTTAGATTATTTTGTACATTCTCATATTAATTTTAATAAAATGTTTTAAATATAACAAAAAATTATTTCAAAAATGTCCAAGTACTGCTGGTGGATATGAATGACATACATATTTTTTTTTTTTTTTGTTTGAGGTTAAGTTGACCAGTTATGGGCTTTAACAGAATTTATGATATTGAGAAAGCTTTCTTCGAAAGCAAAAATATTATAAATTGTGTGATGGGTGTGATGGGTATGGAAAATGAATTGTTCTTTTCAGTTTTCAAATCAATATCAAAATTCATTGCTTGTTTCAAAACTGGAAGAATGATTTGAAATCATAATTTTAACAACTTTCGAAAAATTTTTCACACATTTTCAACACTTGCAACGTTTTTGTTCACTTTTTGAGGATATCTACGGCCTTTAATATTTATTGTACAAAAACAAAATGTATGCCAAAATATCAGTTACTTGGCGAATAAAACGAATAAGTGAAAAAAATAGCAAAAATGTAAGAATAATTATTAGCAATTTAGGAAATGCTCATACTTTTTCGTATGAGAAAAATCATGCATAAAACGTTTCAGTAGCTGTTTATGTTGTTGTTATGGTTGTTGGGCCATAATTATGATCACCAAATATATAAAACAAAAAATTCTACGTCTTTCAATACTATAGAACTGGTTTTTTTTTTAAATTTTAATGCCTAGGCTTAGTTTTTGGTCCGTTGCAATTTACATTATTTATTAATGCCATCTTTCGCGTGTGTCACCACGTCTCTATGCATGCATATGCTGATGAACTCCAATTATATTTGTCCAGGCCCATGGGCCTAATTGAAGATTTACGCGCTAGAGTCAATGAGGACCTTGCTATGGTATCAAATTGGGCTGTTGATTACATGCTCAAGGTAAACCCCTTGAAAGCCTATGTGTTGCCAATCTCAAAAAAAAAAGCCTTTAACCACGAAGATCTGCGTCAAATCGTTCTTAATACCGTGAAGCTAAAACTAGTTTGGAAGGTCAACTTTTCTAGTTCCTGCTGTGATCAAATCAATTCTTGCACACAAAAAATGTACTATGTTCTGCGTAATATACGGATGACATCAAGTTTTATGCCTTTTGAAATTAGAAAAAAACTGGTATTGCAGCTGTTGATCCCAGTAATAACTTACTCAGAGGTCGTGTACTGCAAACCAGGGATGATATTTGGGGGCTTTTAGGGCTTTTTTGAGCCCTTTTTAATTGCATAAGCCCCGAAGCCCTTTCGATTAATTTTAGGCCCTTTTTAAAAATTCTATTGAAAAAATGATTTTAAATCGATCTCAGTAAAATAAGTTCTGTTGAATTTTTTGATATTATAGCTTAGAAAAACAAAAAACTTAGACAATTCTCCTCAATTTTGTTTTTTAAGCTATATAAACCTACGCAGGTACGTTTCGGGTTGACTCCAGAAATAGTACACTTGTAAAAATCTATTAAAACTGAGGAAATTTTTTAAAAAGCTGACGTTCTTATATTTTGTATAAAGCCACCATGTTAGTATTATGCAGAATAACCACTATTTTCTATTATTGATTGACATCAACAGTAGAAATTCCTAACAAACATTTAGTATCTACTATTATGGGGAAAGACTGAAGATTCCTGCACACCCTTCAAAAGAATGTCTAAATGCGAACCAATTTTTCTTTTAATAGTATCCCAAAGTAGTTCTATAGGTTTAAGAATGAAAATTTGAGATGGGGGGCTTTATGCGTGATACATTTCTTACAAAATTTTTTCAGGCATATAGATGAATAGGCGAACCTGTAAAAAAAGCTCCATCGTAGTCTTAAGTAGCCTTAATTGATTAAGTATTTAACGTCGTAAATTTTCAATTAATTTTCATCCATTTTTTCTTCCGAAATAAATTTCCAACAATTGATATATAAAAATTCACACTTTTTTAGATTATAGCATCAGAATTCATCTCAAATAAATGCTTAAGAAGTAATAACCAATTATTTGCATAAAATCGCGATTTTTTCACTTAAAAAATTTTAGATCTAAAAATGAAGTCGGTATTAAACACATTCTTTTCAGAATAGGAAAGTGTTTTCGAGTCATAAATTTTAAAAAATGTAGGGCTTGGAAAAAATGTCAACATAGTGGTCTCAAAATGGCATCCGAAATAAAAAATATTCAATTTTTGAACTATAACTCAAACACTATATGCTCTTTCAAAAAATGGAGACGGCGGAAACTACGATGAAACATTTTATGTCACCTTATTGGGTGTAACTTAAGTTCATTTTGTTGTTCAAAACTCTATATTCCAAAATTGTATAACATTTATTAATCATTCTTTATTAAACCCGCATCATTGATTCGTCTTCTTACAAGTCTTAAAGCAGACTCTTCGTTTAATTTCTCATTTCTGACATTCTTATGCATATAACCAAGGGCTCGAAAGAATACACCTGACGCTCTTTAACGATGAATATATCGATCCGATTTGAGGTTTTCTGTGGAAATGCTTTTCTATTTTTATTTGTATTATTAACACATTAAATAAATGTCTTTGTTAAAAATTTTGAGAAATTAACTACATCGATTGTTTTTTTGGCGTATTTTTGACTTTGTAATCAATGCACAAGCTTTTTTTTTAAGTGCAATGGGACCTCTATAAATAAAATAAAATCTATTAAGACGAACAAACTATATCACTTTGAACCAAAATTTTGATGCTGACAGCTGATCGTTTAAACTAAATTGCGTTAATTTTGTGACAAATAGAAAAACTTCCCTGCCAGTGATGTTCTACTATGTGACGGCTATAATTGTTAACAATTTTGGAGCAGATGACGTCAACAATTTGGAGAGAATGTCGACAATTTTCAGACAAAATGTTGACAATTTGTGGACAAAAACTCGAAATTTGAATGTCCAAATAGAAATTCTTTAATATTGAATTACCACTAAAGGCCCCATTCTGGTGAAAAAAGCCCTATATTTGTATAAATTTTGGCCCTTTTACAACTAAGCCAATATCATCCCTGCTGCAAGCTCGACTCTCGGTCGTTGCACAAGCTTTTAGTCGCCTTTAACCCTAGAATACTAATCTTCGCCTGTGAGGCGGAAAAAATAGCTTTTTTCACAACTGAATGAAAAATGTGTTACTTTTATATAACAAATATATATTTTAAAAATTGAAAATATGCACATTTTCTTTGGTGTTTTAAAAACCAACATTTAACTAAAAGTTCTGTATTTTTTGTTTCAGTTAATAAAGTTTTTAGAGAAGAAAACAATCTGTGTTTTATAAAAGTAGCCTCACAGGCGAAGATTAGTATTTAAGGGCATAAATTTATGTTTAGTATTCTAGGGTTAATAATGCAGTCCGCTATGTATACTGCTTAGGAGGTTTGATCATATCTGTGTCTATAGTAAAAAACTACTAGGTTGTGGCCTACAGAGCTACCTTGAAACAAGACATTGCATTTTTCTTCACCGGATCATTTACACACGAAGACCTCCATACCTTTTTGAAAAAAATAGCGTTCTGCAGGTCGAGCAGAAACTTGAGCCTCATGATCCCTAGACATAACTTCGCAAACTCCAGTAGATTGTTTTTCTTAGTGGTATAAGACCGTGCAATACATTAGCTTATAGAATTCAACGTATTTTTAATAATAATATATTTAAGCATTTAATCTTCGAACACTTTTCATAACTTGCCTCATTTTATATCTTTCTAATTCAATATCTGTATCCTGTATTTTTAAAGTCAATATATATTTTGATGGTGTTACTTTTTAGGCTAATTTATATTATAATCATGTTATTAATTTTTACTTAAATTCAACATATATTTTTCTATGCATCTTTATGTTGTCTTTGTTTAATAAGCGTAAAAATATTGAGCAATGTGTAAATATTTTTGACTGCTTCTGTATGTATATAATTCATAATAAAAGTTTCAAAATAGTGTTCACATTGGTAGAGGCGATAATTGAGTTAAGATACAAATGTGTCACTCTAAACGCAGCACCTGACGCTTGCTTAGATCGGTAAGGATGTATCGCGATGTGATTCTTTGCAAAATTGTTTTAAATACAAATTTATGTTAGTGCTGCTCTATATCAAATCTGTCAGGTATCTTCCTAAAGTATTTTCCTAGTAAGTACATAAAATGTAAACCTTAATAAAAACTCTTTTGAGCAGTATATCATACATCGATCTGGAAATTTCACTTTTCTTACGAAACGTATTAATTATTCCATTGACCTAACCTATATAAATAATATCATTAATTATTGAAAATTCGTTATTTTCTAAAAAACAAAATATACATAAAAAACTTAATTGAATTATCAATCATGCATCAATCATCTCTACATCACTTTAAAGTTGCACTCAAAAATCAAGCAATTTTTAAGAGTAAACAACAACAACAAGCTTTATTTCTATTAATGAAACAACAACAACAACAACAACAATAACAATAGAGTAAATCCCTCAACAACAATAGGTCGGCATAACGCATGCCTTGAACCTGCATTAATTTAATATTAATTAGGCGTTGCCCAACCACCAAATTCTGCCAATAATTGACAAACTGAGCCATCGTCAACACCACCCGCTGAGCTACACACATACACACACACTTACACACGCACGCAAAAGGCATAACAACCCTGCAGGAAAATCAACTAATTTAAAAGTAGTTGATAAAGTAGTTTTTTATCAACCACAACTAGTTGAAATTCTGACTTTTTTCCATAGAACGAACTAACATATTTTGTATGGTGATGTCCGCTAAATAAGTCAATTGACTTTCGTCTGCATATATTTTCAACTAATTGTTAAATTAGTTATATTTAAATTATTTTTTAATGACTTTAAAAAAACCAATTGAAAACTATTACTGATGGCCTAAAGTTAATAATATTTGATGAAAAAACCTGGTTAAATATATAAAAACTTAATCTAATAATAGTAATCTAATAGAAATTTGCAATTAAAACATGTCAAAATCAGAGTAGTTGCCGCCTTCATATAACTCAAAGTAGTTCATATACTGGCTTATTTTAAATTAGTTTTTTAATTAGTTGTTTTTAAAAACAAGTTAGTTTGTTCCTATAGGGAATATATGTATGTTATAATCCAAAATCTATGAAATAATAGAAAATTCTCCTTTCTTTGAGAAGAAGTATAACAAATTTCTATTAACGTCTTAAGATATGACCCCGTACAAATTTCAGCTACTGGCATTTTGTGTGTGCTATGCTGCTTGCTGGCTGATGTTTGTTAGTTGTTAAGACGAACGGTTGGACGGACTGTGGAATGGATAATCGATTTGATGGCTTGACTCAATAAATTGATGTATTGCTATATGTAGGGATTAATATATGGAAAGTTATTGTTTTGGGTTGTATTGTTGTTATTATTATTATAAGGTTGTATTGTGTTTGTTGTTTTGATAGAGAGACCAGCATCTTGCTGTTGAACTCGACACGAAAAGAAGTTACACAAAAAAATATTCTTTCAGCGTTGTTTAGGTTGTTGTTATTGGTATTATTTCTGTTGTTTTTGTTGTCTTTCTTGTCATGCCTGTTAATTTCTTGTTGCGTGCCCAACTAAATTATCAAAGCTCACGTATTGCGGGTGTCTCTTCGTTGGATGATCGGGGCTCATATTTATCGATGATGTTTTTATAAATATGTACATGGTAGTTGTTTTCGTAGTTGTTTTCGTTATTGTTTTTTGTTGTTTTTTTTTTGTGTTGTCTTTGTTGTCATTGCTCTTGGTTGTTTTCTCATTTATTTTGTTTTAGTATTTTTTTTAATTGTCTTAGCTGTTTGTTGTCGTTCTTATCAGACTCTTAACATACTCTTAACTTTTAATATTCTTTTTTAATTTTTGTTGTATGTTTTCATGACAAATATAAACAATTCATCATCTTTGCTGATGTTTGTATGTTGAAGTGTGTGTGCGTGTGTGTATGTCTGCAATGTGTCTTTGTTTGATTGACACTCACACTTTAGCTGCTAAGCGGCGCGACACAACGCGAATCGCCTTGTTTGAACTCAACTCGGCTCGATTGGTTGCTGGTTGTCAGGCAATCCGTCTTGGACGAGTGTCACAGCTACCAATTTACTTTTGTTCTTGTTTGTTCTTGTTGTTGTTGTTGTTGTTTGCAGTCTTTGTACTGTTGGTATTGATGTTGTTTTTGCTGTTGTTGTTGTTGTTATTGCTGCTTTTGTTTGCCAAACAATGCTTTTGAAAAAGGAAAACATTTTTCAAGCTTTTGTTTTGCTGAAGTACCTAAAGTACCGACCAACATGTGTGTGAATGTTTACTTGTATATGTTTTTTTGTGCTGTAGCCTCATGTTGCTGCTATAAACACAATCAGCATCATCATCATCATCTTTAATTGGCAACTCTTTAACGTGTCCACAAGGCTGGGCGTCTGTCAGTCAGTCAGTCATCTGCTTGATTCATCCAAGCAGCGTTGTCTGACGCTTACAATACAGATACTTGCACCCGTAGATACACACACGTGAGCAACAGCGTGCGCACGTCGAACTTTTGTTCATATTCATCCGTAATCTAAGTCATCCTTGACGACGTTGTTGTTTCTATTGTTGTTGTTATTGTTTACGTTGTTATGTAAAACGCTCTTAGCATACCATACCAGCAGTCTATTTTGTGCTATTTTGTAGTTAGATTTAACTTATTTTTTCTCATTTAGCTCCGAAAATTGTGTTGCTACTTTTGCAGCATTTTTTTCGAGTTAAGTTTCTTCCAGTTCTTAAATTCTTTTCCTATTTCTTCCCTTATTATGTTTTCTTTACAAATTGAAAAACTAATTTATAATATTAATATTTGCATATCTTTATGCGTATTTATAATAAATCATATATCTGTTCAAATAATTAATGTGTGCTCATAATATTTTATATTTTAAAAATACTTTACTAAGCTAAAGTAAGAATGTAAGTTAAATTTTGTAGTTTCAACCGATTGATTTCATTTTCATACGAGAAAAGCTCCGTAATGGTTAAGTCGTTGGGGTTTGGTGACATACCGTTAGAGAGGTGATTTCATTGCCTTTGCAATGAGTTCCTAAAATAACTATTCTGTAAGTTGGGTTTTCTGCTAGAAACAATTATGTGAATCTAAGTATTGAAATACTTATTAACCCTGTAGTTCCTAATACTGTGAAAATAGACCCCCTCCAATACAATTTTTTGCTCAACTCGATATCACCTTTCACCCCCGTTAATAGGTGCACTCAGTCACGGGAGACTCTGTATAATAAACCTTCCCAGAATTACGGAACAAAATAATTTACAATCTAACGTGAAAGAAGCATTGCTCTGCTCCAAGCGCTGCGATAACCTGAATTGTGGCGGTTACGAGCTCGGACGTTTTTGACCATAACTCCGTTAATATTCAATATTTCGCTTTTTCCTTTTGACAGTATATTTCTAACTCTATATTTCTGAAAAATTTGAAATTCGAAAAAATTTGTTTGAATTTTTCCAAAATTTTAAAAAAATCGTCATCCTTAATACTAGGGATTACATCGAGTTTTTTCAAATTATTTTTTTTTTTTAATTATAAAGAAATGATGGCAGATGGAAGTCAAAATTTAAAAAAATGCCTATACTTTGAGTGTAAAAGTAGGTGCACACTATCTTGAAGGCCCTAAAAAGAAAAATCTGGATGTCAATCCCTGAAAGGTTCACCCATCTAAATTTAACGTCAATCCGGCCGACTTGTTTTTGAGTAATCTTGACCGCCGTGTTTTTGATTAGTGCCTCAGAGATTTTATTATTACCGTGAAATGACATCACAAGCAAAAGAAAAATGTTTTTGAAGTGAAAACTTCTTTGTTGCGTTGAGCACTTTTTGGCAGAGAGCAAAAGTATAAATTGGCGATATTATCACGGTGTTAGTGATATCACGCTGTTAGCGTAACAGAAGTTATTGCTATGCAACGTTCCTTTTTAGGGATTACCTAGCATCGAACAAGCCGAAGACTGAAGCGATCACCAAACCGATAACCGATTACCAGGCCGAGTACCGAAGCGATTACAAACCAATTACCGATTACCGAAGCGATTACCAACCGATTACCGAACCAATTACCGGTTACCAAAGCGTTTAACAACCGATTAGCTAAGCGATTACCAACCCATTACCGACGACCAAAGCGATTACCAACATATTACCAATTATCGAAGCGATTACAAACCAATTATTGAACTAATTACCAAGTACCGAAGCGATAACCAACCGATTACGGAACCAATTACCGATTACCGAAGCAATTACCAACCGATTAGCGAAGCAATTATCGATTACCGAATCAATTACCGAAGCTAATACTAACCGCTTACCGAAGCGATTTCCAACTGATTATCGAACCAACTACCGAGTACCGAAGCGATACCCAACCGATTACGGAACCAATTACCGATTACCGAAGCAGTTACCAATTACCGAAGCAATTACCAACCGATTGCAATAGCAATTACCGATTACCATAGCAATTACTGATTGCCAAAGCGATTACCAAGCCATTGTCCAAGTGATTACCAACCGATTACCGTACCAATTACTGAAGCGATTACCAAAGTGATTACCAACCGAATACCGAAGCGATTACCAACCGATCACTGATTCCCGAAGCAATTTTCAACCGATTATCATAGCAATTACCAGCCATTACCAATTAGCGAAGCAATTACCAACCGATTGGCGATTATCGCAGCGATTACCAAACGATTACCGAAGCGATTTCTAACAGATGGCTAAGCGATTACCAACCGATTTCCGATTACCAAAGCGATGATCAACCGATTCCTTGAAACGATAACAGACCGATTACTGATTACAAAAGCGATTACCAGCTGATTACCGAAGTAATTACTAACCGATTACCGAACCAACTACCGATTACCCAACCAAAGTTATTGTGTTACAAATATATTATAAATTAACATCAAAAAAAGCCGGGTTTATGCATTCAATAACGCATGAATTGATAAAAATAGTTAAAATAGTAAAACGTGTCAAATTTGCCAATTTTAGCTATTACTTCATAGCTTTAAGTCCCCCACTGCCTACTTTATGTTTTTAATTTTAATTCTTCGTTAAAAAGATACAAACATTTTTAAATCAATATAAATAAACGTTATTTCATAATCCTATCATAAAACACACATAAATTTTTCAGAAAAAAATTGATATAAGTCCCCTTAATACAGCATATTTCTAAGCTATAAATAAATGTTTTAACTCTTTCTTACTAATTTTGTTAGCAATTTTATCTACCACCTCAATAATTTTCTGGCAAGACTGCATACAAACGTCTTTTAGTTAATGCTTTGTTCGGTAAAACTCAACGTGGTTTCATATAGATACGCTTAAGTATTATTTCACTAAGATATTCACTTAAATATCTCAACAAAGTGTTTGAATATTATTTTCATACATTTTAAGAATATGTGGTATGTTGTCAAAGTTGGCCACTTTTATAGGCAGCTACATTCTTATAGAACTTTAGTTTATGGGGAAATATGACAAGTGTATTGATGACATAAATAATCAACGAAAAATTTATAAACGGGATTGGACTCCAGATCCGGGGACATCGCTTATATTTCAGTTAGCTTAAAATATAAATAAGTGTGTAATGTATTTTTTTATAAATTTTTTTAGTATTCGAAACTTATATGTATTGTTTTTATTATGTTTAAAGTTAATCATGTGGTTGTATCTTTAAGGACGCTGAGCCCATTTGTGGGCTAAAAGGATTTATCTTTAAATTTTAATTTATTTGATCCTTAAATAAGGCATTGCATGTTTCCATCATTAGTATATTTTGTCTTTATCAACAGTTTAACTTGAGATTGAAAATACTTAAATAAAGTCACATAAATACGACTCAAACTTTTTCAATCCACAATATTAATAACGCAAAGTACGAATTTATGTTTTAACCACACACAAACTCAAACTCTTAATAATAATTAACGACTTTTTGCTTTCGAAATTTCAAAATCAATTAATAAATTGAAGTCCGGAATGAAAATTCCGACAAGTCAGCAAAAGAGTTTTCCACTCGAAAAGTCAAACCGATATGCTGAATAACTACGAGTGTATACGTTTGAGCAAGTGAGTGTATATGTATATGTATATGTGTGTGTATGTTTAAGTGTATTAGAATGGGTTACACACATACACAACTAAACATTAACTATTTGCAAAACCCAATGAATTAGCAAACACAAAATAAAAACAAATATGTTGAGGTTAGGCCGCAGAAACTAGGAGTTGGAAAAGGGTGGCGGGGGGAATTTTTTTTTGTGCTTTGAAGATGATGGCAGGAGTTTGACATTGAGGAAGGTACTGCGAATGTGGCATAATTTGGCAACAACGAACGCTATGCTGTGCTAACGTTCGCATTTCAAATCAGCCAACCAAACTGTGTGAAGCGTATAAAATATCATGAAGTAGCAAGAAGCAGCAAAGGACGAGCAAAAAAAAAAAAACAGAAACAAAAACTCAAGTTATTTTCCAAACATAAAATCGAAGTGACTTGAATAAATTCATATTTCATGCGAATATCTATTCAGAGTATCTTTGCCATATAAGTACATAGCTATGCATGGAGATACACAGATACATACTCATACATAGATAGTTACGCGTTGCTATCTAGCTAATGTAGCTCAGCGTATGAACGAATGGCATGACAGGCTGTGGTGAAAAACCAAAGAATTCGAATCCTTAGCAAGGGAAAAAAAGCCAAACTATAGTGAAAAATAGGTCATTGGCTGAAGCAAAGAAAATGCGTGGCAACGCAACAAATACAAAAAAAAAAACCAACAACAATACCAACAGCCAAAACAAGCCCAATGCCACCCACTTCAAAATAAAAAAAAAAAACAGCAGCACAAGAAGCAGCAATTCCTTTTTTGCTGATGCAGCATTTTTGGATCGTGCTGCTGCTGCTGCTTCATCTTCATATTCATCTGCTGGAGCGTGGAAATTTTCATTTTAATTTTCGAGTCCTTTATGAGTTTTCTCGTGATTTTGGCATTTTTATGAAAGCCATCAGTGTGAGATGGGTTGAGGCCACTAAAACCGCGCTGCCAAAATTTATACCTCATTCACCTAAGAACTGTAGCAGCAAACTTTTGAGCCAAGTTGTAGGAAAACTTATGCAAGCACTAAAACTTTTGCAGCTTGGGTGACAAGGATCTGTACATGCATGCATTAAAAAAAGCTATTAAACAGTCGTGTACATAATTTTATAAAAAAAAAAAAATGTCCAAAATTTATTTATCAGCATCATTAAAGTCACGCGTGTTTTGTTAGTTTATTGTTGTTGTATAAGCGCCTCAGCCAAGTCCTGGGGCCAAAATATGATTTTACAAATTGAGCCATGGCGTTTAAGCTAGCGAAAACAAGAAAAATTGTACAATATTGATAAACTAGCAAAGTTGCAGGGAAATCAGTTTAAAAAATACCCTTCAGTTGTGATCACAAAAATGTATAAATCAGCGATTTCCTTTTTTATATATTTTTTTTTTTAATTTCGGAATTATTCGAAGTTAAAAAAATTGTATTTTTAAAATTTAGCCAATTGAGCACTGAACTAGGTCAAATTAACCTCTAGCTAGCGGAAATTAATTTGCCAAAAATTAGCAAAAATGTAATTAAAATAGTCTCAAAAAATCACAAAAGTGGCCACAAGAAATGAGAGGGATTTTTTCTTGCATATCAGAATCAACAACAATGAATAGGTTTTATATTTTTTTGGTGGTCAAAGCGATGGCAAGGTGTGAGGGTAGAAAAAACTCATTCAAAAAGCTGTGTCAACTGAGTCACTAGCTGGGCACCATACCTATATATTAAGCGAAGGTTAAAATTATCATAGTCGATCGCACTGATCAGTCGAGCCCACAAAAATGAGCGTATGACTCAATGAATCTTGTTCTAAAAGTATGAGCGCATCGAAAAATTGTGGGTACAGAAAACATGATTTTTAAACTGTACCAATTGAGCCACTATTTGAGCAACGTACTCCTTTAGTTAGCGTAGGTTGAAAAACCAAAAAAGCTAACAAAATCGAAGCGAAATCCGTGTTGGCTTATATATTAAGGAAAAATTGTATATATTTTAAAATGTTCAGTGGTGGCCACAAAAATGAACTCATTACTAAACTTTATTTACTATTGGCTTTCAGGAGTAAAATCTTTAAACGTGTTTTGTGTTTTTGTTGGTATTGTATAAATGTATCGAAATATTTTGAAGGCAGAAAACATGATTTGAAAAACTGTACCGATTGCGCCACTATCTGGGCATCATACTCATATAACTAGCGAAAGTCGAAAACCAAAAAAACCATCGTAGTCGCAATGAAATCAGTCTACAAAAAAGTGTATTTTATAAACTGATCAGTCGTGCCCACAAAAATTTAATTTGTTCTTGCTTTTCAAGAGTAAAATAGCAAAACGTGTTTTGCGTTTTTGTTACTCGTGTATAAGTGCAACGATGAATTTTGAGTGGAGAAAAAAATCATTTTAAGAACTGTGCCAATTGAGCCACTATCTGGGCACCGTACTCCTATAACTGGCGAAGGTCAGAAAACTCAAAACAAAATTACCGAAATCAAAACGAAGTCAGTGTACAAAAAATAGTGCATTTTGTAAACTGATCAGTCGTGCCCACTAAAATGAACCTATGGCTCGATTAAATTTGTTGAAAAATCGTTAAACGTGTTTTGTGTTTTTGTTGATATTGTATAAGTGTACCGAAACATTTTAAGGTCAGTGAAAATTATCTTAAAGTTTGTGCCAATCGAGTCACTATATGGGCACCGTACTCGTATATCTAGCGGAGGCCGAAAAACTAAAAAAACAACTTTCAAAATCAAAACTAAATCAGTTTACATATATAATGTTTTTTTTTTCGACGAACAGTTGTGGCCACAAAAATGAACCTATGGCTCAATTAAATTTGCTACAGAAGCATAATCGTTAAATGTGTTTTGTGTTTTTGTTGGTATTTTATAAGTGTCTCAAAAAGTTTTTAGATCTGTAATAACGATCTTAAGAACTATGCCAATCGAGTCACTATATGGGCACCGTATTGTTATAACCAACGTCGATCGAAAAACAAAAAAAACAACTCGAAGTCGTAACGAAATTAGTTTACAAAAGGCGTGAATTTTGTCAGCTGATCAGTCGTGCCCCCAAGAATTAGCTTATGTTTCAATTTAATTTATTCTTACCTTCCAGGAGCAAAATATTTAAACGTGTTTTGTGTTTTTGTTGGTATGGTATCAGTGTGTCTAAAAATGGACAGAAATGGACGCATTTGTGAGCAGAAAAAATGATTTTTAAAACTGTGTCAATTGAGTCAATATCTGGGCAACGCACCCCTTTAACCAGCGAAGGTCGAAAAATGTAAAAAAAATATTGAAGTCTATAATATTGTATAAGCTAAAACAATATAATATAAAAGTCGTGACCAAAACAAAATAATAAATGTTTCAAATCTATTTTTTACAATAAGCAGCAAGCCTTTCGAGTTTTGTTGTTTTGCATTTTTTTTTTTGTTGTTGTTGCATCAGTCTGTCGAAAGTTTTGAGGATAGAAAAAAAAAGGAAATTTGTTTAAAAAATCGAGCCAATTAAGTCATTCGTGGGTCAGCATAGTCACACAAATAGCGAAAGTAAATTTTGAGAAATTTCATAAAAAAGTCAATCAAGTTGAAAAATGCGCCGAGAAAGGCTTATGTTAAATTAACATAAGACCTAGTATAATTTATAAGCTGACTTTGGCAATTTTCAGCATCCCAAATTTTTCATTAAAACGCTTAAGTCATACACGTTAAATTGCCAATTTTTATTTGTGCGATAAATTTACTAAAGATTTGCTAATTTATATATAATTTTTTTAAAAACAGTAGGGTTTCAACATTTATAAATTTTTTACGAATTTTGAGATTTTTATTTTTATTTTTTTGCAGAAAACAGCTCAAAACTATGCTTAAGCCATCTATCCTATGGTTTTTTTTATTCTGGTTTTTTTTTGTATTTTTGTGGATTTTTTTCGGTAAAATACTCAAACTTCAGGTTATTAAACGGGGTTATTCAACATAATACCACAGTTTTTTGCATCGTTTTTAAGTTTTCGTATGTAGAACCAAAAAACATCATCTTTGCTTTCAAAGTAATGCATTAAACAATAAATTGCTTTTGTAAATAAGCATAAGTTTCTAATTCCCCTACAATTCTCTCTACCCAAGCCGACTTAGGTGATTTAATTATTGCTTTTTTACGCAAAAGGAGTCATGCCTATAAAAGTGAATGCATTAAATAATTTAACTCTTTTATATCACCATAAAGTGTGTTTTTCTTGTTGTTATGCGGAAAAAGATGTTTTTCAAAATTTTGTCAATTGAGTCAAATTGTTAAGTTTTATTGTTCTTTTGTAATTATTTTGTTGTTTAAGCTTGTTTGAACAGAAATTATGTTTTTTTTTTTTAAATTGATAAAGCCAATTGATTTCAAAGTCATACAACTAGTGAAAGTGTATGTTGTTGAATAATCGTTAGAATTTTCCACAAGCACCAACAAAAATCAAAGAATTGAATTGACTAATTATTCTGTAACACATGTGACCACACAAATTAATAAATACATGTGTCCAATGTTCTTATTTCCCATCAACATTTAAATCGACGAACCTGTTTTTTTGGCAAACTTGCTGACAGCAATTTTTTTTTTTTTCAACTGAGACAATTGAGCCATAAGTTGGGCACCGTAAGCTAGTGAAAATCAATTTTTCGTTCTTTCATAGGAGAATTTTGGAGTTTTAGGCATATAAGTTGCTTTAAATCTTTAAAAATATCTTACATCAGTCGTGCCCACAAACATGAACAAATGAGCAAAACTTATGCCTTACAAACATTTTTGAGAGTGTTTTGGGTCTTAATTTGAGTTACATTAGTGTGTAGGCAAAATTCAAGGACATACAAAATTTTTTAATAACGCCAATCGAGCCATATACAGGGCACCATTGATCTAAAATTAATCAAAATCAAAAACCCAAAAAATGTGCAAGTATCAGTGCAATTAATTTAGAAAATACCACATCACAGTCGTGCCCACAAAAATGCATAAATGAGTCAAATCGTTGTTTCGTAGTTTTTCTTTTTCCTATCAGCAGTCCTCGATTGTTTGAGGAAGTGTGATTTTTTTTTTAAGCAAACACTTTACAAAATCTATTGGCACAAAAAACATTTTTAAAAATTGAGTCAATTGAGCCACTTAGTTGGGCCCCAGTGCTAGTGAAATTCAATTTTTTGCTGTTTCATAGGAAAAAAACGGCACAAAAACCCTATAACTAACAAATCAAGAGACATCAGTTTGCAAACTACAACCAAAAACAATAACAACAACAACCACTACAGGTCATAGCCAATTTAAGCCAGCCATGTCCAAATCTTTTCAAGCACTACGCCTCGGCTCTTCGCCATATCACAAAAAATAATAATTTATGAACCTGCGAATTCATTCTCATGGCCATATTAGAGGTTGTGGCTTGCAGCAATGCTGCAGATCTAAAATTTTTAAAATATTAAAAAAAAATCATGCACGTCCCCATTCAATTTCTACGCCCCACACCCACAACCAACAACCCGCCATGGAGCAATTTTATGAACGCAATTAAAAAAAGACGAAGCGTTCTTCGTTGCATTCGCTAAAAAGGACCAACTCGTCGTCGTAGTCATCGTTGTTGTCGTGGTTGTTGTTATTGCTGCTCCTTTGCTGCAATTCTGCTCCACCACGTTTATAGTAAATTTTACGCAGCTTCAACTTTGTTTTTAATGTTGGCCACGACAAGGGTTCGTTTTGTTTTTTCTTAAAAGTTTTTCTATTTTTGGCTGAAATTAAGTTTTTTCCTTGCTGCATTTTTATTATTCCACCGTTATATACCCACTTTAAATTTTTACACTTTTTTTTAAAAATTTTTTTTTTTTGGGAAATTTTGTGCTCTAGTGTTATGAAAAATGCTGCTGCTGCTGCCGTTGCAACTACTTGGGTGATAATATTTTATTATAATGGCTCCTGCAGCCTCGCTCGTTTCAAGTGAAAATTTATTTTTATCTATTCATAAATTCCTGCTGTTGTTATTGTTGTTGTTGTTGTTGTAGTTATTGAAAGTGCATTTTCGTGCTGTGTTCAAGGCTTATTTTTTTTTTAAAAACATTCTTGAAGTGAAAATTTCTTTTCATATCACTGCAATTGCTTAGTTTTCGGCGCATTATTATAATTTATTCCTTTTATTACTTTTATTAGATTGCATATTTCTTGTATTTTGTTTTGTATAGTAAAAATGCTGCTTAATTGGATTTTGCAGGCTTAAATCCACTTTCTTCTTTTATTTTGTAGTTTTTATAATTTGCTAAATTTCTTTAGTTTTAGAGATAATTAAAACTCAATGTTCAAGCTTGAAAAAATCATAACAAAGTTTCCCAACAAGGTCATGTTATAGCATAGATCTCCATAAATTTTGTCCTTCACAACTTTCGGAAACCTTTTATTTATGGCACTTATCTGAAAATTCACAAATTGGTGTAAAGCAAAGCATGCCAAAGAATTTAAAATTCTATTATATTTATGTTGTTGTTGCTATGCAAATCAATCGTTATTTTCAATAATTGCAAAAGATGATTCCATTCAGCTGCTTTGAAGCTTGTCGTCTGGGCGACAAAAATATTCATATTAAATTTATTTACGACCTTCGATTTTGAAGGAGAAGAAGTTGTGCTACAGCTAAGGTTTTCATCTTAAATTTTTGAAATTTTTGCTTCTTTTTCAGTTAAGAAATATAACACAATTTGAATTGTTTTAAAATGAGTGATTTTCATTTGGTTCCCTGAAGACCACCTGACGTAGAAAATGTAAAAAAAAAATGTCTCTGTGGTTATGCCTACAATGCCTTCAAGTTGTGAAATGGCTTTTTGTAGCTTTTGTTTTTTATTTAGTAGTATTGTATTTGGGTCTGTGGATTTATATAAACTTTGCTCTATAATGCGATGTCTAACCATATTGGCGTCAATCTACAGCCTTAGTTGAATCCTTGTTGCATTTTAAAGTGTTCTGTTTCGGCCCCTTGAGCTGTTACCTTCAAATCTAAGTGTTGACTGGTCATAAGCATTGACGCCAAAATGTTGCTAGAAAAAGCATCGAAATAAGCTCTTAACATTCCCTAGAAAATAACTTAAATATGCTCATAAGATTTAGCTCAAAAACTAGAGAGCAACGAATTTAAATTAGCGCTCGCATTAGAAAAAAACCGAAAAATATGTTTTTGCTGCTTCTTATTCGTGGCATTAGATGAATAAATTCATTGCATGTATATAAAAACTAACAAATTTTATTGATCGTTTTTCTTCTCAGCATTATATTTAAAAATAACATGATACTTGAAGTTTTTGAAAAGCAAATTGTGTCGATTGTCTTGAAATGTTGCTTTGTGCTCTCTGAATACACGTTGAATGTCAGCAGCTCAAGTTAGGTGCATGTTACATGCTGAGATTTCCGATAAATTATGCGGCTTCAAATTCTTCAGATCACGTTTCGCCCCACCAGTGAACAAAATGTACAAAATGGTGTGGCAAAAGAGGATTATTTAAAATGAACAATAAACAAAAAATTTATACGTTCAAGAATTACATGCGTAAGAAATGGATTTTTCGGCGACGATGCGATAAAGGCAAAAGCGGCACAAAAATTCTGCAAGGAGGTTCAATCATATGAAATAAGCTTAAAGTACGTACAGTTCCAAGTTCCAGCCAGTCGCTTTAAGCAGCCTGCTCGGTCGGCACTTATGCACTTTGAGCAGTGGCGGATCTTGGATTCGCAAGAGGGGAGTCCCACGCTAGCAAAAAAACAAAACCAAAATAAAAACAAATTATACGATATGTATAAAAATCATCTTTAATAAAAATTCGTTATAAGTAACAAAAAATTACTTATATAAAAAATAAATAAGTTATACATATATATACTTCGAGGTGCATCCGTGCAATTTCAATTAAATATTGCATAATATTAATATCATTATTAGTAGGTAATATAAAATACATATTGTTTGAAGGTTGAGGTTTGATTAAGCGTATTGGTGCAATCTTTTTATTCATGTTAGATTTAATTTATAAGGCTCGTGCGCCGTTACCGGCACTTCCGCGGGGGTCTATATGTCCATTGCGAATGCCTTTTTTATTGTTTTTGTTACCATGTTAGCCATTGCTTCAATTCATTCCTCAAACCATCCTCTGCTTTTTATAAACCTTTACATGACTAGCAGTGGTGTGTTCACTAACTCTTCCAAGTCTTTGAAAAATCTGATCCCCATATATCGGAGTCAACGATTCTGTAGACTTGAACATTCGCATAGGAGGTGAGTTATTGTTTCCATTTCTTCCGGTGCCCTGCAGCTCTGACAGATGTCTGGTTTTAGAAGTGTGGCCCATTCTATTGTACATTACCCCAATGGAGCAATAGCCTGTTAGAGCTCCAACAAGAATCCGGATTTCTCGTTTGACCAAAAGCGAAAGGCTTTTGATTCTCTTGACATTTAATTTCGGCCAAAGCCTTCAAGATATGTTGCAGTCACCTGTGGAAGCCGAGTTTGTGCTAGAAATATCCCTGGCTTTAAGGTCTATACTCCTTTTGAAGACGCTTATTGGAATGTGCACATCTGTATCAGCTCTGTTTGTACTTGCGGTTACTCCACGCCTCGCCAATTTATTCGCTGCGTCGTTCCCTTCGATATTGCTATGTTCAGGAAACCAGCAGAGAGTGACATTATGGGTATTGCATATACTATTCAGTGCAAGCTTACAGTTTTGCATCGTTCGAGTCGTCGTCGTTTTACTGTCCAGTGCTTTGTTGGCCGCTTGGCTATCCACAAATATTGCTACCCTTGTGGGAGTAAGATTTTTTTCCTATGAATAGCCTGTGTAGCTTTTTCAATAGCATATATTCCTGCCTGAAGAACGCTACAGTAATCAGGAAGCTTGCAAAACTCTTTGCTTTGCAGCGTTTCACAATATACACCCGATCCAGTTCCGTTTTCCATTTTGGAACCGTCAGTGTACAATTGGAGATTGCCGTAGGATTCTACAGCCGTTTCTTCCATTCTTGTCTGCTGGGGATGGATGTGGTGTATTCTGTACCGAATCTCATACTGGTTATTATATAGTCGGTTGCGCTTTTTGATTCCTCGGTTCCAAAGAGATTTAGAATAGATGCATGTCCGAATGTATTGTACTTCCAGGCTTATGATTTGTTGAGGCGAATCTAGCTCTTGGTCGCTGAACACTGAAGGAACTGAGAACACTATGGGGAGGAAATTTAGCATTATTTCCAGACCCATCTGTGGCGTAGATCTCATGTACTCCTATGCACGCTAACCTTTAAATTCCTGTTAGGTAGCTAAGGTAGCTATTTTTGTGCGCTATCGTCCACCATACGAGAGACCCATAGGTTAGAATGGGTCTCACGATCGCTGTATACATCCAGTAGATTATGTGCTGTCGCAGTCTGCATTTTCTGCCAAATGTTCTCTGACAGTGCTTTATTCCTTCTTTTCTCTGTGTTGCGTTTCCAGCTCAGCTTGTTATCAAGAATAATTCCAAGGTATTTGGCTTCCGTGGAAAGCTTCAGAGTTACTTCGTTGAGTTTCGATAATGTGAAACTTTAAATTTTTCTTCTTTTTGTCAACAGAACGAGTTTGGTTTTTATTGGGCTTACACCACGTTCATTCAGTTCTGCTCACCGCGATAGATCTATTCAATGCCCCAGACATTAGTTCACTAACTGTTTGCAGGTATTTCCCACATATTAGGATGGCAACGTCATAGGCATAAGCTACCACTTTTGGTGCTCCAGTTTTGAGTGTATTGAGAATTTTTTCAACCACAATCAGCCAGGGAAGGGGGGCCATGACTCCTCCTTGCGGTGTGACCTTTGTGACCTCTTCCCTCACCACGCTCATTACCATTTGTGAGCTTTTACATCTGCTATTGGAAATTTTATAAATCCACTAGGTCATTTTACTGTTAGCTCCTTTGTCTACTAGAGCATGTTTTATAGAATCTGTGTTTAAATTGTTAAATGCAGCTTCGATATCTAAAAACGTTGCTAAGATATATTCTTTGTGATGAAGGGTTCTTTCCGGGTTCTTTTTGTTTCCACTGATTTACCCTTAAGGTAGGCGTGTTGCACACTATACAGATTCGTACCTTTTAAAGATTCTTTTATGTGAAGATCTAATATTCTCTTCATCAAGAACGATGAGAGACTAATAGGCCTGTAATCCTTTGGTGCTGAGTGTATCGGTTTCGCGATATTTTTGGGACATATCCTGTCCTAAGGCAACCAGTGAAGATTGCTATAAGCCAGGGCATGATACTGGAAAGGGCATGTTGCATCATGGCCGGTAGAAGTACATCTGTCCCTGCAGATTTGTAGGGCTTGAAAGACCCATTCCACCATTCCACAGTTGACCTTGTAACAATGTTGGGGATTTCTTGTAAGGGTTCTGGTATTGTCATTATTCATGTTACTCCGGATTAATTTTGAATTGCATATAGAATTTTTTTTTTATAATGCTATTTAAATAATTCATTATATTCACCCATAGGGAAGTTCGATTACAAGTAGAGGTCAAATGAATTGCTCATGTTCATTTCGAATTGCTGTTTAAATATTATCATAATATGACTACCAGGAATCGGATTTTGTTGATATATTAATTTTTTTTCATCTATTTCATATGCATTTTCTGATGGTTGAAAAATACTGTTTTTAAGGTAATTTTCCATATCTTAAGGTAATTTTTTGGATTTTAATATATTAAAGTATTTTTTTACAGTAAAAAAGTTCGTAGTTGAATAAATTCAAACATTGTTTTTCAACAATGACATATAAGGCGTAATTTTTAAAATTTTCAAAAAAAAAAAAGTATTTTTAATTCATGCTATAAGCCATAGTAACTTTGCTTTAGAAAGATTTGTCAAATTTACCTTTGGAAGTAATCCTTCTAGGTGAGAGCCATTTCGTGTTACTTTTGTAGTCCAAAGAGGGGGAGGGGGTGTAGGGAGTGAAACGGCTTTAAGAGCTTATTTTCATTGTTTTTTCCATGCAAGTGCAAGGAGGGGGCTAAGTCCCTTTTAACCCTTATGTGGATACGCCAATGACTTTGATTTTATTACTAGGTGCGGCCCTAACTAGATCCATTAAAAAAATCCTTTTTTGTTTTAATTACATTCCAATCAAGTAAAAAATACTTATTTAAAGAAGTAATAATAAAAACTAAATTTCAGACAGATGCTTGGAAGTTTGCTTTGAATTGCATTTTCATATAGTTTTTCCTGGAAGATTTGTAATGTGTATATTTTGTTAATGGGAGAAGAAACATTTTTGGCACATCAATATTTTGATGGCTTTCTTGATTGGGTAGAATGCTCTGCTTTACAAAAAAAATAAAAAATTACAAATAAGGAAGAAAATTAATAATGCATCCAGGATGCATATACATTCCTTCATTATGTTAAATGACAATTTTTATATAGAAATCGTTCAAAATTGGAAAGTGGACGAATAATGAATATGGGCATTTATATTTGTCGAACGTTACCTTGCCACATATTTAAAGAGGAAAAAAGGCAAAGTAAAACATATTTGCATTTCCTATTTAGTTTACATTATAGCTCTTATGTAGCATTTTAATTAGTGCCAAAGTTTATAGTAGGTCTTCTCGTTCCAAAAGAAAAGAAAATGCAAAAAAAGAAGCAATTCGAACGTGACAAGAATGGAAGTAGTATTCGTGTCCATATAAAGAAAGAGAATTCAGAATTCAGCGAAATCCGTCACAAGTTTGAAATAATGTTACCTTATAATATATTTTACTTGATTCAAATATATTCTTTAATTTTTTTTTTTATCATTATATGACGTGACACGTGACATTTTTAACGTGACATTTTTTCATTATGATTCAATTGAGTAATTAAGTAATTAGGTAATTAAGTAACTAAGTAGTTAATTAATTAAGTAAATAAGTACAAAATTAATTAAGTAATCAAGTACTTAAGTAATTAAGTAATAAAGTACTTAAGAAATGAAGTAATTAAGGGGTTAAGTAAATAAGTAACTAAGTAACTAAGTAATTAAGTAATTAAGTAATTAAGTAATTAAGCAAATAAGTAAATAAGTAATTAAGTAATTAATTATTTAAATAATTAAGTAATTCAGTAATATAGTAATTAAGAAATTAAGTATTTAAGTAATTAAGTAATTAAGTAATTAAGTAATAAAGTAATTAAGTAATTAAGTAATTAAGTAATTAAGTAATTAAGTAATTAAGTAATTAAGTAATCACAACAATGCTGTGATTTGATCATCACAGTAAATTAATTTATGTATCAATCGCTCAAATAAATAAAATTTAAATGTTTTTCTAAGATATTAACATCAAATAATACGATTTTATAACTTTAAATTATTTATTCAGGGTGGATCTTTGAGCGGAATTGCCTATATTTAACTCAGAATAAATAATCAGAATGATAATCTCTGTGAAATAAAGATGCAGTAGATTTTAATTGAGTTTACAGAAATTATTTCAAATACAGTCCAATCTTCAAAGATAAATTCTGGGCAAAGTATTTGTTCAATTTTACAATGGGTTTGCTGACAACTTTTGCTGGCCAAAATTCTGAAAGGCTCTATAAGGGGGTTTTTGGGGTTGCTAATTTCGAATTTGATGTCAAAACTTCTAAATTTTACATGACGACTTTAATGTGGCCCACAGTATTTCGACTCCATATTCGGATTTTCGGAATTTTCGGAATATTTGGAATTTTTTATTAAAATTAAAATCATCGACAACTCCCTTATACCAAGTTTTTCACACTTGTAAGGCATTTTTCTTCCAAATGAGACTTTATTTGCTGAAGTTTTGATCGATACCTTAGCCCATTCAACCCTTTTAATAAAATAAGTAAATTTTTTAAAAAAACATTTTTTTTTAATTCATTTTAAATTCATTTGAAATTTAAGTGCATTATTTATTAGAACTTATTATATAATATCCAATTTATTATCACAAATTATATTTTTCTCTTCAAAAACGTTTTCTTCATCGTCGTCATCTGTACTTTTATTTGGGTCTTCGTCCTGTTCAAGCACATAAGCTTCAGTGGGACCTCCAGAACTTAATAGAGACATAACTTTTGGTATAAGCATTGCATGTTTCCTTTTGTGTTAGCGTGTACTTAAACGCAAAGATAAGTGGATGTGAAGAATCTATAGCCATTTTAAAAACATCAAAAAAGTTATCAGTGTGGCTAGTTTAGCGGGTGTGATGTAATTTATAAGCTTTATTAAATATATGCCCTGATTCAGACGCATCCTCACCAAAACAGCCAACTAGAAGTATTGTGTGTTTACATTATTTGTTTGGAGTGGATTAGTTCCTTGTTCCTTGTTATTTGATATTCTCGTTTCACGAAACTCGGAAAAGCTCGGAATTTTTGAAGCAGAAGTCGTCTGAAAATAGTGTTTTTCTTAAAAATCGCAAAAAATCGCAACACAAAACATGATAAAACAGACTTATTACATCCAAAATTATTATTTTTTATTTGTTCTAGGCTGGTCAAACTTGGGATTTTGCAAGTTCATACAAACTTAAGAATTAAACAAACACAATAATTTTATAGGTTCCATTAAACAACTGAATTTATCACTGCACCCGATCTTTTCTTAAAAGTTACATATATTACAATTAAATTACTTACTATCATTGCTATTTTCCATAGTATACTTATTTTTTAACTTTTTTCTTTTAAGCATGAATAATATTTTAATAACCTTACAATTACATTCATAATTCTACTCAGAAAGCTCAAGTTTGATGGTTTGCTGTTAAATGGTAAATTAGGTTTTACAAAAACATAATGCTTTATTTGTTTGCTCTGAAGTATTTGCTATTAGATTGTAAGCAACAAAAAAAAAAACAATAGCATACTGTGACAAAAACAGGTTTTGACCAGCAAAAATGATCGACGGGATCATAGTGCATTTCTGTAATGCGATCTTTTAAAATATTTCATGTTGGGAAAAGTTGGCGTTATGAGAATTTGGGAAATAAAAATATCTTTCTTTCTACTAGGAGTTGCAAATATGATTAGTTTGACGTATTTTAATTGGATATTCAAGTTTATAATCCATAGAATTCATTGAAAAGTCAATATAGACAAATGCTCAGTAAGCCGAGAAAAAAACTTATGTTAAATTGAAAAACAAACTAGTATAATTTATAAAATGGCTTTGGCAGTTTTCAGCCACCTAAGTACTTCATCAAAACGCCTAAGTTTTACATGTTGACTTGCCAATTTTTATTGGGTGATAAATTAACCAATTATTTGGTAATTTTTTATATACTACTGTAAAAAAAAATAACTTCAAAAATATAACTTTTTTTCGGGCTTTGGTTTTTTTATTTTCCGTTTTTTGAAGCTGCGTTCTGACACACAAATTTTTCTTTATCAACACCGTTTTTTTCTTAGAAATTAATGACATCTTGGCTTTTCTTGCTGATTGACGTCTATTATAACAAGAACATTAAATTAAATTAAATTAAATTAAATATTAAATATGTACAAAAATGTTACCTTCGCATGTCGTAGGAAGGCTGCTTAGATCAGTTGGTAGAGCGATGGACTGGCACCAAAAGTTCCAGGTTCGATTCCGCACGGCGGGCAAAGATATTTTTTTTCTTTTTGTTGCTGAAATGCAATAAAATTTACTGGTGTGAATATTGAAGTGAGTTTTTTAATTTACTTTATGTTATTTTTGAATTTAAAAGTGGTTTTATTACAAAAAAAAAATCATTTAATTATCAAATCTATCTTTCTCTCGTGTGTCTAATGACGCAGCTGTATTTTGTTTTTGCAAAAAATAGCTCAAAACTATGCTTAAGCCATCCATCTTAGTTGTTTTTTAATTTTGTATGTTTGGTTTTTGGACTTAGGTGAATCAAATATTGTTTGTTGACAAGGTATCGAAGTATGTGCTTTCAAAGCGATGTTTTAAGCAATAAATTGCTTGGGTGAATAAGCATAAGTTTATAATTCCCATACAATTCTCTTCACCTAAGCCGACTAAGGTGATTTACCAATTGCTTTTTTTCTCGGTGTAGGAGTTAATGGATCATCTAATTCACTTTCTTATAATGGACTTTCATACTAAATTCTGATGTGTTGTAAGATTTATTTTTTGTCTTATATACCATTTTGTATAAAGAATAATCCCTTTTTATATAAAATTGACTCGTATTGGGATATCTTAAAATGGTTTCATTCAATAGAGTGTGAGCATCTTTATATACGTATAAATTATTTACATTTTTTTCTTTTTAAAACAGCTTTTTAATACCTTAATTCTCTTGGAACTGCAATAACTCATAGAAGATAAATTGCAAAATAATAAATGAGCTGTGTACTCTATCTAATTATGAATAAAGAGTTTCGTCCTACACTTTCACACTGCGTGTGAAAAAAATTTATGTCACGAAACTTTTGCAAAAACTTTCATATAGGTAAAATATCTGTAATATTAATGTTTCTGGCCTATGGCGCACTCCACTAACAACTTCATCGTTGTCGCGGTCATTGTCGCCATCCTCATCATGATGTCGTTTGGTATAATTAATAAAACAATGGCTGCCTGACAAATGCTATAATTTTTGTCTTATCGAAACTTTTGTTTCCAAGAGCATTGTGTGGACAGCAAGAAGTGTTCAATGTGTGTGTGTGTGTGTGTTTATCAGTATGGTGTATATTTGTATGATGTGTTGCCTGCTTACAACCCAATGATTCCGACTTGTGTCAAAAACATACAATACTGGTCTTATATTGAACAGCAGCAACATATCAGGTACTTTATAACTATGAAGTTCTATGTAACAGGATATTACAAGGCAACCTACAACAACAACAACAACAACTTAAATAACAACAGCGTTAATAATAGCACAAATAACAACAGCAGCAGCAGCAGCAGCAACAACTTAATAAGCCTTAATAAAATAAACAACTAAACATCTAAAACAACAACAATAACAACAGCAATAATAATTTCCGAGCATGTGGCTGTCGAGACATTGAAGCCTACTTTACCTGGTGGGTGTTGGTTGGCATTGTAAGTAACCGTTAGATTGCGTTATGGTTGCAAGAGTAGCTAAGTTAAATATACGTGTGCGCCCGCTGCGTGCCACAAAATAAGGCAGCGACAACATGAACACCAACAACAACAATTTGTGACATGTTGCTGCTGCTAGAAGACGATGGCATTTTTCGGTTCTCCTCCAACTACTCCAAAGAGCACCACAAAGTCGACAGCTAGCGCCCTCTGGCGCTTCATAAAGTTTTTCATAACCCTCAAATGAAGTGAGTGAAAAGTGTGTGTTTGTGTGTGCGCTGTAACCAAACTGCATTATGACCAACATCTAAAGCAGCACCTAAGAACGTCCTTGCTAGAATGTTGTTGTAGTTTTTTGTTGTGTTACCTTTTTTGTTGCATTGAATTTTGTAACTATTGTTGTTGCTTTTGTTGTAGTTTCAACGTTGTTTTTCGTGGTGTTGCTGATTATGAGCTGGTTGCAGTGAATGCCATGTTTATAAAGTGTTGCCTGGTTATGCGCGGCACCTGCTGACGTGCCTCTTTATCAAAGTCTAGGAAGTTGTTGTTGTTGTTGCTCTAGTTTAAAGCAGTGTTCCTTGCTATTATACATGCAGCGAAAACTATCAAAACTTAAAGTAAATAATGCATTGCGTTGCAAAAGCGAAGCCATTGCCACATTATTTTATATATATATATTTTTTTTGTCCAACTCAATATTAAGTGAGAACTAAAAATAGCGCAAAAATTTTATAAAAATTTAAAAATCTCATCCACTCATGCGAAAACTGAGAAATGGTAACACTGCAAGCAAGCACTCACCTAGTTAAGATGCAAGCGCACCGCAACTCGCCACTTCTACCCCCACCCCAACCTCACTAGCCCCACCCAACTTGCTGTTGTGCGTTTTTCTAAAAAGTTGTTGGGCCAAAACGAAAAAACTTTTACTTAAACATAACATAAAAGTTGTGTACAACCAAAACAAGCTAGCAAGCAAGACGAGTCTTTTTCTCTAACCGCTTCCGGCCATGAGCAGGAGTGGTAGACGCACGGGGCCAGTCAAGTAGGGTTGACGGCATACTTGAGAAAATTTACTCGTGTTCGTGCTTGTTTTAAAGTAATTATTTTTCTGAAACTTATTTTAATTTTCTATTAAATAAAAGCTTGCTACTTATTTGAGTAGCAAAAGCTACGCACACTTCAACTACCTGCTTACTTGCCCTCAGCCTATTGTGGAGTAGCTACTCGACTTGTTGCAAAGTTTTTCGGCTTGTGAAAAAATTCTGCTTTGTTGTTTTTATTTTTTACTATCAGTTTTGCTATGCAATTTAGAAAATTGCGCGAGTATTTGAAGATCTGCGCTTATTGAGATTTGTCTGGATTATCATTGAAATTAATGGAAAAAGTATATAAATGGAAATAAGTTAATGGATGGATATTCGCGTTTCCATTGAAATTTGAGCAAAAAATTTAAAATTTCGACAGCAGATTAAAGAGGAGTAAATGTGGTGGGCTTATTTTCTTTGTACTACCTAAAGTTGAAAAAGTATTGAAAGAAATTTAGAAAAAAGAAGGTTTAATTTTGTCTATTTTATAATGGGGCGCTTTCAATCGGAAATTTAATATTTTTCTTAGCGCAAGTTAGTATTTGGTCAGCGAAAAAGGTAAAAAAGAGATTTTTATTCGAAGAAACCGTAGAAAAAATCGTCTCGAAACTGGTATCAAAATTTTTGACGCATGAAAATATTGTTTGAAAGAATTCATAAAAGCTATTAGATCCAAACAAAAAAAAACTAAATAAAAACCTTCGTATCATGTGTTGCTAGTTATATACCTTCACAATGTTGAAATCAATGCTCATTTATAAATTTTCAAATGTCAAATAAAATTAAATAATATAAAATAAAACAAATTAAAACAAAATCAAATGAAGTCAAAGCCGAAGTCGAAGTTAAAGTCAAAGTCAAAGTCAAAGTTAAAGTCAAAGTAAAAGTCAAAGTATAAATCAAAGTCAAAGTCAAAGTCAAAGTTAAAGTCAAAGTCAAAGTCAAAGTCAAATTCAAAGTCAAAGTCAAAGTCAAAGTCAAAGTCAAAGTCAAAGTCAAAGTCAAAGTCAAAGTCAAAGTCAAAGTCAAAGTCAAAGTCAAAGCCAAAGTCAAAGTCAGAGTCAAAGTCAAAGCCAAAGTCAAAGTCAGAGTTAAAGTCAAAGTCAAAGCCAAAGCCAAAGTCAAAGTCAAAGTCAAAGTCAAGGTCAAGGTCAAAGTCAAAGTCAAAGCCAAAGTCAAAGTCAAAGTCAAAGTCAAGGTCAAAGTCAAAGTCAAAGTCAAAGTCAAAGTCAAAGTCAAAGTCAAAGTCAAAGTCAAAGTCAAAGTCAAAGTCAAAGTCAAAGTCAAAGTCAAAGTCAAAGTCAAAGTCAAAGTCAAAGAAAGAATATTTAAATCAAGATGATCCACCGTTTAATGATCCAAAAATTGCATCACACATACAAGGAACGGAACGACATGTTCAATTTCTAGCTAGCGTTTCCAAACGGGTTATACCGGAAAATGTAGAGGCTGTTATGGCGACGACATTAGAGAGCCGTGCGAAATTGCCCAGACTTGAAAGTAAAAAAGACTTCAAACAATAATTTTTTTGGTTTCTTTTCTATAACTAACTTAAATTAATTTTTTCATTTACATATGTTCTGACAAAATAAATTTCAAAAGAGAAAAAATAGATATTATTATAAATAAATAATAAATATTATTATAAGTAAATAAATAAAAATAAAGAAAAAACATAGCTATTTCGCTGATTTTTTCATGTAAAGTGCCAAAACTGGTGATTTTTTGAAATGTTTGTATGGGGAACCCCACAGGGGGGTTCCAGGGGGTGTGCCACTGGCATGGGTGGGTCAAGCCTCCAAAGTTAGTGGGGGTCGGTCATACTTTTGGACTCGATTGGAGCACTCTAAATGGGTCAAAGTGGGATTTTTCAAAATTTGCCCCTACCCAAAAGTTCGACCCAAATTGGGGGACATCAGAATTCGTTTTAGAGACATGGTTCCTTCGGCAAAGTTTCTTATTTTGATATCTAGAATACGATTTTCACAGAGCATTGAGCGATTTTTAAATCGACCCGCCCTAATATATATATATATATACAAAAAACTATTTTCAAATAGTAGGTATTTGTCTTAAAACTAAAATTATATCTCTATTTAGAACTGTTTGAAATAGTATTATCTTCAAACTAAAAGCAGTGTTAAAATCCATAGTATTTTTGTATATAAAATTGTTAAGTTTCAGTAGATCATAATTATGTTATACTGAGATAAATAACGTTTTTCTAAAACAAACTAATTCGGTGCTATGCCTCAAAACACGCTATGGCAATTCTCCCAAATCATGCAAGCCCCCATAAAATGAAATCAAAGAATAGTCAACATCAAACAAATCAATAAATTTCCCTTTAAATAACACATGTTTTAAAAGAATTTTGCAACTTAAAAATTTCAATATTATTCCCTTGTTATCTTTTCTATTCGTATTTTCTATTTATTTATATTATTAAAAAAGAGTTCTCTAAAACAATTTCAATTGAAAACCTCTATAAAAGAAAACATTTTCATGTCAATCTGAGAAACGCTTTAAATTCTATTCCATCATAATTTCACAAAAAAGTAAACGCTTATCTTATATTCTCTTCCAACTAATGTTGATTTTTATACAAAAACAATACGCGTGAGTTTTGAACTTCATTGTTTGAGTTGATGTAACTCATAATTGCTGGAATAAAAATATGAAAAAAAACATTTAAAATATTTCAACTTCCAAAGCTAAGTAAAGTCAAATAAAAGTCGGCCGTCATTCGTCTATTTTAATTTTCATTTACATTAGCATAGGAAAGAACAAAAACGAAACGAAAAACTTTTGATATTTGAATCCGAGAATTTGCCATCGTCTGTCTGAGTTGTTGTTTCAAATTTGACAGAACAAAAAAGTTTTATGTTCTTACTTTCCTCTTTTTTTTCTATTCAACTGTTTTTTTATATATATATATATATAACGAAAGTCTGCAAATGCAGTTGAAAATAACTGGCAATACCTGTACCTACATTTTAGCTTACTCTGGAATTTGTTGTTTTTGTAATTTTTACTTGTACCAGCAGCTGCTGCATAGAAATTAGATAGCATACATTTCTGTCTATGTCTAAATAAGGTATCACTGGTAAAAATCTTGCCAATGAGTAACACGTGTTGAAATTCTGTAAGACAGCCAACAATTGTGTTTAATATCTGTTTGGGTAAAACACACAAAATTAATTAAAATACCTTAATTTCTGTGGCTTAAAAGTCTATTTTAACCAAATATATACTCAAACTCAAAGCGAATTCAAAGCTTCAGGTTTAGTACTCAAATTTTTTTGCAAAGCGCTCATTTTACATTAATGCTAATCCTTATCTGCTAACACCAAACGTCCGACCCAACAAACGGCATGGTTGTTGCTAACATTCTTATCCATAAAAGCCGCCATAATATTAGAACAAAGCTTGTGTGTATAGGTGTGAGAGTGTAGGTGTGTGTAAGCGTGTGTGAATATGTGTTTGTTTCGGCGTGTGTTGAGGTTAAGCTTTTACAATAAACTCACATGAAATTACGATATGTTGCCTGTATGTTATCAGCAGTATTCTATATGCAGGATATACTACAGTTTACTCAGCCCCTGACTGTAATGCTAGCAGATTTAGTAATTCTGCTACTAATTTGATTTGGCAGGTAGATTGAATTAAGGGCTTAACAATAATAATTCTTTTGAAAAGTTGACAAAAATTATAATAGATATAGAGACTAACATTATATATTAGATAGTACTTTATTTATGTTTTTTTCCGTTTGAAATCTTTCTATCTTTCCATCTGAATTTCGTTGATATTATTTTTTTATTCGTATTTTGTTTTCATATTAGTTCGTTTTTATTTTCTAAATATTTTTGAGGACATGGAAAGGTCCGCTAGCGTACCTTTGTGAGCGTTACGTTAATAAAAGGTACTCGGAAAATCATTTGCGCTTTATCGCTTATCTTATACTTTATATCTGTATCTATCTATATCAGTGTGGGCCAGCGCCTATGCACGCGTGCATCGTGAACCCTGTCTGTTTCTGGGCACAACTGAAAGAACAGTGCAAGTGTTTTTTTTGGTCGACACTGATCTATATTTTGAATACTTTATCTAATTCTTTATAAATGAGATTTTATTCCGTGTTTCTACCAAATGGTTCCCGCTCAGGAACGAGAGCGCAAATAAGACTTTTAATGCTTGTGAAAGAACTGTACGAGTCATTTATGACATTGAGATGACATGAGATTGTTATCGAGAAATTTCCATGAAATGGTCGAAAAATTATTAAAAATTCTCCACAAATTATCGATAATTTATTAATAAATGATCGAGGAATCTTCGGAATATTATCGACATATCCTCGATAAGTTATCGAAAAATCTCCGTGAAATTATAAAAAAATCCTCAAAATATTATCTACAAATATCGAGAAATTCGTGATTAGTTATTGAGAAATTAGAGAGAAATAATCAATAAATCCTCCTCACATAATACAAAAATTTTCAAGAAATTCTCAAGAAATTATAGTGAATGCCTGTCGAAATTATTGAGAAATACTCTATAAATTTTAAAAAATAATCGATAAATCCATAAAAAACTATCGATAATTCTTCGATAAATTACCTAAAAATCTTCAAGAAATCCTAGAGAAATTAAAGAAAAATCTTCAATAAATTATAGAGAAATTGAATGTAAGTCCTCAATGGATTATCGATACACTATCAGAAATTTTTGAGAAAATATCGAGAAATTATTAAAAAAAAATTCTTGAGAAACTATTTCGAAAGCCTATAAGGCCTAATGCGAAAGCCCAATAATCTCAAAATCCTAGAGGAATTATGGAGAATCTTCTTCGAGAATAAATTATCGAGAAATTGTCAAGAGTAATTCTCGAGTAGTTAAAGATAAATCGTCTAGAAAATATTGACAAATCTTTGATAAATTATTGATTAATCTTTCAAAACACCTAGTTGGTTTATCAATAAATTATCGAAAATTTATGGATTTATTATTTTAAATTCCTCGAGATATTATTGCGAAATCCAAGTAAATTATCGAGAAATCCTCAGTTAGTTATCAAAAAGTAATGGATAAGTCCTCAATAAAATATCAAAATATTATCAAGAAATTATTTAGAAATTATACAGAAATTAACATGAATTCCTCAGTAAATTTTTTAAAAAATCCTCAATATCAGATGCTCGAGATTCTACAATAAATAATCGAGTATTTATCAAGAGATTTTTGAATAATCCTCTAGAAACTATAGCGAAATCCTAGAGAAATTTTCCTTAACAAATTATCGAGATACTATAAAGAAATCCTCGATAAATTTTCAAGAAATTATCGATAAATTATTTGGAAATCATTGAAAATTTTCGAGTAGCTTAAGATAAATCGTCTAGAAGGTATTGAAAAATCTTCGATAGCTTATCGATAAATCGCCCAAAAACCATAGTTAGATTATCGATGAATTATCAAGAAATTATCGAATATTTATAAATTTATTATTTTGAAGTCCTCGAGAAATTATTGCTAAATCGTAGGGAAATTATCAAGAAATCCTCAAAAAATTATCGAAAAATTATGGATAAGTCATTAATAAATTATCAAAAATTTATCAAGAGTTTATGGAGAAATCCTCAAGAAATTATTCAGAAATTCTAGAGTAATTAGTGTGAAGTCCTTATTAAATTAAGCAAAAAAATTACTTTGAAATAATATAGAAATTATGAAGAAATTATCCTGAAATTATCAGGAACTTATTGAGAAATTATCGAGAAGTTATCGCAAAATCCTAAAGCGAAATTATCCTCGTTGTTAAATTATAGGGAAATCCTCGATAAAAAAATTTTACAGAGAAATCGTCAAGAAATAATCGAGAAATCTCCGATAAATTATCGATAAGTTGTTAAGAAATATCGATGAGTGTGGCGGCCGTGGCGCAGTGGGTAGAGTATGTGGCCCATACGGTAGAGAACCCTGGTTCTATTCCCACCTGACACAGAAATTTTTTTCAATTGAATTAATTTTTTTGTTCGGCTGTCACCTCTCTGCAGACAAAGGCAAACCTCAGAGAGTAAAATATACCATGAAAAGCTTCATTAGAACGTAAGCCGTTCGGAGTCGGCATACAACTTGTTCGTCCAGTTCTTGATCATTTGTGTTAAAACATTTCATAATACGCACAGCACAATTGATCGTAAGAAGTTCGGTCAAAGTCCTTTCAAGGGCTGAAATGGCCATTTCGTTTTTTTTTTTATTAAATTATTGAGAAATTATTCAGAAATCCTCGAGAAATCATTAATCATTAATTAATTAACTATCGTGAATTTATAGAGGAACTATTTATAGATTGTCGACGAATTATCAAAAAAAAAAAAAAAGACGAGAAATCATCGATTAATTGTTGAAAACGCCACGATAAATTCTTTAAAAATTATTGAGAAATCCTCAAGAAATTATAGAGAAAATATTGAGATATCCTGGATAAATTATTAATAATAATAGAAAAATGTTTGAAAAATCCACGAGAAACTATCGATAATAGTTTCTGTGACCCATCTAAGAGCTCTATTTTGCCCTTATTTCATTGATGTTCATGTACAGCTTATGAGCGGACCCAATCAATTGTCTCATTTGCGTACGGATTCGTAAACGTGTGCGTTAAATATTTTTGTCGTTCAAATTCTATTGCAATGATAATTTGTAATTTGGATCTCGTACGCTGACATCAGACGTTATAAAAAATGCACGAGAGTCTAACAAACTGAACTGTGACCTAGATCGCGTGCGTATACGATTGGACCCTTCCGTTATCCCAACATTTTTAAGAAAGTTGTTCCAATATAAAAAAAAAAAAAAACGAAAAGGCCATCTCAGCCCTTGAAAGGACTTTGACCGAGCTTCTTATGATCAATTGTGTTGTGTGTGATGTGAAATGTTTGCACACAAATGATCGAGAACTGGACCTACATGTTTTACGCCGACTGCGAACGGCTTATGTTTTCAAGAAACTTTTCATGGCAGTTTTTACTCTCTGAGGTTTGCCATTGTCTGCAGAGAGGTGACGGCCGAACAGAAAAATTAATTCAATTGAAAAACTTTTCTGTGTCAGATGGAGGATTCGAACCTGGGTTCTCTGGCGTAAAGGTCACACACTCTACCCACTACGCCACGGCCGCCAAATTCTTCCAATATTGACTTTTAAAATCTCCTTTTCATTTCCATATTTCATTTAAAATCTTTCAATATCCAGTCTTGAATACTCCACGCCACAATTTTCCTGTCTTCTAATTGAAATCTTTCCCAGTTTTAAATTTTTCGATTTCCAATTTTCCATTTCCATTCTGCTTATATCCAATCTTATCAATGTTTTTATTTTTAATTTCTTATTATCAAAATTCCAGCATATCAAATATTCAAAAGTTGAAATTTTCAAACGTTTCAATATATTATTTTTTATCATATTTGTAAATTTAAAATATTTTTAAATTTAAATATTTTAATATTTCCATTACCAGTCAATAATTTTACAACCTTCATCTGAATGAATGTGTTTTCATCTTCAAATACTCCATAATTACACATTTTAATTTTTTAACATTCCAATATTTTAATTTCAGAAATTCTAATTTAATCATCTTCAAACTTTCAAATTAACAAATCGTCATAATTTCCTATCTGCCAATATTCCAGTCTTCCAATATTCCAATTCCTTTTATCGATCTATTTTTATTTTACATCTTTTCTTCTTCTTTCATATTTTATCTTGTATCTTTCAACTTGTATACTGTATCTTTCATCTTTCAACTTCTATCTTTTATCTTTCCCTTTTCATCTATCATGTTTTATCTTTCATCTATCGTATTCCATTTTGCATCTTTCCATCTTTTATCTTGCATCCTTCATCTCACATTTTGTATGTTTCAGCTGTAATCTTTCGTCATACAATTTTAATTTTCCATCTCTCATCTCTCATCTTCCACATTTATGTTTTCATCTTTTAAATTTCTTCTTCAAAGGCAAAATTCTAAACCGCAACATAAAAAAACAAAATTATGTATAAAATTTTATGATCTGAGGTTACCAATTTCGAACTTAAAATTCACAAATTAAAATTAAAAAATTAGGAATGCAGCATTTCTGAAAACCTAATGGCTGAACATTATATATTAAAAATTCCCAAAAATCAAAATTACTGTATGCCAATCCTTATACTTATACTTGAAACTTGCGGTTAAAATAATTTCTTCTATTAAAACTTGTTAATAAAACCACGAGTTTTTCCCTTAGAAAAAAAAAATAATATTTTATCTTTATTTCAACATTATTTTTCATTTTATTTCTTTCCACTTAACTTTTAATCACATTTATTTGTTTACATATTTATTTATTCAAATTTATTATTTACATTTTTTTTAAGGTATGACTACTGCATTGCGTTTTGTTGCTTTATTTTCATTTTAAAAAATTATTTTGTATCCTGTTGATTTCACTCTTCAGTTTATAATAATTTTGTATAATTTCTGTAACCTACCTGTACAAATGGAAGTGAATCCAAATAAATGTGCGAATTTAAGAATTCGTTTGCATTGTATGTAAGCTGATATTGTTACAATTTAATCATGACCACTCAATGAGAACATTTTGATACCATTACAATCTGCCAACTCCAATCTGTTTTTGTTGTTAGATATATGCTTGTATATAAGCCAGCACTGTGGATTTACCACCACCCGCAAGCATGTGTCTTTTAGGGCTATTAATGCGGCGTTTCCACCCCAAAACCGGATCTGAGCTTAATTATTTAAAGCGCTTCCGTAGGTACTAGCAAGCTAGATAGTATGTATTTTTTTTGTGCCAACACTAATTGTTTCAATATAGTCTGCAATCCGGCAGATAGTAAAATTTTCCGCTCATAACGGCAGCAAACTGCCGCCCTTCAACCCCTGCTGGCAAACATGGCTGCATCATTTGCCATATTCAACGCACAATTTTTTTCATATAATAAACGTTGATGATGAGCTTGCTCGTTGGTACACATTCGACGACAAGTTAAAAGATTTTCCGCTCTGCTTTTACAACGTTCTGTGTATTAGTGGGTGTAGCAGATGTGTGTGTGTGCTTGTGTGTGCGTTGACAATTGTATCCCTGCTTATTGTCAATTTATTCAGTTATCCTTAGGCACATAAAATCTGCTCAATTTGCAGCAGCTACAAATTCTAGACTAGAAAACTACAAAATCATTTATTTCCTTAACATGGCCACATTTTGCTTGACTTGTATTTATATACGTATACTTAATATATATTCTAAGCATGCTTTATAAAGCCGCCTTGGCTTTGTTTCATTCAATCGTTTGTCTGACATTGTGACAAAGTAAACTTTAAATTTAAGCTGTGTGCCATAAGGCACACAAAAAATTTACAAAACTACGGCAATTGACAACCCTTTGCCATGCAGAACACGGCTTAAAATCCGTCAATAAAAAGTAAAAAAAAAATCTGTTAAAGTAAAAAAAAAAGAAACAAACAAATAACCCAGCAAAATAATCATAAAGTATAATACAAGCAACAACAAAAACAAAAAAGAAACAAAAATGTCAAATAAAAGCTAGAAAATCTTGCGAAACGAATACAATTTAGGCAAATTTGCCTGTTGGCAATCCTTTGTACCCGACAGTCAGTCAGGTCAAAAAATAATAATAATAACCCAATCCCACCCAACTCAGGTCACCCCAAACCAGTGGCTAAGCCAACGAACCCATTTAAATTATCTTAAAAAGCAAGCGTTTTGGAAAAGCTAAGCTCGATTGGCGCTCGGTTGAACTTTGAGACCGCTATATAGGGAGCTTTAGAAGTGTTAAAGTTACACGTACTAGTCTGGGTCAAAAACACCCAGAGAAAAAAATTACGATGTCGAAAACTTAGTTGTGAATTATAAATATTAAGAAAATAGATACTTTAGCTGTTCTAGAGAAGAATATATGTATATACAAAAAAAAAACTCCACTGAATATTCGAAAAAAAACTTTAAAAAAGTTTTATTTTTTAACTTTTATTTTTAGGTAAATATTGTCTGTATTTTATTATTAAGATATTTTTTATTTTTATTTAAGTGAATACTTCTTTAGGAGCGTTGAACACTTTTTGGGAGTGGTAAAAGTTATGAATTCGCGTCAGCACTGTTAACATTAGCAATGTTAATGTCAGCAATGTTATATCGCCACCACTGTTAATGTCATCACCACTGTTAATGTTAAAGCCTGCATTTCTTATTCAACTACAGCAGAAAATATACCGAGGATTTTGTGTTTTTGGTATGATGACCCCCAGTAGAGTAATAGATAGGACATAGGTATGTTGAGAAGAGATGTTAAAAGGCAAAAAATAATAGAACAAGCTCATATATTTTACCCCTGTAAGTCTCAACTCGGAAGAGATATGTACTTTCATCCATGGTAGAATAAGAGAAGGTAGACTGCCGTAACCGTCAAAACAAATTAGACAGCTCATAGAAAATCTGAAAGCGATGAGAATGTTTTAATTGCAAAAATTTAAACAAAAAAGTGATCTGTATTGATATCGACAATATTGGCTAAAAGAAAGAGAGCGCAGTCCGAAGACCCCTATAGCGATCAAAAATCTTCATGTCATCATAGTTCAATATCTGCAAACTGCTGAAACTAAGACCGACTATGAAAATATAAGAACAACAACTAGCACAACATAAGCCCTTGAGTAGTAAAAAGCTTTGATCTATCTTCGGAAAAGACCTCACTTTTCACCAAAAAAGGTATGCATCAAAATTAGATAAACTCTTAACTGCTTTATCATAACTTGTACCGCGTCCATGTATTTCGAAGTAATTTACTTGTAACATTGATGAAACAAATAGAATATAAACAGCTTAGTGGATCACAGCGATCATGCAAGACAACTGATGAGTTGGTGTAGCGGCCGACGAAACAATCTGTTTAGTCTGCTGTGTGATTACTGCTGTAAATAGTAACAGGGTATTGTTGTTGTTGTTGGTTGTTGTCAGTAAACAACAACGATCCTGAGCTCCAAAAATATACTACTAAATAATTGAAAAATGATAAGAGTTATTAAACACAAAACATATAATCAAAATTTTAAATTAATTTAAAATACAACAATAATAAAATTCCGTAATAATAAAATTGAGTTCTTTTAAACAAATTTTATAAATATAAAATAAAATTAATTTATTATAAAAAAGTCAATTTATTGGCTAATTATATACTTTGTTATATGTACCTTTTCGTTTTAAATTATTTTTTAAGGAAATGTTGTAGGGAAGATTTTTAAAAATAGATTTAATAAAAATAATTCATTAAAATAGTTAAGATAATCAAATTATAATTATATATTTTTAAAGTTTTTGCGTTCATTTTTACAATTATGTTTTTTTAAAGACATTTAAAAATTCTTAATTTAGACCATTTCCCAAGAAATTATAAGCAAAACCAAAATTTTAGACTTTGTTCTTAAAATAAAAATAAAAAAATGAATGCCCTGACCAGGGTCGGATTATCCATAAGGCAGTGTAGCCAACTGCCTAGGGGCACTACATCAACTAGGGGCCCAATCCACCGAGAGAAAAAATTTGAAAATGTTCCATTAAGTGATAATTTTATTTGAAGATTTGTGTCCTCAATGACAATATTATTGCCTTTACCCTTTTTTTAATATTACTTGTCATACTCGTACTTCGAATTATTATAGAATGATATTCGATGTTTTCGCGGCGATTTTCACGCTGACTTGTCAGACGACGGTACGGAAAGCAAGAAAAACTTTTTGAACTTAAAGCGCTTCAAAAATTCTACATTGTGGATGTACAAGTACTGGTACTACGCAATAATCTACTCCAGATATGGACGTCCAGAGGCACAATTGTACCAGTTGACCCATCTTTTAATTTTTTTTTTTTTGCTTACTTCATCTTAAGATCGCCAAGGAATCTTATAAATTTATTTTTTTTTTCCCGAACTCTCCCGAATGTATAGCATTGCAAATATATAGAAGTGTGATGGCATCAAACGCCATGGGAGAACGTTACTTTTCGAAATTAAAACTAACAAAAAACTGACTGTCTTCGTTCATCAATGTCTCAGAATCGTTGAAATTTCTTGGCGATAATGACGATTGAAAATGTTGTATTGGAAAAGGTCAACTTTCAAGATGTTGCAAGCGATTTTGTATCTAAAAAGTTAGAAGAATTATTATTTAAGCATATTGTATATTACAAAACTATTTTTGTTTTCAAAATACCAACACCAATCATCCGAAATTGTATTTTTTTTTACTGTATTGAATAACAAAATACGCATATTTTCCATTAATTTATTTAATTGTTACGGTAAAAAAATACAGTAATTTTGAATATAATTGCATTGTGGCAGAAAAAATTCATTTAAGGAAGTTAGAAAAGGGTCAAGAGGCCCAGAGAATTGCATTGCTTAGGCACTCCGAAATGGTTAATCCAGCCCTCGCCCTGGTGATGTTTTTCTTTACAGTTTAAAAAAAAAAAGTCACATGCAAGACTAAAAATAGTTGGTTTTGCTTGATAAAACTCCCATTTAATTGATTTTAGTTTTATACTGGTACCTATACCTACACCGAGAAAAAAGCAATAGTTAAATCACCTAAGTCGGCTTGGGTACAGAGAATTGTATGAGAATTATAAGCTTATGCATATTCATCTAAGCAATTTATTGTTAAATACATTGCTTTGAAAGCACATACTTCGATACCCCGCCAAAAAAAAAAAAATATTTGATTCACCTAAGCCGAAAATCCAAAAATACAAAAAAAAAACCTAGCATGGATGGCTTAAGCATAGTTTTGAGCTATTTTCTGCAAAACAAAAAAAAAAAACAGGTGCGTCGTTAGACACACGAGAGAAGGATATATTTGATAATTTAATGGTTGTTTTTGTAATAAAATATCTTTTAAAATCAAAAATAACATAAAGTAAATTAGAACACACGTTAATACTCACACCAGTAAATTTTATTACATATCATCAACAAAAAAATTTCAGTTTCCGACAACATCAATAGATGTTGTTTCAATAGATGCTGTATTAACAGATGCTGTATGTCACAGTATTCTATTGATAGCCATACAACAAAAATCTATTAATAGATTATTGTGTTACGCTGCAGCATAGCTTCAGTTGTAATTAATATTGAATCAATCGTTCTAAGTAACTAAGGAGCTTGGCTCGATGCGTAGTGTAGTAATTTCTTAATTGGTGGTATCGGTGGTATCGGTGGGTGTGGGTTCAAATCTCCCACGGCAGGCTAAGGCAAAATTTGTATATATGATATTTAATTTAATTTAATTTTATTGTTATAATAAACGCAAGCAGCGAAGAGAAGCCGTGAAGTCATGCATTTCTAATTAAAACGGTTGTTGATAAAAGAAAAGTTTGTGTAGGTGCCGATTTCGGTCAAGCAAAGCATATCACAGAACGAGAGGAGGCAAAATAAAAAGCAAAAGAAAAAAAAAACACTGGTGCGTCGTTGGGCACACGAGAGAAGCGAAGTTTTTTCGCAGTTACATAGATTTGATAGCTTAATAATTTTTTCTTTTTAATAAATTAACTTTTAAATTCAAAAATTTTAAATAACATAAATAAATTACATATATACAAAAAATATATTGCTTATTTTTTATTGTTGAATGTCAAATTCCCGCGCCAATTACATATACGGGCATATTATGCCAGCGACTCTCCATTTTAACTCTCCACACATGGTTGTGAACTTGGCTGCAATGAACAAATTTTTTCCTTCAACAGCGTACAACCTAGCGAAAACAAATTCCGCTGCCTGTTCGCTGTCAAGAAACTCAATGTACTTCTTATGGGAATTTTGTTTTCGTTCTTACAACAAATTTGCTTCTACTCGCTACAGGATGTAACCAGCATCGGTGTTTTGTGGCTGTACTGCATTGATCGATATGGCAGTGCTAGTGTAGTGGTTGCAATGAATGAAAAAGAGAGAAGAGAATGGAAAGAGAGACGAAAAGCAATCGTGTTTCGAAACGCAAACGACTGTCTTTCGCACTTTATAATTTTTTTTAATAAACTTACTTTAGATTTATAGCCTTATTCTGTTGATTGACAACTGTAAATTCATTGACAAGCTAGTCTTTTATGTGCTATGTTTTGTTCCAAGGGGTAGAAAACATTCAAAATGTTTCGCTGATTTATTTGTTCTGAATATTTTTTTTTACATAAAGTACAAAGTTTTATAAAGTACAACATTTATATTAAATTTATTTCGTTAACAGGCAAAAAGACTTTTTGCTTTAAGGGGTTACATGACATTGGCAGTTTTTTGAAATTTTTTTCTTTAATAATTTTGTATTTTAGTAAATATTCTTAAAATTCTAAGAAAAAAAAAATTTCATGGAAAAATTCTTGCGGGTTCAAGGGTTACAGCCGGATTAGTCAGAGCGCATTTTTAATTTTTGCGCTACCTACGTACGGCAGCTGGTATATACATGTTTTACTTGCTACCTGACTTTTGGTGGTTGTTATTTCGTATCTATTTGAAGGGTTAAGCTCGAATTGCTAAACGATTGCAAAAAACTATAAGAAACAGCACAACACAAGATAACGAAGGCATACAGTACGAAGCAGGCATGGCAGATTGAAGGTAACCTTTTTTTTCTTTGTTCACAAACTTTGAACGCGTTTATCTCGAAACCATGTTGTTTGTACTGGTTGCGGCACTAGCGGGTTTATTTTTTGACGAAATTTTTTGTATTTTTTTAAACTTGATTCGCTATCGTATGACACGAGCTTTTTTTTTAATTTTTTTTCCATTTTTTATGAATTTTTAAAGTTAATATTTTTTTTCGAAAAAAAAATCTTTCAAATTTGGAACATCACCAAAAATTAAAAAAAAAATTTAAAAAAAAAACTCGTGTCATACGGTAACCAATTTTGTTAAGATTTAAAAAAGTAATTTTTTTTCAAGATCGGACAATTTTTGCAACTCCCAGCGCTGCAACCACGAGGCCCCGTTTTTTTTCTGCCGCCAGCTTGGAGCTCTATAAAACCATGTTGGAGTGAAAAATATATTTTTTTCTTGTAATTTGTTCAATTCTCTATAATAATAAAAAAATTTTGGAAAAATGTTTGTTTTTGACTGAGTTATGCATTTTTAAAACAAGGTCTGTTTTCTCTGCCGCGAATGTCATGTCCCGCATTAAAGGCAGATTAAACTAAAACTGTTTTCACTAAAATTTTGACTTCCTTGTTGTCCTTACTTCCTTGTACTAACCTTTTTATTTCTATTGCTGTGAGTGTAAAATTGATGCGACACACTTAATGCTGATGGTTATAAAGAGTTTATGTATCAGATTTAGATTGTTTGGGTTCAGTTTGTTGCTGCGCTGCTATTTCTTCCTTTTCTTTTTTTTTTATTATGTATTTTGTTTTTTTTTTTTATTGTTGATGAAGTTTAATCGAGTTGAGTTGAGTTTTCCGCTGCCTTTGCTAAAATGATGTTGATATTCGACGAGAACTTGCAAAAGCACCAACTAAATTGCTGTTTTTACGCGCACCCAACCAAACCTAAGTAAGCTGATAGCCATCCACCCTCAGCCAACCTAGAAGATTGTTTGGCTGGAAACTATAAAAAAGGGTTTTTGATGGTTATGATCGCAACGTAAGAGTGCCTTTGTGTGTGTGCATGTATGCGAGCCATGGTGTCATTGTTGTTGATGTGGCAAACGTTGCTTTTATGTGGCTACTTAGAGTGGCTCAGTGAGTGGGTGAAGGGGGGAGGGGGTCTAAGTCTGTCCATGTGTGTGGAAAACTCCAGGTAACGGTACGTTGCCAAACCACTTAGAATTAACGCTGATTTTAAGTGTCGCTGACGATGAGCTTGTGTGTCCATCAGTGCGTGTGGTTGAGTTTCGGCGTGTTAGTGATGTTTGCATGTAGGGACAGTAATCATAAGCTGCGATTTATGCTGTTTTACAGTCTGATTGACTCACGTTCACACGCCAATTACTTGGCGGCTAATCGGAGCGCGTGTCATATTTTTAATGGCATAGAAATTTTTTGAGTTTTTATTTTGTTGCTTTAACTGACCATGGCAGCACTTTAACCCACAAATATTGTACACATGATTGCCTCTATTATGGTCACTCGAACTGTTTTCTTTTTTTTTTTTTTTTGTCGCATTTTGTTATATATTTGGCTAAATTTTGTTATTCTTGGCCTTCGATGTTGCTCAAACATGAGTGGCTTTGGACGCCGCTATGGGCTGTCGCCATAGATTTAGTGCCCGGAAGCTGCAGAATAATGTAAAGTTTTGTTGATAAACGCAGACATTCCGGAAGGCCATGTTTATGGCAATATCATGAGGTTTTTTCTGTGTTTGCATAATAAACTTAATTTTTTTTTTTGTTCGAGCAACGCCATTAATTTTCACAATTTTTTGTTGGTCTTTTTTAGCATTTCTTCAGCTTCAGACTTTAATATTCTTACATTGATTTAAATCAATTTTTAATGCTAGCTATTGTTGACGTAGCTCAGCTACTAAGTCAACTTTTTGAAATTGTGCTGCTACATTTCGTCCTGGCATTTTGTTTCTCCTGCATTTTATTGATTTAACTACAGCTTTAGACCAAATTGTTGTTTTTTTTTTTTGTTGCTGCTGTTGACCTATCTAGAACATAGTTACGAGGTCAATGCGTTTTGCTGGTCAAGTAGCCAAAAATAGTTAGCTACTCGCTTAAAACTCTCTACCTCTTTGAACTCTCTTACCTTCACAACCGCATGGGTCGTATGCATACACACATACTCGTTTAAGTCATGTTTGCATACAGAGAATAATACTGCCAAGTTCGCTGCCTAACTTTCGGAAAACCTGTGAGTAGTGGATCACCGCTTATAAGTGGATGTATAAGTTCTGTAGCCAAAAAAATAAACACATGCATACTATACAGCCATTCAGTCAAGTTTGTGGCCTCGTAAGCAAGGCAAACAATGCAAAAATAACAACAACTGCAAAAGCAACAAAAAGAACTTGGAAAGAAACTCCAATAAAATATGCAGCAAATATTGAACGCTACGTTTAAGCTTTATTGGGGGCTGCTGTTCTTTGGCTGGACCGCATTTATATAACAGAAATAGTCTTGAAGGCTTTATATGGAGACCTTTGTTAAAGTTTCAATTTTGACTTTTATATTTGGAATTTTTAATTAATTTTTCAATATTTTAAAATCAGTTGAATTTAGATTCTGGATTTAGTTTAAGAGTTTATACCAGAATCTCATATCAGAGTAAAAGTCAGAGTAAAATTCACATTCTTGTCTCTACTACGTTTGCTTGGATATGGCCACCAATTCACTGATGACATAGTAAGCGAGCAGCAGAATAGCTGCATATGACGCAAGCAGAAAAGAACACAATTATTTAACTAAAATTCTCTCTATTCTGTTAACACAACGAAAACGAAAGAGGGCACAACGAAAACAACCAAACGAAAGTAAACGAAGCAACAAATTATTTTCACAATATTTTTACTTATTATTAAATGATCTATTTTCGCTTTTGGAGCAAGTCTAGTTTAATGAACCCGCTAAAATTTCAGAAAGTTGTATCGTACAAGGTAACATTTTTTTCGTAGATTATAATGGTATTGAAAAAAAGGACCACTTTCCCCCCTGTGGCCCAAGTAACCACATGAAATTCAGCGGGTTCATTGAAGTAGACTTAAGCCTCGCTTTTTTTTTCTTTTAAGCTAGCCTAATTTGGTATAATTTTTTTATCGTTTTTTAACCTAATTACTCACTTCGTATGTACGTATAAAAATAAAAACTTCTTTAGTAATTGTTAGAAAACATGTTGCATAAACAATGAATAAATACGAATTACTCATTAACAACTGTTTTGTGTCAGACTCGGCTTACTGTTCTGCATTACAATATGATAGGAATGATAAAATATACTGAAGTAATTGGTTATAAAATGGAATACATTCGGAGCACTGGCAAATTTTTATCAGTGTGCTATTTATTGCTATGGTTTGTATAGTATGCATGTTCAGGTCTTGAGATAGAAACAATTTCTCCAGAAGTGGGTGGACACATACCGTAAATAATTTTTTTAAATGTATTTCATTTGAGTGCCACGGGCCCATATAACTAATTTGATATGGTATAACACGGGTCATATTGATAAAAATTGGTATTTTGTTCAAAAAAAGGGCGTGGCACATCTAATTTTTCCCAAAATACAACCTCACATACCAAATTTCATTGCTCTAGCATTCATAATTTTCGAGATATAAGAAATTGCCGAATATTTTGCTGGAAAAAATATTCGTTATTTATTGTCCATAAAGTAAAAAAATATAAGACGGAAAATTGGTATCACTTTTGCCTATTTGGGAAAAGAGACCGTTACGGTCTCTGATATAAAGAGCTTATAAGATGGAGAGCCAAAAAAAAAAAAATTCAAATTAAGGTTATGCAAGGTTAGGTAGATGCAGCAGCCAGTGAATATACAAAGCTAAACACTAGCCTACTTAAACCAAATAGGTCCATTGAGATACCGCTGCATACATGGCTATCATGGCTTATTCTGATCTTGCCAGCGAGAGTCGGCCAGATAAGCCACATAGTGTTGGCTTTCGATATAATATTGCTATCGATTTGTAGCTTAAGAGTCACTAACTGGATACCTAATGGGCTCAGCACCGCTGATGCCGCACGTGGCCCATTTCAAGGAAGCTCGTCTGCCTTCTCATTTCCTTTTATGTCTTTATGCCCTGGTACCCCTTGGTGTTGGAATAATTCGACATTTCACCTTATGAAGCACGGCATTCTTTGGCTGCCTCGATGGCGTCTTGTTCCATCGATCTAATCGCAGCCTGGATATCCGAGAAGATATAAATTTCCCATTTCGTGACAATGTTATGTGAAAACTATGATGCAACTTTCCTTCCATTTCTTCCTGAAACACACAACAATGGTCAGAAAGCCTATGCGGAAGAAATTCCCCAAGCTATTTTAGGTAGCCCGTACCCGAACTTGTTTTATATAATTGATCTATCTAAATAGAAGTACAGATACCCTCGTTTCTATGGCGCACCATTGACCCAGTATGTCCTAGGTAGAATTAGCGTACAATAGCTTTCTTTGAAAAAAATCGAGCGAGGGCTTGCAGTAATCAGTCCTTGGTGGAATGTAGTTAAAGTTGTTCAGTATGGATGAGTATCCCGATGTCAGGCTTTTCCATACACCTAATTCTCTTAGTTTTATCGCCGAACCAGGCCTAGTGGTAAAATATGAGATATGGTCTCTAAGGCGACAGTGCTGTTTCTTTGAACTTTTTGGATCTCTATCATATATGAGACTTTGTGTAAGGAAAGTCACTATATTACGACTCCATTTAGAAGAAAATGCCTAATGACCGCAGTATACAGCCAGTGAACGATACGGGGCAAGAGCCCCCATCTTATCCCTATGGACTTTTTGCAAGTGCCACTGTGGCTTTTTTCATGCGCTCTACTGTGTTTAATTTCCAGTTGAGCCTTCTACCGAGCTTGAGTCCCAGGTTCTTTGCGTTATTCGCAAGGGACAGAACAGGCCCATTTAGTACGATTGGTGTTAAGGACGGATTTTTGTATTTCCTGTTGAATAGGACCAGTTCTGTTTTAGCTGTATTTACTCCAAGACCACAGGGCTTGTCCCAATGTTCAAGTCTGCCAAAAGCTCTTTGCATAATCTTCGCATAAAAAAAAAACGAGATGGCCATTTTAGCCCTTGAAAAGACTTTGACCGAGCTTCTTTTGATCAATTGTATGTGTTGTGATATGTTCAAACACAAATTATCGAGATTATCGTCGGCATAAAACTTGTAGGCCCAGTTTTATGCCGACTCCGAACGGCTTATGTTCTCAAGAAGATTTACATACCAGTTCTTACTCTCTGAGGTTTGCCATTGTCTGCAGAGAGGTGACGGCCGAACAGAAAAATTAATTCAATTGAAAAACTTTCTGTGTCAGGTGGGATATGAACCTGGGTTCTCTGGCGTATGGGCCACACACTCTACCCAATACGCTACGGCCGCCACTAATATTATGTCGCATAGGGTAGTAGGAAACTTGCCTCTGCCTGCGATTTTTAGGTCATTGGCGTAAATGGAGAGTGAACACCGATCTAAGAGGAGAGAGAACACCGCTTTGAGGCGTGTCTCTTGAGACAGATCTCATCTGTATGCTCCCAGATGCGATAGTTCGAATTTACTATTAAGAATTTTATCTAAAAGCTCTATAATAATCTTATTCACGCCTAGTTGAACGTCGTATTGACATTCAATTAAAGGTAAAATTGAAGTAATATTAAGAATCAAGTCGAGTGTTAAGTCAAGATTCACGTAAAGAGTCTAGTAGTAGTCAAGGTATAAGTAAAGTTAAGAGCAGGTCAATAGTCAAATAAAAAGTGACTTTAAAAGAAGAATCATAGCAAGAGTTAAGTCGTGAGTTATAGCAAATTTGAAATCAAGATTCATAGTAAGAATCCAGTTGACCTAGCTAACAATTTCACCTTAATAAGCCTTGAGTAGAGTCTTATAAGGAATTTATGAAAGGAGGATAATTCCAACTTCCTTGAATAATCTTTGTAGCAAGTTTTATATAAGGTCTATGAGAGGAGAAAATGCGTATGAAATTAAATCTTCATTCAAGAACTTATAAAAAATTGTTTTATGTTGTATGTTTTATACAAGTACATGAATAAAATTTTGGATAAACTTATTATTCAAGGCTTATTCAGGAACTCTGAAAAAAATCTGATTTTAATTTCATATTTTAATTTTTTTTTATTAAATTATTATATATAATTATATTATATATAATATAATAAAATAATATTAATTTTAAATAAAATAAAATAAATTAAATTAAATTAAATTAATTACATAATTAAAAATTTATATAATTAAAAATAAAATAAATTAAAATAAAATTAAATTTAAATAAAAATTAAATTTAAATAAAAATTAAAAAAAAAAAAAAAATTTAAATAAAAAAATAAAATACGTATATTTCTGCAAGGAGGCTTCTTTAAATATTTTTAATTTTAGAAAAGAAATTTTGTATATTTAAAGCTAAGCAAATAGACTATCAGTAAAGAGCTCTGTGGTTCAACGCCGTACACAGACAAGAAATATTATTATTTTTTTTTTTCGATTATTGAAATACTTCATTAAAATGTTTCCTTGAATAAAGCTTTATGTAAAAAATTATACTTGAGTAATTATCATTGAATAAGGCTGTATATAAGAAATTATACAAGAAAATTGAGTTTTCAAGGCTTTTACAAGGCTCTATCAAGCAAAGCTTGAATAACTGCTTCTACACAACGCTTTTTCAAGTTAAGTTATTTTTCAAGTTAAATATTTAGGTGACATTATTTTTTCGGAGATTCATGGCATAGATTTATTCAAGATTGAGGTAAAATGTTCATTTAAGCAACATACCATCAGTACAGCCAATAGTCAAGAGATTCGCAAGAGTCAAGCCATGAGTTATATCAAGTGACATTTAGGATGCAAGTCAAAAGTTACTTAAAGAGTGGAATTAAAAGTTAAAAGAAAGTCATTTTATATGATCAAAAATATTTAAATTATTCTTCTTTAATCAAAACTATCATAATAAATATCAATATAAATACATTTTACTATAGTAACATAAATTTTAAACTGTCTAAATTAAAACATTCTCTATTAAAGAAGTAGACGTGAACAGCGCAAAATGAAGAATTTTTTGCAATTTAAAACTATTTCTGCGCCATCCCTTAGTTAATACATGCCAAAAGTGAACATCTTCCATAGTGTTTTTTTTTAAGTTGCTTACAAATGACGTCGGTATTTCTTACTTTGTAGCATGATAGCAAACGACGCTACCCAAACATCGATGCAACCAACATTCTTTGCCTTGCATTTATCTACTGCAACTAAACTTGACACAACAACAACAACAACAACAAAACAGCAACAACAACACAGGGTTAAACAAATTCGTTTGAATGCTTGGGAAAAGCATGACTGGCGGAAATTACAAACGTTACCATCAGACGAACGAAATGACGAACGTACGGATATCCGTAGTCAGCAACAACATCAGCAGCATAGCAGCCCATCGCATCCTAGAAGGACATGCAGTCTGTTTGGTGCTTATACACAAAAATGTCAAGACAGCTGAGATTTGTTGTCGCATGTTAGTTGTTTAAGTTAATCGAACGTTTATCGAGCGAACGAGCGAGTGAGCGACGTTAAGGCCTTGAAGGTCATTCAATGGCAACGTCTTCAATGAACCGTTGCATTGGTTTGGCCTGGTCTGGCCCCATTTAAGGTTCGATACACATTGGCTTTAGTTGTCTCCGTAAATATGTGTTATGGCCCAAATAGGAAAGAGAAAAAAAAAACAAGTATTTGAATTTTTCTCAATGCTGCTGGTAGTGAACGGGTCACCGCTTATGTAGTTGAAATGTGAAACCTAAATAATTCGTATCTGCCCATAGGCACTTCTAAGCTGTACAAGAGCATGGGAAGTTCTGTATATCTTAGAGCAGACCAGAGTTAAACTAAAAATATTGCCAACATCTATAGAAAAACCATGTGAAACATGTGTTCGTTGCTCATAAAGAATAAATGAATGGCTATAGAAAAATTCGATTATCCTTGAGGCCGCACATATTGTGTGTGGATGGACGTTTTGATAAATTTTTTTTTATTTTCCAATATTTTTTTCTATTTTCCTTTGGCTAGCAAGTTCATCAGCAACGTTTAGCATCGGTACATTTTAGCATAATTGTTTGTACTCCATAAAATATTATAAAATCAACGGCCTGTTGTCATCACTGTCGTCGTCGTCGTCATGCTTCGAAATATGATCTCAACTCGGTAGAAGTAGATACTTTCACAAAATGGACTCACTTAACCGTATAGCAACGTTTCCACCAGGCAGGCGCGTTAAAGGAACAAAGCCCAGCTAAGCACTTGTTTTCATTGCTTTACCCGCAAGTTTTTCTTTTAACTGTTTTTCTTTGCTTTCAAAACAGTTTAAAAAATTATTTTTTCCTCTCTCTCTTTCTCTCTATGAGCACTTTATATTTTTCACTTAACCATTTTGGTACAGGGCGCAGTCTGTAATGGCCCGTGCCATGCCGCGTCCTAGCTATATGTCCAATTTTTCTTCTTTTCTTTTTTGCTGAGCTTTGTCGTGTTTGTGATGTGTTTGCTTTTCATTAAAAACTTTTGCTTTGTTCATTCAGAGCGTGTTGTTATTGATGTTAACGGTGGGTGAACAGTCCAGCCTGGGTTATTTTTTTCACTAATTTCTCAACTGTACATTGCAGCTCGTCTGTTCTTTTATGGAAAGGGGGGTTTTTTAGTTCAAAGAGTTGTTATTTTAAATCTAAAAATATGTTTTCTTCTGACTACGTGATCAGAAATAGTTAAGTCAGGAGTCAAGTCAAACTCAAGTCGATAGTTAAGTCAAGATTAGACTTCAAGGTAAGACTTAATATTAGACTCTAGTGAAAATTCATGCCCAGAGGCAAGAGAGTAAATTTCAGAGTCAAGTTAAGAGTCGAGTCAAGATTCAGGTCAAAAGACAAGTTAAAACTCCCGTCAAGACAAGAGCTAAGTTAAAAGTCAAGTAAAGAGTCCAAGTCCAAGTCCAAGTTCAAGTCCAAGTCCAAGTCCAAGTCCAAGTCCAAGTCCAAGTCCAAGTCCAAGTCCAAGTCCAAGTCCAAGTCCAAGTCCAAGTCCAAGTCCAAGTCCAAGTCCAAGTCCAAGTCCAAGTCCAAGTCCAAGTCCAAGTCCAAGTCCAAGTCCAAGTCCAAGTCCAAGTCCAAGTCCAAGTCCAAGTCCAAGTCCAAGTCCAAGTCCAAGTCCAAGTCCAAGTCCAAGTCCAAGTCCAAGTCCAAGTCCAAGTCCAAGTCCAAGTCCAAGTCCAAGTCCAAGTCCAAGTCCAAGTCCAAGTCCAAGTCCAAGTCCAAGTCCAAGTCCAAGTCCAAGTCCAAGTCCAAGTCCAAGTCCAAGTCCAAGTCCAAGTCCAAGTCCAAGTCCAAGTCCAAGTCCAAGTCCAAGTCCAAGTCCAAGTCCAAGTCCAAGTCCAAGTCCAAGTCCAAGTCCAAGTCCAAGTCCAAGTCCAAGTCCAAGTCCAAGTCCAAGTCCAAGTCCAAGTCCAAGTCCAAGTCCAAGTCCAAGTCCAAGTCCAAGTCCAAGTCCAAGTCCAAGTCCAAGTCCAAGTCCAAGTCCAAGTCCAAGTCCAAGTCCAAGTCCAAGTCCAAGTCCAAGTCCAAGTCCAAGTCCAAGTCCAAGTCCAAGTCCAAGTCCAAGTACAAGTCCAAGTCCAAGTCCAAGTCCAAGTCCAAGTCCAAGTCCAAGTCCAAGTCCAAGTCCAAGTCCAAGTCCAAGTCCAAGTCCAAGTCCAAGTCCAAGTCCAAGTCCAAGTCCAAGTCCAAGTCCAAGTCCAAGTCCAAGTCCAAGTCCAAGTCCAAGTCCAAGTCCAAGTCAAGTCAACAATTAAATCAAGAGTCAAGTCAAGTATAAGAGCCAAAAGCCAAGTCAAAAATAAAAGCAACAAGTCAAGTCAACAGTACAGCCAAGATATATGTCAAAAGTAAAGTGAGAAGTTATCTCAAAAGTCAAATTTGGAGTCCAGTTAAAAGTCATATCAAAAGTACAGACAATTTAATGTGAAAAAGAGTTAAGTTTTAAATCAAAAGTTAAGTCAAGAGTCAAGTTAAAATTAAGTTTAGTTGAGTTAAGAATAAAGGGACAAGTAAAAATAACTTATCTGATAAATGGTGTTGTTAAGACTGAAGTCAAATAAAAATTTGAGTCAAGACTCATATCAAGTTAAGAGTGAATTATAGAGTAACGTCAAGAGTCAGGTTAAGCACCAAGTAAATTTAAAAGCTTTTAGAGTCAAGATTTTAATCAGAAATATGTCAAGAGTCAAGTCCGGAGTTTAGTCAAGTCAACAATCAAATCAAGAATCAAAGCATGTGTAAGAGCCAAAAGCCAAGTAAAAAATAAAAGCAAAGAGTCAATTCAAAAAAAAATCCAAAATATATGTCAATAGTAAAGTGAGCAGTTATATCAAAAGTCATATTTAGAGTTCAGTTAAGAGTCATGTCAAAAGCTCAGTTAATTAAACAACCAAGTCAGAAATAATAGTCAAGTTTCAAGTCAACAGTCAAGTCAAGAGTCAATTCAAGAGATATATCAAGAATCAAGTATAGACTTGACTTAACTATCATGCCAAGAGCAAAAACAACTAAACTGGTGAATGATGATGTTGTAGTCACTTAAGTGTTGGAGATCGTAACCACAAAATTCCAGTGAGTAAATTAAAAATATATTTTAAAAATCAATGTCAAAATTATAAAAGCTTATTTACTAATGAAAACACATTTTTGTTTCTTTTTCATCCGACACAATTTGGATCTAAAAAAAAGTAAAATTAAATAAATGGCTCTACAATACTTTGCTTTTGTTGCGGTTTTTCCCTCTGCATCTTCTACAATTTCAACAGTCCTCACTTGCACAGCATCGTCCTTGGTGCCCTCCAGCACTGCTCTGGTTGTTGTCTGCTAATGAAAGCTCAGTGCAGCCAGAGTCACGTTTTTAATAGAAATGCAAACGCTTAAAATGCCAGCTTCCTCTCCTTATTTTGTACGGTATCTACAAGCGACGAGTTGTGATTTCCATTTGACAATTGCTTGCGTCAACGTCGACGTCTGCCTCATCATCATGGTGTTGATTGTATGAGTGACTGTGTATTTGGCTCTGTGTGTGTGTTGGTGTGTATCTGTCAGTGCATGTGGTGCGAAAATTAATTAACTTGTCTGTAAGGACATTGCAAAGTCTCTTAAATCATTTTTTTTTGCTGTTGACGGGGGGAAAAACCAATGTTTAAAAAATTGAAGAATAAAAACAACAACTATTTAAACAAAGCATGAAGCAGGGCACGATAAAACTTTTAAGTGGCTTAAAATTTGCCAAAAAGTCAAGTGGCAGCACTGTTTACTGGGATTCCATGCTGATGCTTTGGTATGGTTTTCAAGGCTATATTATTGCTTTGAGCAATTTTTCTGTTCTATTTTTAAGGTTGTGCAAATTCGATTAGGAACTTATTAACTGACAAGCACACAAAAATTTTACCAGCTATTTTGATATGAAGTTGGTCAAGCCTCACATTATATTCAGTTTAAAATAAAATTCTTCAGTAAATATTATAAAAAGTTATAAGACAAAATAGGACTTAAATATTTTACTGCACGTGCATGCAGTAAAAGAATGTCTTGTATGAAGGAACTTTCTCTAGAAAGTTGTTTGTGCATGCGTATGGGTTATAGCAAAATTTTCACGTGAACAAAACTTTTCTTAATGAAAGTTACAGCAGTGCATTCAAAATTAATTCAAAATAATTCATAACAATTTTAATAGAAAAAACGATTTGAATTTGTTCGATTTGGGGTCGAACAAATTTTTCGAAAAATATTTCACTAGCAATACTTTTGGATGAAAATAAGTGATATAAGAATAAATTAAGAAATTTTTATATGTATTATCGTTTCGTGTACAAAAAATTTTACGTTGTTTGCTTGTATAAAAAATTTATATATGTATATTTGTATATTAAAAGTTTTCGCTACTTTTATCAAAGATAACTTGAGAAATTTTTCACATTTTTTGTTCATGAACGTTTTTATAAAAATTCGTATTTTTCATCTCTCTCTTTTTTCAACTCTTGTTAAAGATAACTTACTTATTATAAATTATGTTTGGTAGTTATATAAATTAAGTAATCTCTAATGACTGTTACGAATGGTTATAAGATAAATTCACATCATGCGTGATTTCACGCGTAATTTACGTCATTTAACAGTTTATTAATAAAAAAAAAAGTTAAAATAAATGAAAATGAACTGAGAGTAGCTTCGATTATTTATTTTTACTTTAAGAATGGGTGAGAAAAGTTTCTTTCAAAAAAATTTCTTTCAAAAAAGTTCACGTGTGTATTGTTTAAAGTAAAAATTTAAATATTCACAATATTATAAAAAAATAAGATAGCTATTTTAAAAAAGTTAAATTTTGTGTACAGAAAAAATTTGACGTGAAAAATGTTTTGTCTTTGAGCGTTCTTAGAAAATCACTAGCATTTTTTGTTTGTGGAAATGAGTAATAAGAAGATAAATTAAGAATTTTTTTTGTGTATTTTCGTTTTGTGTAGAAAAAAATTTCACGTGAAAAATTTTTTGTCCTTGAACATTATTGGAAAATTTTTATTTTTCATTGCTTTCTACAAGGCAGTCAAAATAACTTAAAAAAATGTCAAATAAATGATTTTAAAAAATTCATTGGTAGTCACAACTTTTGTCCCTAAACTATTATAATTGCAAATTATTCATGGTAGTTAAATAACATATGTAGTCACTAGTGATAGTTACGACTTAAAAATAACTCCAAATTCTTCACTTTGAAATCGGGTGAGAAAAATTTCATGCAAAATTTCCACTAGAATTTTGTATTTGATAAAGATTGCACATGTGCACAAAATAATAAAAAATAAGTTGCTCAATTTTAAAAAGTTTAGTTACGTATATGAAAAAATTTCACGTGAAAAATTTCAAGCAAAAAATTCCACGTGGATTTTTGTTTGATATAAATATAAAAAAATACATCAAATAATAAAAAATAAGTAACTTTTCTTTGCATATTACAGTTATGTTTGCAAAAAAATTTCGCGTGAAAAATTGATTTTCTATAAATATTCTTAGAAAATATGATGATTTCATTGCTTTTCATAATTCTAGTCAAAAGCTAACATTGTTACACATTATTTTTGCTAGAAAAATAGCTTTTGTAGTCACTAATGACTGTTGTGACTCAGCAAAATAAAATTAAAAGTCCTGATTTTCAACATTTAAACTACAAATAAAGTGTGAAAATAGTAAAAAAAGTTATTCCGACTATTTTCACTTCAAGATTGGATACAAAAATTTCACGTGAAAATTTTATTGAGAAAATTGTCAGAGCTTATAACATCGTTTATATAATTATATTTAAAAAATTGCTATTGTTACTTCTTTTTTATAGTTCAATTTCAAATTGGAAAAATAAAAATCAAGTGAAAATATTTTTTCCATGCACATTCTGAGCAAATATGAAAATTTCAAATCTCTTCACACAAACAGCTTACAAAGAGCAAAAAAAAAAGCATAAATAAAAAAAAAAAAATAGACAAAACATCGCATTATTTTATTTCGAGTTTGGATGAAAAAATTTCACGTGAAAAAAAGAGTCCATTGCAAATTGTTCATGATAAGTAAAGAATCACATCGCGTAGATTTATTTCGAGTTTGGCCTAAAAAATTTTACGTGAAAAAAGATTTTTTTGCATATTGTCCGTAATGGTCAAAATATTAATAAAATAACATAAAAGTCTATAACCGAACTTTTTATAATTAGTACAATTTTGGGCAAAAAGCAAATTCCACTTATATTGTTTTCTTTTTTTATGAAAGAGCTGTTCACAGTTACCTTTTCTATTCACAGTTACTGTTTAAACATATTCAAAAAAAAACATACCACATATTCAAAATTATGTATGTATATGTTGAAATATATATTTTTGCTTGGAAAGTAGTTATATACGTATACGACTATGACAATTTTTTTTTAAGGTTATTAGTGAATATTTAAACAAAATCTTTTCTTTTTGTAATTATATTATAATAGCTTCTTCATTAAACTTAAAACTAATCAAATTTTTTTCTCTTGCAGCACTCACCCTACTCATTATCGCCGATGCGCCTTTATTCTGTCTGGGACAACAACAAAAATTTCGTATTACACCGCATGATCTGCAGGTACTCGAAGGTTCCGAAGCAATGATGCGCTGTGAAGTGGCCAATCAAGCTGGCGCTGTGCAATGGACCAAAGATGGTTTTGCGCTGGGTTTCCTGGCGGTAATACCGGGTTTCCCGCGCTACTCAGTGCTCGGTGATCGCAAACAGGGTGTCTATAATTTGCGCATATCAAATGCATCTATCAATGATGATGCAGAGTATCAGTGCCAGGTGGGACCGGCGCGTCTTAATTCAGCAATACGTGCCAATGCTAAATTAACCGTTATATGTAAGTATTGCTCATTATATTAAAAACAAAACTTGTTCTATAAGATAGGTGTGTCATATGGCTCGTATTTTATTGGAGAGGTAGGGTGCAATGACTTGAGGCTCTTCAAACTCAAACTCATTACATTAACATATAAACAAGGAGAACACCTTTGCAAAGCTTTGAAGTGTACTTTTAACACCTTTGCTGATGCTGGTGCCTGCCTGACTTATGTCAAATTGCTTTTGATTTAAGTTTGCATTAAGTAGCTATCTCTTTTGTACACACATATCTTGTAACGTTTGCCTTGCTACGATAGCGCACTCATTTTGTTGTTGATGAGCGCTCTTAACGCGCTCTTATTATGCGCTTCTTCAAGCAGCTAACATATACATATGTGTACTTTGAAACGCTGTAGTTGCTGTCGGTTATTGTTGATGCTGCTGCTGCTGCTACTACGACGAGTGTTGCAAGGTGTCGGTGAAGAAAATTCTCCTTTTTTTCCCATACAAAATAATTGTTTTCCCGCTTTTAAGACTACGTTTCACCGCTTTTTTCCCCCATTTGTAAATTTATAAATAAAAGCTTTCTGGAATAAAAGCTATTTTTCTGAATTAATTTTAATATATAAAAAAGCAATAAATAAGAAGCAAATACATACGTAACTTTAAAAAATTTATAAAATTTTGGCCAATTTTATACAAAACTTAGGACAAAATATTTAAAATCAGCCTAACTGATTTATTCAATTGTTATTTATATATAAAAAAACGAAATGGCCATTTCAGCTCTTGAAAGCACTTTGACCGAGATTCATATGATCAATTGTGTTGGGCGTGTTTTGCAATGTTTGAACACAAATGATTGAGAACTGGACCTACAAGCTTTATGCCGACTCCAAATGGCGTATGTTCTCAAGAAGCTTTCCATGACAGTTTTTACTCTCTGAGATTTGCCTTTGCTTGCAGAGAGGTGACGGCCGAACAGAAAGAATAATTCAATTGGAAAAAATGTTCTGTGTAAGATGGAAGTTGATCCTGTGTTCTATCGCATACAAACCACGCACCTCAACCCGTATGCTTCGTCTACCACCGTGGCTATGAGTTATTTATGTACTCATTTAATTATTATGGATACTTAAACATTTCGTATTTACCCAGCAAGCTAGTTGTCGGTAGATAATCTTATCGATAGTTTTTTGATATCGTAACGATATTAAAATTTATAAATTAACTTTCAATTCTAATTTTTTCGATAGTTTTTCGGTACCGTAACGATATCAAAATTACAAAAATTTTTCAAATTTTATTTGAAACTAAATATCTTTTATGTTTCTAGGTCTGATCACAAAGAAATTTTTCATGCTTAATTTATAAGATGTTATCTGCATTGCTCTCAATTTTAAGATGCTTTGCCCTCAAAAAAAAAATGTACTATTTTATTTGTATTTTCATTGAAAAATTTCGAGCTGGAAATTCAAAATATTGTGAAAATGTAAAAAATTTAAAAAAAAAAAATTTGTAATTTGTCTCCATTTTGCAGTTGACTAGATTATCGAAATTTATAAAACCTCAATATCATAGCAATATCATAATTTTTTTCCTCAGTATGGTATCGTTATCGAAATAATGTGCAATCGCGATATCGTTACAGAGTCGAAACTTTTTCTGTTTTGGTATCGTTTTGATACATCGTTACCATACAAATTACCACATTTACGATATAGTCTGAATATCAAAACTATTTCATTGTTTGGCTTAGTAGATTACTAATACATGAGTAGTTTTACATTTTTCCAGTCTTGACTACTATTTTCCCTACCATTACGTTTTAGTCGAAAATCCCAAAAAACAGAGAAAATCCTGCAAACTGAAAGCTCTGGCTACGACTACTGTTGCTGCTCTGTAGTCTCTGTACTGCAGCACCTTGAAGTGCCCTTAAGCAGAATTTCATTTATGCGTCTTTCAACGATTCTTATGATGATGAGAACAACAAACTTGTTGTTGACGCTTTTGCATTCTCATGATAATCATCCGCATCATCATCATCATCAGCATCATTATCATCGCCACCAACAACATCATCGGCATCATTTAAAAGTTGGTTTTACTGTTTGTTGTTGTCAGGATTGCTACTGCTGTTGTTAGGATTGCCGTGCTTGCTGGGCTTCAACAACTGCAGCAAAAAGCAAACACATTCAACAGCATTGAAAGTATTGAGGTCACTACGTTTTGAATTAAGCGTCAATTAAGCGCGATTTGTAGCTGCGTTGCTGTGTTGCCGCTACCGCTCCTGCTGCTGTTGTTGCTGTTGCTATTTGAGTTCTTGGTATTTTAAGTGGCTTGCATTTTTAATCAATCAATCAATCGATGAACTCATCAATCACTCAAATGGAATGGAAATGCATTTCGAATGCATCTCATCTCATCTCATTTTTTTAATTGCTATCTTTAATAGTGTTTGTAAGAAATTCGTTTGCATACGATTGTATTGGAAAATTGCGCGTTTTGCGCTAATTGCTTGAGTGTTGCTAAGAGCCGGGTTGCCGTAAATACCGTCATGGTGTTTAATATGAAGGGTATTAAAAAAAATTGACAAGCTTCTTTAGGTGATTTTTGAAATATGCACATGCTTGCAGATGCTCTCAAATTTCAATAAAACCTATAACCTTCATAGGAATTAGGTTAATGATGTAGTGTAAATCAAAGCAATTCTCTTGGAGCTACTCCTATGGCAGTCGCATTGATTCAAGATAAGATTTTTAAATTTGAATATGATAATTTGCATGTCGTAATATCCTGATATCTACTTAGTAGTGACATAAATACTGTTACAATACTGAACGCACCCATTTTTATAGAAAAGTTGAAGTTGAAATAACGCGGTAATATTGCCAAATGGCTTATGACATATTCAAAATGCGGGAATTCGAAATTCTTTCATCTTTCACCGAATCGTATCGCTGTTATAGCGCTATTTACATAAGCGTGAAATGAAAAAGGTGTTATTTTCCAAATGCTCCACACCACAGTGGGAGATTCGTGGCCATAAATAGAAAAAAGTAAATGTTTTGATATTGTAAACATTTTCTTACTAATCGACAGTTCATACATCAGATAAAGAAAACCAAAAAATCACTAAGAAATCTTTTAAAGTTTGGTCAGAAAATTTCTCGAACTATTAACATTTTTTAATGGAAAAATTTGAGACTATCACTAGTTTTACTAGTGTAGCTGTAAGTGTTTCACTTTTTTGTTTTTAAGAGAATAGAATTGAAATGAAGATATAATAAAAATAGTGTGTCTTAAACTGTAAACTTTTTGTTTTTATTAAAAGAAATATATTCTTTGGGAATTTTTAAAAATAAGCATGTTTAGTGCATAAAAGACAAAAAATTGCATACTTTAACAGGAAAAAAGATATATCAAAAACATCTCCACACATTTTTGAATATAGTATGAATATATTCTAATATATAAAAATCTCGTGTCACAATTTTTGAGGCCGAACTCCTCCGAAACGGCTCGACCAATTTTAATGAAATTTTTTTTGTATATTTGGTAGGTATGAGAATAGGGTTTAAAGTACTTTTCACCCTCCTAATAGAAGACTTAGAGAGGCATAGGGCAAGGGGGTGTGGCTTGGCCCATACAAGCCAATTTTTGATATCAAATAGCTTTGGAAGTAAAAATCACAGAACATTGAAACTCAGAATTGAGTTACCACTTGGTGATGTCTATCTAATAGAAGACTTGGATGGGCATTGTCCAAGGGGGTGAGGCTTTGCCCATAAAAGCCAAATTTTTTATATCGAATAGCTTTGGAAGTAAAGTCACAGAACATTGAGGCTCAGAATGGAGTTATCACTTGGTGATGTCTTTCTAATAGGAGACTTGCACGGGCATTGGGTAAGGGTGTGTGGCTCGGCCCATACAAGCCAAATTTTTGATATCGAATAGCTTTGGAAGTAAAAATCACAGAACATTGAAACTAAGAATGGAGTTACAACTTGGTGATGTCTATCTAATAGAAAACTTGGACGGGGGTTAGTCAAAGGGGTACAGCTCCGCCCATATCAACCAAATTTTTGATTTCGAATAGCTATGGAAGTAAAAGTCACAGAACATTGAGGTTCAGAATGGAGTTATCACTTGGTGATGTCTTTCTAATAGGAGACTGGCACTGGCATTGGGCAAGGGGGTGTGGCTCGGCTCATACAAGCCAAATTTTTGATATCGAATAGCTGTGGAAGTAAAAATCACAGAACATTGAAACTAAGAATGGAGTTACGACGTGGTGATGTCTTTCAAATAGAAAACATGGACGGGCATTGGCCAAGGGGGTGTGCCTCCGCCAATAAAAGCCAAATTTTTTATATCGAAAAGCTTTGGAAATAAAAGTCACAGAACATTGAGGCTCAGAATGGAGTTATCACTTGGTGATGTCTTTCTAATAGGAGACTGACACGGGCATTGGGTAAGGGGGTGTGGCTCGGCCCATACAAGCCAAATTTTTGATATCGAATAGCTTTGGAGGTAAAAGTCACACGATATTGAAATTCACAATGGAGTTTCCACTTGGTGTATTCCTTTTAATGGAAAACTTGGACGGCCATTGGACATGGGGGTATGGCTTCGCCTATACAAGCCAAATTTTTGATTTCGAATAGTTATGGAAGTGAAAGTCACAGAAAATTTAAAGTCACAATGGTGTTACCACTTGGTGATGACTTTCTTATAGAAAACTTGGACGGTTATTGAACAAGGTAGTATGGCTCAGCCTATATAAGCCAAATTTTTGATATCAAATGGCTTTAGAAGTAGAAGTCACTGAATATAGAAACTCATAATGGAGTTACGACCTGGTGATGTCTTTCTAATGGAAAATTTGAACGTGCATTGGACAAGGGGGCGTATGAAAGCTGGGCGTGTCTGTTGGCGGACTTGATGCAAACTTAAATATATTTAATATTTAACTGTATGAAAACTCTCATACCAAATTTCCAACCTGTAAATTTAGTTTTACTATTTTTTACAAAAAAGGAAGGTGGGCGTGTCTGTAAGTGGATTTGATCCAAACTTCATATCTGGATTTTTGTGATTTTTTTTCGAAAATACCAAGAAAATAACGAAATTTTCAAAAAAAGGTGGGGTCTATGCGGCACGTCATACACTTTTTCAATCGACATCAAAATTCTAGACATTAGTTTTGAGGTCAAATGGAACAATTAGTTTTATTGAAACTAAAACATTTCAAACTTTTTTTATCCAACTTTGGGAATTTGGGAAGCTGTTTTCGAAGCTGTTGTAGAACCATTCTCTGTTTCACAATCATTACAGCAGTATTTGGCGCCGGCCCATAAGGCTAAAACGACCCAAATTATTAATTAACTCAGAAGGATAGCCCTCAGGCAGTCCAGATTTGAGCCCGTTAATTCGAAATTGTAGACAGTTTTAGAGGACATGGTTTGCCACAAAGACGGCTCTCTCTTAAGACAGCTTTGATTCAAGGTGCGTGAGGCTAAGCCAAGTGCAAAGGACTTATTTTTAAGTTTTTCTGTCATCGCTATTGAATATTAGTTTCTTTTTTTATTTTGAAAAACACAAAATTGGAGCCATCAAAATAACTAAACAAAATAAAGCGTAATGTCCATTTCAGCCCTTGAAAGGACTTTGACAGAGCTTCGTATGATCAATTGTGTTGTGTGTGATGTGAAATGTTTGCACACAAATGATCGAGAACGGGACCTACATGTTTTACGCCGACTCCGAACGGCTTATGTTCTAAAGAAGATTTTCATGGCAGTTTTTACTCTCTCAGGTTTGCCATTGTATGTAGAAAGGTGATGGCCGAACAGAAAAATTAATTCAATTGAAAAAACTGTCTGTGTCAGGTGGGATTCGAACCAGGGTTCTCTGACGTATGGGGCACATACTCTACCCCCTGTGCCACGGTCGCCACCATCTCAATAACTATCCTGAAATTTAATTGCTCTGAATAATAATTCTGACTTAAAGGAGAATTTTATCAAAATTTATAGATGTGAAGAATACTCCATAATTTCAAAACGGCAGATTTAAAAAAGTTAAAGAAATCAAAAAATGTTAAGAATGACCACAAAGAGAACCACTGGAAAATCAAATTAAAAATATGTGCCCAGTGATGAAATCATCTACCGCATTGGGGAAATAAGATGGAAATGATATTTTGAATAAAATTTTTTTGTAAAATCCTATATTGCAGATGATACTTTCATAAAACTCGAGCTATGAATAATTTAATAGAGTCTATTAACATCTTTACAAAGTACCTACTTGAATGCGTGCTTGCTAGTTGTTAAGATATATATAAACATATTTTTATTATTATTTGAATTGCAACTCATATGAGTACGAGATTTTTGTGTGCAATGTATACTTGGCAGACTTCAAAGGTTTGTCTAAAAAGAAAAAACAACAAGTTGTTAAAATTCTGTACGCCTATTTGTGAACCCCCTCTGCAAAGTACAGTAAATAATGTAAATATTGCAAGACATCTAAAAGTAGGAATATCTCAACATCTAAAGAAAAAATAAACAGCAACAACAACAAACACAGCAGCAGCACACAACAAAAGTCCTAATGACTAAACAAAACAGCGCTATACAGTCGTTCAGTGATGGTGGTGATGATGATGATTATGGACTAACAGGCTGAAAAAAAAACTGGGTGGAGAACTGCGTGAGACAAAACATCGAGACTACTAGAACTAGAACAACAGCAAAAACAACAAACCCTCCAGGGTACCCAGCAAGACATATGCTTAATGACGTTTGTTTAGTTAATTATGCTGTGAGTTTTTGCAAAAAAAAAAAAAAAAAATAGAAAAGCATAAAAGTACCAGAATACTGAAGAAAATATGAAAGAGATAGAATTAAAGATAGACGTAAAAAGTGTGATGATGTTGGATATCAAAGCAACTGGAGGGCAACCAGCCGGGCAAGACAAGGCAAATTAGATGCGAAACAAAAGAAAGAAAGAAAATAATATTGAATGACACAAAACAGAACACACGCATACAAACGTAATTGAAGATCTTGCTAAATTACATGCAAAATTTTATTAACGAGAAATGCATTAAGCAAAAAAAAAAAAAAAAAAAAATTCTATAGCAAAAATATTGTCAAGACAATAAGATAGTTGGCACTCGATGTACAAATCATAAGAATGCACAAAAAAAACCTGATTTAATTAAGTGTTACAAAGAAAGGTACTAGTTATGATAAGTAGTGTCAGAAAAAATAAAACAAAAAACTTACTCACACACACACTCAACTCGTATGTATTATAAAAAAAAAACACGCTCATTTCATTTTGAGCATAATGCTAACCTTGGTAAAGTACCAAGAATTGGCCAACGTGCCATGCATATTGAATAGAAAATCATTTACTGCCTTACCATCTGCTAAGCAAGCTCAAACAAAGGTCACATAGCCGAAGGACAAATTCAGCAAAATAATATTAATGTTAGTGAAAATAGCATTGTACCATGGTTTCAACAAAATCGAAATTCTTGGAATAACTAGTCAACTTGAGGCGGCTGTCAACTCATTTACCTAAAATTCTAACTGGTGGTGAACATGTGTTTTGAAGTTTTTCGAGGCATTAAATGACTAGCTTTAATGAAGGCAACAACGTATGGCTAATGTTTGGTAATATAAAAGAGAATAAACCGATTTAAGGACTTAGCTTCTAAAATAACAACATACTATATATCATGACAAATTTCGAGAAGCAATATTCGAAAAAATGTCCAAAAATGTCTTTGTCATGAATGGGACAACAATGTTCGCCATGAATGGGACATTGTTGAAAGTTGCATTATCCCATGTGTTCTTAATTTTTATAGCACAATAACAGGAAATATACAGGGTGTCCCGCAATTGAGTGCAAATATTTACGGAGCTGAAAGATTATATCGAGGTCTATTTTCACATTCTTAGGAGCTACTGGGATAATTAATATTTCACGACTTTGAACCACGCTATTGTTTCTAGCTGAAAAAGTAACTTACATAAAACTTATATAGCTCATTTTAAAAGCAATAAAATCACCCTTCCAACGGTATATCAACAAACCCCACCAACAACTTAACCGTTACCGAACTGTGCTCGTGTGAAGATGAAATCAATCGATTGAAACTACCAAATTTCAAATTTGAGTGCAAATTTCTCGGAATTTCGCATAATAAATGAAATTTTTGTTTTAGATCAATTTTATAATTTATTTAATTTTCTTTTCAATGACACCAAAAACATAAACATATCTTTAAAATTAAAAAAATTGGCTGTACTAAAAAAAATTATACTTATTCTGCATGTTTCTTGGAAACAAGTTATCATAATTGGTTCCACATATAATATGATTAATTAATGCAATTATTCTTTATATGATATTTGCATCTTAACATTATTTAATTGTACCTTAGCACTTGTTGTTTGAATTTAAAAACAATATAATTTGTTTTAAAGAAAATATGTTTTCATATAAATATATTGTAATTATAAATGGAATGAGAACACTTTTAGACTATTACTACTTGTTTGCTTGGAAATATAATTTTGTCAAGAACAACATTAAATATTCACGGACAAATATATATTAATTGGAGAATGCATAATTTAATTGCAGTCAAGAAATTATTTTCAAAACAATAATTAAGAACAACATAATATATTTACCGATGATTACACTATATTTACTTGGAAACATATTTTAGCAAAATAAATGCCAAAAGTTGTTCACTGTGATCACAAACTATTTGCTTAGAAGTAATTGTTGGCTCGAATCAAACAAAATATGTTTAGAAAACAGTAAATAAGTTTTTCTCGGATTTAATTATGTTGAGAAGTAATCATATTATGTTTATCCGACATTACAATAATTTTTATAAGCACACTTTATAAACACACACCGCTGTATCAGTTGCTTCAAAAGTCACCTATTTTTACTGCTAAACCGCCTTATTTTTCTTTTATTTTGTTTTTTATTTAATTAATTTGATTAATTTGAAAAAAATGTCTGTTTGTTTTAAAATTGCTGAGTTCTGTTCTTTTTGAGTTTAACAGTGATACAAATATATTTTTATTGGGTAGAAACACACAATTCTATTTTGTCATAAGCATAACTAAGCATAACGTACTAATGTAGACGTTAGTTTTTTAATGTTGCACACAATTAATATATTTTATATCGAAAAATAATGCTATTGAAGGAAAGTTTTTAATCATTAGGTGGTTCCCTCTGAATATTTAGTTTTTGAAACCAAAACTTAAAAAAAAAAATTTTAAGTCCGTCTCAATTTAAATGAGATACAACCAAATTTAGAACTTTAATTTAAGTGTAAAAAATTCAGTCGAAAATATGCAGAATTGTTAAAAATTGTATTAAACATTTCTCTTGCTTTTAGCTCTCAGCATTTTGAACTGAACTTTCCAAAATTTTTTGGAAAAGTTTTACATCCTTTCCCAGGAATTTATTAGAACCATTAGGTTGTCACATAAAACTGCATCATGCAATATTTTGTTGAATAAAAGTTTCTCTAAAAAGCCCCGTTAACACCATTCAAATTTTGGCAGTTACGCAAAAAGTGGTCGGTCATGGCAGAAAAAAAAAAAAAAAAAAAAACAAAACAAAATAAAAAAAATCTACACAAACCTCATATACATTGTAGCAATTTCGTGAATATTGTCTATTAACATCAGCTTTTAAACGAGAAAAAATGCGAATTGAGCAGCATTGCTTAGATACACGGTATAGAAACTCCACTCTACTCGACCCTCTAAAAATGCCTAGTCAACAGCAAATGCAGCACTGCCACATTTTATCTACTTTTTTCTTATTTTTTTTTTTTTTTTAGCAAAAAAGTAGGCTGACTTCTATAGTAATATGGTCGCTTGAAAAAGTGGTGCAACGAAGGTGCTCTATCGTTGTTGGTAGTTGAGCTCGTATGTATAGAGGAAGGAAGCAATGTCAACAAATCCAATTTCATGTTCATTTACTTTGTACAGTGAGTGTGTACTATGTAGCCATGTGTTTTATGAGGCTGTATATGTGTGTGTCGCATAGAATGTGGAGCAGACAAACAGCCCTACATATATCAGCAGGCCTGTACAAACACTGTAAGGATGGATACAAGCGCGCATCACATCACATTAATTGCCTCTGGCTATTATTAAAACACAAAAAAAAAAAAAAAACTGGGAAAAAAGGGAACTAAAAACAAAACAACACTGCAAAAAAGTGGGCCCCAAAAAAGTTTATGCTATTAATAGCGGACCAAATAAGAAAAAATACAAACAAAAATAGGAGCGAAATATAGCATATATACGAGAAGTAGAGGAACTAACAAAAGTTAGGTAAGCTAGATAATGCAAAGAAAGGTGATGAGGATCTAAGCTTTGCTATTTACAATAGCTGCGAAATTTACTTATTAAACAAATAATGTCGATAACATCTGTAAAAGTGGAATAAATAGAAATAGTGGAAATCGAGGAAAAAACACAAGACACAATAAGATGGAAGGAAGTAGGAATACATAAAGATAAGAAATAAATTTAAATAAGTAAAATAATAAGGAATGCTATTAAAATTATATTAGTAAAATAAGTAAAATATGATAAGTAAAGTTACACAAATTACTGTAAATGGATCAGTTAAAGCTTAAATATAAAAAGTTAAGATAAGAAAGTGATATGAAAAAGATAGACGGGGTTAGACCCCTGTTCAATGCTATACGAGCAGTCCATTAAGACGGTTAAGTTGGAATTGTGGACAAAGAATACGTTGTAAGTGACAAGTTCTATAAGAGAATCTATTAAGACTATAAAGGGTGACTATGAAGTGAATGAAAATCATATATTTAGACATTCTATAAGATTTTACCAATAATAATTGTGTGAAATTGTTTGAAGAGGTCAAGTTCTAAAGAAGTCAATACTAGTCAAATTTATACAAGTTGCTTTAGGATCATATTATTCCCCTCTGGATATCTTTTATCAACGGATAAGGTACTAGAGTTTCAGTAGCTTCAGATACCAGAAAACTAGCAAATATCTTCTTTTTAAATTTATTCAATTCAATGTTTTTCGAAGCATTACTTTAACATTGGTACAATTACCTTCTTTAATTTTTTATTTAAATAAGGATTTTTGCAAAAATTCGACGTGACCCGGCTAAGAAAATTCATTTAGAATTTAACTTGCATTTTGGATATCTCTACAATTTTCTAAAAAAAAAAATCGATATAAAATTTTTACAAATCTTACTGATTTTGTAAAAAAAAAAATATTAAAATTTTTCATTATTCAACCCTAAAATTGTGTTTCCTACTCGTATTGATGAAAAATAAATTCCTCGACTATTTTTTTCTTGAAATTTTAATGCTTTAACAAACTTTTTCTAACGCCAAAATTACTCAATATATTTTTATCTGAACCTTCCTAATTTTCATTTTCTTAAAAAAAAAATCTCTTTCAATACCACTATTTGCATCATTTATAAAACTCAGTGTTGCATGAGCACATTGACGACCTCAACGATGTTACGCCATCTGTCAAATTTGTTTTACAGGCATTTCTTATGGAGGTGAGTTTGGTGAATATGTCTCAACGACATTGTCGCTCTTGTTGATGTCGTCGGTATAGAACTATGCATGGAACACATTAACGACGGCAACGACGTTACGCCATCTGTCAAATTTATTTTACATGTATTTCTTATGGAGGTGAGTTTGGTGAATATGTCTTAACGACATTGTCGCTCTTGTTGATGTTGTCGGTAGAATTATTTCTATTTTGACAGGCGACAAAAAATTGCTTTTTTCATTGCTTAGAGAGCATGTCAAAAGCTTTATTCATTTAATAATTTGGCATTGCGTGTGGGAAAGGTTGTTGTAGCGTCGCTTTTAAAATAATCAAGTATTCATCGGTATGACTGCATTTCTCTCTTTAGTCGTGTTGTAAAGCCGTTGCTGTCATCAATGTGTTCCACGCATTATTTCTATTTTGACAGGCAATAAAAGTTGCTCTTTTTTATTGCTTAGAGAGCGTGTCAAAAGCTTTGTTCAATAAATAACTTGGATTTGCGTGTGGGAAACCTTTTTGTTGTCATGGCAGAATTATAAGGTAGGCTCAAGTTTGAGTAAAAATGAAGCCGTATGTCAAAATCGCCTGGTCGAATTTCAGTTTTCTTATTGTTGTTGTTGCCTTTATCATTTGACGTTAAGCGCTCTCACAGCTTTGTTGTTTGAGCAGCCATTTAAATGTGAGTCTACCCAATGTTCATTAATATAGGTTAAGTCACTTGAGAGAAAAGCACTCTTTTTCTGCCTTTGCTCGAACTGTCAAAGTAGCTGTTAGCTAAAAATTGTACAGATTCAAGTTTTTTTTTTCTTGATTTCCTTTTATCCATTCTGACAGTTCGACCGAGCTTCTCTCAAGTGACTTAACTTGTATTAATGAACCTAGAGTCTACCTAGTAATTGTATCATGTTTTTTGCGTCGCTTACAAAATAATCAAGTAGCCATTGATCTCACTACATTTCTCCCTTTTGTCGTGTAGTACGGAGTGACTTAACCTGTATTAATGAACCTAGAGTCTACCTAGTAATTGTATCATGTTTTTTGCGTCGCTTACAAAATAATCAAGTAGCCATTGATCTCACTACATTTCTCCCTTTTGTCGTGTAGTACGGGCGTTGCCGTCATTAATGTATTACATGCATGTTTCTTTATATAAATGAACACACATATTCTCAATATCTGTGTTGAGAGTGTGTGACTGTGAGACTGTGTCTGAGAGAGCGAGAGAGAGAGAGAGAGAGAGAGTGAGAGAGTGAGAGAGTGAGAGAGAGAGAGAGAGAGAGAGAGTGTATATAAACAATATGATACAATTAAGATAGTTCACATTGAGTTATTTCGTATACTATTAAAATATAAAAGTAAAGTGTTCTTAAAAGCACTTCCAAGCACCAAGATTAAAATCTATTTCACGACACACTAAGTTCGCCAGGTTTAGAGAGCGTGTAATAGGTTCCTTCATATTATAATTTACTCTATGAAAAGGTTCATAAAATGGACTAGAAGGAACGTGAAAGCGTATTTCAGAAAGGAAAATAGAACAATTTATGATGGAAAAATATTTACGACAATTTTCTAAGGATTTACTACCATGCAGAAGGCTTCTTACATTATATGAAGGCATTTCAATACTCCTACGTAAGCGACTTATTGCAAACCTTGTAAAACGTCTTTGAATTCTTTCAAATCTGCTAGAAGAGCCAGCATAAAGTGGATCTCATATTATGCAGCACTATTCTAAAACAGATCTTACAAAGAAAACAATAAAGAGTTTTTAAAGAAAAAGGATCAGAAAGTTCTTTCGAGTTTCTGATTATGAAGCCTAACATACAATTAGCCTTTGCTACTATGTAGTCTATGTGCCTTGAAAAACTAAGTTTACTGTCAAGTACAACTCCAAGATTCTTCTTCTCAGTACTCCTTGACAAAGATATTTTTCCAAGTTTATACGGATAAAAAATAGCAGAAAAACTACGACTGAATGTCAAACACTGACATTTTAATATATTTAGAGCAGTGTCGGGCAAAAAAGCACTCGCACTGATCTTTCAGTTTGTGCTAGTGCGTGCTTATGTGAGAGCGACAGAGACATAAAGGGTTTACTATGCACGCGTGCATAGGCGCTACATCTCACTGATTTAGAGGCAATCAATTGTTACTGCACCAAGAAGATAATTGGAACAAATTTCTCTCCAGATTTATTCAATCATTATTGTCTTTTTTTTGTAGAAACAATTTTTATGTCATCGACATCCATTAAACACTGAGAAAACTTTACTATTTTGGGAATATTGCTTACAAATAATAGAAACAAAATAGTCCCACAAGTGGCTGACTTGTGGAACTCCTGAAGAGACCTTTATAGCATCTGACAATAAATCATTTACTCGAACGAATTGCGTCCATCCTAAAAGTTATGATTCAAACCATTTAAGAATACTGGAATGAAATCCAATAGATTCTAGCTTTTTTAAAAGTAACATAAGCAATGGTGAACTCTGTCGAGCTTTAGAAAAATCCGTGAATATAACATCACATTGATTCTAGTTGCTTAAAATATATTTAGTAAAAATTGTGAAATTTGTAGTTGTTGACCTTCCAGTAAAAAAAAAATGTTAAAGTGGTGATATTGATTGTTTCTCACAAAATTTACTTTAAGAAACAATGTGACTATCATACATTTCTTGATATTCACAATGTTTCCGTGTTCGTTTTTCATCGAAGAAAAGTAAAATAAAAAAATTTTTTTTCTACCGAGCTGGATGCACTTTTAAGTAATTTTTAAAAAAGAAAATTTCTTTTTGATTACTTTTCAGTTTTTTTATATGAAAATTATGCTGTACTTGAGAGCTGGAAACAGGCCTTAAACATAAACAAAAGCTCAAGCATTTTTACATATTATTTTTATTTTTATCCGACAAAAAAATCCCAACAGACTATTTTGTGCCACAAAGTTTTACAAAATTCAACAGTTGGCAATATGAACTCCAAGTTTGACAGAACATGGATATCAATTTCTCGGAACTCAACTCTAATGTGTCTACCTGGGTTCTTATACCATGGATGAAATTAAAATATTGCAAATTTGACTTGCCACGAGGTATTTCCAACATAATTAGGTACCAACTTGCAAGTCTAACTCCTTTTATGCATCTGAATTGCATCAAATAAAAAAGGTTTTACTAGAAATTAGCCGAGTTTGTTTAAATCGCAACACCGTCTTATCTCAGAACCAACGTTTTTATAACCATATCTAAATCTTTTATTATTTCTTATACCACTATTTAACAAAACCTATATGTTTTAACAACCTTATGTCTCAACATCCCTATAAATCACCATTAAGAGCTTAGATTTAAAAAGGCTTTATTAAAAGTCACCAATTATTGAAATTTTAACTTAATCATGTCCAGTTTTATTAAAAATAAAAACAGGTCAAGTCCAACTAGTTTAGTTTTAAAAGTTGTCACTACTTTACTTAATTTCGGTTGTTGACAATTTGTTTTTTTAAATTTACAGTCATGAAAATTATCATTTTTTTTTCATATAAATACAACGTGTCTGTTATCGTGCATAAGTTAATATAATTTTTTTAAAATGGTGAAAAATTAACTTAGTAATTTTTTTATCTAAGCCCTTATAAACCCCATATCTACTATAATTTATATTGATTGAACTAATATCTGATAAAATGAATCTATTATATGTGTGACCTTTTCCCTAAACATATTGAGAATTATATCGTAACCAACATAACCAAATACTAGAAGTATGCAATATAGATGCAACAGTGGTATTACTACTGTAAATAGGATTAATGTTATAACTAACATACTTTAGAACTTTATGTATAACGAAACGAGCAACAGTATTTTTTGGTATGAAGAAGTGTATTGCTTACCACACCTCGCATGATGTTCAACGTTCGTTTCGTTATAGATAAAGATGCAGTTCGAATAGTTTAAATAAGGGCGTGTGTTATACACACCCTTTTATATTATTTAAATTAAAAATTATTTTGTTTGAGTAATTTTTTGAACTTACGATCTATTTCAAGATATAAAATATAAATTCAAAACCGAGAGAGAACAAAATTATATTCATGTAAGTGACAACAAATTTTCTGTCAAAAGCCTACAGTTTGCATTTAAAAGCTTTACACCAAGTCTGCTTGGTTGAAAAAAAAAAAAACACAGTGAAGTGCTGTTATATTTTTAGGTTATACGATAATTAAATTCAACAGCACAAGCTCTGCTGGTTATCAGAGAAAACTTTACGCTGCTGTTGATATAGAGGGAAAAAGAGTGATGTAGAAAGAAAGCAGTAGAAACAACATAAAAATTGTTGCATGCTTTTAGGCACACAATGGACTATTTTTTAAGTTAACCCACTTTTAGTTCAAGATGCTTTTTTAATATAACTCGTATTTTTTTCTTTGCAATTTTCTATAAAAGTAAACAAAAAAAAAAGCGAAAAAATAATAGAAAAAATTTATTTAAGAAAAGAAAAAAAAACGCATGCCTTGAGCGACTTTAAACCTAAAAAGGAAATAATTTTTTCATTCTTTTGGACTAAAATAAACATGAAGTTGATGTAAGTGGGATGTGGTACGAAAAAGCGAACGAGTGAATAGGGCAAGAGTGAGAACGAGAGAGAGAAAGACAGACAGAGAGAGAGAGAGAGAGAAAGTGAACGAACGAGTGACGCGCTGTGCCAAGATAGATGAACTGTGAGTGAAGCTTTGATAGCGTGCTTTTAGGCAAATTATACTCTAGGGAATTGTTGAGTTGAGTTGAGCCCGCTTTGATGCTGCTGATGTGGGAAAATTTAAATTAAAATTAAAGCCTTTTAAAACCAGCCTAACGGGAATCATTCGACAAAAAAAAATATTAAACAACACTGAGAAGTTCTACTCTTTTTTCTGGGAAATTTCTGGTAAGCTCTAAAAACTTCGATACTCAAGCCGCATGTAATAAATGATGCTTGTTATTTAAGACGAAAACTTGTCAGCACTTTTTGATTTATTCAACATACATAAGTTGAAAAAAAGGGAAAAAAGCATATAAGAGGGAAAAATGAGATACATTACTTTTAAGGTTTAGGCAGCAAACAAACGAGTGTTTTAAGGATGCCCACAAGAAGAAGGGGGTATAAGCATTGTTTTTGTCTTTTTTTTTTAAAGATTTTTCTACAAAAATATGTGTGATTTGACAAAGCACTTAATGATTTGTCATCATGTACTCTTAGTAAGCTACTTATAAGTGGAGTTATTTGATAAATATTAGAAAAAGTCTTTTTCGTGAGAAACGAAAGAATATAATAGAGAAATGAGGAAATTTCTATGATTCCTTTTAGGCCTAATCTCCGGAAGACTTTGGCAACATTTCTATTTAATTTGCTTGGCGGTTTTTTTAGTGCAAATGGTGCAAGTGACTTGCCTCCCACCCAGGCGGCCGGGTTCGATTCCTGCGCTGGCCATTGTTCATGCCCTACTAATCTATCACAGAAATTTCGAACCAAAGTAGTCTTGTGTGTGAATAGCAGCTAAAAGAAAATAAATATGAAATATTTGAAAAATTTCCCAATTTTTAAATCATAAAAAATAGATTTTTATAGATTTCGGATTGGTGGAATTATCAAAGCAGGCAGTATGAAAATATAAATAAATAAAAATAATAATGAATGGGACACCTAAGCCTTTGAGTTCATAATTCTTTTGGTTTAAGTTTTTGAAACAAACCACATCTATCTATCTATATATATAAAAATGGATGTATGTATGTGGGTATGTGTGTATATCACGTATAGACTCCAAAACCGCCAAACGAATCTTTATGAAATTTTGAGAAAGACTGAAACAATATTTTGAGCGAGTTCCTGTGAAGTTTGGTGTTGATTGGACAAGGCGGCGTAGTACCTCCCATACAACCCAAATTAGCTCTATCGCCCACAAACCAAAAAAAATGCTATTTAGCAGACTGTTTTAATCGTATAAAAGTAAAATTTGCTAATTTCGTTCAGATAGTTACTGTCGGTGACTGTACAAAAATGGGTGTGGCCACACTATGTCTACGCCTACTTTTTAGAAGTAATTTCAATTCCTGAGATGTTCAAGTTTTAATAGTGAATTTTTGTATGCTGGTGCTATGGATCAAAGTGGCAGTTATTATGTATATAAAAATGTTGTCACGCCCACTTTTACCGCCCACAAATCATTAAAAATGCTTTATATCAGAAGGCTTTTGCCATAGAAGACTAAGATTTGGTAATTTAGTTCATATGGTTACTGTCGGTCAATGTACAAAAATGGGCATGGTCGCACCATATCTACGCCCACTTTATCGAAATCATGCTTATTCCTGAGTTGTACACGTTCTGATAGTGAATCTTGGTATGCAGGTGCTATGGGTCCAAGTGGCAGTCACTATGTATATATAAATGTTGTCACGCCCACTTTTACCGCCCACAAATCAGTAAAAACGCTTTATATCAGACGGCTTTTAACGTGGAAGACTAAGATTTGGTAATTTAGTTCATATGGTTACTGTCGGCAACTGTTCAAAAAATGGTCGTGGTCTTAGCATTTATACGCCAATTTTTTTGAAATCATGCTTATTCCTGAGTTGTGCACGTTTTGATAGTAGCACTTGATATACAGGTGCTCTAAGGGGCGGTCAATATATACATATTTAAAGTTAGCCACGCCCACTTGTACCACCCACGAATCAATAGAACTTCTATAAATCAGACGATTTTCATCGCTAAATACTAAAATTTTTGTAATTAAGTTCAAACGCTCACTCTCGATAGCTTTGCAAAAAATGGGCATTTTTTCAAAGGGTTGAATCAATTTCTAAAGAGAAAAAAAACTCCAAAAAGAAAAAAACATAGGCATTTCGCTGATTTTTTCATGTAAAGTGCCAAAACTGGCGATTTTTTGAAATGTTTGTATGGGGAGCCCCCAGGGGGTTCCAGGGTGTGTGCCACTAGCATGGGTGGGTTGGGTCTCTAAAGTTAGTGGGGGTCGGTCATACATTTGGACTCGATTGGAGCACTCTAAATGGGTCAAAGTGGGATTTTTCAAAATTTGCCCCTACCCAAAAGTTCGACCCAAATTGGGGACATCAGAATTCGTTTTAGAGGTCTGGTTCCTTCGGCAAAGTTTCTTATTTTGATCCCTAGAATAAGATTTTCACAGAGCAATGGGCGATTTTTTTGCCTCCCCACAAATCGACCCTGCCTAATGTAGGTGCTATGGTCCAAGTGGCGGTCACTTTGTATATAAATGTTTCCATGCCCACTTTTGCCGCCCACAAATCTGTAAAAAGGATATACATCAGACTTTTTTACAGTAGAAGACTAAAATTTGGTACATTACTTCATATGGTTACTGCCAGAACCTTTATAAAAATGGACGTGTCGCACTTTATCTACACTGACTTTTCAGAAATCATTGTAATTTCTAAGCTGTACACGTTTTCATACTGATATTTGGTATGTAGGTACAATGGGACCAAGTGGCGGTCACTATATATATATATATATAAATAAATATCGCCAAGCTGTATGTATGTATACTAAGGCTTTCACGAAAAAAAGTGGTTCGGGTCGGTTCCTCTTTAGAATCCTTGCTTTATGTTATGATAATTCCCCAAATATTTCGACTCTAGAGATAGTCATTAAACATTGTAAAATATTCGTAAATATGTGATTTCTTAAAATTGGCACACTGTAGCAGAACCCTTGCACAACGTAGCACATTTTAAAATTCTGAAATTAAAAATACTACTTATGCATTAAAAGCAACAACTCATAAAACTCATACCTTATGAACGACACATGATAGCACATATTGGGCACATTACAGCACATTCCTTGTTTTTTTTTTTTTTAATTGCGAACGTAAAATTGCGCTTCTAATTTTATGTCCAACATTTGAATGCTGCATAAACACTTAGAACTCATTTTGCCACCACTTTTATATGAAAACATTACGAATGCTATTTTCAACTTTTAAAGAATTTCATTATTGGCAGCACTGTTAGAGCTTGAAATTGAAATGAAATTTTTTATGCTTTGTTTGCTTGCTTGAAGGTCCCGCTTGTGTATGCAGCAGCAGCAGCATTTTTTTTTTCTTAGTGCGTCACTTTAATTGCAATAAGCAGCCCCGAGTACTCACCCATTCCGTGCGCGCGAATTTGCGGCTCATTAATTTTAAGATGCTTATTTTTTCTGTGCATTTTTTTATATTTTTTTGTTATTCCTTTTTTGTGAGTTTTATTTTTTTTTTTTCTTTTGTTTCTGCGTGATACTTGCCATTGCTCTGACATGTTTTACTTGTTTTTGTTGTTAAATCCTTGTTAACATTCTTTTAAGCATTAAATTGAAAGATGCTTTATATAAAACATCAGAATTTTGCGTTACAATGGTAACAATGGTAATAATAATACTATAAAATAAGCTTGCACCCAAGTTTATGCAGGGTGGTCGAGTGGTTGGAGGACTCTTTAAAATCTCTAAAATATAAAAATAAACGACTAACTCATCAAAAGATTTCCAGGCAGCAGCAGCAGAAGCAGATTAAGTTGTTAGCTGGTATTGAAAAAAAAAAATTACAATAAAAAAATTTTAAGTCATGTGGTGTTGGTGTTGATGTATTTTTGTTTCGATTGAGCAGATTTGTTACGACTGCCAAGGGAATGACCAGGAAATGGCCGTAGTTTCGTTAAAATTTTTTCCAACAAACAAAATAGATGCAAAGCGTGAGCTGTGCATAAAATTTCAGCACAAAAATTTTTAAATAAAATGAGCCCGAAAATGAATCAAATTCACTCCAAAGGAAGCAACAAAAATGACAGTAGCTATGGCTGTTAAGCCGAATGATAGCGAAGGTGCAAGAGGCGTTGCGGTGGCAGCAACAGACTGACATGAAATGTACAAGAAAATGAAAATTCCATAAAAAATTTAGAATAAAAAAAATATGCTAAAAAAAAAAGTGAGATTAACAAAAGCAGCACACTGACAGCATCTTGGCCAGAGCTGGTATTCTGCTGCGCGTTGCTTGAATGCTTAAGCGAACAATGAGCTGTAGTAAAAAATTTAATGCCATTGTTATGTGTTTCCTAGCATGAAACTTAAGGGAAAAAGTGGCGCTGTAGAGTGGGCCAAGTGACACGGCTCAAGTTGTTGTGACCAGGCGGTCCAGGCGCGTCATATTGCTGCAACAAAGGCCGTTGTGGGAAATGGAAAAAATTGGTAATTCTTTTCGAATTTTCAGCGAATAAAAGTTTTATGAGCCAGCACGATCACGTTGCAGCGTTTGCTTTATTTTTGTTTTATTTATTTTTTTTTTTTTATTGCTATAAAGTGCATTCTTTGCTCGACTGTTGATTTCTTTGCTGCACTGCTTTGTGTCCTTAAATTGGTTTGCTGAGTCTGGCATAAATTATTTACACCTCTCTCGCCGCTATTCTAAAGCGCATTTGAAATGCATAAAGTACGAGTTTGTTTCATTTTTGAAAATTTAATAATATTTTTGATTTCATTTATATGGCTGGCTTTAAGCGTCGCCATCTTGAATGCTATTTTCATTTGTATGCAGCATCCGTTATGCTGCGTATTTAGAAAAATGCAATTTCCGCTGCATGTTGCCTTGTTAGTTGGCTTTGTTAGGTTGATGAAGCTGAAGCGGTCGGGAGAAGGCGTGTGTGTTGAGTCATAGATAATATCCTATATACGAGTATGTGCCTTAGCTTGTACCCTCCATTACCTTACATCTACCAACTCTTTCCTAACGTTGACTTGCTGCGTCTAATGATCCCCAGCTCTGGCTTGCAAACAGCAACATATTCACCGTTATTATATGCAAAGTCCGGAATGTTGCATTCATAATTTATACAAGCTGACTTGCTGCCATGCACACACAAGAACACACACACAATATGTGTTTATATTCAATCTACTCTATAGCTACACATACAGGAATATATCGCATTGGTACAGCATTTGCTGGAAACTCTTTGCTGTCCCTTAGCTAGCTCGATGAAGCCGCTATGTATCCTTGCTTCCTTCTCTTTATCATTTCTAGCTTAGATAGCGACTCAAACCATTGCAATTGTTGCAAAAGGAAACCTTATTTTATTTGTGTTTCTTTTTGTTCGGGTTGATATTTTTAGTCTTAATAAGTGTAAACTTCAGTAGCAGTGCTGAATTTATGATAGTTGGTGTCACAATATTCAATGCTAAACAAATACAATTTCCAATTTGTACCTGACATAAGCTAGATTTTGTGAAAAAATTTATTAAAATCATCGAATTTTGCTACCGGTTGTCTTATTAGTTTTATTTCAAAGAATTTCTTTTCTATAAGCAAATCTTATCTATATTATTATTACGCAAGCGCATTTTTTGTGATGACTATAAAATCTATACTATAGACGCGATATTTATAGATAGAGTAGCAATTGGAAGGTTTTGCTCTGTAGATGTACAGTAAGGTTTTATTTTTCTTAAATATTGTGTGTTTTTAAAAAAATGCTTAAACAAATTTCTATGTAAAACAACCACATTTTTTGTGATGCCTAAAAGTATGTGATAGCTTTTTATTATAATGCTATGATAAGTACTAAATGGGCATATAAACATAGAACATAGAACATAACAGAAACATAGAAAGTTTCTATGAAATCTTGGTTCAAAACAAAATTACCAATCACTAGATATTTTTTATTTAGGCCTTCTAACTCCACACGCCGAGAGAATTGTATGGGAATTATAAACTTATGCTTATTCACCTAAGCAATTTATTGTTTAATACATTGCTTTGAAAGCACATACTTCGATACCTTGCCAAAAAAAAAAATTTTTGATTCACTTAAGCCCGAAAGCCAAAAAATCCAAATTAAAAAACAACTAGCATGGATGGCTTAAGCATAGTTTTCAGCTATTTTCTAATAGTTTTTTTTTTTTTTGTAATAAAATCACTTTTAAATTCAAAAACAACATTAAATAAATTAAAAAACAAACGTTAATATTCACAATTGTAAATTTTATTACCTTTCATCAAAAAAAAAAAAAAATCGAAATCGAATCCTGGAACTTTTGGTGCCAGTCCATCGCTCTACCATCCAAGCAGCCTTGCTGTTTTTTGCTGACAGAACTGCTACGTTACAGCTACGTTAATTCACCTAAGCAATTTATTGTTTAATACATTGCTTTGATTTATTGTTTAATACATACTTTGATACTCTGCCAAAAAAAAAATATTTGATTCACATACGTTAACAGATTCACGTCGTGTCACGACTAAATTTGTGACACGCGCCCATCTCTAGAGAGGAGGCAGCTTAAAAAAAAAGGAAAATAAAAAAAACAAAACACGAAAAATGTCATATTTTTGAAATTAAATTTTTTTTTTTAAAGTAGTGAATAAAAAATTACCAAATACTTGGTTAATTTATCACCCATATAAAAATTGGCGGGCCACCATGTAAAACTGAGGCGTTTTGATGAAGTACTAAGGAGGCTGAAAACTGCCAAAGCCATCATATAAATAATTCCAAGTTTTTTTTTTCAATTTAACATAAGCTTTTTTCTCGGTGTAGTTGTGTTAATTCTTAGTTAATTCTTAAATCTTAAGCGTTTGAAATTTTATTTTAGTATCAAATAAGATTTCTTTAGGTTTTCCCATTAGTCGCAGGACTTTATCTCAAATTCCAGAATTCAAATCTTTTGCCTTACTTTGCTTCCTTTTCTAAGCAATTTCTTATTGATTTCTGTATTAGTGCTTCTTTATTTTTTGACTCAAATTTGTCGTTTTTCCTGCTCTTTATAGCGTTTTATCTTTTTGTTTTTAACATTTCAAGACTGCATATATGTCCAGTCTGGCTAATAATTTTTCTTTACTCCTTTTTAATGTTTGTTTTTGGGTCATTTAGATTCACTTTACAATCTCTCTTAGTCAATTTATATTACTTAAAGAAATATATTTATTTCTTAGTATTCACTTCAAAAACATTCGTAATAAATTTTAAATTTTTGTAGTCGGACCAGAGGTAATGCGGATTATCATTAATTTTTTAACTTTTTTTTATATTTTCACTATAATTCATATTTACTTTTTTTTTTTTGCTATGGTTCTTTTAGTCAAAAAAATTATCTATTGATGATAAAATATAGTGTAAAGTGAATAATTAAATTGAATGAAATTACAAAAAAATGTACACATTTTTTATATATTCCAATTTATTTGACTAAAAGTAGTATGGAAAAAAATTCATTTGAATTTTAGTGGAAATAATATGAAAAAATTTAAAACAATCCATAAAAATTCGCCTTATCTTTGGACGAACGGAAAAAATTTCAGATTTTTTGATGCAAAGGAATTTTTTCATTACTTTTGTTTTTGACCGTTTGTTTTTTTTTTTAACTACCATACAGCCAATATTTTTAGTCGAAATATTTTGGGGATCATCATAACATAAGCCATGGACTATTTTGAAGAACCGGACTGAACAACTTTTTTTTCTAAGGAGCGTGTGGCGACTTAATGTATATACGTATGTGGGTATGTATGTATATCACGTAAAGACTCTGAAACCGCTAAGCCAAATTTTTATACCAAAGCCTTAAGAGTGTTCCTGTGAAGTCTGGTGCCGATCGCAAAAGGCAACATAAATACACCTCAAATTTTCGATATCGAACAGTTTTGAAGTTTTAGGTCGCACAGCCTCGGAATTCAGTATTCCGTTGGACGAGGCACGTGGTACTTTTTCAGCACCCCGAATTTTCGGTATAGCTTTCGAAATGAGTCACACATCAATGAAACTCGGTACGAACTTGCTATATAAGCATGGCTTGACTAAAGTTACGTTCTCTTCTAGGGGATAAGATTTCCGGCCGGGTATACTCGTAAGATAGTAAACAAATAAAAATGAAATTTCAAAATACTAGTAATATAACGAAAATCAAAATAGTTATAAGAGACTAGCATATTACAATTGAGGTGATCACTGCAATAGTGGCCCGGCCAAGCAGCATTTTTTTTTTTTTTGGTTTCTACTATAATTTAATATATAATTAGACGGAACAGACTTAAATTAATGCCCTGTTTAGGTAAAACGAAGCCTTCGTGACAAGATTCGTTCGATTTCCGACGTTATCGTCCAAAATTGGGTCTTTGTACTTTTTTCTTGCGTCATCGTCCAACATTACGTTGCTGACGTTTCTCAAATACTCTCAATGTGAGTCCTTGTCAAAAACCTTATTACCAGATTGTAAAAGTTGAGCATTTAGCGTTAAAATGACAAAAATATTGAAAATTGTATGCTTATTACTGGCATTCTTTAATAGTTGGCAATAGTTTTTGCATCAGCTGTTTTGGTTGTTGACTTTTGGAGGAAAGAAAACTGTTTTTAAATTGATTGCGATAGTTTGAGACAATTTATGCAAAAAATGGTTTCGGCAATTGCCTTCTACAATTTTAATGAGGACGCAAGTGATAGTGATAGTTGTTGTTTTCTTTGTACTGAGAAGATTAAAATTGACAATTATTCCTTAAATATACTTATAAAACACAATTTACGCTTTTTTAGCATCCATTTCCAGAACGATAATAATTTTGCTTTCGTCAAATTTTGACTTTTCGTTCGGATTTTTTTTCTTACAAAAACCCAATTTCACACTGAGGTTACGTCTTCGCTCGTTACTGAGTCAGCTGTATTCGTTTGTATCTGACATTCTTCATAAAACAGCTGATTTTCGCCTGTTTGACGATGCGTTCGTGAAATACACGCATCGTTTCTTTTACCTAAACAGAAATTTTGTGAATTGAGCATATGCATTAACATATATGATAAATAAACATATGTTTATAGCTTATGATCTTCATAACCACCCTGTAGGAAAATCAACTAATTTAAAAGTAGTTGATAAAGTAGTTTTTTGTCAACCACAACTAGTTGAAATTCTGACTTTTTCCCATAAAACGAACTAACATATTTTGTATGGTGATGTCCTCAAAATAAGTCAATTGACTTTCGTCTGCATATATTTTTAACTACTTGTTAAATTAGTTTAATTTAAATTAGTTTTTAACTACTTTAAAATAACCAATTAAAAAACTATTACTGATGGCGTAAAGTTAATATTTGATGAAATAACATGATTAAATATATTTAAACTTGTAATCTAATAAAAACTTGCAATTAAAACATGTCAAAATCAGAGTAGTTGCCGCCTTAATATAATTCAAAGTAGTTTATCAATCACTTGGTTTTAAGTAGTATTTCAATTATTTTATATATAATGCAAATAAAACTATTTACAATTGAAGTGGATGCCGCCTTAATATAATTCAAAGTAGTTCATATACTGGTTTATTTTAAATTAGTTTTTTAACTAGTTGTTTTTAAAAATAAGTTAGTTTGTTCCTATAGGGCAGGTATGGGCACCACTACATTTAAAGATTCGTGTTTGTTTTGTGCTCTTTGCACTGAGAAAAATTTGTATGCATATTAAAAATAAAGAAATAAAACTGAATAATTTTTGGTTTAATTGATAAAAATTTAGCACAATAAACATATAAACATATAATATATATGAACATATAATATAATATAAACATACATATACAATATAAACATATGTTTTATGAGCCGGCAAGATAGGAAAATAAAATGTTGAATATGACAGAAGAAAAGAACGACTAATTGATGGTTATACATGGAGTTGAGAGAAAGAATTAATGAGAAAAGTTAACTGGAGCTAAGGTTCTTCGTTTTTGTTATAATAATTCAAAATAAAATCAGACTATTTTAATTAAGCTTCTAAAATTTCGCATAATATCAACAAGATAAGTTTAAATATTTATTTTTATTTAATGCAAAATATGCACACTGCTCCCTTTGCAGAACACATTATAAATCTTTTTAAATTTTTTTTTCATAATAACATGCAAAGCATGCAAGCATTAACATTTGTTCGCTTGTTTGTTTTCAGAGTGTAGCTTTTTAATTATTTCATTGTTCTCTTTTGCCTTCGTCCGACATAGATCTTACTCGCTTGCAGTCTTTTTCGACACTGAACTGATATTCGTTTCTGTTCTTTGTTGTTGCGTCTTGTATTGCTACGTAATCGTTTACTCTCAATGCTCCGTAGCTTGCTCCGTGCCCATAGCTGTTCGTAAATTATCATTTTGATTTATAAACAAGATCTGTGTTACTTTAGGGGAAAAAAATGTAAATGTACCATTTCACTGAGATTCCGGAAGTTATAGGCATTCGTTTTCCACCTCTCTAAGGGATTTAGGAAACGACTTAATAAAGGTTCGTCTAAATATCGCTGAGTTTCTAATATGGCTCGAAACCTATTATTTCCCGATGGGTTAAAAATTGCAGCCTTTTGGTGAAAGTTTTTCCAAATCGATACTCTCTGATTGCTCTGTGTATGGGACAATTTGAGAGATGTTGGTTGAATATTCCCACATTTTTTTATAGCTAATGACCTTGCCTCTTCAGTATATGTGTCAAGGGAAAATGCAATATGCTTAAATCTTTGATCTATTTAATTGAATTGAAAATGTGAATTAAGTTCACATATATATATTCATAGTCTAGATTAGTAAGCATTGGCCATTCTTCTAGAGCAGCTAATGACGCGCGAACTTCTTTTAATTATGATATCCGCTCTAGCATATAGTGCACCGAAATTCACCCAGTAGTTATGTGCTATGCAACCAAAGTGTTTCCATCGCAGTTCCTCGCTTAAAGCTTTTTTAACGTTAGAGATATACCGGAGAAGTTTACGTTAAGTTACGTACAATAAATTAACTATGTGGTGAGATCGATACAAACATATTTTTTTCACATTGATGCCATAAGTAACCAAAATAACTGGAAACTAACTGTAAATACCCTATAATAATATGAAAATAACTATGTACTTGGCGCAAGAAAAGATAAGGTCAGATTCTATCATCTTCCATGGGCGCAGCCAAAAGAAATTGAAAGTAATCAGAAATGAAACTAAAAAACGCTATAGTAATATTGTGAGAACTGTATATGTTATTTGGTACAAGAGTAGAATATGCTATCATCTTGCATACATAAGGCGCAACTGGAAATAGCCGATTGTAACTAGAAATGAAACTTAAACAAGTTATGTTTCATTTTCATGGCATATCAAAGTATACACTGAAATCAGCGGCCATACCTTTCGTATATCATACCCTCCCCCCCCCCCCCCTCACCACTCTTACTTTCTTACTTTTTTTATAAATTTGAACAGTATGAAACGTCAGAGAACATTTCTTAATGAGAAAATTATTTTTAAAGTAATTCGGGGCGTTGTAACACAAACGCTGACATTTTTAACTCGAATGCAACTTTTCATTCATTATTCTGGTTCATTGAATGACAAAAATTATTTCTGTAAACTCTCAAGTAAGACAGGGTATTGCAGTTAGTTTTATATAAAAGAAAGAAAGACAGATAAGAATTTTTTATAAAAGAAACTTCTTTTGAACTGAGAGCCAAAGACCAGTTCATAGCTTCTAATAGGAGTAAAAAAACGTATTAAATATGAAAATAAAATAATGTTCTTCGTCATGAAATCAATCAAATTTTTTATTCAACCTAAATTTTTCTCAAAAATTTTACAATAAAGAAAAAATATGCACTAAGGTCTATCAAAAATATTCTCTTAGACTTTCTTTATTAATAATAAATATTAAACTATCTCCCTGGAATTGAAAAATACGCTCTTTACTGCTTTAATAAGACGAAACTCTAAAAATTATTATTATTCAAGTTCTTCTCTAAAGTATTTTTTTTTTATTACTCGTTTTTCACTGATCTCGTTATCGAGAACATTTATAACTTCCACAGCGATTCGCGTATACTTTATTATTTTTTTTTTTGTTTGCAACAGAAACTTCACCCAAGACGTTGTTGAAACTTCTTCTTCTTCTGCTTGTGTAAGAAAGACCAAAAATTGTTTCTTTCCATAGAGTTTATGCAATTTGGGCAAACAAATTGGTTTTTTGTTGTACACAAGTATTTTTTTTTTCTTTTTATAGCTAACCGTCTTTTATTCGCGCGCTGCTTGCTTCCCTTATGCGCAGTTTATAAATATTAATAATTTAGTGAATTTCATGTTGGAACAGAGAAATTTGGTTTTGTAAATTTAATGCATTGCCTTGGAAAATGCTGTCGGCAAATGAGCCAGGGATGGTTGCAAGCAAGACAGCGTGTTGTTCGGAAAACAACACAAAATAAAAAGCGAATGCAAAAAAAAAAAAAAAGAAACAGTAAAAACAACAAAAACAGCAGAAGCTGCAATTTTCCTGCTACAGTTGTACACAAGCCATAATACATCCTTAAGGATCTTTGAGCAAGCAAGCAAGCCAGTACAAGTCCCGCTTGACTTGTCGTTCCGAGTGCGCAACATCCTAAAAGTGGAAACAGAAGCAACAACAACAACAACAAATACAACCAGAACAACAACAACACAAACAGAAAGCTGCTTGCTGCAACAATTGTTGGCAGCACCGCGAATGCATTTTGAAGCACTCGCCGGATGCTTGTTTCAGTGTTGTTTGCCGATAAATTGATGAAGCCAGTAGCGCCGACTTTTCACTGAGTTCCTCCGAGTTTTTTTGTCTGAAAACAGCAACAATAGCTGATACTGGGACTGAGTTTAATGGCAGCCATGTGCCTTTGCTCGCTGAAAACAACGCTACCCACTTTTTGCGCCACAAACCAATGGCAAAAAGCTACAAACAACACCAACATCATTGCACTCATCAACACACAACACACACACGTACACACAGAATTTACAAAGAAATAAGCGAGTAGCATGTTTCTGCCAAGCTTGAATCCACACATAATTTGTAGTCCGTACGCAATTTTGATGAGACCAAAAATGAATAATTCTGCCCCAATGTTGCCGAGTGGCAACAGCGGCACCAGCAATACAACAAACAACTCCTACAGAGTTGTGCTGTGTGCCTTGATCTCTGTGCGCTTGTATTCAGCATCAAGATTCTTTCACATATCCTGGCATGGGTACATAGCTGATAACCTCGAGTCATGACTGCCAAACATGTCGTTTGAGTGTGTGTGTTTGTGCCGCTTGTGGCACATGTGTTGAAAATGTTTTTCGCGGCTCTTATTTCGTTGAGAAATCGCAATCGCAATCGTGTCCGTTGCTATTCCTTTGCCTGGAATCACTTGAGATTTGCGCTGGTTTGTTGTTATTTTACATTTTTGTTTATTTGTAGTTGTATTGCTTGTTGGTATGGTGGGTGGTGATGGTGCTGGTGCTGGTGTTGGCATGGATGATGGCGCAGTTATTGCCGCTTCGTCACTTTATGTTGTCGCATGTGCAAATTTGTGGCATAATAAAGAAAACTGCCTTGTTTAGTATTTTACGCTGTCGCTTATCGCGTTCTTTGCGAGACATTTGAATGCGCCCGACAGTAGCGTACATTTCTCTAGGTTTAGAGATTCAGTGGAATTGGTAGAGTTTTTCTTAAGTTTTGATTTTATTATAAGAGCCCACACTTTGCCTGATGTTCTTGAAGACGTGCTAGATAAAGCAGGTTTTCTCGGCAACCATATGGGACTTTTTATAGCTTTGCATATATTTAACATGCTCATACAGGGTGGTACTCATCAGATTTATTGCTAGTGGAATGACAATGTCGCGCAGTTTTTAAAGTAATTTAAGTTGATTTATTATAATTTTACATGTACTATCTTACAATCAAAACTATTAATGGAATAGTTTTTTTCAAACTGAAAAAAAAAAAAATTACATACCATTTTTAATAAGAAGAAAAAAAAATAATAACGAAAGTTCTTGAGATTATCAAAATTCAATTCTTGAAGTTGTCCCCAAAAGTAAAATTTTTTCATGCTATGTATAAATTAATACTTCATATTAGGCCCTTAGCCATATGGGCTTAACGTATTTCAAAAAACCTCAATACCCATAGGGTACTGAGTTTTCGATTATTTGACATGGTCAAACCTTATGTTTGATTAAAAAATTCAATTAGTCGTAGATTTTTAGCGTTAACAAAATTAATAATTAAATCTCCACCTAGTATCATACAATAGATACATCGTCAAAATTTTCGGAAACCATTTTCATAGTATTTAAATATTTCAATAAAAAAGAGTATGTAAGAACCTTCTTTTGAATAAATCATAAAATATTCGTATAAAAAAATCTCTTCTGAATTGACCTCTTAAGGGGTTGGAAATTTGACCTGGTTCTATTATTTTTTCTACCTGTCAGCTACATTTCTGAGGGTACCCATACAAAAGACACAAAAACTGTTGATTATAAAGGGTCCGCCAAATAACTTTTTTTTTTCGAAAATGCAAAAAAAAAAACTACTGAATATTTTCTCAAATTTCTTTTTTTTTTTTTGAATGTACAATCCTTGTACAATCGTGTGCAGCTGTATTTCACCAATGGCTTCACGAATATTGTCCTTTAAAGCGTCAATTGTCTCTGGCTTGTCGGCGTAACACTTATCTTTGAGGGCACTCCACAGATAATAGTCCAACGGTGTCAAATCGCAGCTCCGAGGTGGCCAAACGACATCAGCTCTGCGGCTGATAATGCGATCTTCAAAAACAGGGCGCAAAACATCGAGTGTAGCTTCGGCTGTGTGGCACGTAGCGCCGTCCTGTTGAAACCAAATGTTGCCTATATCCTCCTCTTCAATTTTTGTGAACAAAAATTCGTTCAACATGGCCCGATAACGATGGCCATTGACTGTAACGGAAACTCCTTGCTCATTTTCGAAGAAAAATGGCCCAATTATGCCTCTGGACCAAAATCCGCACCAAACAGTGACTCGTTTTGGGCGCATCGGCTTTTCAATGTATGCGTGCGGGTTTTCTGTGCCCCAAATGCGACAATTTTGCTTGTTTACATACCCGCCAAGATCAAAATGAGCTTCATCTGAAATGGTGATTTTTTTGGCAAAATCGGCATCTTCTGTAAGTCGATCGCAAGCAATATTTCCCAGCGTATTTCAAGCGTATACACAACCATATTTGTTCAGCGGAAGGATAATACTAATTATCTGTCAAATCAGACATGTGCTAAGTGTTACCATTCACGAAATAAGCACTAGTTGAAAAAAAAAACGTTAGATGGCGGACCCTGTATTTCCCTACTTCAGCCGAATTGACACCCCAAGAGGGGTTAAATATATGAGCTTGTCCTATTACTTCTGAACACACCTACCTCCTTTCTGTCATCCTTCTGGGGGTCCCCATACAAGAAGTACAAAATTGTCGTTTATAGAACCGAATTGACCCGAATTGACCCATAGAGGGGTCAGACATATGAGCTGATCCTATTCTTTTTTGTCCTAACCTGAATCAGCTACCCTTTTGGGAGTCCCCATATAAAAAACTCAAAAGCTTTCGATTAAAATTCATGACAAATAATCATAAACGATATAAAAGTCAGCTTTTAATTAAGAACAAGCTATTTGACATACTATATAACATACTGTCAAAAATGCTTACACTAAATTTAAAGTAGCTTTTATTTCGTTTATGATTATGGGCCCATATCTCTCCCGTATTAATCCCTAGAAGGTTAAAATATATGAGCTGGTTCTATTATTCTTTGCCCTTCAATTTTTTTTCTTAGCTCACCTAGCCCCTATCTGCCACCCTTTTGAAGGTAAAAAAAAAATCGAAATGGCCATTTCAGCCCTTGAAAAGACTTTGACCAAGCTTCTTATTTTGTTGGCCATTTCAGCCCTTGAAAAGATTTTGAACAAGCTTCTTATGAGCAATTGTGTTGTACGTGTTGTGAAATATTTGAACACAAATGACCGAGAACTGGACCTACAAGCTTAAGAAAGGATAATTCTCTCAAAAAGCTATTCATGCCAGTTTTTACTCTCTGAGGCTTGCCGTTGTCTGCAGTTAGGTGACGGCTGAACAGAAAAATTAGTTTAATTGAAAAAGACTTTCTGTGTCAGATGTGAATTGAACCAGGGTTCTCTGGCGTATGGGCCACGCACACTACCCACTGCGCCACTGACGCCACCATGTAAAAAATACAAGAACTGTCGATTACGGGTCATATCTCTCCAAATTCATAACTTTTACCCTAACCAAAAAACGCTCAACGCTCCTAAAGAACTTTTCATTACAAAAAATAATACAAGTGAGATTTTTTTAGTCAAAATTTGATATATTTCTTACTAATAAAAATTGAGACAATGATGCAAGTTTACTTAAAAAAGCAAAAGTTATCATATTCAATACAAATTTAAAAAAGCCGCTTGAACAATGAAAAAATTTTAATGTTGCTTAGAAAGGTTACAAACAAAATATTTAAGTTAACTATAAGATGTTTTATATTAAAAGAATATTATCGACTATGGCTCAAAATGGCCCAAAAAGTCTCTGATATACACAAATGAAAAATAAAATAGAAACTATATTATACTGCGAACGTATGATATAACTTCATACATTTTGGAATACTAATATGACATTTGGTCATTTGCAAGCTAAAAGCATCCCAATTCTTTGGGAAAGTATTCGTTTGAATTGATTATTTTCAAAATTTTGAATGTTGTATATTCTAGAAAAGATTTTGTGAAATTCGAAACTAAAAAAAAAAAAAAAAACCTGGGGTATTTCACGAGAAACGGAAGTAAGAATTGTATTCACTCGAACATACTTTTTTAAGTATGTTAGACGTCTTAACTCTTATTTAAGAATTATCGCCCAAAAGAAAAAACATGAGAGAAAAATTAAACAAATAAAAAATGACACTGATTTAAAATTGTTCCAAAACAAAAAACAAAATTTTACCTAACAAATCGAAAAAAAAAACAAAAATTTTTGGTAATGGTCCAAACAAAAATTCACAAAAATAAAAAAAATCCGAAAACATGAAAGAAAATCAAGCCAATGAAAAATGACCCAAAACTGAATTAAAATTGTCCCAACAATTCATCAAAAGTTGTCCTCTTTCGGATATTCTAAAGTTCGGGTGTGTTCGGTGCTTAGTAACTCCGGTTGTGCTCCGTAGCGCTCGGGTATATTCGGTATTTAGTAACTTCCGGTGCGCTCAGTAGCATTCGGGTATATTCGGTGCTTAGTAACTACAGGTGCGATCGGTAGCGTTCGGGTATATTCGGTGTTTAGTTACTTCGGGTATTTTCGGTCTTAAAAAAAACGAAGAGGGGTACGCTGGGACAGGGCTTGACTACGTACATCAATAATAATATCATAAGGATCGGACGTTCAACCGACCGAAGCCGACGTTAGGAATCCGACTAAAAATAGTAAAATACGATTAGGTTCGGATGTTCGACCGGCTGAGGCCGATGTTAGGAGTCAAATTACAAGTTAGGTTCGGATGTTCGACCGACTGATGCTGACTTTTGCAATCCGACTACATCTAATAATAAAAACTTAATCTAAGACTAACTACGATATATCGGACGATCCACCTTTCGGAAGTTCTTAGCCAAAAATAGACTCGTTACCCAGTAAGTTGGTCAGACACTTCGCCTTCTGTGACCAAAGTGTATCGTCCACTTTGACACTTCGTCTTCTAATCGATCGACCACAGCCGTATGCTAAGCCTGTAGCTCTTAAGTAAACTTCAACAAAAACCTCTTGTGAAGTTTAAACGCTTCGCGTAGGCGAATGTAATTTGCTTGTGTCGCTGGCAGTGGTGGCTGCTGCTGTTAAAAGATACTGTAACCAACCTTCTTTTCTGTATTTCAGTTGCTTAAAAAAGTATTATAAGGTAAAAAAATTAAAAAAATATTTGTTACTCCTAAAATTTTGAAAATAAGCAAGGCGATTCTAATATAAATGAGCACAGGAAGTACTTAGATAGAATTTCATAATTAACAAAAAATGAGTTTTGTGAATACAGATCCACATGGTGTGAAAATATATTTTTAGTAATAACTTTTGATTTTAAGGAAATATTAGGTTTTATTCTAAATAAATTATTTTTTAAGCTAGACTATTTAAAATAAAAATATAAAAGGAACATTTTAAAAAAATGACACAAACAGTTAATTAATTTTTGTGTAAAACTGAAACAATTTTTGCTAATAAATATTATGCCATGCAAAAGAGAATTTAAAATGCAATTTTTGATTTAAATTTCTTTAACAACAAAAACAACTTTTATGAAACTTTTTGGAAAACATTCATTATGTTGGATCATTTTTGAAAAAAAGATTAAAAATATAAATGCAAATGGTATTCTTGTAAGAGTTTCTATGAAGTAATTTTATTGAACTTTTTGACAAAATAGAACTAAGTGAATATGTTTGAAACCTGTGGAGATATTTGTATCGAAAGCCATATCTTTAAATTTCGGGAGATTTTTTCTCATTCTTCGGGCAAACAAGAATACCATTTATAAGCTCAAAGCTCATATCTCTCCCGGATTGACCCCAAGGGATGTCAGTTATACGAGCTGGTCCTATTATTTTTTCCCCTTTCAACATTTTTTCTGAACACATTTACCCCCTAACTGCCAACCTCTGGAGGTCCACACACAAGAATTATTAGTTTTTGCCTTTCAACATTTCATTTTAACACACATATCCCCTATCAGCCACACTTCTGGGGGTCACCATACAAAAAACACAAGGACTGTCGATTTTAATACGTATCTCTTCTGAATTGACTCCTTAACAGGTCAAATTATGAGCTGATCATATAGTTTTTGGCCTTCAGCTTTTCTTCTGAACATATCTACCACCATCTGCCACCCATGTGGGGGTCCCAAGTAGAGCCCTGCATGAATTTATTCATCAAGTGAATATACCCTGATTCTCTGCTGTAGCAGTCACTGCAAGACCCCTTTCACATTGGTCAAGAATTGAAAGCAATGAAAGTGAGAACAAAAGGGAACACGAAAAAATTGACAGTACAGAGACATTGGTACCGTCAATTTTTCTCCCTTTCGTCGCTTCCGATTTGCGGCGAATTGCCCACAAACTCTGGAAATTGAATTCAATTCTTGACCAATGTGAAAGGGGTGATTCAATTATTATAAGGTTATTCGTATTTTTGACGTTTTCTCAAATTGATATGCTTATTTTAAAATGAGAGCATGAGAGCAATATAATTTAAGCAAATAATGCACACGGTTGCCTTAATTTCATACTATATGGTATTAAGTTGGCTACAAAATATTTGTTCTGCTACTTTTAATGCTCCGTTATCCTTGCGCATTTAATAACTTACTAAACTATTTTCACTTACTTAACTTTAATGAAAAACTCATTAAATAAATGTATTAGAAATAAAAATACTAATAATATAAAAATAAATATTTATTATTTTTGTCATTTTTTTATATTCTTTTCTGTATGTGATATCATTTACTTATATATAAAATTATTTTCGCATCATTACTTTATATATTCAATTCTCCAACAGCAATGTATATTTAATAAGTAATTCCGGCCACTTGCTAAAACACATGTAGGCAAATTCGTACACTTTAATCAAAACATAATGTTTGCATAAGTCAGGATTAGATTTAAAAACAATGCAACGATTTTGCTAATTTTGTAAAAATTTGTATACAACCTCGAACTGAATTAAATTTAAATGAAATTTGAATAAACTTGTGTATTATTTTGTACAATAAAAAACTAATATGAAACACTGAAACATAAATTTTTTTTCCAACATCACAAAACACTGTTGGCAGATTCGCAAAACATTTTTGATTGTCAAATTAAGCATACGTCAAAAAAAATACGAATAACCTTATAATAATTGAATCATGCTCTTGCACTAAGGTGAGCTTGCGATCTACGCGTTGTTTCAGTTTTTCCTCTGAGCACTTAATAAACTCCACGAATACTCAGGCCTTATTCATCTTATTCATCTGCTGAATAAGAGTTAATATGTTGGCTTTTCCCCGCAATAAGCTTTTTGTTATTCTTAATGCATATTTGTGTTATGTATTGTTGCTTTATTCGCTACCTTCCATACAAAAAAATAACATATTCTGTCGAAAATAGCTTATATCGGCCGTAGCTGAACTCCTAGAGGGGTCAAATATATGAGTGGGTCCTATTATTTTTTGCCCCTCAAGATTTCTTCCAAAATTACCTATCCCCTATCTACCACCCTTCTTTGAGTCCCCATACAAAAAACTTTGGCATTCTGGTATTAAATTGCTTAATATTTTATTTAGGATCGAAACGGACAAAAATTAGAAATTGTAATTCTTCCTTTTTGGGCCGCCATTGTGAGAGAAAAAACATCGTAGTCAAAGTTTTAGCCAGATTTGGAAAATTAAAACACTCCCACCACCTTTAAATGTGTTTCAGACTCTACGAAACGATGTTTAAAACTGTTCAAAATCACCGAAAAAACTGAAATTTTTTTTTTTTCGAATTGTCAGAGATTTTAATTGTTGAGATTTTTTAACTATTGCATAGTATAAAGCACCATCAAAACTAGTAGGAATAGGTATTTTCTAAAATAATTTCCGGGCTTATCGTTATTTTTCTGTTCAAAGATTCAAACAATCTGGGCTTTTGAAGGAGTAAAATAAAAGAAATGGTTACAATTGTCAAATTTTTCAAAATTTCCTCAAAGTAAAATTCCTCAAAAATTACTCACAGCCATTGTAAATTCCTCACGTTATGAGGAATTCCTCACAAAATGGCAATACTGGCCACGCACCAAAAATAACAACAAAACTGGTTTTAAAATGGTAAACAAGAAATCAGAGAGAGCAACAAATTGTGCTTGATCAACGTACAACTGCGAAGGTTGGAACGTTTGCGTGTGGTGTTGAAGCTCTTGGCTGCAGTCATTTTCAACATATCAAGATAAGAGAAACAAAAGCTACGCACAAAAAATAAGTGCGCAGCCAGGTTTGAAGTTGGGAACCCGAAAACTACAATGAGTATCCGACAGAAATCGGATACCGACCGATATTTTCAGGTATTAGTACATACAGTGAATCAAAAAAGTTTAGGCACAGAGTTATTCTCAAAGTTTGTATCTAAACACAACTTTTTTCACATAAAAAAAAAAAAAAATATTGTGGCATCATTTAAAAATTTCAATTTTTTTTCTTATTATACACTGCAAAAATATTTCATTTTTCATTTTTGTTTTATGTATTATGTTATTAAAAAACAAAAAAGTCACAATTTTACATAAAAATAGTTTAGGCACATGTGCAAAAAATTTTGATTTATTTTTGGTTTTCATACTTTTAATATTTTGTAAAGCCTTTTTTGGCTTGAATAACTGCCTATAAGCGGCTTTGCATACTCCCAATTAGATTTGATGTCTGCTCGGGTGTTATATTTTCCCATTCCTGGCGAAGGGCCTACTTTAGTGAATCTTTTGATGATTTGCGATGGCTATGAATTTTTTTCTCCAATAATTGCCAAATATGTTTAATAGCATTCATATCTGGCTGGCAATACACTGTGGATGTATTGTAAGCTGTTGGCAATGGTAAATAAGCCGTTCCTGCACAAGGTACGACGCAGGTTTCGTGTCGTTATCTTGCTGGAACAAAAATGGCTTTCCAGTCATGCCCAACTTTTCAACACTAGGAAACAAAATGTCTTTCAATATATTCAAATAAGAGCACTTAATCATTTTTTCATCTATAAAGACAAGATTTCCCCAGTTCAGAAGCCACCATACACTCCCACACCATGTCATTACCACCGCCGTGTGTGACTGTTTTAATTACGTTTTTTTCTTGGAGCTTATTGTTTGGCTTCCGCCAAACTTTTTGTGCACCATCTAATCCAAAAAAGGTTGAACTTCGATTCATCACTAAATATTACACTGTTCCAGAATGATTTCGATTGATGTATGTACATGAAGTTTTGCAAACTCCAGCCTCTTTTTCTTATTAATAGCCGAAATAAATGCTTTGCGCCGAGGAACTGTTCCATAAAAACCAGCTCTTTGTAGGGTTTTGCGTATTGTTTGGGGGTCGAAGTTTTTACTGAAACTTTGCTGCATTTCATTACGTAATTTTACAGCCAAAATCTTAGAATTTTGGGCCACTGCAGCAGCTACAGTGCGCTCCTGACGTGGTGTTGATATTTTTGGGCGTTCAGATCTGCTTTCACGCTCTGATTTTCCCGTATTTATGTAATGTTTTATAATGCTTCGCAAACTTTTTAGGGCCTCTGCACTATATCACCAATTTCACGATAAGATTTTTGCTGCACATGAAGGTTTATAATAACTTTTCGAACATCTACCGAAATTTCTATACGACTCGTTTTGCTCATGCAATCACGACATCAAGATCAACACTAACTTAAATCAATTGACATTTAGATAGCTGCGCAATAATTATGTGCAGAAAACGGAATAGATCAAAACGAACTTATAGATTACCGTTATATTTGCAAAAACAAGGTACACATACAGCCCGTGCCATGGTATAATGATTTATAAGGTAGGAGGGACAGTTGTGTTGGTGATTTGAAGTTGTCCAAAATACATTGAAAAAGAGAAAACGAAGAAGCAGCAAAACAGATGAAAAGTTTAACTTTGTATGGATTTGACAACTCCCGATCGCCGCTCGTGAGAAAAAAGGTAGTTGTCAAGGCTACCTTTGAAATTATTGTATCATGGCCCGTGCCTAAACTTTATTCACATGCATTTTTTTTTCTTCCGCTTATGTTTCGAGTAGTGTATTAAGTAAAGGAATTTTTTTGTGTATTTCAATTAAAATTCATCTAACTGCGTCAAAAAGTTGGCCAAATTAGTTGCTTTTAAATATTAAAGCAAAGTTCTTCTCCGAAAATTTGACTGCGCATAAACTTTTTTGATTCACTGTACTTATATTCGAAGGACGCGTGATCCGAACAATTCAGGCGTCTGCGTTGACCATACGTATTTCGGTTAGTAGGATGAGTATACAACAACAACCATAAGTATTTATGAACTGAAGAAATCTGATATTTATTCATCCGAATCGTGATACTCATATTTATTCAAGCCGACGTATTGCTGCTTCGTATAACTGAGTATAAATCGGTTTGCGTGCGCTAAGGATGAGCAGTTTTTTGCACTTATTTCCTCAGGATACATCTAAAGTCACAAAAAAAATATCCGTTGGAGATTACTGTGTATAGCACTTAGTATAGTACTGCACCGTTAATAAACAAAAAAGAAAAAAAAATCAATTTTATGTATTTTAAAATAAAATGTTGTTGTTGGCATTACGATCATGTTGAATTAATTTAATTAATTGAGGCTTAAAAAATATTTCTCTCAGAAACTTAAGCCAAGTCTTTCAAATTAATTATTATTATGATTGTAAAATTCAAAGCAAGTTTTGTTTAAATAAAAGCTGCATTTAATGATATTCTTAGCATTAACATTGCTGCCAATTTTTTGCAGAAATATTAAAGCTGATTAACATTAAAAAGACTAACCTTATCTCAAATCCCTCTCCAGTCTCAAAGTGCACCCAAAACGCTGAAGTAGCAGTATTTATTTTATTATTATGTAAATAATGCAGATCCCTTGTAATGTTTTGATTTCTGCTGGATTTTATTTCATTTAACGAGTCAAATCACGAGTCAAATAAGGTATAAAATAAAGCGCGGCCAGATATATTTATTTGACACCAGGCTGGAAAGTATTGATTGTGTGCTTGTGTTTACGTCTAAGTATGTGGTGTACGGTACTTTAGGCACACACAATTGTAGCACGCACGCACACACATAATATGCATGTGTATTGGGAGCACAAAATTACCAAGCATGCAACCAAACTCAATAGGTAACAAGCTGGTTCTAATGGCGCAGATGATGGCTCATGGGTCGCCAACAACTGTCAAGTTGCACATACTTCGAACATGCCAGACATGATGCAGCCACAATGTCAACTACACCTACACCAAACCTCAAGCAAACATGACGCAACCCTCAAGAAGATCCCAACGGTTGCATAACTAAGTATTAAGGTGTCCCATGCCATCAGCTCCACTAACACCACTTCCACCAACAGCCGGCTTGTCTAATGTTTCTATACCGTGTTGTTGGCATAAAATAACAAGATACACATAAAAACATAAGATTTTTTTTTTACGCATATTATTGCTGCTCCTGCTGTCGCTGCCGCTGCGGCTGTGGCTGCGGCTGCTGATTTTACTGCCTCTGACATATTTGTAATTTTGCCCCACTGTCAATATCGTAATGCAAACGTACGCATTCACATGATTCTATCTTCACGAAGCCATGCAAATCGGCTGTCAATTCGTTTGCATCGGCTTAACAAGCCATTCGGCATTCCGTTTGTTTGAACTCAAGAATTCCCGTATTTGTCGCATTTATTTATTGTGTGCGACTGTTGCGACGTTATGGAAATTCCACTGTTATGTATACTATATACATAAGTATGGCTGTGTGTATCTACGCCAAAGTAATATCTTTATAGAGGGTTGTTTGTGGGTGTTGAAAGCCCGCATGAGTGCGCGTCATTCGAGACTTGCCTGTGAGTCCTGCTGCGTTATTTTTTTATTATTATTGTTTATGCGCGAATTTTAATATAAAGCAATGCCGGAATTTTGTACATGATGCGATTTGAAGATAACAGTTATTCTACACATAAGATGATTTTCATGGGCGGTGGATTTTGGTATTGTTGGATTTTGATGGTGTGTCAGCGTTAGTTGATTGGAAATAAAGAAAACACAAAGTAAATATTGATGATATTATTTGAGTTTTATTTCGAAGAATAAACAATAAATTTTGTTGAGAGCTTAAATGTGCCAATGGTACTCATTGTCAGTAAAAAAAATATTTGTTTTGAAATCAAGAAATAAAAGAATTTTTGAAATTATTGCTAAAAGAAAACTTATTCAGTAATAAAATTTCTTATTCAAAAAACTGTTCCAATTAAGAACAATATCAAAATGAACTAAAGATTGTATTGTACCTTAGAAGGACTTCAGAGAACTTATTGCAATAACATAAGAAGAACCACAGCTTAACCCTTGGCTGACACGTTTTTTGGTTTTCTTACAATCGATATAAAGGCGTAATTGTCATTTAAATCGAATTAGCCATTTCAGCCCTAGAACGGACGCTTACTATACTAACAGATGGCGTTAACTATTTTTAAATGACATCCATTGGCGATCAAAATGGAGGTATTTTCTTCCTCCATGCGGCTGGCGGAACTGGAAACACATTTTTTTATTTCAATCAAAGCTGTAAAGGAATGCATTCAATTTGATTTTATTGAAAAAAGTTGAATCAGTGAATAACAAAATAAGAATCCATTCAATGAATGAAATATTGACTCAAAAATAAAATTTTTGGTTCACATTTAATTTTAAGGAATCGATTTATTATTAATTTCCATTATTCTTTATCGTTATTCAGAATAACGAATAAATTTTCTTATTCATATGAATGCTATTCACAAAGAATGCAATTCACAAGGAATTTTAAAATTTTCAGTCAGTCTTTTTTTCTGCCCATTATTCATTATTTATTTGTTATTCATTATTCATTTTGTGTTTATTATTCATTTGTTATTCATTATTTATTTTTTATTCTTTATTCATTTCTCATTTATACAAACCGAATCCACAAAAAAAAGATGAATAATGAATAAAAATTTAATAATGAATAAAATGGTCATTGCATACGAATATGCGGGTAATGTTATTGCTTGTTAATGTATGGGAAAAGGATTTTGTTCGATTCAAAAATTCCCGAATTGGCTATGAAAATTACTTTCACTGTATTTCTGCGATTACAATAAAAAAGTTCTTCATACATAATATACGGAAAATTAATGTTTTCGAATTTTCTTATTTACCGGAAAACTTTTTTGCAGTTCAGTTCTTATGTTATGCGCAATATTCTGTATGGCGCTCTGTTTTATATATTTATATCTATACTATTACTAGCTTATGCCCAGTGTGCGTTGCATACTATATTGGAAAATAATAAGTATTTTCAAAGCTTTTATTTTTATACCCCTTGTTTGACACCACGCACATTGCCCAATGCCCGTCCCAGTTTCTCGGTAGCAGGGCATTAGCAAATAGTAACTCCATTCTGAATGTCAATGTACTGTGGCTTTTAATTTCATAGCTATTCAATACCAAAAAAATTGGTTTATATGGGCGGAGCCACTCCTCTTTGTCCAATGCCCGTCCAAGGTTTCCATTAAGAGGACATCATCAAGTGGTAAAATGTGGCTTGTATGGGCGAGACCACGAAAATTTGCATAGAAGGGTGAAAGATACCTTACGGCCTATTATATATATACACCTACCAAATATACAAAAAAAAATTTCATTAAAATCGGCTTTACCTCTTCGGAGGAGTTCAGCCACAAACACTCGTATTAGAAGAAGAAAGAAGAATATAAAAGCGTTGTGACACTGCACGGATGTTTTCCACAATCACGTGAGAACTACTGACCCGATTTAAACAATAAGGTACGATAAGGTTGGTAATTTAGTTTGTATGAATATTGTCGTTAGTTGGACTAAAAATGTTTGTGGTTGGACTATATATACGCCTACTTTTACAAAATCATTATAACTCGTTAATTGTACATGTGTTCATAATGAAACTGGGTATGTAGGTGCTGGGAATGGGTCCAAATGATTGTGAATATATATATACAAATGTTGACGCGTCTACTTTTACCGCCCATCTATCTATCTATCTAACTATACTTTTGTATAAAAGCGTTGTGACACTGCACGAATGTTTTACAAGTTTGAGTTTGAGTTCGTCTGATCGAACTGACATGTTTGAGTGAACGACTGTTGGGGTTGAATAAAATAAAATAATACTGCTGAAGGCATCGTTTGTGTGAGCTGATTGACGGATTGAATTCACATGTGTGAGTATTGGCTTTGAAGTGTGTACGGATATGTGTTTCACAAATGAGAACTCAAAGAAATAGTTAAATTTAGTTGTTTGCAGTTAATCGTTAATAAAACTTCACCCTTCTTCTTCTTTTTCTCTTTTTCTCTCTATCTCTGTCTGCACACGAACAAACTCATACGAGTTGATTTTTGCTTTTTGAGTTTCATTCTTGATGAAAATAATCGTTGTTGAGCCCAACGAACATGCATGAAATATGTATCCGAAGACGTCCGTTGATTAAAATCACTGAGCCAACACGAAGCACATGGTTTGATTGAATTAAACTCAACAGCGAGTGTATGCATTCGAGCAAGTCTGATCGATTGAACGTAGAGTCATGATTTTTACAGTGTTGATTACGTATGAATATTTTTTTTGTGAGTTTTGCAGTTCTCTGATAGGTACCAACCGATTTGATATTTCAGCTAAAAAGTTGAACTTTTGTTGAAATATTTTATTTTTTTACTGTCAAAAGAAAAAAAACTGTGAGCTCAAAAACGCCAAAGTCAAATGTAGGACAAGTGAAAAGATTGATTGATGTGTATACTCAAGAAAAATATATCATCTATAAAGGAGTAAGGGTATTATAACACGTTAGTTATTTTGAGTAAATTTAAAAAATTTCGTTAAAATAAACAACAAAAAGAAATTCGAGTTTTTAAAATTGAGCAAATATTAAAAAAAAAAAAACAAAATATCCATTTCAGCTCTTGAAAGGACTTTGACCGAGCTTCTTATGATCAATTGTGTTGTGTGAGCTGTGAAATGTTTGAAAACAAATGATCGAGAACTGGACCTACATGTTTTATGCCGACTCTGAACGGCTTATGCTCTCAAGAAGCTTTTCATGGCAGTTTTTACTCTCTTAGTATTTTTGAAGTAATTTTTAATGATCGTGGGATCTTTTGTGGTATTTTTTAATTGCGGTGGGAATTTTTTTTGTTCGCCTATACCATGGTAATTTCGTTGGTATTCAATTTATGGTACTTTGAGAAAAAGGTTATTTCCGTGGGAATTGTTCCCATTAGAACTGGCAATCTTGGTTGCGAGAGTTTCAATAAACTCTATATTGCTCTCTACTCTTCACGTTTTCTGCTCAGCTAACACAGCACAATATGAAAAACAGATGAGTCTCGCGCAAGGCAAAAAGTGAGCTACATATAAAGGCAGTGTTGAGCTGTAAAACAAAACAAAAGAAAAAAAAATGCTTTTTATTTCGTTTGGTATGCTTTACCTTAAGGACGGAGGTTCCACGGCGAACGTTTGAACGGCGTTAAAAAATATCAACACTAGGTTAAATAAGCATACAGAGTGTCCCGCAATTGAGTGCAACTATTTACGGAGCTGAAAGGTTATGTCGAGCTGAGCAAAAAATTGAATGGGAGGGGGGGAGGGTCTATTTTCACATTCTTTGGAGCTACAGGGTTAATTAATATTTCACGACTTTTATTCACGTTATTGTTTCTAGCAGGAAAACTAACTTACATAAAACTTATTTTGATATCTATAATGTATATAATACAATGATGAAATCACATTTTGAGTATTGCTCAACTATACTTTTCTTAAGCAATCAACAAAATCGCAATAGAATGCAGTATATATGTGCCAATAGGAACACTTCTGAATCATTGAAATGGATGTGTATATAGCCAAGAGTTTCATTAAATGTTCTACACAAAGCCAAAACAACCTATTCTAATACAACAAAATCAAGAAGATTTCTCTATGGATTTCATCCAAAGACAGTCTTATTAAAACCACAGAGAAAATCTTATTAAAATACTGTCAGTCTTTATTATGAAAATCAGGAAGAAGAATTGTCTTGTTTTTTAAAAGCAAACTTTTTAAAACTATAAGAAAGTCTTCTTAAAAATATATGATTTAATTTTTAATTTTAAACGTTATCTTCTTGATATTTAAATAGGAAATCTACTTTATTTATTTATTTATTTATTTATAGGAAATATAGAAAATAGGAAAATATAAATAGAAATTTCACAAACTTTTTTTAAATATGAATGTTTCAACAAAACATTTTAATTCCAATTTCATGTATACATAAAAAAAGGCTAACATTTTTCTTCTTAGTTTTAAGTGGCCTCTTCTTAAACTTAAGTGAGATGAGTAAGTGAGATGACAATAGTATTTAAAATATTTCCACATCATTTCCTTTATTCAAAAACGAATCGTATTAGGCAATGTTTGATAATATATAATAAGATTTTGTCTATAGAAATAGGAAGAATTTTCCATAGAGAAATTTTCTATGGATTTCTCTATGGAAAATTCTTCTTATTTGGTACTTTTAAAAAGAAAACTTCATAAAATAGCTCAATAAAGATCCCTTTATTGATTTTACGTGACTGATTTTACGTGGTGGTTTTTTGCTTTGTGTATATTTTAGATTTATAGTTAAAAATTAAATACACTAAGCTATTTGAAATCAAAACTTTTGCTTTGTAGCTGATGTTCAGACATATTTTCTTAGAAGTAACGTAGTGTTTAGGAAAACGAATTTGATGTCAAATTCATCACAAAATAGCTTATTCTAAAATAGTATATAAAAGTATATAAATATACCTGGTTTTTCAATAAGTTTCTAGAAAAGAAATAAGAAACATCATTTTATGGCTTGGAATGCTTTTTATAATTCAGTATATTTTCCCAGAAGCTCAATACACTTTTTCCAAGGGTCCTCTAATTTATGGATCCTCTACCTTTCTATCGCTGCTATCACCTCTTCGATTGATGAAAATCGTTTTTTGCGATTTCGAATTTTTTGAAATGTGAGGCAGAAGTCATAAGGCAGAAGTATAAGGCTAGATCTGGAGAATAGGGTGGATGCTCCAACTTACTTACTCGTACTTTGGTACCAATTCGTGCTTTAATACACTGATTTTAGCGATGGTTTTTTGGCTTTTGTAAGGTTGAATTGTCCTGATGAAAAATTAATTTTTCTTCTATAAAACGGGTCTTTTCTCACAAATCTTCGTGTTGGGCTGATCCAAAAGTTACATTAATATTCAGAATTAACAGTATTTCCAGTTTGGAGATAGTTCACCAACAAAATCCTTTTTGCGACCCAAAAAACTGGTGCCATGACCTTCTTTGCAGAATTTTGAACATGAAATCGCTTAGGAGTTGAAGTACCAAGTTCGCACCATTCTTTAGTTGCTTTTTTTAATTTTGGATCTTGGTAGTAGACCCAAGTATCATCCATGGTAATGAATCAACGTATACAATTCTATTTATCCTTGTTAGAACGCTCTAAATATTGCTGGGAAAGTCTCATTCGAATGAGTTTTTGTTCCATTGTTAGCGAATGCGGCACCAATTGTGCACGCACCTTTTTGGAACCCAAAACTTCACTTAAATTATTGCTCACACTACCTAATGAGATGTTTGCGGCTTCTACTAAGTCTCTCTCAGTCAATCGACGATCTTCCAAAATTATATCCTGTATTTTTGCTATGAATTTTGGTGTTGATACATATTTTTGACGTATTTGATATGGATCGTCTTCTAGACTTGTACAACAACTTTTAAACTCAGCAACCCATTTGTAGACTGTTGCAAAGCAAGGTGCAGAGTCATTACACACTTAAAATAATTGTTCATGAATTTCTTTTGGTTGTACACCTTTAAAAAATAGAAATTCAATCATTGCACCATATTTGATTTTTTCCATATTAAAATAAAACACTGAGACATGTCAACTTTACTCAGCTGTATATATAAGACTGAGCTTTCAGTTTTCTTTGTTTTGCGTGTTCAATACGCAAACAACCTGGTATTTAATAACTTACCAAATGATATTAAAAGGGAAAGAAATTACTTTTAGAGAAAATTAATAAAATTTGTGAAAACAATTTGTTGTTTAGATCTTAACTTATCTTAATATGTTAATAATTTTAAACTTCTTTGTTGTAAAATCACAAAATTTTGCTAAATAAATATACTACTACTTACAAGTGTACGATAATTGCGTGATGTTCATGTATTCTTATATCGATTTTCAGCATAAAAATACAACAACATCATGTCAGTAATTATACTATAATATGATTGTGGGGGCAAAACTCTTTTATCTTTTTTAAAAAACTAAACGCATTTCGTTTGATTCAATTCAATATAAAGAAATTCAAATATTTTATTAAAGATTTCCATCTTTTAACACAGACAAAATTATAAAATTATTAATAGAAGTTATTTAAGAAAAATTATGTTATTAAAGAGAACTGAGAAGAATTATGCTTATCTCGTATCGTTTGCGTTTCGCCCGTTGGGTGTTACGTGACTTCTCACCGATCGACTCAAACTAACTAATTGACTAGTCTTCTTTTCTGCTTGTTGCAATTTTAAACGGTAGCTTACAGCTTACTGAGTAATTGGATTGATGCGGTGACAGACTTAGGGGGTTTGTAGTCCCACAATCCCACATGATTATTTATTTATTTAATTTGACTATTTTACAAAGAGCATTTCCTGGTTTAGCATAAACCATTTTTATAGAACAGTGAAGCTCACGAAATTTTACATAAGAGCAAATGATTTTCAAAAAAACAAAATAAAAAAACAAATCCTGTCTGCGTTAACACACAAGCAACGGGGTAATTTGCATGCATTTGTTGTTGTTGTTTACGCGTTCAAAATTAGATGATCGTCAACAGCGGCTTGTTATGCTGTTATTTGTATTTTTGTTGTTGTTGTAGATTGTGTTGTTGTTTTTTATACGCGGTTTTTGCTTTCGCATAAGCGCAAAGACAAAGCTCATGATAGAAAAAAAAATTTGTGTGGCGGGTAATGCGAGCAAGATGAGCTACTGGATGAGCATGTCTGTTATAGACAGTTGTTTTGTAAAAAAAAAAAAATAATTGTTTCTATTTTATGCTAAGTGCAATGCTGCGTTGACATATCCTAAAACCTGTGTTTTTCTTATGCACACATATCCGTGTATACACGCTTGTGTTTTGTTGAAGTAACAGCAAAAAAAACACAAAATAATAACAATAAAAAACATTGCATGGTTCGCGGCATGAATTGCACTAAACATTTGCATGTTTCTAACTGAGTGTGAAGTCTTAATTTGTATGTGTGTTAGTGTGTGTCTGTTTGTAAATTTGAGCATACCGTGGGTGCAACTGCAACTCTTCAACTGGCTTGGTTGAATGTCCTCTTTGGTTGAAAGCCAGCCTGCAGTCATTATTCATTTAGGCTTTTGATTGTGTTTGTTGCATGTCCTTAGATGAGATTTTCGAGTCGAAAATAAATTTTGCTAACAGCTTAGAACACACACATAAGCACAAACACACACACACACACACACTGACTGGGGACTAATATTGCAAAAAGGTTGGCTCTTGGTTTCTGCACTTAACAACAAAGTGGAAGAAAGAAGCAGATATAAAATTAAGAAAACGAAAAAAAAGGGGAATAACAAGAAAAGCAACAATTGAGCATAAAGTTAAGTGCACGTGCATTATTTTAATGCTACCTGAAGGAGTTTTTCGCGCGCTGCAGACGTTGCAGTTGTTGATTCTCCCTTCCACCATCTTGCCCTGCTTGATATCGTATGTGTGTGTGTGTACGTGTGTGTGTATGTGTGCATGTTTTTTGTTTTAAGTAAAATGGAAAATTGTTCCTGCAGCATTTGTTGTTTGCTGTTTGTTTGTGAGCGCAGGCGAGTGCTGACAACAATGTTGTTATGCGTGTGTGTGTGCATGTGTGTGTTGGTGAGTTTGTATTAATGCATGTTTAACCCTTAAATGCTCATGAACGTCGATTTTGAAGAAAAAATTTAATAAAGTGGTTAACGATTAGAAAATAACAATTGCGTACCAGGTTTTCCGGAAAAACTTTTTTTTTAGAAGTTATTTAGAAAAAACTGGTTGTATCTTAAAAGATACAATGAGCAGTCATCCGCATCCTAATTTGAAGAGATATTATACACAGAAGAAGTAAATAAAAGATCTAATTTTTAGTTTTAAATTTTTTTTATTTATTAAAAACTATGCAAATCAATATTAATAAGAGCACAGAAAATTAAATACAAAAACAAACAAATACATAGATTATTTAATTCAAATTATTATTATCACAAAAATAAGGTAAGAATACAAAATTATATATCTTTTTCTTCAGTTTAATCACGAAAAGTAAAGAAAGCATACAAAATAAAAATCTTTATATGTGATGATAATCATAAAAGCAATTTTTTTCAGAAGTTAAACATAAATTAATCTTACACTTTGAGCAAAACATCCTTGTTTGTCCAGAGCAGTTTGGCAGCTTGCATCTTCCTTTTTTGTCCATAGTAGTCCAATGATCGATCATGTCTAGTCTGGTGTCTTTGGGTGGAGCTGGTTGCACATTCGGCTTCCGACGTTTTTCTTCGATTTCCTTTTCAAGAGGTGGACGACCACGCACAGGAGCAGCTTTTGTATTGCATGAAAACAATGCATCAGCTACCTCCAACTTAAAATCCACCAATCTCATATCTGATTTTTTTTTATCTTTGTTTATTCTCCTGTGTAGAAGCCAGGCATTTACACAAGTCATGTCAAGAATATGATAAAATAGGCGGTGTGTCCACTTTCGGCTTTTCATTAATATTTTGTGGCGGCCCATCGAGCTGTCCATTAAATCCACACCGCCCATATGACAGTTATAATCTTTTATGATTTGTGGACAAGGAATATTTTTGACAGATTTTTCCTTTTTGTCAAATCGCTTCACTGTTAAAGGTTGCGTCTGCGCATTATTGGTGTCAATTATCGGTTTAGTCCCAACGTAAGTGGAAACCAGATTAACAATTCTGTTGTCTTTCCATGAAAGTGTTGTTACATCGACACCATAGATATTGGAAATAAATTCCTGACTCGAACCACGTTCAAATTTCAACATTACTTTCTCATCGGGGAGCTTGCAATTTTTAATCCTATTGCGTCTGATAGTACCTATAGCTAGTATACCCTGTGTTCTCAAATATACTAATAATGGAACTGTTGTATAAAAATTGTCAAAGTATACTATATGGTTTAAGAAACGAGGAACTTCACGAAGCAATCTGACAACTATATTTGCAGAGGATTGTAGATCAGGTTCTTCTTCAGCAATCATCTCAAAAGATCCGGTATACACTTCAAATTTGTAAGCGTAACCTAAAGTATCACACATTACATAAAATTTAAAGCCCCATTTTTTAGGTTTATTTGGCAAGTATTGTTTCATATAGCTTCCAATTTTTGTGGAGCACATTTGCTCATCCACACACAATCTGTCTAGTTTTGGTACACTGCCAAAAGTTATATTTAGAGCATCAATAACTGGTCGGATAAGGTAAAGCCTATCGCGAGTAGGATCAGTTTGAGCAGGTTGTTCAGCTTTATCATTAAAATGGAGTACTTCCCGAATTTTTTCAAATCGTCTCCTGGTCATTTGATTTTTTATAACATCTACGCAACGGTGATTATTTTCTGACTAATAGTCTCTCGAGTTTGGAAGCTTATGATACGTCATATAGAAGAGAATTACGATAAATTTACGCAGGTCGAAAACATTGAAGCTGAACGCTTTGTCTATTCCGGCATATTTTAAAGTCTCTTCAACAATATGTTCCTCCAAAGTCCGTGGAAACAAATAGCACCAAACTTTGTATGGAGTTTCCAAATTCTTTATATTGCCTGGAAGACTACTATCACCTCCAAATCCAACTTGTTGGTCATTAAACTGCAGATTACCCTTCTTCCATAAAACCCTTTCAAATTCAGAAGATTTGGGATTTATTATAACATCACGAAACTCGGAAGCAAAAGAGCTCCAAATGTTTGTATGACTGACCGCGTTACAGGTTTGTGAAACAGAAGTTGATGGTGTCAAATCAAACGAATCCGTTTGAACCTCTGTCGACAATCCCTGATAATTATCGTCGTTTATCATTTTGAGAAAAGAACTATGTACGGATGCATTCAGATCAATCTCATCCTCAGTCTCATCGTCGGTATAATTTTCGTTGATAATCAAAGGCATGCTACCTGCGCCTTGGAAATTATCCAAAATTTTATTTTTTTTTCCTAATGGATTTACATGAAACTCATCACTATCAGAATCGCTATTATCAGTGCTATTGTAAGAAATATCTTCGCTATTGCACAATAACACGCACACTTCTTCATCAGTCATATTGACTCTACCAACCCTTGTAAAACTTGACATGACTCTTTTAAAAAAAAAAATTAAGTTTTAAAAATACGTTCATATATAATTTAGAAATATTTATAGTATTACCAATTATCAGTATTTTCTCAAAAAACAATGAACCTGCTCCTTCAAAGCATAAAGCGTAAATGAAAATGAACACAAATACAGTGCAAATTCAAAAGCAAACAAATGTAAAATTTGTGGAGCAATGCACATTGTATCTTTAAAGATACAACCATTTAATGACGCCTATTGGCCGGGTTTGGAAAATAATTTTTTTAAAACTTTTTGGATCACTACTAGATAAATCATTACACTGCCCAATATTTTTTTTTTACCTCAATTAGAACCCTGATCTGAGATTTTACACGGTTAATAATTGGTTTTATTTAAATCTGCTCCATTTTATTTTTTCAACTTTTATCTTCAATTAAAGGAAAAGTTTGACAAATTTTTACATAAATATATTTTTCAATAAAGTGTTTGGTTCTTCTTAATGCGCTTTTGCAGTTTAAATTATATTTTAAATCAAAATAAAAGCGTGCGAATTTTTTTAATGGTTGTATCTTAAAAGATACCAGGAGCATTTAAGGGTTAAGGTGTACGTCAACAAACGCTTAACGTCTCAATTTCATAATATATACATTGAAGTGCATGTGTGCATTGTTGTTGTTTTTGTAACTGCAACTACATAACGTACCTTTGCATTTTTTAAGGAGCTGCAACTAGCTCACACACACTTACATCTACCCACACTCTCTTTAAAACTCTTCACTTCAGCAAGCGTTGTTATTTTTCCCTGCTTCATAACTTATATTAATTTTTTTTCGTTTTTTTTTCCTATCTTAAAACATTTGCATCTGAAGGATAATGGATGCTGTTAGTTATTGTTGTTTTTTTTTTTTTGCTTTTGGTTCTTGTGTTGTTATTCTTCTGCTTTTTCTTCCATTTTGTGGACATTGTAGAAATTAAAACCTTTTATATATTTATAGCCTGCAATCTGCTTTCTTAGGCTAAAAACCACTTCTGTACTTTTGAGAGTTCTACGAGTAGTTGTTGTTGTTGTTGGTTCTTGCTGGCTGTTGCTTTTATAGGCTCAAGTTTGCTAAATATCAAATTTGTTTTCTCAGCAACACATGCAAACAAGCAATCAGACGAGTTCTTTTTGTAGTGCTCTTAATGTATGTATTTTTGCCTGTGTTTAAATAGGTGTGTGTGTGTGCGTGTTTGTGTGTTTATGCTAGGTAGTGATAAGAACTCCTGAAGTGCTTGTTATTTAATATCTAGTTGTTTGTTATTCCTACTCTTGTAAAGCTTTTCAAATGTCATTAAGATGTAAGCTTTGCTAAAAATATACAAAATTTCTAAGAAAAACAACATAAAAAAGACCAAAAAAATGTTAAATAAAATCTTAAATTTAAGCCATATATTTAACATTTAAAATAAAAACTTTCAAAATATTTCAAAAAAAAATCCTTGAAAAATAGTTATTTTGTAGATAAGCAGTTCTAAGATTTTTGTGCTTTTTGCAAATAATTATTGCATACTTTGGGTCTTTGCTTTATATTTATTTCTAAGATAATTTTGTATTGGTTTTTTCATTTTTGTTTTATTTTTTATTTTTGTTATGATTATAAAAAATAACAAATTCGAAAAAAAATCTGTTTTTGATTTAATAAAAAACAGTAACAAAAATAAAAATATAATTAACCCTAGAACTGTATCGCTATTTTTTAAACTATTCCTGTATCGCGGGATGGAAAAACACCCCAGTTTTGCACAGTGTTTTGCACTCGTGCACAGTGTGGCTTTGATGGTTTCATGGGGCTCATTTTTTCGTCTTTTGACTTAGAATTTAATGAACTAAATTGCTTTGGCCAAAAGTTTGGAGGGCAAAAAACGTGAAAATTACGATATCTCAATGAGTTTTTGACTTAATCGAGTAATTCCAACGGAGTTCTAAAGGGGAGATTCTATGTTCAAGGGTGGTTCTATGTTATAGTGGTTTTGGCCAATTTTCCAAAAATGCTGTTTATTTTGAGAAATCAAGTGCGCAAATAGGAAGAATTTGAAAAACAATTTTTGTCGCACAGATCGTTATAATGAATAAGAATTTCGTTCAAATTGGAAAAAACATCTTTATTTGATATTATAAAGTGCTATTATTGAGAAGAATATTAAATTTATAATTAAACATTTTTCAACTTGATTTTTATCTCTCATTCTTGCTCACCACACTCCTGACAGATAACTGCTATATGGTCTGGACCCACGAAGGCCTGAAACTTGGAGCCTTTGACTCCATATTTTCTGTCGATGATTCTGATGATAATGAATATATGTGAAGTGGGCTCGCTATACACTCATTACTTGTCCAAAAAGTTTAAACAACACGAAAATAAAAAAACTTTAAGATGACGAGAAATATACACAAACTGTATCGCATAGTGAAAAAACACCCCAGACGCACTTCTAATGTTCACTGCTTGAGCTATAACGTGGTACGGATGCCGCGAGCGTGCTCCCTCTACTCTCAGACGTTGAAACAGAATTATGGTTACGGTCCCGGGCCGTAAACGTAAGACGTTTGTGTCTGGCGCGAGATTTAAACCAGTCTGGGGTGTTTTTCCACCCCGTGATATAGTTCTAGGGTTAAAAATAAAGAAATAAGAGAAAAAAAACAATTCTATTATTTTATATATTATATTATATTATTTTATATTATTATTATATTATATTATATTATATTATTATTATTATATTATATTACACAATATTATTATTTTTTGCTTTAGCCTTAGATTATTTTTTTTTTGACAGTATTCTGTAGTCATACATATTTAAAGTCATCTAGGAAATAAATATATAAAAGGTGAGTTGGATAGCAAGGTCAAACCGAAAACTGGTTATTGCTTGGGTCGAGACAAGAAAAAAGCGTATTGAAAGGGAGGTAGAGGGATCTATACTTAGCGCCCTCATTGTTAGAAGGAAAAGTATATAAAAAAGTAAAATTTCAAAGCATTATCACTTCTATCGTAATAACTTTCAAATAACGATAGCTTCCAAGATTTAAGAACAGTTTTAAAAACACAATTCAGTAGTCTCAAAAAAAAAAAAAAAAAAAAATTCAAAACAAATTTAAGCTTTTTGTTACACATAAAAAAGAGCTGATCGAACTTAAAAAATATTTTTTGTTTTTCTCATAAACAATTTCAGTCCGATATTCCCCAAATTTTATCTTATAAAAATTTTTCAATTTATTATGCCTTTGTAGTAGTCTCTAAAATTGTCTAATAAAAAGTTTTCACCTCTGATCAACAGATTATATGATTTGGGTTGCGTTAAATTATGCTCAAAGCACAAAAGCTCACTTTTCTGTCAAATATTCTGAAAAGCTCTTAAAAAGGAGGTATACGTGGTCAATTTTCAAATGAAAATCTTTTTTTTTTTTATTGTAGATTTGTATTCGCCAGGCAAAATCCTATCTTTTGTGCAAATATTTTGAATGGGAGACATAAACAAATAATAGTGAAAAAAATTTCAGACATTTCTGGGGTATTTTTGTGTGGAAAATACGAATATGTAATAAAAAAATAGTGCTTTCCACTTAAGACATTAAACGTGACACTGATTTGACGTTGAAAGTTGGGCGCAATGTTAACGAAATCGTCACCATCTTAACCTTCTTAAATCCTTTCAACTTTCATCTAAAACCTTTTTCGCAATGTTGCTCACTTTTATGCCTCAAGATAAGAACTCACCTATAGCAAGTGGTGTCAATATAGATTTTTAGTAATATCTTTTGAGTGGGTAGAGAAATTAGAATAATTTTTGTATAAATATTATTTTAAGGGCTTGATTGTGCCGTAAAAAATGCAAACACATAAAAAAAATAAATAAATAAATTTCATAAAAAAAAAACAAACTGGTGTTTTTTGCCAGACACAGCTAATTTATGTTTGTGTAAAACTCGAACAAATTTTGGTAATGATTGTTATGTTATATGAAAGTGAGTCAAAAAAGCCAATTTTTGAGAAAACTTTCTATATTTTGAAAAGAAAAAATAAAAATATAAACGCTCAGCTTACGTTGAAATCATTTTTATCAAAAAGTTTTATTGAACTTTAAGACGAAAAGAATTGAGCGAAATACATATATTAAAAAACAGAAAAGATATTTAAATCATAAGTTATATCTTTGAAATTGTGATGTTTTTTTATCATGCTTTCATACAAGCAAGTTTGTGTGGAAGCCCTATGAACATTAATTGTTGTCAGTATAAAATCTGCAAATATCTGCACTTATAGAAACGTCAAGAAAACAAAATCCTTCACACCCGTATTGTGAACATCATCTATAGTAAAAATTTAACTTAGAAAATAAATGAATTTTCAAATAAAAAATTTTAATATGAGAAGTTAAAAAATTAAAAAGAAAAAAATAGGTATTGGGGAGATTGCCGACCGAAGTGATAACTTAAAGCCATGAAATAACATAGCTGTTATGAATTTCCGAAGTAGCTAGAGTCAGCAAATCAGACGCGTTATACTTTTATAACTGTTTTTATCAATTTATGCATTATTGAATTAGTAAACTGCAATATTTGAATGTTTATATATATTATATAATTGTAACTCAATTACTTTGGTTGGGTAATTGTTAATTGGCTCGGTAATCGGTTTGCAATCGCTTCGGTAATTGATAATTTGTTGGTAATCGCTATGCTAATCGGTAATCGTTTGGTAATCGCTTCGGTAATCAGTTGGTTGTAGCTTCGATAATTAGTTGGTATTCGCTTTGGTAATCGGTTGGTAATCGCTTCGGTAATCGCTTTGGTAATCGGTAATTGGTTTGGTATTCGGTTTGTTATCGCTACGGTAATCAATAGTTGCTTTGGTAATCGGTGTGTAGTCGCTTCGGTAGTTGGTAATTGATTCGATAATTGTTTGGCAATCGTTTCTGTAATCGGTTTTCGGTTGGTAATCGTCTAGGTAATAAAAGAAAAAGTTCACCAAACATGTTTGCCTAGCATAAGCAATGCTGTACAATGAAGTGCTGCGTGGTTATGTTTGCAAGACATTTGTTTGTGGTTCGCATACTAACTCTGTTCAACTCTCATCTTTAACGGCATTTAAACATAAACAACATAGAGAACGATAACAAACGAGCATAAAGCATTACGAAATAAAGAAAAACGAGCACTTCATCAAAGCAAGCATATAAAGTAAAATTGAAATGTGTTGAAATGTATTGAAATGCGCAGTGTTGGATACTGAGTTCTTGGTGCAGCAATTTCTCTATAACTTACGTGTTTTGCTTGGTGTGCTCGTAGTTTTTTGTATTGATTTGGTTGTCTCTATTTACTCGTATTGAATGTATTGAGCATTTTAAAATAATAAGAAAGTGCATATCTTGATGAGAGGCTAACATTTACTGATGAGTGAGCACTTTTTCAAGCGAAGCTTTTTACGCCCCGTTCTGTGATTTGCTTGGAGTGAAATATGAAAAATTTTCGACAGATTTTCTCTTAGATTTTTATAGGTTTCTTTGCTTCTGTGCTTTTTACAACAAGACAATTTAATATAACAAATATAAAAAAACATTTCTTCGCCTGCCGTGGGGATTCGAACCCGTCAACTTTTGTTTGGAAGTTATATACTCCATCCATTTAGCCAAACACCTTCTTTGTACTGAATCATTGATTCAGTATTAACTGCAACTGAAGCTATGTTGCAGTACATACAATAATCTATTAATTTATTTGTGTGGTTTGGGTAGCTGCTTAGCCACTTGCTACAAGAGTTGATTAATAGATTTCTATGGTTTGGGTAGCTGCTAAGCCACTTGCTACAAGAATCATCAGTATTGCCACTTTTCCACAGTTGTGGTAAATCTAGCACTTTTTTAGTTTCTACCACTTTTATCACCCACTATTTGCATTTTTCCAAAATCTATATATTTATATAAAAACTATTGCATTATAATTAAAATTTTAGAAATTTTATTCCACATAATTTATTTACTATTACATTTAATATTCTATTTTAGAACTGTTTTAAGAACATTATATGAGAATTATTTGCAATAAAACTAATTCAGCGTGAAAATACTTACTTTATGGTATACTTCTTATGATTTGTTTTTCTGTAGGACTTCAGACGAATTTTTCCTTAAGAAGAAAAATATATTCCAAAGTTTTTTAAAATTTACCACTAATTTTAGACTCAACCTAGCACTATTTAAAATTTGCAAGTGACAACACTGGTCATCATCCTCAGTTTGCTAGTGCCATCTGTTAGTGCCATCAACTGTTAACATAGCTGTAGTTATATTTTTAATATTAAATCAACGTCAACATTTAACAGAGCTGTTTGGATCGGTGGAAACAGTGTTGACTTATTAAACATTGGGTCATGGGATCGATCCTTATGGTGGGCAAAGTAATACTTTTTTTTTTTATGTGAATGCGCTTATGCTTTTGTTGGTACATGCTTTTGTTTTGTTTTTGCATAGTGCGAAGGAAAAATGAACAATTGCCCATAACATAAAAAGCTTCGCTTCTCTCGTGTGTCCAGCGACGTACCTGTCTTTTTTTTTTGTGAGAAAATGCTGTATTGTTTGCTTAAAAGAATAAAGTAAATAGATAACAAGACATTAAAATGCTCGATGCACTTTATTGTATCAAATACACTCATGCAGCCCTTTAATGTACTATGCAATAGAAATGCACAGCTAAAAGCGTGATGATATCGCTAACAGCGTGATGCTATAGCTAGCAGCGTGATGATATCGCTAACAGCATGATTATATCGCTAATTTATAGTTTTGCTCTCTACCAAGATGTGCTCAATGCGGCTAAAGAAGTTTTCACTTCAAAAAACATAAATAAGTAACTTTTTAAATTGTTCTTAATCATACATAAGTGGTATGTATGTTCTTAATCATACATAACATAAGTGAAAATGTAGCAATTGGGCTCATGGGCTTCTTATGATATTGACTAATTACTGTTAAAAACAAAAAGAAAATTACAATAAAGTTTATCCCTACAAAAACATTTCGTTTGATACCAAATTTGTATATGTGCTTATGAAAATACTGAAGTTATGACAAAAAAATAAAATTTCGGTTGATTTTGAAATCCTAAACCATCGATTGAGCACCTATAAAAAAAAAAATACATCAACCTTAGATTTTTGTCCTCTATCAGATAACCGAAAATCATTCAAATCTTCGAGTGTCACCTGGGGACCTTTCCTTGTTAGTATCAAGATGTGATCAAAGCGTCTCATGCCACTGACATACTACATCGTGTTGCATCATTAAAAGTAATCTGTGTATATGTTATATAATCATGATCACTGTTAACAATCTCAGAATAGGTTATAAGCCGAATTATTTTTTTTTAAGTCTAATAGCCTCATTTTGTATTCCTAACGAAGCATTCAACGAACGATGACTATGTGAACGATGTTGAATTCAAACTGAAATGTGTTTCGAACGAAGCTTATCATTGGGCGTATTCAGCGTAGTCAACTGTTGTGAATTATTATGGTAGCGATACTTTAGTGAGCGATGTTTTTCTCTGAATGTGTTGTTACTCTAAGCGTCAGAATAGTTGTCAACGTTTAGAATTTAGAGTCAAAGTTTAACCCTAACTTTCCTTAAAAAAAGAAAAGATTATATTTATCCCATTATTTCACCATTCATTCTCTAACGCTCAGTAAATTTCAAGCTTTCAGGTGAGTGCATGTTGTCGCATTGATCAGTCGTGTTGTTATTCAAGGCGTTCTTTGAAAAAAACATAAACATGTTACTACATTTTTTGAGGTGTACCAGTTAAAGGTTAAAGCACTCAACAGTTGAGTTCAGGTAGCATAGAATTTGTTCGCTCGATTAAATGGCGTCCGCTACCTGATCAGTTTAAGTAAGCGCTCAAATAATTGTACCATTCAGCGAACTTTTACGCAACTGTTGCCAACTGTTGACTACGCTGAATGCGCCCATTACGCTGCAGCCACACGTGATAGTACTGGCATGCTAATAAAGAACATGCATTTACTTCGAAAATATTCCGAAATAATCAACAAACTACGCTGCGGCCACACGTGATAGTAAATGTTTATTTGCAAAATGTCGTCAAAGCCAAAGGTTCGACCACTTTATTATTCCGTTTGTTTATACTCAGTGATGCTTTATATGCCAACACAGCACCAAACTTAAATGGGATAAAAATGGAGAACGAATTATGTTGCAAAATGTGTTTATCAATCTTTTCCAAAATTTAATTATTCATATGATATTTTATGTGTCAAATAAGGGAAATTAAAATAATTGCATATATTTCACTACAAGACATGAAAGAAAAGTGCATATATGAAGTTCGAATGTTTTAGGGAGAAAATACAACACTTTTCTCCTTACTTCGATTTCGCACTGGCTGCGGTTGTCAAAATTCACTGTCTCAGTAAAAGTTGTTGCCAGTGGACTGCCAGTGATGTCAGGGTGTGAGTGTATTACGCTGCAGCCACTCGTGATAGTACTGGCAGGCCAGCAAAGAATATGTATTGACTACGAAAATGTTTCGAAATAATCTACAAATCTACGCTGCGTCCACACGTGATGGTAAATGTTCATTTGAAAATTGTCGTCAAAGGCAAAGGTTCGACCACTTTATTATTTCGGTTGCTTTTACTCAGTGATGCTTTATATGCCAACACAGTACGAAACATAAATGGGACAAAAATGGGGAACTAATTATTTTGTAAAATCTGTTTATCAATATTTTCCAAAATGAAATGCAACTTGTTCATATGATATTTTATGTTTTAAATAAGGGCAATTAAAATAATTGCATATATTTCACTACAAGACATGAAAGAAAAGTGCATACTTAAAGTTCGAATATTTTAGGGAGAAAATACAACACTGTTTCCTTACTTCGATTTCGCACTGGCTGTGGTTGTCAAAATTCACTGGCTCAGTAAAAGTTGTTGCCAGTGGACTGCCAGTGATGTCAAGGTGTGAGTGTATTAGTGAAAAGTGAGAGTGTATTGAGTTTTTCGAACTGCCCTGTAGGAAAATCAACTAATTTAAAAGTAGTTGATAAAGTAGTTTTTTGTCAACCACAACTAGTTGAAATTCTGACTTTTTTCCATAGAACGAACTAACTTATTTTGTATGGTGATGTACGCTAAATAAGTCAATTGACTGTCGTCTGCATATATTTTCAACTAGTTGTTAAAGTAGTTACATTTAAATTATTTTTTTAATTGCTTTAAAATAACCAATTGAAAACTATTACTGATGGCCAAAAGTTAATAATATTTGATGAAATAACATGGTTAAATATATATAAGCTTGTAATCTAATAAAAATTTTCAATTAAAACATGCCAACATCAGAGTAGTTGCCGACTTAATATAATTCAAAGTAGTTTATCAATCACTGGTTTTTAAGTAGTATTTCAATTACTTCATATATTCAAGTGGATGCCGCCTTAATATAATTCAAAGTAGTTCATATACTGGTTTATTTTAAACTAGTTTTTTAATTAGTTGTTTTTAAAAACAAGTTAGTTTATTCCTATAGGGTGCTACTGTCTTCGGACTGGCACGTGTGGCTAGGGGGTTAGTGAAAAGTGAGAGTGTATTGAGTTTTTCGAACTGTTACTGTCTTCGAACTGGCACGTGTGGCTAGGGGGTAGCTCATTCGACAAGCTTGTGTTGGCTACGTACACTCAAACTGTTATACACAACCAGTTGACAAATGGGGCGCTGCCATATCAAACACTAGGAAAGTTTTATGTGTCTTGTCTACTTACTTCAAAGATTTTTTATATATGTTACTTTGTTTCTTATATGTTGGCAGTGCCTTTGTTGGGCTTGTGTATTTAATAAATATACTTTGAGCAATTAAGTGGTTTGCGGAATTGTTAACATTATTATTGATTTTAGTGATTGCTTTAAGTGATCAAAAAACATCTATTGCAGTTTTTATTTTTATTTTATATATTTCAAGTGCTTCACAGATTTCAGAAGCTGGATAGGGTCCAGTATATATTTATAAATTTCATAGTTTATTTACCTTTAGGTTCAGAATTTTCCATTTTTTAACTATTCTATTAATGACTGCAACCACAACCACAACGATAGCATAAAAGTGTTCGTTTGATTTTGACGTTCGGATTCATGGTTTCAGTGATCGTTAGAAATACATATTGCAAATATGTAACTGTACTACGGCATCGTGCGCTTGCTGATCAACTGTTATCGTTGTTTGATTCTGTTCGAATTACAAATTTCAAAAACACGAACGAACACTGCTTTGAACGAAACGATTGATCGGAAAGGAATACAAAATGAAGCCGTTAATAGCGTATACTTTGCAGATAGTCTAGGGCACCGTAAAGTACAATAAATTCTTCTAAGTATACTATTTACATGGTCCGAAAGTGATAGTTTTCTGTGAAAAAACCCGAAGATTTTATGTTTATCAACTTTCTTAAGTACTTTCCTTATAACTTCCTTATAACAACTTTCCTTATAAATATTGGCATATGCAAGTGAGTTAGAAACCATTTTCTAAAGTCTTTCTCAACCGATAAATTTTTCTTTTTTTATTGAATAAGAGTAGAGAGAAGGAGTGCACCGAATATTTTTTATTGAAGTATACCTGTTTTTGACAGGTGAAATTATGTATGATGTATTTCACTCATTATGGGTTCATACGCATGTAGAAAATCCGCACAAAAAGACGAGAGAGGAAGAAAAAAAAAAACGTTTGGCTTTGTTTCTTTGTTTTTTTTTTTTTTTTTTTTTGTATTTCTTTACACTGCAGAATGAGTTTCGTGACGATCACACATAAGCGAAGAAAGTAAAAAGAAAACGAAGAAAATAGAGATGAACTATTTTCTGTGCATAAATGTCGGCTAAACGTACACATAAGGAAAGTTACATATATACGTTGAAGATCCGCACAAAGTGAAGGGAAAGAAAGCTCAGCAATTGACGCCAAAATAGACTTTTTTATTTTCAGTCTGCCGCTCACATTGTGCACTCTTCTGAACTAGAGAACTGGTGGCGAATTCATTAGGAAAGTTAAAGTTATGACAATTTTTTAGAGAAAAACTTTTTTTTTGACATTAATTTTATTAATAATGTCAGCAATTGACGCCAAAATAGACTTTTTTTTGTTTTCAGTCTGCCGCTCACATTGTGCACTCTTCTGAACTAGAGAACTGGTGGCGAATTAATTAGGAAAGTAAAAGTTATGACAATTTTTTAGAGAAAAACTTTTTTTTTTGACATTAATTTTATTTCAATGCAATTTAAATTTCAAATTTAATTTGAATAAAGGGAGTTGCGAAGTCGAATTCTTCTGGTAAATTAATTTTTACCACTACAGAATACTATGAAACATTAACATAAGCAACAGTTCACCAGAAATGCATGCCGATTACTCTTTTCAATAAGTATAATATTTACGAAAAAAATCAAACTAATTCTCGATTCATGTCAATAACAAATCATTTAAATATATTCATTGTTTTATTCAAAAGTATTTCTAAATTGAATATTTTTTGAAGTTTGCCAAACGTTTTTCAATAAAAATAAAAAAAAAACACCAAAACAAAAATCGATTTTTTGATTGTTAAATTTTGATCACAGGCGTTGTTAGTTTAAATAAATAGGTAGACTATCAAGAAGATTTTATTTATCCATAAAAACGAGCAAAACAAATATAAAATTAGGAAAAAATTAGCAAAATTTTTTGTCATTAAAAACTACATTAAGATCTTCTCAATTATACATCGCAGCGTAATTCTTTTCTATGTTTTTTTACAATTTATGACTTAGTAGTTATAATTGCTTTGGTTTCAGATTTACATGTTCTTAAAGATTTTTGTTACAAAAAGAAAAAAAAAGACAACATATGTTTTATTCAAAATCTCCTTCATTCCTGGCAGACACCAGTTTTAACATCTGAATTTCTTGGCTTAAATCATAAAAAAAAAAATTATACATAGTACACCCTAAATTTCTATAACATTAATGATTCAAAACATTTTCCCAAACTCATTATCTATTTCGTACGTTGTATTTGAAGTTATTTTTATACCCCGACGCGTACTGCGTAAGGGGTATATTAACTTTGTCATTCCGTTTGTAATGCCAAGAAGGAGGCGTGGCAGGTATAGAACAATATATATATTTTTGATCAGCATCATCTCCTGAGTCGATTTCCGTATGTCCGTCTGTCTGTCCGTCTGTCCGTCTGTCGACACGATTACAGCCGCAATTTTCAAGCTATCGCGCTGAAATTCAAAACATATGCTTATTTTTAAAAAAGGAAAATCAAGAATGGGCCAAATCGGATGAAAACCACGCCTACCTCTCATACAAGATGACTTTATTTTTATTAACCGTAAAATGTCTTTAAAATCCACAAAAATTAAAGAAATGCAAAATTTCTTAAAAATCTGCTCAAATTAAAGAAATGTCTTGAAATTTTGCATATAGGTTTTGATATATAATATAGACCATCACTATGATATTTGGCAAAGTCGAATGAAAACCGCGCCCACCTCCCATACAAATTGGCTTAATAAACGTAAAATCTCTTCAAAATCTGCAAAAATTAAAGAAATGTTTTAAAATTTTGCACACATGCTTTGATATTTAATATAAACCATCTGTATGATATATGGCAAAATCGGACGAAAACCACGCCCACTTCCCATACAAAGTGGCTTTATTATAAACGTAAAATCTCTTAAAAATCCACAAAAATTAATGAAATGTCTTGAAATTTTGCACATTAGCTTTGATATATAATATAAATCAACCCTATGATATATGGCAAAATCGGATCAAAACCACGCCTACCTCCCATACAAAGTGACGTCATCACAATAGGAAAACTTTCGTTAATATATAAAACTGAATATCATCATGTATGTCGTGGCTAAAGACTGCGAATATACTTCAATATGGCTGCGGGGGGTATTTTAGCTTCGGTACCCTGCCGAAGCTCCATCCTTACTAGTTTTCTTTTCTGTTGTCAGCTAATGGTACACAAATCAAATTCCTTATTTATTATATGCAGCTGAGTTTACTGATTCTTATGTTTGTTTTTTTTTTGTCATTGCAGCACCTCCCTCCTCCATCGATATACAAGGATATGCGCACAACTCAAAGGTTGAAGTGAGAGAAAATCAGGACTTAACCCTAAAGTGCATCGTGGCAAATGCCAAGCCAGCAGCTCAAATAGTTTGGTATCGCGGCAATGTCGAGTATAAGCCAGGTAAGTGCAAGTGTAAATGTGTGTGTGTGCTTGTGTTTGTATTTGCGTAGTTGTGCGTGTGCTTGTTGTACATTGCGCTTTCATTGCGCTGCTGCTACTGTGGTTGGTTGCTTAAAAAACTGTCAATTGGATGATGCTTCAGTTGTTGCTGTTTTGGTTGTTGTTGTTGTTATTGTTGTAGTATCAAAAAGCTTTTAACCAGAGTTACACTTTTTGACATGAAGTGGAATCCACCACATATGCGCTGCAAATACAATTTAAGCGATAAAAGCATGTAAGTGCGTGTGGGTGTTGAATAAGTTCACGTGTGTTGATGTGGGCGCTGTCTGTGTGTGTGTGTGTGTGAGTGCAGCTTGCCACATCTGTGCGTTTTTGTGTGTGCAATTAATTTTGTTAACTTCCAAAAAATACTTCATGAATTTATGCAGCAGCCCATGAGCCAGGTTGAGACCACCAAATTCTGCCCCATCAACTCGCTTTGATGTCGCGTAGAACCTACCTCTACAAAAAAAAAAGAAAAACTTACCAGCTTGCAAGATAAATTCTTAAAAAGCTTTTTGCGGGATTATAACTGACTTAGTGGGATTGTTTTTGTTGTTGTTGTAACCATATATGTAGTTCCTTAGAATCTAACCACTCATCGCTTGCTTGTTTGTTCGTTCTCCATACGTGTGTGGTCTTTGTTGTTGCTGTTTAACCCGGTATTTACTCAGGCTCAACTTGGTGCTTTGTCCGTCTGTCTAGCTTTTCATCCATGGCTGTCTGCCTGATTATTTGAGTGTTTGTGTGAATGTGTGTTTGTGAGTTTTAACACAATCAGATATATACATGCTCAAGTGTGTTTGTGTGCGGATGCGTGGCTGACATCACTTCTCTAAGATTAAAATCGGATTTTCATAGTGTTAGTCTGTCATATCAATAACAACAACAAAAACAGCAAAAAAAAAAACAAATTTAACCATTTTTCCTTTTATTTCTAACATTTGAATAAGCTAAATTATATAATAACTTTTACAACTGTTAACAGTAGCAATCATGAGAAAAATGATTTTGACGTACACTCGCACACAAAAATTTTTTTTTTACAAAATAAGAGAGGCGAATATTCTATATCAAAGTTTTATTATAAAATTTTAAATCTCTTACTCTAACCTAAAATTGACTGCATCACATAGCGAAGTTAACAATAACGAGTACTCAAAAATAGTGGCATATAATTTCATGAATCCGTTATCTGTTTTAAAATTATTTACTGGCCACGTTTTGCCATTGGTGCATTGATCCTTCCTATTTGTAGCCCTCTTACACACTGTGTCTCTTTTGGAGTCTTATATTCACTTGCCCAGGCCTACACAAATTTTGTAACTCTGAAATTTGAGGTTTTTCAACTGTCCCCAGTCATGCTATACCTGCTGCTGTTACTGCTGTCGACTTCACTTGAGCTCAGCCAGCTCAACTCAGTTCGGACAACTTCTGTCCAAGTATTTTACAAAGTCTTTCGTGTTCGACTATGTTATCCTTTGACGTAAATTTATCTTATTTCACCCAGAGTAAGCGAGAGAACGAGATAAGAACTCGAGCAGCAGCAACAAAAAAAAAAAAGGAAAAGTCCAAAAGAAACAGAATAACTTTTGTAGAAGAATTTGAAACGTTCTCGTTGGTGCTTTAAGTTTTTACTTTTTTTTTTTAACGTCATCTTTTTCGTTCTTGTGCAAAAACACGCGCATACTTCAGGTCGAGTAGCGACAGCAGACTACGTGAAATAATTTCAGAACAAGGTATAAACGGACGCCATGAACCCGAGGTGTGTAGTTCACGTAGTTGAAAGTTTTTAAATTGAATCAGTCGAAAAAAATAACTAAAAAAAGTCAAAACGAAACGAAACGCAGAGAGGGGAGGAAAAAAATAAACTCTGCAAGTTGCAGCAGCAACTAACAAGATTCAAGTGGGTGATGAGGAGATGACGCCGAAACCCAAAGCGTAAAGGATATGCGTCATGGAACAGCACGAGTGTTAGTTATTGTAGTTGCCCAAAAGCTAAATATATAGACAGACAGATAGACAGACAGAAAAACTGCGCTGCGCTATTCGCGCTAACTTTTGAATTATGTCATTTGGAAACATTTTAAGTAACATTATGGGAACAATTTGCACCATTCTTCAAACTATAGCGCTCTCGCTCACTATCTCGAATGCGTTGTTTCATACCGCTCACACTCGCTGTTAAGCACTAATGCCATCTTCTTCTCTGACAGTATCTGCTAATATTGTTTGTTAGTTTTTAATAGTTTTTTTTTTTTTTCTATGAAGATGTCGAAAAACTTGACAGCGGTAGCTATCATCATAGTACTAAGTCCTTCGTAATAGAAGGACTCAAATATTCTTTTATCTTCGCGACTTTTATATTAATTTCAAGTGCACTTTAAAAAGCGATTTTGGGACCTCCTAGTGTGTGGTTTTTTTCTGAGGAAAAAAAACCTGTAGATATAAACTTTTGGACACTTGCGCCGATGATAGTAGCGTTCGCTGCAGCGTGTATCCTGATAAGATGTTTAAAAACTTTGGTGCAGCTAAGGAAGTGTATTTTTTTCATGTGTCTGCAATATAAAATTAAGAGTTTCGTGGCTTTTTATCGAAGTTTTTTACTAAAGAAATGTAAGAGAGTAAAAAAAAATATTTTTGAGCATTCTATTAAGTATAACACAATGATAACGACAACGACCAGTGAAATTGGCAATGGCAATAGCAATGACAGTGACAATGACAATGATAGTGACAATGACAATGACAATGCCAATGACAATGACAATGACAATGACAATGACACTGACAATGACAATGACAATGACAATGAGAATGACAATGACAATGACAATGACAATGACAATGACAATGACAATGACAATGACAATGACAATGACAATGACAATGACAATGACAATGACAATGACAATGACAATGACAATGACAATGACAATGACAATGACAATGACAATGACAATGACAATGACAACGACAATGACAATGACAATGACAATGACAATGACAATGAAAATGACAATGACAATGACAATGACAGTGACATTGAAACAATGACAACGACAATGACAATGACAATGACAATGACAACAACAATCGAAAATTGGCAATAAACGATCATCAATCGATCATCGATAATCGGTAATCAACTGTCGAGTATATTCATTTAACAGTCAAAAAATCTCAGTCAGTAGTCGATAATAAAAAATCTATAATGTATTATCAACAATTGATGGTTGACAATGTGCAGTGGTTTCTGTAGCAGTGGTTTTTAGCAAAGACTGAGGTAAGCTCAGCCGATCCAGTATCGCACAAATGATCTAATAACCGTTGATGGAATAAAAAGACGCAGTTTTCAATTCAGAACTTGATTGTATTGACAATACTCAAAGGATTATTATATCATTTCTGCAGCGCAAGGTGGTCGTGCAGTCAGTATCAGTTATGTATGGGTATCCTCAATAAAACATAAGAGTGTCAGCGCGTGCCGGTCGGATGTCGGATATTCTCTCGTATTATACACTTCTATTAACTAGTAACTTTAGTATTTGGTATACCGTGTAGTCGGTGTCGGGTAATCGGTCTACTGAATTCATTGAAAAGACAAAAACTAGAAAGCAAGCTAGAATGAAGACTGGAAGGCTGATTAGTAAAGAAAGATTAAAAAACAACAATAAAGATTGTGCTGCAGTTAGCTAGATTGTGTCCTAACGATCCGAGTCTGATCCATGCCACTATCCATTCTATCGTCCATTTATCTATCCATTTAGATAGAATATGAGCACCATACTGTAGCCCAACGATCTGAATCCGATCCGTACCACAGCCAGCCCGTTAAGTAGATTGCTGCGGCCCAACGATCACAATTTGACTCGCGCCGTAGGCCAGAACAAAAGTATAAATCTGAAAACGATCAGAATCTGATTCGCACCACAGCCAGCCATACAGAATATGAGTGCAATGCTGCTGCCCAATGATCAACATCTGATCCGTGCCACAACCATCCAAAAATAATATGAGCATAATGTTGCGACCCAATGATCATAATCTGATCTGTGCCACAGCCAGCTAGACAGAACCTTAGTATCATACAGCTTCAAAACCTTTTGTGAATCATAAGTTTACGAATGATAATATTTGCTGCCTGTTGGTATTCTTTTATTGTGCCTACACATAAATGCATATCTGCCTTGCTATATAGGTGTGTGTGTTTGCATATCTAGCATGTGTTACTATCTCAATATACAGGTTCGTATGTCTGTCTATTTGATATGCATTTCTCGGTATCTTGAGTTTTCCTTGTTTATTTATGCATGTATGTCGGTATGTTTTGCAGCTGAAGATATAAGACAAGGTGCTGTAGTAATTAATTATTTATAGGAAATCTTTAATTAGTACATCATTTTTAGTTGGATTATGCACATTTCTAACACTATGTTACAAATCGACAAACTAAAATCAAAAAATTGACAGTCAACTACGACAACGAGAGCATGCAATTCGACAATTGAAAATCGAAGATTACCAACTGGCACTTTACAATTTATAGTTGTCAACGTCAATTAAAAAATTGACAATCGACTGTGTACTATTGACAATCGAAAATTGAAAATTGACAATCTTGCCACCAGCGACAATCGACAATTTATAAACTGCAATATAGCCAAAAATGAATGCTCGACAGTCGAAACTTGTAAATCGGCAATTAACAATTTGTATATGGCAATTTATAATCAACAATGGTCAACCTAAAATCAAAATTTGGCAATCGACTGTCAAAATCGTCAATGGACAATTCTTAATTCTCAATTACTAAGATAAAAAATTATCTATCAATTTAATCGAAAATTGAAAATAGGCATTCTGTTGGCTATCAACAAGCTACTAGGTAACCTAAGTAAAAATCTATAAGTTATTGTCGACCATCGACTTTGGGTAATTGACAATCGACTATCGACAACAACAAAAACATCGAAAATTTAAAATCGACAATTAATAATGTTTCATTGGCAATTTATATTCAGCAAATATCAACTTAAAACAAAAAATCGACAATCGACTGTCAACTATTAAGCATCGGAAATTTAAAATAGGCAATCTGTCGGCAATAACTTATTGTGGACTATCGGCTTTAGGTAATTGGCCACCGACAATCAACTGTCGACAATCGACATCGATTATCGACTATCGACTATCTACATCGAATATCGACAATCGACTATCGACAATCGACATTGACAACAATCACAAAAACAATATCCTTTTGTCTTCGACTATCGACTTTAATTAGCAATCGAGTATCGACAACAAAAAAAAACATAGAAAAGTTAAAATCGACAATTCATAATGTTTAGTTGGCAATATATATTTAACAAATATCAACCTAAAATAAAAAATTGATAATCGACTGTCAACTATAAAGCATCGGAAATTTAAAATAGGCCATCTGTCGGCAATAACTTATTGTGGACTATCGACTTTAGGTAATTGGCAACCGTCAATCGACATCGACTATCGACATCCACTATCGACATCCACTATCGACAATCGACTATCTACAACGAATATCGACAATCGACATCGACAACAATCACAAAAACACTATCCTTTTGTCTTCGACTATAGACTTTAATTGACAATCGATTAACGACAATAACAAAAACATCGAAAATTGAAAATCGACAATTACTAATGTTTATTTGGCAATTTATATTCAACAAATATCAACCTTAAATAAAAAAAAACCACAGGTGCGTCGTTGGACACACGAGAGAAGCGAAGCTTTTTCGCAATTACATAGATTTGATAGCTTAATAATTTTTTCTTTTTAATAAATTAACTTTTAAATTCACAAATTTAAAATAACAAAATAAATTACATATATACAGAAAACATATTTACTGCTTATTTTTTTATTGTTGAATGTCAAATTTCCACGCCAATATATGTATATATGCCACGTATATGTAATACGGGCATATAATGCCAGCGACTCTCCATTTTGACTCTTCACACATGGTTGTGAACTTGGCTGCACTGACTCATGCATGCGTTTGTTATTTCCATATTTATTGATATCTATTTTTTTGACACTTAAAAAAGCACTTGTCAACGCACTTGTCATAGAGTGTAAATTATTATCTAGAGATTGCACAACTCTGCTAAATCCCTGGCATATGTTAACAGAGTTATTTCATTTAAAAACATGAAGAACGAAAACTCTGTTAACCTCTGTTAACACATACCAGAGATTTAGCAGAGTTGATGCAATCTCTAGATAATAATTTATAGTCTATGCCAACAGCACCACAAACGCATTCACAATACAAGCAAACCGATGCTGGAGACACCTTGTGGCAAATAAAAGCAAATTTTTGATAGTTGTAGCATAGCAAATACACAATCCTCTATCTATTGATAGATGGTGACGTTCTACTGCAGCATAGCTTCTGTTATAATTAGCTTTGAATTAACAACCACTTCTAACAAGTCTTTGTGGTCTAGTGGATTGTGCGTTGGACTCTCGTATAAGAGGACGTGGGTTCGATCCCCACGGGCCGGCCAAAAATATTTTTAGTATTTAATATTAAAGTATTAAATTTTCTTGTTGTAATAAGCACTAGCAACAAAGAAACCATCAAATTTCCAAGAAAAAATCTGTCGACAATTTTTCAGATTTCACTCCAAGCAAATCACAGAACGAGGAGTAAAAAGCTTCGCTTGAAAAATTGACAATCGAATGTCAACTGTTAAGCATCGGAAATTTAAAATAGGCAATCTGTCGGCAATAACTTGATGTGGATTATCGACTTTAGGTAATTGGCAACCGACAATCAACTATTGTCAATCGACATCCACTATCGACAATCGACATCCACTATCGACAATCGACATCCACTATCGACAATCGAATATCGACAATCGACATCGACAACAATCACAAAAACACTATCCTTTTGACTTAAGATAAGATTACACTGTTATCACACCGCTTTTAATATAATTTTTCCAACTTTTGTCTAATTTTTGTGTCGAATTTTCCAATGTATTACCCAATTGTCATTATACCCAGAAGCTTTACTTCAAAAATGTCCAATAATGCTCTGCACTTAGCTGCTTTAAAAGCTTCTTAAATTAATTTTATAAGTTTTTACCACTTAAAGTTTGCTAATTATTAAATTTCCAACCACCCCACATCCAACCACACCTAAAATGAGTATTGCCACAATGATGACAATTTAATTTAAAAAATTACCATTACCTTAATAGTCAGTTTAGAAAGCTTAAAAATAATTTTCAACAAGTCATTGCAGAGTGCCAAAAACGTATGTCCATTAACCACATGCGGCTCAACCATCAACCATTCTCCTATACCTTTTCAACCAACCACCCTATGAATGTCTGGTCCATACATAGCTGTCTCTTTTACTACTGCTGGATTCACTTTTGATATCTGTAAGCTGCGTGTTTCATCATAATCATCATTCATCATTTTTTGTTATTTTTGTTTTTTGCTGCCACTCCGCCTACTCCTGTTTTTGTTTTTTTTTTTTTCTTTATATTTTTATATTTTTTATTTTGCGCCTATTATGAAAGCCAGTTTTTTATGCGCCAGTTGTATAAAAATGTGTTTGTTATCCTTAAATGATAAAAAAAGCAGCTAAAAACCGAAAAAATATTCTGTCAGACTCGATGACACTGGTGCGGATGCTGATGTTGATGAGTATGGCAAAAAGAGAAAATTTATATAGAAATTTTCTCATATCATAAACATTAATATAATTTAAGAATTTCAGACCCGTTACAGAGCATAATCGAGACTCCGTTTAGGGCAGCCTAAATCATATGAGGGCAATGAAACACGATACATTTTAACATTTGAATTTTTTTTTGTTATTTTATTTACATTTAGTGACAAGCAAAATTGAACCGTCTCAATTTTAGGTATACAGCGAACACACACACACACACTGACAGTATTTTATGCCAACCCACTCTTTCCAATAGGGCTCGAACTAAAATTAACAGCAATAGAAGTCTCAAAAATTCTCATTTCGGCATCGTCATCATTAGAAGCTGCCCTAGATGAAACGGTGATAAATGGGCTGGTTGTTGGGAGAAATTTTGTCAGAATTTCCTATATGGCGTCTGCTTTCTAGTCGTTTATATTTCATTGCTGCTGAATGTGAGTAAAAGTTTGGTTAGTGGTAGGTTGGGAGGAAGTTGCCAACATTTACGTGGTTAACATCGAGCATGTCATCGGGCATCAAGTATGAGAGTCTACAAAAAAAGTTCTAAATGAAAGTTTTTCCACACAGTTACTCCAATAGGCTTTCTCTCTTCATTCAGTTCGCTGTAGATGAAGCAAAAGTTTGTGCCGCACATCAAGGACCTTTTATCCTAAACGCACAGATGTAAATAAAATTAACACAATTTCCTTCTTTTTTTTTTTTTTTTTTTGTTTTGTTCCTTGCATTCCTTTCATGTTTTCTTTTTTAGATTGTGTTTTGTTTTTTTTTTGTTTTGCTGTTGAACCTCTAATATGTTTATTTTTACCTTCCATTAACCATACATGATTACATTATGATGCTTTATTGAAATGTAATAAAATAAATAAAAAAACGCAAAATTTTTCTTGCATGTAATTAAGCGTCACAAACATACATGTAATTAAATACAACAGCAACAAAAACAATGAACTTCCTTATAATACATGCGCGAGTTTTTTTCTTATTAATTTGGCGTAAAAATCAAATAAATGGTTTTAACCCCTTTGTTATAATCAAATAATGAGACCTAAACAAATTTTGCGGTTTAATTGAAGCATGTGTAATTGAAACATGTTTTAGCTCAATTTCGGTTTATACGCATACAAAGGCTGAAAAAGCGTGAAAGTGATTCTTATTAAAGGTTATTCAGATAATTTTTGGATACTTTGTTTCAAATATAAATTTTTTTTACTACATGATGTGAATAAAGTTAGTTCCACAATTTTGGACTTATTATTTAGAAAAAAACATGTTCTTCAATGTGCCCGATGTGTGCTTTAAAGTGACATATTTGAAAAATTTGTTATTACGCTATGTGCCTGTTTTATGTAATACTTGTTCCACAATGAATTTTTTTAGAAATTTCGAAATTGTGCTGTAATGTGCTCAAGTTGTGCTTCCATGTGCCGTAAATAGATAAAGAGGAATTTGAAAAATTTCCCAATTTTTTTTTTAAGCACAACATGAGAGCACATAGTGGGTGTATTACAGCACATATATTTTTATTAAATAAAAAAAAATTATAAAGCTAACTTTAAACAAATTCTATGCCTCTAAGCATTGGGTAGAGTTTTAAAATACAGGTAGAGTTTTCTGAAGTTGGGCGGGTATAAAAAACAGTTTTACTATTAAATGTGCGTTTGTGTGAGCATTTTGTTGTGGCATTCTGACTGAGGCATTTGATCATTAACCCATTTAATTTTATATCTATATTTTTATTGTAGTTTTATATGCCAACAAAACTTTGATAAATATATATTTTATTGCAGAGAATCGTAATGATAAGGTGGAGGAATTGGTGCCTAAACGTTTCACTACCAGCTCAAGTTTAAATTTGAAGCCTTCTGCCGATGATGACTATACCGAGTACACCTGTCAGGCAAAACATAAGGCGCTGGCGCCCGACATGCCGATGCGTTCTACGGTGCAGCTATCAGTGTTGTGTAAGTATTCTATGTAAAATATTCTAAACACCTTTTTTTTCTCTTAAAAAAAGTTTTGCGCCTGGAAAAAATTTAAAAAAATTCCATGGTTTTTAATATGATATTTTCTGGGACTCTATCGATATTATCGTTTGCATACCTCGACTAGAGTGGCACACATTCGTTTAAGATTTTCTTTAAATTATCGAAATGTTTGCTAATTGGCAACTCCTTTATAACTCCTTTATAACTCTTTATAATAGTAAAAATATTTTCTTTTACATAAAGCAAAAATTCACAACAAATTCATGTAAGCGCAGCAAGTTTCTTTCCCGCTAAAAAATAAATTAAATCTTGAAATATATTTTAACTATTGTTTTTGTTTTTTTGGTTTTTTAATTGGTAAGCAAATAATGTGATAAAGAGTAAAAATGGGCATGAGTAACAAACATTTATTTTTGTTTTAGAAGTTCCAAAATATTTCTAAAGCAAAATATTTAACAGAATCGAAAAAAATTTTTTTTTCTTATCACGAACAAAGTTATACAAGTCGAGAAATTGGACACCTACTTATGCTTACCCATGTGAAATATAGTAACTAAAATTCTCAGAGGCACCATCTATCGATTGTCGATGAGAGAACCTTTATCAAATTACAAATAGATAATAAAATTTGTTTATTATTCAAATTCATTACCAACAAACATAAGTTATTGTCGGTGTTAAAATCACGTTATCCTTTAATGCTGCGCTGTGTAGAAGTTCAATAACAATCATTTGTAGTAAATGGTAAAACGATGCTTATACTTCACATATGGTTTTGGATAATTTTTATTTAAGTCAGCCGACTTTGCTACTGAGGACAGCTTTTTTGGTCTCATTGTGGAGATGAACAGCTGTATCATTGGACCGGTTTTTTGTTAATGACAGTATCCACACTTTGAAATTATCCAAAAAGACTTCTAGAAGTATTAGGCATAAGTCTTTGAAAAGCAAATTTTTGAAATCTTGTCTTTCTACAATAGTCGCGTGTTAGCTGGATCAAGCCCCGTAGTTAAGCCCCTACATGTGTATGCCTATGGACGGAAGGCAGAGAGTGAGAATAAGAAAAAAATCTTATAAAACTTTTATAACAGATGGAGCCGTTTGTAAAGAAATCGCTGGCAACAATATCAGTACATTCACAGACTCTCTCATATTTGGCAGAGCCGGAGCAGGCCTTTACTCAGAAGAGTTAAGCCTATCCTGTGTACTGAGGCTAGGGAGGTTTGTGTCTTTATACCAGGCAAAAATGCTTGCAGTGAGAAAGAAAATTGTCATTTCCCTTGACAATCAGTGGGCAATTAGGTGCATGCAACGGGCAGACACCACTTCCAGGTTGGCCATAGAAGCACAAAACTCAATAGGTGCGCTCAGATAAATGAGCTCACATTTATGTGGGTGAGAAGGCATTGTGGCATAGAACATAATGAAAATGCTGATTACACTGTACAATCATTTTTCAAAAAAAAATAAAAAAACCCGTGGGGTGTTATGACTTTTTTATGTTTTCTAGGTCGCTAAAACCGAATATGAATTCAGTTTTTTCTGATCAAGTAAGGTTCTCCCTGAAGGCGGGTCCAGGGTACACCCTAAGTCCCTACAATTAATGAAATCAATATTTCCCTATTGTGGAGGGCTGCAGAGGGTTAAAATGTATGACCGACATCCATTATTTTTCGAAGAGAAATATTTTTTTAATGACCTTTCCCTTTTGACCCCTCCTGAGGGCGCTCCCATACAAGGCACCCTAACCCTCTACAGTAAATGAAGTCGATATTTACCTCTTTAAAGAGAGGGCAAGAGAGGGTTAATATGTGTGACTGACATCCATTCTTTTTCAAAGAGGTACACTCTTCCTTTGGGACTCATCCCCTTCGACCCATCTTTAGTCGAGTCCCATGCAATGCACAATAACACCCTGCAGTTAATTAAATCGATATTTACCCTTTTTCTGAAGGGGAGGAGAGGGTTAGTATGCAGGAGCGATCCCAATTATTTTTCGAAGGGGAACATTTTTCTGCTTGGGGCTTATTCCCTAAGACTACTACTTAGAGGGCTCCCATACAATGCACGCTACTTTTAATGAGATCAATATTTTCCCTCTGCATGGGATTCCTCCTAAGGTGGGGTCGGAGGGAATAGGTCTATAAGGATAAAATGTTACACTTAAAAAAGTAATGAAGGTCGGTCTTACATATTAACCCTCTCCTATTCTTCCCAAGAGGGAAAATATTAATTTCATTAACAGTAGGGTGCATTGTATACCCCTGAAGAGGGGTTGGAGGGGATAGGTCCCTAGGAAAAACGGTTACACTTGCAAAAATCCAGGATGTATTAACCCTCTCCTACCCATCTCAAGAGGGAATTGCTCCCATTGTATGCGAGCCACCCTAAGGAGGGGTCGGAGTGGAGGGGTCGGAGACTTCCAAAAACGGTACATATCGATTTAATTAACTGCAGGGGCTTAGGGTGCATTGTATGGGAGCCCCCCTAAGGAGAAGTCGGAGGGGATTATACCCAAAATAAAAGTGTTCCTGCAAAAAAATGGATGTCAGTCATGCCTAATAACCCTCTCTTGCTCTCCACAAAGAGGTAAATATCGATTTTATTATCTGTAGGGGGTTAGGGTGCATTGTATGTGACCCTCCCTCAGGAAGGGTCAAAAGGGATAGGCGCTAAGGAAAAAAAATTTTCCTTTTGGAAATATAATGAAGGTTATCATACATTTTAACCCAATCCTGCCCTCCCCAAAAGGGGAAATATTGATCTCATTAATTGATTTAGGGTTTTCCCTGGACTCGCCTCCAAGGATACCCTTACGTGACCCGAAAAAAACTGACCTCATATTCGGTTTCATAGCACACGAAAACATAAAAAAAAGTCAAGAAACCCCAGAGGTTTATTTCGTGTTGTACAGTGTTATTTAGCAAGAGAAGGATGAGCATAAAATTTCTGTGGACTAGAACCACGTATTGCCATAAGCGACAACATGGTGGCAGACCTTATTGTCTTATTAAGCAATGGACGGACTTAGTACACCGCACAAGGTGGGAAGAAGCTGTTTTTAATTGCAGGCTACCAAAGGCGGTCGTGAAGTGGTCTTGAAATGAGGTAGCAAAAGTTATCCGATACAATCAAAAGACTTTAAGCTCGCTTACTGCACTGGTCACAGGACATGGCCCCTACATGTACGATCTCAGAAAGATGGCTCTGGCCGAGAACGATTTGTGTAGGTTATGCCTAGAGGAGCCTCTAGCAGCAGCACACATTTTGTGCCTGTGACCGGAGGTGGCAAGAGTAAGATTAACCATTCTGGGACATCCATTTATTGGTGAAGCCGAGATTGGTCAACTGACCTACAAGGATATGCTTGAGGTGACAAAGGGTGCTTTTGTAACGAGCATGCTCATATAAGAGTGCTCCGAGCAGTAGCATCCTTTGTCAAATAGGGGACGTAAAATAGGCTAATCTCCGATTTATTGTATAAAAATATGTGTAGCTTATTTTTAACGTTTAAAATTATTAATTTTAGATAAAAGTTTCCTTATTTACCTGGCTGTTTTGCCTGGCAAGGCAATAATCAAGAGGGTTTGTCCATTGGAGAATATTTGTGGCCTAAAATTAGTTTAATTTTACAATTTATAGTTTATGAGTTTTAGAAGAAAAGCGAATTTCGAGTACTTAACGAGCATTTAAGAGCAGCGTAGTAATAAATCTATACTAGCTGTGCTCTATTTCACCAAACACAATTTACAATCACAAATTTGTACTTGTACACTACTCTTTAAAATTTTTAAAATTTTGTGAGAATTTCCCTACAATTTACTTATTTCTAAGTTGGTAAAATAGGGCACTGGTATGACCATTAATAAATGTAGGCAACATGATCAAAATATCAAAATAGTAACAAAAATAAAAAAAAAGCATTAGTAAATAACAGCAATGTCAAAAACATCAACAGCAGCAAGTACTAATTTGCATTTTATGGTTAATTTAAATATTTTTAGTGGCATTATAAGAGCTTTTACAGCAGAAAAGAGCTCATTAAAAATGATTTTGTAAAATTTTCAAATTTGTCATAAATGCCAAACGACAGCATATTTCAACGCCATTTAAGGATTTTTTCTGTTTTTATAAACAAATTTTAATATTAATTTTTTTAACAACACTTTTTTGTTGCAGTTTTGTGCTGTACAGCTGTAGCACTTTGTTTTTGTACGATTTAACATATTTGCCTGAGAGTCACAGTTGGCCAATGTTTTTAATCCGCTTTAATTGGCGCTCATTTATTTCAATAAAACCCACAGCAACAAGAGTCGCTCGATGAAAAAAAAAACACACACTCCTACTACGTGCTCTCTAAATAGAGCCAAACAGCGTGAAGAGGAGAATCAGGAATCAGTCTGTGCAGAGCTTTAATGGGTGGTGTAGGAAAAAAAAAATCTACATTTAATGGCAAAAAAAAAAAAAGTTTAAAAGCCATAATCGTCAACATAATCCGAAGCTGTTACAACGATTGACAGCGGTTTAGTGCATTGCGAACGTTATTGCTGGGAGGTGACATAAAATTTCGACTGACTACTACAGTAACTACAGACTACTAGGTGGCAATGCCACAATCTGACCAAAACACAAACTAAACTCAATAATAATCGAATGAAATTTAGTGCAAATGGCAACAACAAAAACAGCAACAACTACTATAACATTAAACACACATAATCATAATGCCATTTGTGACCACCTGCAGGCGCTCTGTGCAATACAATCTGGTCGCTGCAACTGTTTATGGTCGCTGCAAATACCCTTTAGGAACAAAGTAACTTGTTTTTAAAAACAACTAATTAAAAAACTAGTTTAAAATAAACCAGTATATGAACTACTTTGAATTATATTAAGGCGGCAACTACTCGGATGTTGGCAGGTTTTAATTGAAAATTTTTATTAGATTACAAGCTTATATATATTTAACCATGTTATTTCATCAAATATTATTAACTTTTGGCCATCAGTAATAGTTTTCAATTGGTTATTTTAAAGCAATTAAAAAAATAATTTAAATGTAACTAATTTAACAAGTAGTTGAAAATATATGCAGATGACAGTCAATTGACTTATTTAGCGGACATCACCATACAAAATAAGTTAGTTCATTCTATGGAAAAAAGTCAGAATTTCAACTAGTTGTGGTTGACAAAAACTACTTTATCAACTACTTTTAAATTAGTTGATTTTCCTACAGGGTATGAACGCAGCTGCATTTGTATGTTTGTGCCGCTTGTATATTGAATTAATTATGAATTTTGCATTGCATACGCTTAGGCGCACGCTCACATCTCCCACAAACGGAAGCACCATATGCAATAATTTTTATGCCAAACACCATCAACTTTGGTCTGCCTCGAGCATAGTTGCGCCTCTAGAGCGCAAAAACGCAACACACGGCATCATAACAGTCGGCTATGCCAACCATATCTGTGTGCTGTTGAAACCAATTATTTTCACATTATAAAATTAGTAAACGCGATAAAATCGCGGCGGAAAGAGGAAATATTCCAAAAATATTGCAATAAAGTGGCATGCTTAAAAGTAGGCAATAGCAAAAATATTGCACTATATTTTGACCAAATTGGCAGAAGCACTGAGTGCTGCTGGTTTTCATATTAATTGGCGCCATTTTGTTAAGCTGTTTTGTTGAACCCTTGGGAAGTATGCAGCAGCGGCGTACCTGTGCAATAATGGGCATGGTCAGGGTCGGTCGGTCGGTCGGTCGGTCATTTGGTTGATATAGTTTTATCTCTACGTTAACGATAGCTTTTAATTACATTTGTGCTTTGGCACCTACAGCTGCTTTATGAAAAACGCAACAACACAAAAATACAAAAATAATCTGCTCTACTAGCATGCGTTAAAATTTATGTATTCGCTGTGTTCACTGCTAGTGGTGTGCTTGTCAAGCCTCAAATAAAACATTTTAATCAACATTTTGGGGTATGGCTTGTTTGTACCCTACAGCAAACATCAGCAGCATCAACACTGTCTACTACTCCTCCCGACCGCCCGACTACCTGGTAGTGGTCACTCAAATTCAATCATCCGCAAACTTGTATTTAATTTCAATTTCCACGCTTACAAATGCATCATTCAGTTGTTTTTCTAGCCTCACCTGCTATACTCTCTGTTTTATTCTGGTGCGTGGCTTGAGGGCCAGAGCTCGGTTGGTGGGGCATGCTGGCCTGATAGCTTATATGAGCTTTAGCTATATTTTGTATACTTGCTGCTGCTGCTGCTGCCCCAAAGTCGTTCTTTCGTTCAACAAAATTAATTTAAAACCTTTGCGCTTCAACGCTTCATGCTTTTGTTGCAGCATGTATTGTGTTTGTGTGGGCGTAATTGAGAGCCTATGCTTGTGAAAGTGTACATTTGCGTGTATGTGTGTTTATGTGAAAATGCAATTGAAATAAATTCTATAGCTTAATGCTTAAAACTTGCTTGTTGTTTTTTGTTGCTTTTGAGAATATTGAGCTTACTTGGCTTACTATTTATTGTTAATTCATTATTGAGGATACTTTAAGAAGGATGTCGACAATTATTGCTGATTTTCAATACGACAATGAGTTTAAAAGATTTACATAGAGGGCAAATGAACAGAATAGGGGAATAAATTTGAGAAAAATATTAGCAAGATTGCAAATTGTAAATATTAATGGCTAACTTGCAAAACATATTATTTTTGCGTGTAAGAAACATATTTGTATTGAGTCTTAATAAGAGTGTTATAAGCTATCTGAGAGAAATAGCATTATATAAATTACATCTTCTTTTTTTACACACAAATACATATCTGTTTGAAAGCAAATAAACTTTGCTGTCTTGCAATTTTTCAATTATTCAACAACTTGACACATAAAAAGTTTCTTACATCCAAATATTTTATGTGTGTGTGCAATAAATATTTGTTTGAACGCAAGCAGACACTTGGTGAAGGTGCAATAATTCAATGATTGAAAAACAGCTTTATGCAAATATAATTTATTGACATGCATGCAAGAATTAATCCCATACAGCAGTTCTGTAATAGTGAATTTTTTCCAAACATGACCTGAAAAAATCTACCACCCAATTCACAACTCCCAACAGCATTCATTTTTGAGATTTTTAGAGGTTTCCACCTCGATATACACTGAACTGACTCGGGTTCAATGAATAACATTCGTTGATTAAGTGAATTTTTTTCTAACTCCCAAAGAAGGCATTCTTTAAATTGATTGTTGATTAATTTCAATGTACAGTCATTCAGAAAAGTATTCGGAATTTGATATTATAAAATAAGTTTGGTATCAATTTATTCCATATTTTGTTTTCTACAAAATAATAACAACATGTACGAGTACAGACAATGTTCAAAATTTTTGAAAAATCTGTGCCAAATTTACCGTTATGATCGTAAACCTAGCAGTTCCGAATACTTTTTTGAGATGAAATTCATTTAATTTGCGTTTGTGTTATATTATCTTGTTGTTGTTGTAAGAATAATGCTATATTTTTGTTATTATTTTGTAGAAATTAATAAGAAATGAATAAATTGATACCAAATTTATTTTAATGAATTGTTCTGTTCTTCTTTTTTTTTCGGACTTAAAAAAATAATATCAAACTCTCAATACTTTTGTAAGCAACTGTATTTACATTAGTTCAATAAATCTATGTTCTGAAAGTAAGAACTATTTCCTTCCCTTCAGAAAATGTAAAGCCTGATCAGGCTGGGATTAGGCGTGACCGAGGACTGACCTTTCCTTAAAAAAAGCTCAGATTTTTTCATACAAGTGTCCGCCTCTTTAGACCTGAAATTTGGCATTTATTCTTTTTTTTTTTTTTAATGCTTGCCATGGTTTCTGGCCTGAAAATATTTTTTCATTTTAAATTCAGATATGAAATCTGGATTGAAATAAAATTGGACTGCTTTTTTGTTGGCACCACAACCTCTTATTCTGTGCGTTGACGTGTGTGAGGTTTATCCGTTAAAACCATCCAATTCTGTTAAGAAATATAAGGAGGTCATTGATTTTTAGAGTTGAAACTTTCTCTAGGTTAGCCAAGAATGTTTCTCCAGTGTGTTTAGTTTAATCTTGCCAATGCTGGGCGTGCAAATTGAAAATGGAATAATGTCTTCCTTTCTTTAGGGTTGATGCAGCTGCGACAGTGGAGGCAGCAGTTCACTCTTTCTACATCCCTGCCTACATCCGTGACTCTTTGCTACATCAGTTCAGGATCTTGTTGACAATTTGCGAAATTTCCTTTGGTTGTATAAGGGCCACATTTTTCTTGCTGTTGATCAGGTTGTCAAACTATTCCACCTACGATAAGCTATTTCAAGGTAGTACGAAAGCATCACTCTCTTCACTGCTTTCAGTGGAATATCTAGGGTAGAACCTAACCTGGCCAATTCGTCCGCCTTTTCATTACCGTAAATGTTACTGTGCGCTTGGACCCAAATTATAGTAATGTCAAGCAGTCGACTTAGTCGGGCCTGTAAACTGAATTTCTAGCGTTTTTCTCGAAGTGAACGCTCCCCAAACCATCAAACAGCCACCACCGAAATTACGACGCAAGAAATACGGTGGATCTTTTCTAAGATCGTGCCAGTACCCATTCAAACCGTCCGGCCCGTCAAGATTGAATTTTTTTTCATCTGAAAATATAACCTTTACACAAAATTTTATAAGAAAATATGATTGGAAGAAGCGCTCGCATGATAACATACAGAAGTTCAATCAGTGACCATATGTTCTTCGGCAAATTCCATTCTGGCTGTCTTGTGGCGCTGCAAGAGGCGCGAAATCAGTTTCATTTTAGCGCGTTTGATGCCTGGATTACGTTTAAGTGCTCTCCATACAGTGTGTCGAGAAATTTTTACTGAACATAGAGAGGCAAGTTGTTTACAGCTCTGGGCTGAGTTGCTTGCGGCCCTCAAAATTGCTCATTCATCTCGAATACTAAGCTTTTTTTTTCTTCCACGCCCTTGTGTACATCTATATTTTGCTGGGTTACGTAAATACGATAAAACAACCTTATGGCTTTGACCAATTTTCTGCCCAATTGCACTTGCACTTAATCCTTCACTTTTCAAAGAAGTAATTTGACCTTGCTCGAATTCGGTCAATTTTGTTCCACTTGGCATCACCAAAAATTCAGGTTATGTTTAATAAAAGGTGTTCCATAAAAAAACACTCAAGTGACAATATCAAAAGTCGCGAGAAAACTGGTTGATCCATAATTTTGCAACACTTTCTAATAAGCATTTTTAAACAATTTAAAATATTTTACCGTTAAGTGCTCTCAGCAAATTTTTGTCGCTGTTTTTTTTTTCATTTTGCTTATGGGAAGCTTTTATGGAAAAAAGTTCATCAGCATTCCAGTGAGTAATAGCAATACGAACATTTATTGAGTTGATCCAAAATTTTGATACAGAGTGTATACGGTTTTTATTTTACAACTTTATTTGTTTAAATTTTTTTTTGTACTTATTTTTTTGAGAGAGAACAATGGAAAACGTAGAGACAGCGAAAAGCCGTTTGTTTTGAAATTAACCCATTTACATTTTTGATTCTGCCTAATTTCTAAGTTACTCCGAACACAGGTTCGATATTTTCTCCCTCGTTATATAATAATTCGAAAAGGCTTGGGCAGGCAAGGCTCAAACTTTGGTGAGCAAGCTGGTGTTGCTTGCTTCGCATCAAAATATGAAATAAAAAAAAACGAAGATCCTGAACTTGTAAATGGAAATATTATTTTTGCTCGATACAGTTTCGAAAGTGGACGCAAAATTCTCATTTTGTTGATCGATGCTATATTGATTACTTCTCAACAATCTCTTCCGAAGCACCTTAACGAGAAGCCACTCTAAGCATGTGACATTTTATTAAGGCGGTCTTCTCATTAAAAACCCGTTTTTTGGACCCTTTTTAAAAAAATTCTTATTTGAAAACGCAAAGAATAATTGAAAACTTTTTTTATTTATTGTATTACAAAAGGTTCAAAATAAATAAAAAAATTTGTTTTGCCTCGATACGTGGGCTGTTCAAAAAGTAATGAGACTTCAAAGTTGGTGGTGAGAAAAAAGGTGTCGTCACGGCGGCCACGATTCCGGGTCTCCGGAGCGTCTGAAATGAAAAAAAAAACGGGGTTATAATCAGTATAGATGTAATTCTCGGGTGAACTTAAGCTTGACTTAATTTTGTGATTTTTTTTGACAAAATGGCGGCCATTCAAAAAAAAAATTTCAATTTCGGGTTTTTTTTTTGTAGTTTAGTGTAAAAAAAAAATAGTAAAAAATTTTTTAAAATTATGGTCGAGGTTCACCCGAGAATGGTGACAATTCTGCGTCGATTCCACTTTGTTTCATGAAAATCGGTTCAGTTGAACTGGAGATATCATGGCCGCCAGTTCGAAAAATGTGGGTTCGAGATAAACGCGTTTAAAGTTTGAAGTAATTTTTTTGGGAAAAAAAAAAAAATCAAAAATGTTTAAATGCAGTTTTAAAGAGCTGACAATTTTTACTTACAAATATTAGTCGGCGATGCCAGCTCCATACAGGCCACCTTCCCCTTTTTCCTAGAAACTGCTTTCTGCTGCCCTCTCTGCTCTGCGAGCCGTTCTGCCAGCTTTTGATGATGCCGCAGCTCGAGTCTCTGATCGGTTCAATCTGTCTTCATTGCAAGATAGTGCGTATTCGTATGCGTTTTTGCCAATCGCAATACCCATCAAACCCATAATTTTAAGTATGGGTATAAAACCGTCGTTGAAGAGGCACGTTGCAATGAAATTGGCCACTTCGATGGTGCGTGCGCCTGAGTTGATGTGTTTGGGCGAAAGTGACCAAAGAACAGAATTGTAGGACTCATTGGAATTCTGAGTTTCAGATCCAAGGCATCTTTCAAGCAAATTATCTGCCGACAGCGCTTCGTAAGCTGGTTTTATTACCTCCATCACCTTCTTGTCCATCAGACCTTGCTTCACAAAAAAGGCTGTATCTTCTAAAGTATTTCGAATTTCTAAAAATCCTTTTAGGGGCATATTCACACTACCCAAGCTATAAATAAATAAAGCTAAATATAAATAAAAGTTGAAAAAAAAAGTTGCTCAATGAGAAGACCCCCTTAACCCTCAATAATACTTCAAAATTACTTGTAAATGCAAATTTCATATTTTGGTGTGCGAGCTTGTATTGTACGTTACGCTACAAGCTCTTTAGAATAACATCGCAACGAGGATATTAACAGAATGGAGTGACACGCATTGAGTACTACTACCTAGGCCAATGACTAGGTTATTTTTAGGCCTATACGATCATCAAAAATGTATTGGTGTTAATATAAAAAGTGAAACATATGGGACATTTTCCGCGCCAAATTCAGTATTTTCAAATAAGTTTTTCAACATAGCCTTTGATAAACACGATAAAAAAGATCATAATAAAAAATTACTCAGTTGACATTTTGAGAAAAAAATTGTGTAAAAAATTTGTGTAAGAAAAACGAAATGGCCATTTATTTCAGCCCTTGAAAGGACTTTGACCGAGCATCTTATGATCAAATTGTGTTGTGTGTATTGTAAAATGTTTGAACACAAATGATTGAGAACTGAACCGACACAGGCTTTATGCCGATTTCGAACGGCTTATTTTCTCAAGAAGCTTTTCATGGCAACTTTTACTCTCTGAGGCTTGCCATTGTCTGCAGAGACGGCCGAATAGAAAAATTAATTCAATTGAAAAAAGACTCTGTGTCAGATGGGATTTGAACCTAGGTTCTATCGCAGACAGTGCGATAAGATATAGTGGCGGCCGTGGCGTAGTGGGTAGAGTGTGTCACTCTTACGCCAAAGAACCCAGGTTCGAATCCTCCATACGACACAGAAAGTTTTTTCGATTGAATTAATTTTTCTGTTCGGACGTCACCTCTCTGCAGACAATGACAAACCTCAGAGAGTAAAAACTGCCATGAAAAGCTTCTTGAGAACATAAGCCGTTCGGAGTCGGCGTAAAACATGTAGGTCAAGTTCTCGATCATTTGTGTGCAAACATTTCACATCACAAACAACACAATTGATCATAAGAAGCTCGGTCGAAGTCCTTTTAAGGGCTGAAGTGGCCATTTCGTTTTTTTTTTTTTTTTTCTATCACAGACAAGCCATGCACCTTAACAAGTATGCCATGCCGCCACTAAAAAAATGGTGTAATTTTATAAATTTGATGTATTGCAAAATATATAGTGAGTGCAGCGCGGTTTGTATGTGGGTCTTTTTCGCAAATTTTTTCAAGCATATGTAATGTTTTGGTTCACTTTTTGGGGAATGCATAGAGCCTTTAATATTCATCGTACACAGATAAAATTTATGTCAAAATATTATTTACATGGCGAATGAAATTAATATTTAGATATGGATTTTGCCATTTCTTTAATAAAGCCACAAAATAGCAAAATCTAATAAGAAAAATTAACATTTTGGAATGAGAAAAAAATGATGCATAAAACGCTTCAGTAACTGCTTATGTAGTTGTTACAGTTAATGATTTCGTTTGTGTTGAAACAAATCGTTTTACGAATATTTCTCAGTATTTATCTGTGTTGTTGATGTTATTGATATGTATGTAAATTAACATATATATTTAAATAAATATATACATATCAGTTGGTTTCGTTTTTGTCGTTTTCAATTGTTTTCGTTAATCTTTGGCATGATTAATGCAACAAATAAAAGAAATGTATGTATCTACAGAGATAGTTTCAAGCTACAAAAAAATTGTATGACTACTACGCAGGCTTACATATGCAGATACTGAGCATGGTTGTTGTGCCATGAAAACCCAATTTATTTTTTAAATATCGTAATAAATTATCATTCACCAAACTATCATTATATTTCTTATTATTATTAAAAATATATGTTGTTTGCTTACATTAAAATTTTCAATTTAATTTAAAATATAATTTCGTATTTTACTAAAATATTTATTTCATAACATAAGCATAAAAAAGATTTTTAAAATGTAAATGATAATTAAAATGAATAATAATATCAAACAAAATATTCTTCGTCTTCATCTACGATCTGTTTGAATTTTATACACTAGAAAAGGTTAATTTTAGCCACAAACAAATATGTATATTTAAATTTTTGCAGCAGTAGGAGTGTGTTTTGAGCTTAAAAAGTGGTGTAAATAGTGTTTATAATAGCCCAAACAATACTGTATTCAGAGTTTAAGATGCCTACCGAGTAATTTTCTTTTCGAGCCGTTTTCGAGGTCGTTGCTTTTTAGTCATTCGTGCCTTCTTTTGTAATACTGTGATGATGGGAAAAACTGAAATGAAATGAAACAAACTGAATGATGGATATAGAATTTTTCTGTAATATAAACCTAAATTTATAACATATTGATAAGTGATAAATTACATTTTAGCGCAAATTAATCGCACTCTAAATATTTTTTTTAATAATTGATAAAAAATAAAGCTTTACCTGCAATAAAATATGTCAAGTGAATTTAGATAAACAAAAACAAACACTTCACCCAACACAAAACCCTAAAGTTGCAAAATAACACTTAATTAGCGATGTTTTTTAATGTCAATTAATATTTATTTGCATACTTTCAGGCGCATTGAAATTGATCTAAACGCATAGCTAGACTAAAGTTTTTGTCCATAGTGATTAATAAATAAATTAAAAATTAATAAAAAAAAATGTTCAGCTATACAACGATAATAAAAATTTTAATCCCAGACAATAAAACGATTTGTAGCACTATCGTTGTTGTTGATACTATTATTGTTGTTGTTGTAGCAAACATATTTTTCGATTTTAATTAGTGTGATCAGCATTTTAATGCGGCCCTTTTGCATTACCGCAAATTCAACCAGTGACATTTTATAGTTGTGTTTGTGACATAAGCACACGCATGCACAAGTTATGCGAAAATCTGCTACTGATATACACATGCATGCGTGTGTGTGTGTGTGTCAGTGTGTACGTGTTCTATGTGGTTAAGATGCTGCTGGTATTGGTGGTGATGTTTAAAAACAACATTAAAGCCACAAATAAAACAACAATAATTTGCGCACCTCACAAACAACCAACGAACAACGGTAACAAAAAAAAAAAAAAAACAAGAAAAAAATAACAACAAAAATAACACTGGTAGCCAAATCCAGCCAAAACCAATTGCATATAAATAAACTACATTTTTTTTTTTATATCGCAATCTTCTGTGTTTTTGTATTTTTTTGCGGCTTTTATTTTGTCATTTTAATTATTTTGAAAAATATTGCAAATAATTAAACAAAATAATGTTGACAAAAATTTATTTAATACATATTTTTATTTTATTTTAATTATCAATGAATTTTTGCCTGGATTTAGTAGCAATTAATGCAAGCAAACGAACGGATGGACGCAAGCAGGAACGGACAAATGTCAGACACACAGTCAGCATTGTCTGCATTATAGTGTAGACAGTTATTTAGCGGCGTAAGCATATCTGCAAATGGACAGAGAGGCAAAACAAGACAGACAGACGTACGAACAATCAGGTCAGACTCATGCGTAATGAAGAGGCGCCCCAAAGTGCTTCCGATGTGGCCACAATTAGCGGAAGCGCAGCCATGTTGCAATAAAATAAATGCAAAAGCACACAGTTTTAATAATTAAAACAATTTTTTTTTTTCGTTTTTTTTTTATGTGGAAGTCTATTTATGTGCATGAGTGTGTGTGTGTTTGATAGTGAGCTTCCCTGTAGGAAAATCAACTAATTTAAAAGTAGTTGATAAAGTAGTTTTTTGTCAACCACAACTAGTTGAAATTCTGACTTTTTTCCATAGAACGAACTAACTTATTTTGTATGGTGATGTCCGCTAAATAAGTCAATTGACTTTCGTCTGCATATATTTTCAACTACTTGTTAAATTAGTTACATTTAAATTATTTTTTAATTGCTTTTAAATAACCAATTGAAAACTATTACTGATGGCCTAAAGTTAATAATATTTGATGAAATAACATGGTTAAATATATATAAACTTGTAATCTAATAAAAATTTGCAATTAACACATGTCAACATCAGAGTAGTTGCCGCCTTAATATAATTTAAAGTAGTTCATATACTGGTTTATTTTAAACTAGTTTTTTAATTAGTTGTTTTTAAAAACAAGTTAGTTTGTTCCTATAGGGTTGTTTGTTTATTTGAATGTGTGCGAGTAGTTTAAGCGCGAGAATTAAAAAGTTTTATTGCCCTACTAAATATTTAGCTAGGTTAATTCATGGATTTAACGGGATTTATTTCTTAAACATGAAATGTCATTTTAATGTCAACATTTTGTGTTTAAGGCAGTTTTTTATTATATTTAAATTTCATGGAATATACAAAAGTTTCTATCTGAACTTTTTCGGATGAATTAGGAATTAAAAAAAAATGCACCATAAATTCAGGGTTGCAGTATAATAACAGGAGTGGAATAAGCGAGTAGTCTTATAATACTTGTACTTCATTTGGAGTAATAGACGAAGAAATATATTAAAAAGAGAGTCCTTTTTTTCTGCACTTGTTTTCTAGACCGAAACTCAAACGCTCCAGGTTCAAACAAATGACCCTTAAACCTTCGCCAAATATAAGACTTGTTGATTTTAAATATTTAGTTTACAATAACACAGTGTAACGGCTCAAAAAGCACAACCAAACTTTATAGAAATTCTCAAAGAGGGATGTGTTGACAGTCCTTCGCACCTGGTCAGACCTCTCAATGTCGTCACAATTTTTTTTTTTCTAATTTTTAAAGTTGTAATGCTAATATTTTGTTGTGCCGACATTCATTGAATTTTGATGGGCATTTGCCTTGTTGAAAATGAAAAACAAAATTCACTTTTTTTCGAGAGAATTTCACGTAAAAGAAAGCTATGTAAAAATAAATCTAATAAAATACAAAATGAAGCATGTAGCAAAGTTAATTCTTGTATTTTTCTTAAATTTAAATAAACAAATGTATGTTTCTATCAATTTTAATTAAATAAAATTCCATTAGCCACATTTGAGCTTTTACAAAATTTAATTGTACGTAAAAATACCTTTCAATTAAACTCAAGATCAGCGAAATCGGCTCAGAGTTCGCTAATTGGCGGCAATTTTAAGGTGTTTTTTTTTTCTTCGCCAAACACAGATTCCCATGTACATATATGTTTGATACCATACAAAATGCTCCTATTTCGTCAAATCTCCACCGATTTCGTTCATCTTAAGCTCATTGGAAAGACAATGTGATGCGCAACATGTTGCTATAAAGAATTTTGAAAAGTACAAAAGTCGCTATGGAACAAATTAACAGTTTTTTTTTTATTTAAAATAAATATATTTTTATGAGTGTTAGGTGCATGTTTGTGTAAATTCACCATGTAAATTTGGTGTGAAAAACCAACATAAACATGTATTACGTCAAACACTTCCCATTATTTTGTGATGATCAAATTTTCATCTCACGTTTTGCCCAAAAATCCTTCGAATGTTTATACCATCAAATTTCAAGCGACCAAAAGTTCTTAACATAACGAACTTCTAAATGCTTCACTTTTCATAAGCTTTCGAATATCGGGTCCCACGAGCATACCTGCATTTCTAAACATTTAGAGTATTTATGTTAGTCTTATTTTAGTTAGCTTCTTTAATTTTGGCATAACTTATATGAGGAAAGATTACGTGCAAATATTGAAACTAGAGTTGCCACATGATCTGTATTTGTCTGGATTATCCATAATTTTCGCCCCGCGTCCAGCGTCCAGATAAAATTTTTGCTAGAATACATAACAAACTGATATCGTTTTTGTTTTTATAAAAATAATAAAATTTTCTAAAAATATGTACTAATTTTTAATACTATGCTAAAATATTATTAAGATGGAAAGCTGAGTGGGAGAACAACTAAATTTTGTTTAGGTATGGGTGGTAGACGGCAATGTTAGAAGAGGCATTTGGATATGGGAGAATAGAGTTAATATTACAATGCGGTGTTTTACTTATTTAACATTAACATTTTTGATTTACAATTTTTCTACAAATTCTAGATCAAGGAAATAGAAAAGGGAGCAGAATGGTGAAAAGGAATTGGAGAAGATTCTGAAGTGAATTGGTGTTTAATAAGGGGGTAGTTATGTAAAGGAAAGCGATTTGGAAAGAGAACGCTTGAATCTGAATTTCGATATTGGCGGTGTATAATGCTCGCTGATATTATTAAATATTTTACAACATCTATTCAAGGGCTCGTTCAATGCGTAAATAGTGTTGCGATGTGATTCTTTTAACAATTTCGTATACCTTGTTCGCCTTATTGGTTCATTAAATAGTACCATGCTCGAGATGTATTCGCTATCGATGTTACCAGTAATAACATCGAATGTAAAGCATGAGCAAAGTAATATTCTCCTTGATGACAGCGACATTAAATTGAGGATTTTAAGTCTACTCTCGTATGGTGGTAAATTTGTATAGTCACGAGGATCGTATAGGTCTCTCAATGCAAAAAGCAAGAATTGTCTTTGAATAGATTCTAGCCTTTCACTATGCACTACAAAAGCTGGGTTCCAAATTATGCAACAGTATTCTAAGATTGGTCGTACTAATGTGCAGTATAAGGTTTTAGTTACCCAAAGGTTTTTGAATTCTTTTGCACGTCTTTTTATGAATCTGAGCATTTTGTTTGCCCTGGATATGATATGATCGTAGTGAAGGTTAAAGCGCATCTTACTATCAAGAATTATTCCAAGATCTGCTATGTGGTTGACTCTTTAAAGTTCTACCTTATTTAGCATGTATCTGCTATATGTGATTACGTTTTTACGGGCAAAACTTATAACGTAGCACTTATTTATATTTAAATAAAGTTTATTTTTACTACACCACTGTTCCAGAGAAAAAAGCTTTTTCTGTAAGAATACTGAATCCACTTCTGATCTAATGTTATAGTATAATTTTAAGTCATCTGCATATAAGAGATGGGGGACATCATGCAAAACTTCAGATATGTCTGCAATAAATATGTTGAAGAGAAGTGGGCCAAGATGGCTACCTTGAGGTACACCCGACGAGACAACAATCTTCTTAGACAAAGTACCCTGAAATTTTACATATTGGGATCTTTCACAGAGATAAGACTTGAGCCATTTCAGCACAGTACCTGATATACCAAATTTTTCTAGTTTCTTAGCTAGGATTTCGTGATCAACACGATCAAAGGCTTTACTAAAATCTGTATAGACTGCATCTATTTGGTGGCCCTTTTCCATTTTAGTAAGAATGTGTGATGCCATGATTGCAAGATTTGTGGTTGTTGATCGTCCTTTACGAAAACCATGTTGCTGCTCGTTTAAACACGGATTAATTATGCTCGTGAGTTTGGAACATATAATTTTTTCAAATAGCTTTGGAATTGCTGACAATATTGCAATACCCCTATAATTTTCAACTGATCTCTTGTCGCCATTTTTATAAATTGGCGTAAGATGACAAGATTTCCAAAAAGTTGGGAATATACCTGTATGCAAGGATTTGTTAAAAATCATATGTAACGGCGTAATTAATTGGTCTAAACATTGAACAAGTGAAATTGGTGGTATAAGGTCTGGACCTGGAGATTTATTTGAATCTAATTCTTTAATGGTATTGGTTATGTCACTCCATGTAATATTTATTTCACAAACCAATGTCGGTCTACTAGTTATACTGGCAAATGTAGGTTGATTTTGGGAAGTTGTTGAACAAAAGACTTCTTTAAAATGATCCGCAAAGAGATTACAAATTTCCTGTGAGTTAGATGAAGTAACATTGCCTTTAAACATGAAGTTTGGGTATCCGGTCGATTTCCGTTTTACATTTACAAAATCGAAGAATTTTTTCGGGTCTTCAATAATCCTTTCTCCAATTAAATTGGTGTAAAGCCTATAAGCCTCTTCGGACTTAATGGAAAACTCCTTAGACAGCTCTTCGTATCTAACCTTTACCTCATCACTTACAATGACGCAATTTTTAATGACTCTGTAAAGTTTATTTCTTTGATTTCTCAAATTTCTAAGATTTGAATCAAGCCACGGTTCCGACAGTTTATTTTTTTTCTTTATTTTTGGAACATGAGTATCAAATACAGAAAAGACTTTTTGATAGAAAGACGATACAGCATCGTCCAATTCTAGTGCAGACAAGTGGTTCCAGTCCAAACAATTTAAGTCATTTTTAATGTTATTGTAATCGGCATTGAGGAAGTCGTATACAATAGAATTATTGAATGACTGTATAAAAGTTATGTTGTTAGTACATAACTCAGTAGTAAAAGCAGTATGGTGGAGGGTATTGGAAAATATCTGCTCAGCCTCACAGGTTGGACTAACCTTTACTTCGTCATATGAGTTAGTAAAAATCAAATCTATCCAGCGATTGTTTCGGTTTGGAGCAGGAGAAATTTTGTATGGTGATGTCCGCTAAATAAGTCAATTGACTGTCGTCTGCATATATTTTCAAGTACTTGTTAAATTAGTTACATTTAAATTATTTTTTAATTGCTTTAAAATAACCAATTGAAAACTATTACTGATGGCCAAAAGTTAATAATATTTGATGAAATAACATGATTAAATATACTATATAAGCTTGTAATCTAATAAAAATTTTCAATTAAAACATGCCAACATCAGAGTAGTTGCCGCCTTAATATAATTCAAAGTAGTTCATCAATCACTGGTTTTTAAGTAGTATTTCAATACTTCATATATTGAAGTGGATGCCGCCTTAATATAATTCAAAGTAGTTCATATACTGGTTTATTTTAAACTAGTTTTTTAATTAGTTGTTTTTAAAAACAAGTTAGTTTGTTCCTATAGGGAATGCATCAATTTCAGTACAGAGTCCAAATTATGCAATTTTTGCTAAACACTACCAGTTTGTAATTTGAATATCTTAAAAAATAAAGAATTTTTAATCATTTCACAGGGTTTTGAGGCAGTTTATCAGTTTTAAAGTGTGTTTACCACGTCTGCCTTGCTAAAGACTAAAGTTAATAATATTTGTTGAAATAACATGGTTAAATATATATAAACTTGTAATTTAATAAAAATTTGCAATTAAAACATGTCAAAATCAGAGTAGTTGCCGCCTTAAAATAATTGAAAGTAGTTTATCAACCACTTGTTTTTAAGTAGTATTTCAATTACTTCATATAAAATGCAATAAAAACTAATTAAAATTGAAGTGGATGCCGCCTTAATATAATTCAAAGTAGTTCATATGCTAGTTCATTTTAAATTAGTTTTTTAATTAGTTGTTTTTAAAAACAAGTTAGTTTGTTCCTATAGGGGACCCTGTAGGAAAATCAACTAATTTAAAAGTAGTTGATAAAGTAGTTTCTTGTCAACCACAACTAGTTGAAATTCTGACTTTTTTCCATAGAACGAACTAACATATTTTGTATGGTGATGTTCGCTAAATAAGTCAATTGGCTTTCGTCTGCATATATTTTCAACTTCTTGTTAAATTAGTTATATTTAAACTATTTTTTTAATTACTTTAAAATAACCAATTGAAAACTATGACTGATGGCCTAAAGTTAATAATATTTGATGAAATAACATGGTTTAATTTATATAAACTTGTAATCTAATAAAAATTTGCAATTAATACATGTCAAAATCAGAGTAGTTGCCGCCTTAATATAATTCAAAGTAGTTTATCACTTGTTTTTAAGTAGTATTTCAATTACTATATTCTTTCAATTACTATATTATTATTATATTTATATTATATAATGCAATAAAAACTATTTAGAATTGAAGTGGATGCCGCCTTTATATAATTCAAAGTAGTTCATATACTGGTTTATTTTAAATTAGTTTTTTAATTAGTTATTTTTAAAAACAAGTCAGTTTGTTCCTATAGGGGAGTTGTAGGCATTTGAACATGTATTTGTGCGTATATGGTGCAAATGTGGGTAGGATAATTTTCAAACACAGTGTAAAAACTGGGCTGAATAAGTCAAAGGGGCGTGGCACCATAAATAAATAACTATATCTCTGTAAAAATGGTAAATAGGGTATTGGAATAAAATAGCAAGAAATACTCAACAGATTTGAACGCATAAACAGCAAACGATGTTATTTTATTAGAAAAAAAAAGGTTTAAAAGCCATGCCTCCTATATTAAGAAAACTAAATAACACGAAAATGGATCAGCCGATTTTGAACGAAAAATGTATCAAATTGTTTTGTATTAGACTAAGATGAGAAAAACAAAATTTTCCATGCCTACCTGCTAAGCCTACTAACATTGAAAAACAAAATTAGAAGTGAACGACTGAATCGATTTGAACAAAATATGAATCAAACCATTCTGACTGCACTTAGATGACACTATTTAGAAACGCTCACAATTTCGAAAAATATAACAAGAAGAGAACGGCTTAATCGATTTGCAGTTTGTAGATTTGCAGTTTACCAAGTCTGCCTACCCACCTCACCTTTTTGAAAAAAAAAAAAACATAATAAGACGTGAACAGCTGAGCCGGTTTCAGCAAAAATGAAATCAATTAAGTCTGTGTGTCATTGCGATTAGCATCCCAGCAAAAAAGTGCTTTCAAAAGAAAGCAGAGTGGAAGGGAAAGTATTGAATTCAATCCCTTCTACTTGTATACCCAGAAGGTATTCTTTCAACATATGCATATAATTGGGTCATTCTTCAGAAATATTTCCAGAATGTTTTAAAAAGGAAGATTTCTTTGAGGCTTTCTATGAAAAGAGTGATCGTTGCTATCCAGCGACAAAAGACTTTTGTTGAGTATTATCTATCTATATACATAAATATGAATGTATTTATGCATGTCGGCGTGTATGTCAGTATGTCAGCCAGTTCTTATGAAATTTTCAGGAAAACTGTACAAAAGTCTCGAGAGTGTCTTGAGCTTGGTGCGGATCGAACCAATGGGCAGGCATAAGATAAGAGCATGCCACCTCCCTTTGGAGTTATAGGTCGCACAGCCTCGGAATTCGGTATTTTAATTAGGGGATTCCAGGTGGTATGGTAAAAAGGTCGAGTTTCGACCACTGGCGTACTCTAGTAAATAATAATTTGCTGAGATTAACATATAAAAAAATTAGCACGCAAATTGTAACTACAATAAACATTTTAAAAGGATATAATAAATTACTTTTGAGAGCTCGTCATGCTGAAGAACTACAGTCAGGATCTTATAAAAAGATGCGGCTAACTTTATTTTAGGACAACTGAATAAAATTGCCAGATTATGTTGGATGGATTATATAAAAGTATGTCTTAACCGACATATGCATATTTTACTAAGTCGACATTTTTATTAAATATGATGAAAGTGGAGCTTTAGAGAAGCATCTCTGAAACTCAGTAGGACATAAAATTGAATAAGCAAATTTCTGATCTTAAGAATATTTTAACTAAGTTAAAAAAGACAACGTCGATGTACACTAGATACATCCAAATCCTACTTTGCGTCTGATTCTCCGTGCCCCCCCCCCCCCCTCATATGAAAAGTGCTTGCATAAAAATAGTAAAACGCCAAAAAAAGACCAAAATTTTGATAAACTGGATGAGCTACAGTTAAAAACGTGTTTTTCGGGCCCTCAGGGCTAATGTGAATTTATTAATTTTCGTACTGACATTAAAGCTACACGAAAATTACAAAAAAGTTCTATCCCCATGTAAAATTGGTCGCTTAATCCGATTCCGTACTCAGATTTGGCAAAAAATTAAATTTGCGGTCACCAGGAGCAAATAAACGCGAATATCGATGATGTTTTCCACTCAGTTATTATTTCAAATCTCTCAATCTGGTAGATAATGATGTTCTTCTCAAAATTAAACATTTTAGTTGTGAAGCCTGCTTAATGTTAATAATATTTAAAGAAAAATTTTGCAAATCCAATAATAAACCCCAACGCGTACTGCGTAAGGGGTATATTAACTTTGTCATTCCGTTTGTAACGCCAAGAAGGAGGCGTGGCAGGTATAGAAAAATATATATATTTTTGATCAGCATGAGTCGATTTTCGTATGTCCGTCTGTCTGTCCGCCTGTCGATACGATTACAGCTGCAATTTTAAAGCTTTCGCAATGAAATTCAAAATATGAACTTATTTGTAAAAAAGGAAGATCAAGTTCGAAAATGGGCTAAATCGGATGAAAACCACGCCTACCTCCCATACAAAGTGACTTTATATTAACCGTAAAATGTCTTTAAAATCCACAAAAATGAATGGAATGCCTTGAAATTTGACAAGTGAGCTTTGTTCTTCAGTTTTAATTCTGGCTATGAAATTTGGAAAAATCGGATGAAAACCACGCCTACCTGCTATACAAAGTGGCTTTGTTTTAAAAGTAAAATCACTTAAAAATCTGCTCAAATTAAAGAAATGTCTTGCAATTTTGCATATAGGCTTCGATATACAACATAGACCACTACTATGATATTTGGCAAAATCGAATGAAAACCACGCCTACCTCCCATACAAATTGGCATTATTTTAAACGTTAAATCTCTTAAAAATCCACAAAAATTAATGGAATGTCTTGAAATTTTGCACTTTAGCTTTGATATATAATATGAACCATCTCTATGATATATGGCAAAATCGGATGAAAACTACGCCTACTTCCCATACAAAGTGACGTCATCTTTCTTATATATTAACTTTCGTTAATATATAAAACTGAATGTCATTGTGTATGTCGTGACTAAAGGCTTCGAATATGCTTCATTAGGTCCGCGGGGGGGGGGGGTATTTTAGCTGCGGTACCCTGCCGAAGCTCCACTCTTACTAGTTTCATATCATAAATATCATAAAAATCATACAATTATGAAGATTCCGATTACCGATGGTTTTCCTATGAACTCTGTCTCCCAGCTACCTTGCCTCTGTTTTGTCTCTTCCCGTGACTTGTTTTCTAATTTCTTCTTCAAATGCCCTAATCTTATTACTTAATCATAGTTGACATATATTCCAAAATGAAAATTCATTATTTATGATTTCAAGCCTGTCAGGAAACCAAATTCTTTATATAATAAACTTCCTAAAATACGCTCATTTATTCAATTATTTATATAAATACGTTTTTTTTTTATTCAATCTCAACAAGTCAATAATTAAATAAAATCTAATTTTCTTTTTAAAAAAACTCATAACCGGAACAATTCCTGGAAATTCTAGTTTCATTATTCGAAAAGCAAATCTTTGGGAGTTTTCTTTCTTTGATAGTTTGTATCTTCCTACGTTCACACCGTAGTATAAAAATAGGGTGTTGACATTGCATGTTATAAAAATTATTTTTTTTCAGTAAGCTTTTTAGTTTTATTTTGTAACAGTTATCAATGGCTCTGATATTCTTACTACAATTCTCATACTATTTTGGTTTTATCTATTCTGTTTCTGAAGATTTAGTTTTTTGATCATCAAAATTTAGGCAAACTGTTACTTGATTTGTTTTTAATTTTTTTATTAAATATTTTTAGTAAATATTGTAAGTCTGCTGGGCTAATATGATAATGATTTTATACCTCAGATATATATTAATAGCAACTAAAATAGATCTGAAATAGTTCAAATTAGATAGGTGATTGGCTTCTTGTTCTATCAAATATAAATCAAATCAAGAATTGCTATTTATAGTTTTCTTATGTAAGGAGCAGTAATGCAAAGAATCCTCAATATCGCATTTTGTCAATTATCTTAAGGGGTTACATGATATTGGCAGTTTTTTTAAATCGACTTTTTTTAATAATTTTGTACTTTAGTAAATATTCTTAAGATTCTAAGAAAAAAATTTCATGGATAAATTCTTACGGGTTCAAAAGTTACAGCCGGATTAGTGAGAGCGCATTTTTAATTTTTACGCTACCTACGTACGGCAGCTGGTATATAAAGGGTGATTTTTTTGAGGTTATGATTTTCATGCATTAGTATTTGACAGATCACGTGGGATTTCAGACATGGTGTCAAAGAGAAAGATGCTCAGTATGCTTTGACATTTCATCATGAATAGACTTACTAACGAGCAACGCTTGCAAATCATTGAATTTTATTACCAAAATCAGTGTTCGGTTCGAAATGTGTTTCGCGCTTTACGTCCGATTTATGGTCTACATAATCGACCAAGTGAGCAAACAATTAATGCGATTGTGACCAAGTTTCGCACTCAGTTTACTTTATTGGACATTAAACCAACCACACGAATGCGTACAGTGCGTACAGAAGAGAATATTGCGTCTGTTTCTGAGAGTGTTGCTGAAGACCGTGAAATGTCGATTCGTCGCCGTTCGCAGCAATTGGGTTTGTGTTATTCGACCACATGGAAGGTTTTACGCAAAGATCTTGGTGTAAAACCGTATAAAATACAGCTCGTGCAAGAACTGAAGCCGAACGATCTGCCACAACGTCGAATTTTCAGTGAATGGGCCCTAGAAAAGTTGGCAGAAAATCCGCTTTTTTATCGACAAATTTTGTTCAGCGATGAGGCTCATTTCTGGTTGAATGGCTACGTAAATAAGCAAAATTGCCGCATTTGGAGTGAAGAGCAACCAGAAGCCGTTCAAGAACTGGCCATGCATCCCGAAAAATGCACTGTTTGGTGTGGTTTGTACGCTGGTGGAATCATTGGACCGTATTTTTTCAAAGATGCTGTTGGACGCAACGTTACGGTGAATGGCGATCGCTATCGTTCGATGCTAACAAACTTTTTGTTGCCAAAAATGGAAGAACTGAACTTGGTTGACATGTGGTTTCAACAAAATGGCGCTACATGCCACACAGCTCGCGATTCTATGGCCATTTTGAGGGAAAACTTCGGAGAACAATTAATCTCAAGAAATGGACCGGTAAGTTGGCCACCAAGATCATGCGATTTGACGCCTTTAGACTATTTTTTGTGGGGCTACGTCAAGTCTAAAGTCTACAGAAATAAGCCAGCAACTATTCCAGCTTTGGAAGACAACATTTCCGAAGAAATTCGGGCTATTCCGGCCGAAATGCTCGAAAAAGTTGCCCAAAATTGGACTTTCCGAATGGACCACCTAAGACGCAGCCGCGGTCAACATTTAAATGAAATTATCTTCAAAAAGTAAATGTCATGGACCAATCTAACGTTTCAAATAAAGAACCGATGAGATTTTGCAAATTTTATGCGTTTTTTTTAAAAAAAAAGTTATCAAGCTCTTAAAAAATCACCCTTTACTTGTTTTACTTGCTACCTGACTGTTGGTGGGTGTCATTTCGTACCTACTTGAAGGGTGAAGGGTGAAGCCCGAATTGCTAAACGATTGCAAAAAACTATAAGAAACAGCACAACACAAGATAACGAAGGCATACAGTACGAAGCAGGCATGGCAGATTGACGGTAACCTTTTTTTTCTTTGTTCACAAACTTTGAACGCGTTTATCTCGAAACCATGTTTTTCGTACTGGTTGCGGCACTAGCGGGTTCATTTTTTGACGAATTTTTTTCTTTTTTGTATTTTTTAAACTTGATTCGCTATCGTATGACACGAGCTTTTTTTTCGATTTTTTATGAATTTTTAAAGTCAATATTTTTTTCGAAAAAACACACTTTCAAATTTGGAACATCACCAAAAATTGAAAAAAATATTAAAAAAAAAAAGCTCGTGTCATAAGATAACCAATTTTGTTAAGATTTAAAAAAGTCATTTTTTCCAGATCGCTGCAACCACGAGGCCCCGTTTTTTTTCTGCCGCCAGTTTGGAGCTCTATAAAACCATGTTGGAGTAGAAAATATATTTTTTGAATTTTGTTTCTTGTAATTTGTTCAATTCTCTACAATAATAAAAAAAATTTTGAAAAAATGTTTGTTTTTGACTGAGTTATGAATTTTCAAACAAGGTCTGTTTTCTCTGCCGCGAATGTCATGTCCTGCCTTAATACATAAAAGGCAAACTTGCTGCATGCTAATATCGCTCAAACTGCAATTATTTTTTAGGCATTATAACAGTGCTTTTCCAACATATACTGGCCTGAAAGTATGCACAGAAAATTCATTGGATATTTATAAATTAATTTTTATGCATAAGCAGAACATTAAGTAAAATATAATAAAGAAAAATTTGACTCCAACTACAATATTGATACTAAGAAAATGAATATGTTAGTATAGCACGGTTTTATTTCGTCATTGATGTTGTCTTTATACTTCCAATGTTCGTGACAGAAATAATAAAACTTTTCATGATTTTTTTATAATCACATTGCTTAGAAAAAAATTTGAAATTCTATAAAGAAAGTGCTTCAAAAATAGCAAATGTTTTTATTTAATTTTCAAATGAAATACTAACTTTAAAAATCTGTGTAGTAAACGAAAACCTTTATAACACCTTATAACACCTTTACAACAATTAAGTAAAAAAGAAAACATATAAATATTACAAATTTTTCTGCCCAACAGATCCTCCTGGTGCACCATATATTGAAGGCTATACTCAGGGTGAAACGTTGCGAAGAGGTCAAACGGTGGAGCTTGTTTGTCGCAGCCGTGGTGGAAATCCGCCAGCTCAGCTGATATGGTACAAAAATGGCTCACAAATACGCATGGCTTACAGGTAAGATTAAATTTTTAGAAAATTTCACGTAAATAAACAACTACCTAAAGTCATATATAAAAACAAAAATCTTTGAACTATTAACATTATTTGAGAAATACCACAGTACTTTTATATATACCGACATGAATAAAGTTTTCTTAAACTCAAAATTAATAAGTTCTTTGTAACTAACTTAGGGCTATCAAAAATTCCATTAAGCCAAACTTTAATTCGCCAAAAGCTTATCAATTTTATAACACACAAACTTGTAAGCACTTTCGATTAACTAATAGCATTCATAAATTTTCTGTCTTAGAACCTCTGGCCGTCTTTCCGAAAACATTTACACTTTCACCGCTGAGGCCGGTGACAACAAAGCGCGTTTCCGCTGTGAGGCCAGCAACGTTATGTCGCAAACACCGTTAAAGGCTGAAGTGGATCTGGCTGTCTTATGTAAGTATGAACAACAACAACGTCAAGCCTATGACTACCCGCAGGCTAATTAGTTAAAATTTACAAGCTCAAAATATCAAACGACTGCCTAAAAGTATGCTTTGCTTTTAAGTATTGTTCATTAACTTATTAACGAGCCTATGCTAGAATTTTTCAAGCAGTTCAAACAGTAGCGCAGACAAAAACCCGACAAAGATATGTTAGGTTACTTTGCACTTCCTCACATACACACACACACACACACACACAGCCAGACACAAACACATAGGCATATATAAAGATACAAAATCTTCACACATACGCACTCCATCATAGTCCCCTAGCAATTAGTTTCATTTGCCTTGCTTGACGCCCTGCTTCGTTGCGCTCTGCTAACTCTTTGTCAAATCAAGAATTTGCAAATTTTGTGTATCAAGTGGAGCTTGTTAAGGATAATTCGCAACATCCAAGAAGATAGAGATGAGCATAAGAAAAAAAAAAAAGGAAAATATCAACAAGCTTTGGAGGAAGTTAAAAATGGTTTTGCAAAGGAAGTTGCAGCAGCCGACAGTGAGTAGTGCAAGGGAGCGGAGGAGGGGCAGGGGATGTTGGAGAAGATTGTTAAGGTTGAGTTTAGAAAAGAAAAATAAAACAGTGAAAAAAGTGTAACAAATTCCCTCTAGTTACTACAAACGCACACACACACACATACACACACTCACCCAAACACTTTCGTATGCGCACATTGACTTGAGTACTTTGCACAATGGGACATATTCCATAAAAAAATGTTTTTTATATGTCTTTTCATATATTCAAAATCACTAAACACAAATTAAAAAGACACAATAAAGTTTCAATATTTTATTTTCAATTTTTTTTACATAATTTTATATTTTCATTTTTAAATTTTAAGTCCAAATTATTCATACAATATTTAAATTTGTAAGTCTTAATTGAAAGAGTAACTATATTCATCGGTTATCTTAACAATTTTGCAATTTTCAACTATAATTTTAGAATTAAGACTTCTAACAGTTCAAAATTCCGAGTTAAAAGATCACAACACCTTATGCATAATACACATTTTACAATTCATGTATCACATTTTTCCTTTTTAGTGCACATTTCACAATTCATCACGTCGCATTTTACATTTCACAACACTAATTCACATTACAGAATTCTCAATTCTCCACATATAGAATATATTTCACAATCCAAATATTGTATTTTGTATTTTCCAAATTATTCAATCAAAATTCCAATTTAAAATTTTATATTCTAAATTCTATATTTAATGTTTACCTGTCTTTAAAATTTTTCACTTTTAAATGAAAATTTTAAAATTGCAATATTTAGCTTCCAAAAATTCAAAACTCAAAGTTTCAAACACGAAATTCTCATTACTTTATGCACACTAATATACTTAATATACAATTCTTTGTACTGAAAACACATTTTACAATCCACATGTTCCATTTCACATTATATAATTCACATTTCATTATGTCACATTTTACATTTTACAATAGATAATTCATATTTCAGAATTTTCAGTTCTCTACACATAATATTACAATTCAACATTTAACAATTTAAAATCAATTATAACAATTCAGATAGCACATTTAGCACTTCCCAAGTTATTCACTCAAAGTTCTTATTTTAAACTGGAAATTAAATATTCAATGTTAATCTTTAAGTTTTTAAACTTTTACACTAGAATTTTAAAATTGTAATATTGGACTTCAAAAATTCAAAACTCAAAGTTTAAAATCAGAAAATTGACAATTTTTTATACTTAATACACATTTTACAAATCCCATGTCACATTTCACATTTTATAATTCACATTTGATCATGTCACACCTTACAATACACAGTTCACATTCAAGAATTTACAAGTCTCTATACGTAATATGTATTTTTCAATTCCAATTTTACATGTAGCATTTTCCAAAGTATTCATTCATAAGTCCAATTGAAATTTTATATAGAAATTTGAAACTTAATATTTATTTTTCAAATTTTGCAATTGTAAACAAGAATTTTAAAATAGCAACATTTGACTTCCAAAAATTCAAATTTGAGTGTTAAAACTTTAAAACTCTTTTAGATAATATACATATTGCAATTTAAATGTCACATTTTCTTTTTTGTAATTAACAATTCACCATTTTAGATTTTACAATACAAATTTCACATTTAATTTTTTTTAATTTACAATTCACCATTTCACTTTTTACAATACAAACTTCACATTTTGCCATGCACATATTATAATACACATTTCATAATTCACTTTAAATATTTTACAACTCACATTTCACAATTTATAATCCAAAAGTCACAATTTGAATTTCACAATTCACATTTCAGTTTTCAGAATAAACAATCACAGACATTATTACTTTATGAATCAAAACTTGCTAAAAAAAAAGTTGCATTTAATATTTCATATATCACAACAAATATTTACAATTCACACTTCAGAATTCAAAATATACATATACGATTTTACAATTATTATTTTACAGTTCACTATACATTTTACATTTCACATTTAACAGTACACATTTCTTAACTTATATTCAACACTTGACAATTCACATTTCACAATGCATAATTCACATTTCAAATTTCACAATTCACATTTCAGTTTCTAGAACACACAATCACATACATTACTACTTTATGAATGAAAACTTGCTAGATAAAACTCACATGTAACAATTCATATATTACAACAAAAATTTACAATTCACATTTCAGAATTCAAAATATACATATCATATTTTAAAATTCTTATTGTAGAATTCAAAACCCACATTTTGCCATACACATTTCACAATTCACATTTTACAGTGGATACACGTTTCACAACTTACTTTTAAGATTTTATAATTCACATTTCACAATTTAGAATTCACATTCTGAATTTCACAATTCACATTTCAGAATCCAGAATACACAATTTATGCTTCGTGGATCAAAACTTACATATTATATCATGTTTCGTATTTCACAGTTCTTTATTCTTTATTTATTCAACATCCTACACAAGTTTCACTTGATTGCCCCAAATTAACTACTAATCCACTACTAATCTAGTCTTTGTTAGAAGAATGCAGCACCTGAAATTATTACTTGGTCATGTATCAATACTAAAATTTTCAAGTCACATTTTAGAATACAAAATTCACATTTAAGATTTTACAACTCACATTTTACAATTCAGTGATCACAGTTTGCAATAAATATTTCAAAATGCGCATTTTTTTTCACAAAAGTAATACAATTACAATTTTAAGTCTTAAAAAACTAGCAACAAGCATCTGAGGGCTTATGCTATTTTATTTACATGACAAATTTGAAAATAAATTTCGAATATAAAAACGTGCAAGAATTTCATTTTGCTATACACATTTAAGAATTCACAATTCACAGTACACATTTCACAATTCACATTTAATATTTTATAATTCTCATTTCATAATTCAAAATTTATTTTTTGAATTTCACAATTTACATTTCAGACTCCAAAATACATTGTGCTTCAGGAATTAAAACTTATATTTCACATTTCATATTTTACAATTTTTCATACATTCAACATTCTACACAAGTTCCACTTGAATGCCCAACTTACTATATAAATACTAAATATATTGCCAATACTAGTCTTGCTTCCAATTTTTGAACCATACCAGTCTTTGCTGGATGAATGCAACAACTGGAATCAGTCCTTGGTTCAAAACTAGTTTAAAACATGTCATATTTAACAATTCATATATCATGGCTAAAATTTAAAATTCACATCTCTGAATTCAAGATTCATACTCCTATTTAAGGTTTTATAATCCACATTTTACAATTCAAAATTCACATTTTGCAATACACATTTTACAATTCATACTTTACTGTACGCATTTAACATTTCATATTTAATATTTTATAATTTACATTTCTAAGCTCATAATACAAAATTCACAATTCACATTTCAGAATTCAGAATACACAATTTATGCTTCATGAATCAAAACTTATATGTCACATTTTGCATTTCACAATTCTACATTCATGCAACATCGACACAAGTTCACTTGATTTCCCTTCTTTACTATTAAGGCAGGCTTTACTGTATGGATGCAACACCTGAAAACAATCATTGGTTCAAAGCATAGAAAAAAATATGTCACATTTAACAATTCATATATCACAACAAAAATGTTCTATTTACATTTCAGAGTTCAAATTTCACATTTAAGAATTTACAATCCACATTTTCCAATTCAGAAATCACATTTTGCAATACACATTTTACAATCCACAGTTACAGTGGATTTGTATAAGATTTCACATTTAATATTTTATAACTCACATTTCTAAACTTATAACACAAAATTCACATTTTTCAGAATCTAGAATACACAATTTATGCTTCATGAATCAAAATTTACATGCCATATTTTGCATTTCACAATTCTTCATTCATTCAACATCGACACAAGTTCACTTGATTTTCATTCTTTACTATTAATTGGGTCAAAGCATAGAAAAAATATGTCACATTTAACAATTCATATATCACAACAAAAATGTACTATTTACATTTCAGAATTCAAATTTCACATTTAAGATTTTACAATTTGCATTTTCCAATTCAGAAATCACATTTTGCAATACACCTTTTACAATTCACATTTTACAATACACATTTCACAATTCACATTTAAAATTTTATAGTTCACATTTCACAATTCATATTTCAAATTTCAAAATTTTGTATTTCACAATTCGCAATTCAGATTTCAGAATATATAATTTACATTTCATGATCTCAAAAATCGTATTTTGCATTTGACATTTCTTTTTTATTATTCTGTATTTTGTGTTCTATTTTCATTTTAGTCTGTTTTTTTTTTTGATTATTCTAGTATTTTGATATAAAATTCTCAAATTTTGCTCAAAAACTATGTCAAACTGGCCCATTGTTTTATCTGTTTCGAGGTCACGCAAATCTTTCAAGCCTCAGTGCCTAAATTTGACATTTAGCATATTCATAATTTTTGCTTTTTTTTTTCATCCCCCATGCAATTTCTTGTTCCACTGTAGCTTATAGTATTATATTCAAATTCCAAGGATATAAAAAAATTTTTTCGTTTTATTTTTTTTGCCTTCTTCGCTAACCACTCGTGATGAATTTAAAGCAATGTAAGCCGTCATAAGTTTCCAGATGGTGTCTCACATACACATACCAGCAGCACACAAACGGAAACGGAAGCAACACAGGGGTGTCCCCTAGTGGTATGATAATGGTGGTAGGGCTGTTGTGATGGTGGTAGTGCTGGTGACGGTTCATAATTTGAATGCCGTTGATGTTGTCAGTTGTATTATTGAAGTTGTTGTTTTTGTTGCTGTTATTATTGCTGCTGTTACTGTCGCTAGCTGTTGCTGCTACTGCTCCTGTGGCTGACAGCAGCGCACCCAAGTGAATTAGAAGTGATGGAAAGCATTTGCTTTCTTTTTTTTTAAATTTAAAAATTGTTTGTTTTTTATGAATACACATATACACATGTATAGACAAATCTACATAATGTTAGCTTGTATTTTATTTTTTTATATGTGAAAATTTATGTATTTTTTTTTTAAAGCTATGCTTTAGGAACTTCTACATACTTAATGCGTACAATTATCCTTGATGAAGCGCAAATGTATTGGTTTTCAAGCACACGCACTCACACATGCACACTTAACATTAGCGCAGCAGTAAATAATAACAATAAATTATTTATTTTTATGCATAATGAATGATATATGAACAATATGAATAAAAGATGGGCTAGACAAAGGGAGATATAAAGTTACAAAAAGAAAAAAAAAAAATAAAATAGAAAGAACACAATTATTACGTTATGCATTTTACGTACTTCAACGCGCAAGCCTAACGTGAGCGAGAGCTCCCAGTTGGAATACAAATCCTCAAAGACGAAGTCTTTGAAGTCGTCTCAAAGTCCAAGTACGCATATTCAGAGTGATCGCTGACGCTCTGCAAGACAAGTCATTAAACTGTTAGCAAAGAATCTGGGACGTTCTTGCATGTGTTTGTTTTTTTTTTTTATTTTGTTTGCTTTTTATTGGAAGACTCGTGTGCATATTTCCATCAAGCAGCCGAGTTGTTCTCTCGTCAAAAAATTGTTTTTGTAATACGTAAAGCTTAAATGTGAACGGCTCTGAAAGTCACGTATGCATATTTTTATCATATCGCACACTAAACACAAAATTTACAAATTTTTACTTTTTAATGTAAAACTATTCGTAGTGCTCATATACATTGACAGTAACACATCAAATACATTTTGTACACACAATCTTTCTCTATAGTTAAAAAAAAAGTTTTGTCTCATTGCTTTGTATGCAGTTCCTTCAAAAATAAAATTCTTTTGTTGCTTCACCTCGAAATTTAAAAATTTCGAGTTGTGACTGTATTGTTTTAGTGTGCGATATGTCTAATAATTTTTTAATGTTTTTGTTATTAAGGACCCTTGAATCTATTGTTGCAATTTAGAACAGTCTGTTGTGATTTCATTTGCTGATTGGAAAATTGTGTTTTTTGTGTGGCACTTTGTGTAAAATTACTAAAAAAATGTTATATGATGATTATGGTAAAATAATTACAAATTATGATAAATGAAAAAACTGCTATTTTTTATGGGACGTGCAACATTTCTGAGCTTAAAAATGTGAAGTTGTGAGAAGATGCGTGAAAATGTGAGCCTTCTTATAATTGTATAGAATATATCGACCATGAAGAAAGAAAAATCATGCAGGGAGAGTGCATGGCTTTTTTAACTGCATCCGTTTTGCAAGACATGGCTTGACGCCATCGTTGAGGACATGTCAACAACAAGTCTTGCAAGCCCAAGTTGAATTTTGTTTGAATTGGTCTTCGAAGACCACTTAGAAAATAGATTGATGCGTCTGGCAAGAAACTGAATAATCTCAAAGATGTCTTCGAGGATGGAGGATGGATCGACAAGTTTCCTACTGGGCTACTGCTAGCACGTGACAGTGCTATTCTACTGTATAGAACAACAATTACAACAAGCTTCTGTTGCTGATTTTATTGAATTTCATCTTGAATGAAACACAATTCAACTCTTGAGCATCAATATTAGAAATGTTAATAATACCCCATTTTTCTATGATACAAAAATATACCCTCAACTCACCTCAAACAACTCATACAAAATTCAGTGACGAAGTGTCATATTTATTAGTTATCGATTGAAATTAAATTTAATCAAATACACACACGTCATACTCACTCCATTACTCACTTCACAATCTAGCTTTTCAGTATTTTGTTTTTTTTTTTCTTTTATACCTCTCCTTCTTTTTATTATTATTATAATTATTCGCAATGTGTTTTTTTACTTTGCGGCTTCCTTACTAATGGCGTTCGTTTGTTATTTGAGCTTCCTGTTCAAATTGTAAAGTTTCATATAAAAATAGAAAATTGATTGAAACCGTATAATATAACATACATATTTTTGATGAATATCAAATTTTTTTACATGCATTTCTAATTTCTTATTATTATTGTTATTTTCTCTTCGCTTTTCTTCACACATTTGCCTTGCTACCGAACTCCTCTTCAATTATCATCTGCGAACATCATTCTGTCTATTTGTTGTGCTTGTCTCCCTCATGACAGTTGCACCCACACATGTCTCTGTAACTGGTCTCAGCGAGGCTCGTGTCGGCGATGTTGTTCCACTAACCTGCACTACAGCGCCTTCAAATCCACCCGCTGAGGTCAAGTGGATGGTTGCTGGGCGTCAGATACGCAATGCTACATCGAAGACTACCGTCAGTCCGGATGGTAAGTAAAGCACAAATGTCAAATCGTGTCTTGACATTATATTGTTATCTTGCACTTTATTGTTATTTCTTTTTTATATAAATAATTTTTTCCACTTATTATAAATATTAATTTTTATCATTGTTCTTGTTTTCTTTCTTTCTTTTTGCCTCTCTTTGTGTTACTTTGTTGTTTTTCTATTGTTATTGTCTACTTGTGTAGGTGGCTGGATTACAACATCGAATATTACCACCGTTGTTGAACCCAATAAACGTTCATTGGTCGTTATTTGTCATGGTCTGAATATGCAGCTAACGGAGAATGTCGTATCCACACATACGGTCAATGTTCTATGTAAGTACTTTTATATATTATTCTTACACTATTTTTGTATTAAGTGTAGGCAATTTTTCTGAATGGCCACAAATTGCTGAAATTTTTCTTATTCCATAACTTGCTTGCATAACTCGGCAAGTGTGATAAAATAATTGCAGAATAAACGTTTTGGTCGGCATACACATAGTTTGCTTGTTTTTGTAGGATTTAAGTTATTTATATTTACAGAGCTCTGTAGTTAACATAAGGCTGTTAGTAGTGGGACATATATACAAAATGTTGAAGAAACTACTTATATTCCATCCATTATTATTTTATTATTTTATTTCTACTTTGACTGCTTATTTCTGTCTTTTCTTCCATTGCAAATAGTTTCATGATATGAAAAAACATCATCTTCATATTTTTTTTTTTTTAATTTGCTATACATTTTTTAGACAAAACGAGCATATCAATTTGTTCGCGAAAAATTTTGCTTCCTGGAATAAGTGATTTGTGTATTATACGTTAAATTCTAAGAAATAAACTCTGAGGAATCATATAGGTGCAATGGATTTTTAAAAATTTTATTTATAATAAATGAGTTGCTATTACAGAACAGAGAAGAACAGCTATAATAACAGAGTGTATTCCTACATTTATAATATCAAACTCTCTTTATAAAGCTATTAACTCAGTTAAAACTAAAAGCAATTTTTAAATAAATTGATCAATTTCATGCAGTTATTGAGTAAGATTATCAGAAAACTTTTAATATTGACTATTCTATGAAATGGAAAATCTAGAGAAAATAACTCATTAACTCATTTGAGGATGAGTGAATTATAGGTACAAACGATATTTTTGAAACATTCTTTAAATGCAATTTTGTTGGAAATAAATTCATCGTACCCATATGCTCCCCGAGATTTTTTTTCTTACGATAAAACGTAGAATACGAACACCAATGATTACAGAACTCAAAAAAAAAAAAAAAAATCCGCTCTTATTACAGTTTTCTTTAAAATACTGAAATACTGAAATAACTAAAATAACTGTACGTTTGGTTTTAGTTAAGCCCATGAAACACAAATTAGAAATGTTCAAACTTTTTCTATTCCTCCTTAGCCATAGTCCTCAGGACACCTTTGATTAAAAGATCTTAAACTTTGGAGAATAAAGCCCGTATCTTCAAATAAGATCAGGACTTGTTTTCTCCAGATTTTTCATTTACATTTTTCTTGACGGTTACCAGTTTGTCGTTGCACTCGAAGGGGTTTGAATCATCTTGAGATGATTTCCACTGACTACCACCTCAGCAGATTAAGGCAGGCAGACACGTTCTAGTGCGAAGGTTCGTCCCCTGTTCCCCGGGATGGTTTTTGAATAATCTGAAATTGTAGATTTCAAGAAAACTACAACAAAAAACTCGAAAAATTAATAAAGAGCTGGCTTCCCGAATAGCCCGACACTACGAGGGTGGTACCAAAAGTACCCGACCTAACAAAGAAACACAATATTTTAATTTTCAATAGCCTCCTTTCAGCTCCACATACTTTTCCCAGCGATGTTCAATAACTTCGATAGCATGCTTAAAGTAAGAACCGTCAAAATAGCCATCAACCACAGATACCACGTCTTCATTGTTGGCAAATTTTTTACCACCGAGCCATTTTTTCAAGTTAGGAAAAAGAAAATATTCCGAGGGGGCTAAATCTGGCGAATAGGGTGCGTGAGGAAACAATTCGTAAGTTTTTAAAACTTTGAGTTAAACTTTGAGAAAGTTTTCAATAAGTATTTTTTTTATTAGACCCTTGATCAAAAAATTACCGGAATTTATTCAGGAGATTAGTAATACAAGATTATACATAAAAATCGATACTGTTCCCTTCAAAGTACTCCCAATCGACTGCAACGCACTTATGCCAGCGCTTGATTCAATCCCCGAAACATTTTTTATATTCGTTTTGCAGTATGGCCATTAGAGCCATCATCGATTTTTCCATGATCTCATCTTGGGTGCTGAAACGTGTTCCGCGGAGCGGTTCCTTGAGTTTACCGAATAGGAAAAAGTCGCAGATCAGGTGAATTCGGTGGTTGTTGTATATGATTCGGTGGTTGTGAATTCGGTGGTTGTACAAATAACGATGTCATTGTGTGACGGTGCGTTATCGTGGTGTAAGATCCACGAGTTATTTGCCCACAAATCCGGTCTTTTTAGGCGAATTGCTTCACTCAAACGTCTCATAAGACCCAAATAATACTCCTTGTTGACTGTTTGGCTTTGTGAAAGGAATTCATGATACACAACACCCTTATTATCCATGAAAACAGTGAGCATCGCCTTGTTTTTGGACTGAAAACTACGGTTTTTTTTTTGGTCGCGGCTCATTCGGTGCACGCCATTCACTCGCTTGATATCTGGATTCCGTATCATACTCATAAATACACGTCTCGTCTCCAGTAATGATCTGTTTGATTAATGTTGGATTGGCCTTGGAAATCATGTCTTTTTCGACGTCAACGCGGTCCCTTTTTTGCATGAAATTCAGGTCTTTCGGCACCAGCTTTGCAGCGACACGTCTGTGGCCCAAATCATTAAACAAAATGTCTTGAACGGATCCAAAAGCAATGTCCATTTTCTCTGCCATCTCTCTTATGGGCAATTTGCGGTCTATGGTCATCCATTCTTTGATTTTGTTAATGCTTACGTCGGTTTTTGATGTCCATGACCTCCCACTGCGTTCATCATCGTTCACGGACTCACGGCCACTTCTCAAACGTTCGTGCCACTAATAAACGACGATTTTCTTCAGAGTATCGTTGCCGAAACATTTTTCTAACATTTGCTATGTCGTCGCACCATTGAAACCGTTCTCAACGCAAAATTTAATACAAACTCGTTGTTGCGAATTCAATTCCATTTTTAAAATTGTATGTTAGTTAGTTAATTAAGTGAGGAGGGAGCAAGTCACCTAGTTACTGCCCCATAGTTACGCATAGTGCCACATGGTATCCCGCAGAATGGTTCTGGACCTATGATGGACCTTGCAGCCCCTTTCCTGGCTAGTTCGTCCGCGATCTCGTTACCTAAATAGCCGCTATGTCCTGGTACCCAAATGAGGTTGACTCTGTTATGGGTAGATACCTTTATAAGTAGCTGTAGGCAATCTCATACGAGTTTGAACGTGATTTAATATGCGCTAACTGCAAGTAGAGCTGCTTTACTATCAGAGTGAATGTAAATGTTTTTGTTCCTAGTGGGACTGTTTACATATTCTCTTAGGCAGATCTCAATGGCGTGGACTTCAGCTTGGAAGACTGAATTACCTATGCCCATGCTGGCATATATAGATTTTCCCTGCCTTAAGCCAAAAACTCCAGTTCCCACCCCTTCATCTGTCTTTGAGCCATTAGTAACCAGGCTTGAAAGTCACTAGTGAACCGTGGCCCATGTGGGTCTGTTTGGGAAGGAGACTTGGAAGTTTTTGTAGAAGTTGAATTTTGGAAGGCAGAGATCGCAGGGTAATAACCTTAGATTCTCGTCCTTGGTTATTTCGTCTAACAGCGCTGAGTGAGTATTACTTTATTATCATTATTTGATTATTACTTTAATCAAATTGTTGTCAATGATGAGCCTGACTGTGAAGAGCAGAGCTTCTTTCTTAACAAGAAGATGTAATGGTGGTATACCAAGCAAAATTTCCAAAGCAGCAGTTGGAGCAGAACGCATCGCTCGTGTGATACATACACAAGCTAGTCGTTGCAATTTGCTGAGCTTGGCTTGAGCTGTTTTTTTTGGATCGTTTTACTCCACCATACTGGTGCAGCATATAAGACGATAGGTCTCGTGATGGAAGTATACATCCACATGGCTAGTTTAGGGACTCAGGCCCCAGTTTTTACCTACAAAGCTTCTGCTGACCCATAATGAGGCCCTTGCTTTGTTTACGGTGTTGTTTAGTTGTGGGTTCCATGTGAGTTTATCATCGAGCGTCACACCTAAGTATTTGACTTCTTTTGAGAGTTTATAGTTTCACCGAGAAGAGTAGGTTCAGTTAGATTTTCCATGGCTCTTTTTTTGATGATGACAATGACGCTAGTTTTCTTAGGATTGACGTTGAGCCCTGTTTCCCTGTACCATTTAGCTACTATGTTGAGTGCTCTCTGGAGGAGATACGATAAGGTATCCTCGTATTTCCTCTGATAAGGATCACGATGTCATCAGCTTAACCCTGCACATCGAAGCCATTTGAGGTAAGAAGCTCTAAGAGTTCATCAACCACAATGGACCACAGTATTGGAGAGAGAACTCCTCCTTGTGGACAACCTTTTGCGGCGAGTACTCTTAGTTCTACCGTGCCCAAAGTTGATTTCATATTCCTGACTTTCAGCACGTTGTGCACCCAAGCACTTGTTGTTCCATCAAGACCTTTGCGCTGAATGCATTTGCTTATATGAGCGTATTCGCTGTTGTCAAAAGCACCTTCAATATCTAGGAAGCACCCGATTGCATATTCTTTGTTCCAAAGTGATTTTACAATCTTGTTTGTAAGGATCTGAACTAGACCTTGTTGTGTTGTTGATTATGCATATTGTTGCGAATGCAGCGAATGGTCTTTAAGACAACACTCTCTGATATGCCGATCAACAATTTTCTCCATAGTTTTTAGGAGAAAGGAGATGAGGCTTATTGGTCTAAACGATTTTGGTTGATCCGAAGGTCTACTGTCCATTTTAGGTATAAATCTAACAATAACCTATCTCCAGTCTTTGGGTATAGTACCCCATGCGAAGCTCGTCCTAAAAATAGCTATTAGGAATGGCATTAGTAGCATTAGGCTATTTTGCAAGAGTGCGGGAAAGATGCCGTCTGCTCCAGCTGCCTTGTATGGTTGGAATGTGCTGAGAGCCCATTTTATCCTGACCTCGTTGAAGATTGATCTGAATAATCTCCAATCTATTATGTTTGGTCTTCTATGCTCTGTCTGTAATGGGTTTGTTGGAGTTCCAGTCAAACTAATAGAACCCGGAAAGTGGGTATCGGCAAGGAGCTTTAGAGTCTCGATGCGAAAATTGTAAAATTGTATGTTACAAAATCGAAAACACGTACAATCGCAGATGAACTCAATACGGCGTCAGTTTTAGAAATGTCAAGCTATCAAGCTGAAAATTTCATAGAATGTCAAGGATAGATGTAGCAACCTCCAAAAAAACTCAAAAAAAACTCAAGTCGGGTGACTGAGAACGCCATACGGTGGTGATTCCGGGAACTTTTTGATCAAGGTGGTATGTTATATGTTATAAATTCTCAGTACTTTAAGATTTTTTTATAATATTTTTCTGATGTCTAGGGTGACAGCTGCTTAATGTTAAAAAAGGCTTAATGTTCGAAAGGTTTTTTTTTTTCATTTTCATAGTTGAGAGACTTGCATGTTGCCACCCCCATAGCTTTCTTGATCAAAACTAGTATTGTTGATTTGCTGCATACTTTGGTAAGGGGAAGTAAAAAGTCACAATCTTAAGCAAGAAATCATTCGCATTCTCAACAAATTGTACGGCTAATTCTCAGAAGTATCTAAAATCGACCTTTTAAAATTTTGACTTTCAGCTTGCTACCCCTTGAAAAGAATGCGTAAAATGTGGAAAAACTCAAGTTAACATAGCAGATTTTGAAAGCAAAGTTGAAAAATGTCAAACTGAAGATCTTGTCATATACCGCTTACAGCTCTGCATTACAATGGGATCAGTCTATTTCAACTATAAGTAAACACCTGTATTTATATACATATATATATATTTTTAAAAAATCCAATTAAATTTGTTTTCAAAATAAAAAAATTAATTAATTGTTTTTCTAGTTTGCTTCTTATAATCAAAGATTATAATCCCCTACTTAGCATTCTAAAGGTTCTATTGATATTTCACAGAACTTCCTACAGTTATACTTCAAAAAAGTGAAGTGAAGCATGACTAAATTTAAATTTCAAGATATATTTCAACTCAATGATTTAATCCACCCAAAGTTATAAAGTTTGATTTACATACCGATTGTGTAGGGTCAAATAGCTTTCTATAGGCAAAAATAGACAAAATGAAAAACACACCATCGATTAACGCTCAACATTTGCATCCAATAAGCGCGCAGTGCTCTATTTGCTCAACTGTTACATTTGTTCAAAACAAATGAACATTAAACTTAAATAAAAGGACGCACACTGTTGCTGAATGCGTTCAAGCCATAACTTTACCTTATCTACCTTGAAAAATTTAATTACTTTCAATGCTAATCACTAGCGACGCTAATATCCGGCAACATAGACTTGATGGCATAATTACCACAATTCGCCTTGTATATAGCCTAGATACGTCTTCTCAGATCTTAGCCTAAACGAGCATAATATTAATAATAATGATTCTAATCTCACAGGCACTTATCTGTGACGATCATTTCGATATAAAAGCGCACAATTAAGACAGTGACAGCAACAACGTCAAAATAATGTCGCGAAGCAACACGGCTATCAGCTCAAGCCTCGCCGCTGCACTGTCTTGTACCCATGCAGCGATTAAGGCATAATTTCCGCATAATTTCGAAACATAATTAAATGGCGTAAACAATCACCCACACCAGTCGAAAGCAGCTAACTTCATCCAACACCCACTTAACTGACAACAATACCAACAATATACAACTTTATTGTTGAACTTGTAATTACTAGGCTGTGGAAATTGAAGCAGCAGCGGCATTGTCAAGCTAGCTATTTTATTCATCTACTTTTACTGGATCCTCCTGGTATAGAGTCGCCCGCATGCTGTGCTTCATAACCATTTGCCATTTGTTAGCAAAATCTGTGAACGCTAATGAAGTTCGCTCTTGATTAGGTGGAAGCACAAAATGCGTTGACAACACGACCAAAGCAGCAGCAACAACAACAACAACAATAACAAATGCTAGGTGTAGAGGAAGCAAGCAAAAAAAAAAACAAAGTTGAAGAAAATAGAAGCAGAAAAAGTCTTAACACAATACAACAACAACATCCGTAAGACAAATAAAGGGTTTTTCTTTTACGCCATCATTTCTATTACGGTAACACAAAAACAAATTGACGCAGCAGGAGCACTTCGATAGCTTCGGCTTCACTGTCAACGTTGCGGGAGATTTCTTGTTTGTATGGTAGAGCTTTTATTTTATTTTTTTCTTAAAACGAGGATAAAATTGTTGGCTTTGAAGGGGTTGATTTGACGCTTTAAAAAAAATATGCCAGGTAATCGCGCTGATGCAGCAAATAATTATAGAACTGAATATATCAACGTAATAAAAAAATATTCTCCTTCTTACTAATAAGTGACAGCAAGCAGCATAAAATAGTCTCACACGTCGACACGTTGTCTAAAACTGGCACGATGACAAATGCACTGTGACAAATAGCTTCTTTAAAGTGTTTTTTTTTATGACACATGGCTTGATTTTAATTTTAGAAAAGAATTTGTGAATAGCTAGGGAAAAGTATGACATAATATTTGATTTTATAGAATTTGTTTTTTTTTCAATTACTTTTGACATTGATGGCATGTTTCTTTGGTAGGATGAAACTAAATACAATTTTCTTACGTGATTTCTCTCAAATTGTTGTATGTTAAGCCTGCCGAAGAGATATCCTGTTGGGATCTAATAACTTTTAATATTAAATTTAAGTAAAATGTATTTGCCCATTGTGTGTCATCATATGTGGCATTGGATAAACAATTGATCCTGAGGGTATGTTTGATCAACATGCGCTCAACTAAAAATAGCCAAAAAAAGGAATTTTTTAAAAATTTTGCAATTGTGCTGTATTGTGCTTTACTTGTGCTATTATTTATCGGAGCCAAAAAAAAATTTTAATAATAATAAATAAATAAATAAATTGTGACATGCTGAGTTTCAGATGTTTCTACTGACAGCACAATTTTAGATTAAACTAAACAACTTTTTGCAATTTTGCTAAAAATTGCTAATGGAAACATTTATAATATCTAATACGGTTCGCATTTATCAAGATATTGCACAAAAAAGGTTTTTGTGTCTGAAATAGGCGGGACTAGCAGTTTTAAAGTTAAAAAATTATTTAAGTTCTTAAATCCCCTTTAAGCTTTTTTGCGCTGAGGCATAAGTACAATAATTGTAAAATATTATATTGACTTATTAAAAACAAAAACCATTCTTAAATATTCAAGTTAGAAGATGCGAGAGAAAAACCATAGTAAAAACATACAAGTTGGCTTTTGTGAAAGAAAAATGTACTGAGTGGCTAAACTAATGTGTAATAACAAGGGTATTTGTGCAAGCTAAACATGGTTTAAAAATTAAAACTTCGATAATTTCTGCAAAAATAAATTGCTTAAATTATTAAAGTTGAAGTTTGTAAAATTGAGTTAATTCTTGTTAAAGTACACAAAGACTTTGTATAAATTTGGATTTAGTCATCACTTAAACTTATGTAAAATTATAAAAAAAGACTTGGACAGAACGGATATATGTGAAATTGTACAAAATATCGACAATTTGTCGTTCAAATAAAATTCGATAGATCAACAAATAAAACTTGGTTGTCTTATACAAGAACTTGGAAGACATCAACTTGCCGTAGTCATTGAATAAATGAACATAAGTTTATTGCTAATTTGTTTTAATTTTTTTTTTTTGGTAGTAAAATACAGCACATCATGAGCACATTACAGCACAACTATTTCTAAATTAACTTATTTGCATTTAAACCTTCTCTTCAAAAGACAATCACCTCATAGAAAGCATAACCTTGGAAGCATTTGTTTGTGCAATGCAACACTTAATAGCATACATTCAGCACATTGCGACACATATTTTTTTTAGTTATCAATCATATAGTGAAAAGCTTATTTCGTGCGCATTAATTGATTGAGTTAGTTTTATTGAGTATCTTATGGTTAGCTTAAAATTTTGTTAAACTTTTGTTCGTCTTGTATCGTGGGAATGATCATAGAATGATTTTGGTCTTATAGTCCTTGCAGTTTAGTACTTATCTGATATTGATCTGTTATGTGAATTATACACAACATATGAGTGTATGAACAACTGTGTTTCTTTTGACAGCATCTAGTTTTTCATAAGTGTTGGAAGTAGGCAGGCATATAGCTGCGAGCATTGAAATAGTAGTGGGCACAAATATTTTATATTTTTCCAGACTATGTACAAATTTTAAATAATTTTGCCAACGGATGCATTGAAAATGTAAAGCTTATTATCCTAACTATGTCTATATTAAAAACTTTTTGATTCGCATATTCACATTTTATGATTTTTATATAAAAAATTGTTCTACATGAAAATTAGTAATACGTAATTAGACGAGAGTACATTAAGCAAAAGAAAGACCAGATTTTACTAATACTACGTATTAATCTAATCCAGACATCGGTATTCAGAAGCATTATTGGAAACCCCAAGGTAATCTACAAAAAAATTTTTTTTGACAAATGGGAATGATTTTTAATTCTTTTATATGGGAGTTAAATAACATTCATTGTAATATATGTATATGTATATAACTGCATAACTTGAACGATATATCTATACATATACGCTCCTTAACGTCCAATTTTTTTCTTGCTGTTAGACCTCAGTCACACAAATTTTTGCAATAACAATCAAATCTCTCCAACTCTATCAAGGTCAAACAGTTTTAAATAGACGTTTTTGCATGGCCCAGGGGCCCCGTCATCGTTAATGCGGCACTGATAATACCGTCATAGCTAAGACTCTTTTCCGACTTATAATCTTGAGCATTTATTAAAGCTTTATAAATAGTACTCTTGTCTGACTTATAATTATGAGTGCTCATAATATCGACAGAAATTTCACAATTTGTTGAGTCATAAATATGAGTGCTCATAATTATGTTTACTTGAAAGACATAAACTTACAACGCCAAAGACATTAACCGATGTACCACAAATGCTTATGTTGAGCATTTACAATTAAGCGTTTTCTCTGAATCAAATAATATTAAATGAGAAATGATTTTCTGGACAAATATTATGCTGACGTTAGTCAATACATAGTCAAGTGAAACTCCAGGAGATTTAATAGAGTAGTATAGCAGAACATTTTACGAACAGCTTAAATGAAAATTGCAGCTTAATGAAATCAAAAACTAACGATAAGCTCTTTAACGTTATCTTTTTAATTATGTATATAGATTTGACTGAATTTGTTCATCTCCCTCTTCTTGCCAATAAACAAAATTCATGGCCCTAATTGTCGACGCTTGAGCATGCATTCAAATAAGTTGAGTTGAAATATACCATAGCAAGATTAATTGAAAGCTTTTTGAGTTAACGAAATTGTTAAGCTCCGTTACGTTGAGAGAGTGTTCCGGGATATATATGCACACGCAGATACACCCACTCGTATTGCTAACTAGGCAACGGATTGCCTGTGAAACAACGTCAGTATTCGGCAACAGCGTGTTATTTTTATATACTCTGATAAATTGAAGTTTCAACGTAATCGGTAACCGGCTTTACCAACTGACTGACCCAACAGATCACAATCTATACGAGGCTGGTGAATGACTAGCATTATAATCGAATTGAAGCTACCGTTGCCGTGGAAACAAATGTAATAAAGATTTAACGTCGTATGTTATGCTGAAGGATTGGATGGAAAATTTTTGCGCAGAGCATGTTGAACGATGTCGATGGGCATGAAACAACTGCAGGCAATTTGTAAAAAAATGCGAGTTTAGGTGGGAGATCGAGTTACGTTTCCCAAACTACTCCACTCCAAAAGTGCAATACACCGAAAGAATACTTGCTGATGCACTTGAAGTTCTTATAAGCAAAATACATCAAACTCTACTATATTAATTGCCATAGAGTGTGTAGAGAGCCAGAACTTGATTAGCTTAAGTTGAAGTATAACAAAATTTTATTTCTTAAATATGCTTAATTTCAGAATTAAACTCGTAACTTATGCAGCAGTCACGCCGTTTTACTTGGCTATCAATTCATGCTAACATGCAGTATAAAATTCACAACATTTTTTATATAACGTTGTTTGTTCATATAAAATAACCCCGTCCAAAACAGTTTATTTGCGTATTGCGAACAATCTGTCAACGAAACTTTAACACTTATTATTTTCAGTGCATTTATGCAGAGCTTAATAAAGAATTGACTGAGCAAACACGACGACTATTCGTAGAGGATAAATGTGACGACGGTTAAAGCAACTAATGTGCGCTACGCCGCTAGCTCACTTAAATGTACAGCAATAGCAACGATAATTTATACGTTCGCTTGGAGACTGCTGGACGGCGCTGTAACTTATTTATTTCTGTGTGAGCGGGTGTGTGTGTGCACCCATTGACGGATGCGCACTACTACCACTCAGCTTCTTTGACCTGCTCTCTCTCTTTCGTGGTCAACCCTACATAACTTAAACCACCCAACTCTTTGGTATTTCATGTTAGTCTCGAGTTCATTGCTCGTTTAATTAATAGCATCCGCTATAGCAGCACCGTATTTTCGGTCCGCGCCATTTTTAATTTTATGTTGTTATTTTTATTTATTACGGCGAACTCAACCTAGGACAACCAGCTAACATTAACTACCGCCACAAGCTTCCTACTCAACCAACTTGGTTGTATTTTCCGTTGCTGGGACGTAAGTGTGAATCACTTTATTATGAAGTTCTTCAATGTTAGCTGCTATGTAGCCATGCCTCCTGCTTCGCATCGGTAGCACCAGTTTCAACGTCGCTTCATTATTAATCGATCAAATTTGTGTACGCAGTGCTTACTCTGCTACTCCTACTTTATATGTACATATATATATATAGAAAGTTTTCATTGGCAGCCGTTCCGCATCAGAGCAAATTTTCGCAAATAAATCGCTTGAAATAGCGAAAAAAAGAAACACCATTATTTTGGTTGTTCTGTGCTACGCTGCGCTGCTTGAAGTTTGGTAGCAGCTGGCTTGAAACTGTGCTACGTGACAGTGTATTGTATAAAAATTGCATCAATGTGCGTTGTGTGCTATTCAGCAGCGTGCCGCTGCCGGTGGGTCGGTAGGTGGGTGGTCGTTCGATTTAACGGTAGTGAGCTGTTAAGAATCCTTCCCGCAGCAAAATCATTAACATATTTTACGCATGACGCAACTGGCAGTCGAAACAACAACATAAATAACAACAACGGCAAATTTGCTTAGCTATAAAAATATAAACAACAATAAGGAGCAAAGCAAGAGCTACAACAACAGCAAGCTATGTATGAAGGATGAATCCTTGCGGAACAATGTGCTTTTAGCTTAAGAAAGTGTTCATACGTTAAAGTAGCTTAAAAAGTTAACCATGAAAAAGAACAATGCGTGACGCAAACATATGAGTTCAGATCTGCTTATAACAACTGTGCAAAATGTAGATAAAGATGCTATTGCAAGCTGTTGTTAGGAGTGATGAGGGGGGTAGAGAAAGTAAATGATAGGATTTTTAGCTAATGCAAATTCAGCTGCTGGCGGATTTAAGCGGCTCTAAGAAGAGGAAAATATTTTTATAAAATAGTACTACTTTGAGACTTACTAATATGGAATTTATTATGTATAGGTATGATTATATGATTATATCAGGCCCGTAGCGAGGATATACCTAAGAGGAGAGTGGCAGGGGGGAGGGGGGCTTCGATAAAAAATCTATCAGTAGATACCAGTAATAACTGAAAGAAAGGATATGCAAATTTTAAGAAAATCCGTTTTCTTTTAAGACTATTTGTGAATATGCCTGTTTTTAAGTGACCATAAGAGAGAGGCGAAGAGTTTATTAAATTTTTTTGTTTACAAATCAATTTTGAGTACTTTTGAGTTAAAAAATGGTCCAAATTGGGAATTTTTAATTTCTTTTAAAAAGTATTATTCCAAAAATTAGCACAAAAAGTAAAAAGGTCTGTGGCAAAATTTTACTAATTCAACAATATTAATGTGAACGGTAAAACTAGGTTGGATTCCTTGCAGTTTATTAAAATCAAAATTAAAATCAGCTATGAAAAATGCAAACATTTTTTAACAAGTTCAGCTGGTGAAGCTGTATTCACAACTTTTATGAACATTTCATATAAACGGGAGAACAAAAAAATTGTAGTCTTTACAGTTGGTTGGATAGCTTTCTGGCTATCTTAAGCTTTTATTGATCCCCAGCTTGTGTACAACTACTTGAACCTGTGTGTACCATAGATCGAGTTATCGTTAAGTGCTAAAATATTACTGTTCTTGAAAACGATTTCGACAATTTAAATAAATTCAAAAGAAAATATTTTAAAATCTTTGAAAATTTAATAGTTTCATTTTCTCATGATTCAATTCCAATAACAATTACTATATAAATTTTTTTTTAATCAAATTTTTTGAACAAAGGAATCGACTCCGAAAAAAATCATATTTAAATTGCATGAAAGATAATTTGCTTGAAAGATGCCTTGGATCTGAAACTCAGAATTCCAATGAGTCCTACAATTCTGTTCTTTGGTCACTTTCGCCCAAACACATCAACTCAGGCGCACGCACCATCGAAGTGGCCAATTTCATTGCAACGTGCCTCTTCAACGACGGTTTTATACCCATACTTAAAATTATGGGTTTGATGGGTATTGCGATTGGCAAAAACGCATACGAATACGCACTATCTCGCAATGAAGACAGATTGAACCGATCAGAGACTCGAGCTGCGGCATCATCAAAAGCTGGCAGAACGGCTAGCAGAGCAGAGAGGGCAGCAGAAAGCAGTTTCTACGAAAAAGAGGAAGGTGGCCTGTATGGAGCTGGCATCGCCGACTAATATTTGTAAGTAAAAATTGTCAGCTCTTTAAAACTGCATTTAAACATTTTTGATTTTTTTTTTTTTCCCAAAAAAATTACTTCAAACATTAAACGCGTTTATCTCGAACCCACGTTTTTCGAACTGGCGGCCATAATATCTCCAGTTCAACTGAACCGATTTTCATGAAACATAGTGGAATCGACGCAGAATTGTCACTTTTTTCGGGTGAACCTCGACCATAATTTTAAAAAATTTTGTACTCTTTTTTTTTTACACTAAACTAAAAAAAAAAAACCCGAAATTGAAATTTTTTTTTGAATGGCCGCCATTTTGTCAAAAAAAATCACAAAATTAAGCTTGAGGTTCACCCGAGAATTACATCTATACTGATTATCACCCCGTTTTTTTTTTCATTTCAGACGCTCCGGAGACCCGGAATCGTGGCCGTCGTGACGACACCTTTTTTTTTCACCACCAACTTTGAAGTCTCATTACTTTTTGAACAGCCCACGTATCGAGGCAAAAAAAATTTTTTTATTTACCTTGAACCTTTTGTAATACAATAAATGAAAAAAGTTTTCAATTATTCTTTGCGTTTTCAAATAAGAATTTTTTTAAAAAGGGTCCAAAAAACGGGTTTTGAATGAGAAGACCGCCTTAATATTAAAATAATTACTCAGCTAGATAAATTTTTATAAAAAGAATGAAACAGTAACTTTTTTTGGATATTTAAGAATTTAATCGGGCGTGCATTTAGATTTAAATTATTTGCAAACTAAAAACACTAAAAACAAAATTTTTAGACTTCCAAATTGTTTTTTAATTTTTTTAATATGATAAAAATAATTTTAAAACTACTGAAGTTTAAAAAACTGTAATTGTTATTTTTTTTTATGAAAATTTTGGTAACATGATTAAAAAATCATCAAATCACTATAGAATTGAACTGTATAAAATGTTTTACAAAAATATTTTCTATTGAGAATTTTTTTTTTTTCGAAAAAAAGCGTATTTAGATTTAAGGTGATTTTCCGAAACCTGTTATTTAGAAAAACCTATTATTTGGAAAGAAATTTAAGCTGCCTTATATACCAAGGAAACAACAAAATAAAATAGTCAAACTTTTTAATCATTCGCTTTACGTGAAATACTCCATAATGTGTTGAATTTTGTGGTTCATGTATTTTTTACACTTTTAAAAATGGAAAAAACCACTCAAATGAATGCTTTTTCAAAAGTTTTGGGTCTAATAAGCTTACTCAGCAAACCACAGTTGACGACTTTGTCGAAATTCCGACGAATTCATAACTATTTCGAGCTGTCTTAGAGAAATCGTTACAATTCCGTTACTCAAATAACGGAACAGTTTCACTTTTAATACGAATTAATAAAGAGTTTCATTTTGCGACTGTTTGTTAAACATATTGAAATGCAAACAGAATAAACTTTCCTTTCTTTCGAACTGTCTGAACGAAATCGTAACTTTTTTGTAACATTTTCGTTAAGACTCGTTACGAAATCGTTACGAAGTCGTGTCAACCGCTTCTTATGATATTCCTTCAGAAAAACGAATTCATACGATTTCGTTACTAATATTTCGAAATCCGATTTCGTTGCGAAATCGTAAGGAAAATCCTATGAAGGGGTTGACACAACTTCGTAACGAAATATCATAACGATTTCGTAACGAGCCCTTACTAAAATGTTACAAAAAAGTTACGATTTCGTTCAGACAGTTCGAAAGAAAGGAAATTTTACTCTGCTAGCATATTAATATGTCGTACAAACAGCCGCATATCGAAATCTATATATAATAAAATTGTAAGAAAAAAAAATCTGTACATTAAATATTTTTTTGAAATTCTTTTTGCGATGGACGTTTTGAATGCCGCTGAGCCCGAAAATCGCATTTTTTAAATTTTTGTCTGTCTGTCTGTCTGTCTGTCTGTCTGTCTGTCTGTCTGTCTGTTAAAGCATCACGCGAAAACCACTGGATGGATTGAAATGAAACTTGGGATCTAGGTTCCTTATATCCCCGGTCATAACATAGGCTACTTTTTATCCAGTAAAAATGGTTGGACCCGGTAGGGGGCGCTGCGATCGAATTCCAGGCATTCGTTTTTTCAGCTTATCTCCGAAACCGTTCATCCGATTTGCATGAAAATCCGTATGTAGACATAGATCCGTTCTCGGATACGATGAGTTTTTTTGACTTATCGACACCGAGATACGAACACCAGAGGGCGCTGTAGTACAAATCTCTTAAGAATTCGTGAAAAAGTAGAAAGCCGCTCATCCGATTTGGATGAAAAATTTTACTAAAGGATTTTCGTGTAGGGCAACTGTTTTGGCGTTATCTCTTTTGCTCTGTTTCGAAAACTAGAGGGCGGAGTTTTACAATTTGTACGTGTGCATGTTATTAAACTGTTCCTAAACGGCTGCACCGATTTTGATGAAATTTTTTGTGTGTGTTTAAGTGGATCCCTGGATGTTTCAGATTCGCAATTGGACCCGGTAGGTGGCGCTGTGATACAAATGTTTTAAAAATATCGAAAAACTCCTAGCTGTACATACGATTTGCGTGAACATTTGTACTAGGAGTTTTCGGATATGGTGGGTATCCTTGGACTTTTTTTTCTGCGCTATCTTAAACACCAGAAGGTGCTGTAGTACAAATAACTTAAGAAATCGTGAGACACTCAAAAACCGCTCATCCGATTTAGATAAAAATGTGTATTTCGGATATATAGGACTTGATTATCGAGTATGGAAAGGGCTTTGCGTTATTTTTTTATTCTATCTTTAAAACCGGAGGGAGCTGTTGTACAAATACTGCAAAAAACTTAAAACAACTCATCCGATAAGTATAATTTTTATAAGTGATTTTCGGGTGCGGTGCGTCTTTTGGCGCTATGTATTTTGCTATATCTTGAACCCCAGATGGCGCTGTAGTACAAAAACAAACAAAAGTTTTTTCAAATCGACTAATAAAATTAAAAATTATTTATATCAACTCCCGAGCTAAGCCGGGTATTCAGCTAGTTTTATATAAATTCGCATAAAAAGTCAAATTGTTCCGATATTTGCGTAACGAAATCGTACTGATTTCTTTAAGACAGCTCGAAATAGTTACGAATTAGTCAGAATTTCGACATAGTCGTCAACTATGGTTTGCTGGGTAGATATGGCATAAAAAATGCCAATCTAATTTTCTTCAATTTACAAAATTATATTCGTTCTAGGTATAATTTCATATATATATTTTACTGGATATCAGGGACTTTTTGAGCATTAAAACTGATTTTTAATATACAAGCTCCTTGGAGATGAGTTCCAATAAAATGATTAGGAACTTATAAGCAAAATTAATCTTTCACTTGGCCAAAAAAATTGTTCAATAATTAAGTGAAGTTTTCAAGAAAATTAACATCATTGTCACAACTTATCTAAAAAAAAAAAATCACATTTTGAATTTAATAGTCTCATTTGTGTTATTTCTTTATACATTCAGGACCCTAGGGGGTTTTAGGTGTTCAACCCCCTCGCCCCCCCTCTCCCCTTGTCTACGGACTTGCCATTTATATTGCGTTGATTTCGATAAACATTTCTCTTTATAGTCATTTTTAGGTTCTTGTTTTATTTTTAGGTCTTGATGTTGTCTGAGAGTTACCACACCTTGTTGCTGAATCCCATCAATATATTTTGTATATATAATATATAATATATAATTTGGATTGGTAAGATAATAATTTGGTCAATCAAATTGATATTACGGATACGAGAGCATATAGATCCATTGCATATAGATTCAAATTAGTTGAAATAAGATTGCCGAGTCCATATAAATCTTAATAAGTCTATCAATGAGAGATCTACGAGTTTTTTCAGTTCTCTGTAATTTGCTTTTCATTATATCAACGTTGTTGTAGATATCAAGTGAAATGTATTTGCACAGTAGATGTTTGTTGTTTTCTATTACTTCCTCGAATATCTGGATGTGGGATGCCAAGGTGATTGTGGCAATAGGCGTAAGGCCCCCTACTAAGAGGTGCGTTTGATTTTAACTGATCGATAGACTGATTGACTCTATCAAACCAAGCGATATTTGTAATAGTCTAGCTTCATTGTCTATACGTTTCCCAATTTTCACAATAGTTCATTAATACAGAATGTGGAAAGTACAAAAATCTCTCTACCGTCTACAGTTGCACTTAGTTCTGTGTTGCAATAACTTTCGATAACGATTTTTGGTTGTTTTAATTGTTTGCACAAAATAGCTTAAAACTATTTTCAGCTCATTACTTGTTGGCTTTTTCAAAATTTATATTTATGGGTTTTTCAGGATTTTTTTTTGTAAAAGTACTCAAACTCGAAATTTCCAAAGAGGCATACATCTAGCAAAAAAGTTCGTAAATACCAAATTATTCAATGTAATCGCACCATTACATACATTTGTATCTGTATTAAGTATAGTTTTAAAAAATATTTTCATGACATTTCACTGCATTTTTTTAAAATATGGACTCTTGCGTTTTTTTAATACAACAACAAAAAAACTAAATTTTTTTCCAAAATTAAAAATCATAACACTGGTAATTTGAGCCCATTTTCCATGTTTGATAACTCATTTTAAAGAAACACTAAATTAAAAACGAAGTTCGCACCAGTTTTTGGAAAATCTGAGCTTTAAAAATGTACTTGGGATTTTTTTAAGTACCAATTTTTTTTCTTGAAAATTTCACAGTTTACCTCTGTCATGCTAGTGCTATGGTCAATAATCGGGTACCCAGGTAACTATTTCAAATTAGAAATGCTCGTATTTTTTTTTAAATGTGTCCCGCAATTGAGTGCAACTATTTACGGAAGTGAAAGGTTATGTCGAGCTGAGCAATAAATCGAATGGTAGGGGAGGAGGGGTCCATTTTCAAATTCTTAGGAGCTACAGGGTTAATTAATATTTCACGACTTTGATTCACGTTATTGTTTCTAGCAGAAAAACTAACTTACAAATTAAGTTTGTTAACAAATTTATTTTGATAGCTCATTTTAAAGGTAATGAAATCACTTTTCTAACGGTATATCAATAAACCCCACCAACTTAACCATTACCTAGCTGTGATCGTGTGAAGATGAAATCTATCGGTTGAAACTACCAAATTTCAACTTTGAGTGCAAGTTTCAGAGAATTTCGTGTAATAAATGAGATTTTTTTTTATTTAACAATTTTAAAATTTATTAAATTTTCTTTTCAATGACATAAAAAACATTAACATATCTTGAAAAATGAAAAAGTTGGCTGTACTAAAAAAATTATACTTATTTGAAAATAATGATAAATAATGACTTTACAATTATTTATGCAGAAGATAATATCATTGTTTTCTAATAAGTATAATTTTTTAGTACAGCCAACTTTTTTGCTCCGCTCGACATAACCTTTCAGCTCCTTAAATAGTTGCACTCAATTGCGGGACACCCTGTATATTTAAAACGGTTTGAAAGTTGTTACCTACGAGAGTCAATGACCCCGGTACCCTGGTATGTCCATACAATTTCTTTGTGTTTAGCTCTACAGTATACATTTTTGGCTACTATTTATTATTGAAAACAAGTTTTAATATTTTTTTTTTTATTTACTATTTGATAAAAGTCTTTATTTTTCTGTAGTTTTTATTTTTGAAAGTCTTTTTGATATATATATATATTCTCATTTTTAAAATATTTATGCACATACAAAACATTTTGATATGGTTTCGGTATGTTGGTCGCATATCGGCTTGCCACACACATTGCATGATTTTTTAGTTTTTCGCCTTATTTTTTCTGTTAGTGTGAGGCACAAGTACCATGAACCAACAACAGGTTTTCTTCCAGAATAAATTTTGATATTGCCGTTTTGATAGCAATTGCACTTTACGAGACATAATTACTTGCTGTTCCAACTATTCAACTTCAAATGATGCTGTAGCTCTCGATTGACAAAAATAAAAACGTTGCGACTTTTTTATTTGCGAAAGCAAACATACCTATCACAAAGGTTAAAGAGAGAGAGAGCTAAATATGCATCTCACTTTAACCTTTCTTATCATTTCAATCACTCCATAATGGGAATTTGTCGTTTTATCTACTTGCGGCTTATATTTGAAAGATCCTGTCAGGTCTCGTCAGATCTTGAACTGAAGCATATACTATTCTAATACTACGTTCACACTGAGAGCTAAATGCGCATTTAACGAAATGCGCATTAGTAATTAAGAATGCGTGGCCGTATGCTCCTTGTAGGAGTAAAAGAGACAAATATATACATTCGATTTTATAAATGCGCATTTAACTCTCAGTGTGAACGTAGTATAATTCTCATGAAATTGCTTTTAACATTTGTTAATTAAAACCAAATATGTGGACACATCCATACCTTAAAAAACAATAAAAGGATTTTGACAAATAATTAACACAACAATTTATTTTTCATTAAGTAAGCGAAGAAAATATATATTGGAGTTCCGGGGTACCCGGTTATTGACTAAAGTACCATATATTTTTTGGTTATTGACCGTAGGGTTATACTACGTTCACATTGAGAGCTAAATGCGCATTTACGAAATTGAATGTATATATTTGTCTCTTTTACTCTTACAAGGAGCATACGGCCACGCATTCTAAATTGCTAATGCGCAGTAGTATTAAGGAACAAAACTCCTGTGCGTAATTTGTTATTTCGAAAAAAAATAAGGACCACTCTAGTATATAGTTAAAATATGAATTTTTTTATTTTTACGGTTTTACTTACAAGTATGTATGCATAATAAGACTCGTTATGATACCAAAGGTTAATTTTATTTCCTCTCTATTTGAACCAGTTTGAGCTCGGTAGACCAAAGATTTCGAAAGGCCGTCCATGTCACTATAGAACCAGTTACCTAAATGAAGGTAGTGAGATCTAGCAAGCGCTGGACAAGTGCAGAGAAGGTGTGCTATAGATTCTTGCACCTCTTCGTCTGTGCAACTTTTACATGATACTTTGGGCATGATTACCTATAAGGCAATGCCCTGTTAAGACACCTATCATTGTACTGATTTGATTCTGTCTTACGCAAATCAGTTCTCTTGAGCGTCTTAAGGTTAGTGTTGGTCAATCCTTATGTTCTGTTTAGCATGTGCTTTCCTTTGTCCACCTTTTTTTTTTGGCTCTTTTTAAGTAGTTTGGATGTGGTCCAAACCAGTTATACCAGTACTTTTCTTGGTTCGTCGAAAGTTGTTTGGCAGTATCGGTGCTAGCGAGTGCATCTGCTTTGTTGTTTCCAGCATAAGGAGATTTGAAGCTGCACTGCCATCTCATTTAAAGATCTGCGGCAGCTGAGGACTGTTTTAGATGTTGTTTCAATAGATTCTAAGGCTTTCAAGGCGGCATTACTGGCAGATAGTATAGACGTTAAATATTAATGCAGGCGTCAAGCTCCCCGACTTTTAAAACCGACCAAAGTCAACATTTAACTAACTACGATGTATCAAACTATCCACCTTTTAGTATTTCAGTTGACAAAATTAACTTGTTTCTAAGTGGGACGATCAAGATACTACGATACTACGATACGATAAGATACGATACAAGATACTACGGCTTCGAGTCGTATTGAAGCTTATTTAAATATTTCTTTACAAAAAACTGTTATGAAGCTGAAGCAATACGAGTATAATGAATGCTTGTAACTTGCATGTATTTCTAGCAATGGTGGTTGTTGCTGTACAGGCGGTGTGTGATTTTAATATTATAACATTTAAATTTAGTTTTTATTAGAGCCCTGCATGAGTATGCTTTTTCGCCTCCCTGAATATATTCTCTTGCTATAGAATAAAAAATTTCCTCTACCCTTTTCTGCTTTGCTCATACCTGATCTTACACTCTCTTTGTTTTATTCAGATATAAGAATAGAAGAGAATTAGAGCACGATGCTTTACTAACAACAGCAGGTAGCAAATAAAGCAATAAAAAATAACATTAATATCAGTGTTCGTACCCTGAATATTTAGCGAATATTTTTTATTCGTTCGTTCATAGAACGAAAAGAATGTTTTTTGTATTGGGACCCAAAGAAGGGTGGTAGTTAGGGGGTAGGTGTGTTTGGGAGAAATGTTGAGGAGCAAAAAATAATAGGACCAGCTAATATATTTGACCGCTCTAGGAGTTCAGCTACGGTAGAAATAAACTATTTTCAGCAGGTTTTGTGTTTTTCGTATGGGGACCCAAAGAAGGGTGTCAGTAGAGGGTAAGTGTGTTCGGAAGCAATGTTAAGGGGCACAAAATAATAGGACCGACTCATATATTTGACCCCTCTAGGAGTTCAGCTATGGCCGATATAAACTATACACAAGTTAGACGTTAACTCATTACTATATTTTAAAATTTTCTTGCACTATTTTGCTAACAAAATTTTGGATTTCTTCTCCACTTTGGTTAACCAATTTAGAAAAAACTACCCAAACTTTACTCTTTCTTTTAACGTCTTTCGATACGAACTCGCTATTGGACAATTTTGCAGCCACTAAATTATTGCCTAATTCAATGTCACTTCTAGTTGGTTCATTTAAAGACTAAAGTTTTTTAAATAATAAAGAATTTAAATTTTTATAGCACTTTAAACAGGTTTTAATGTTACTATATTATATTTTTTATTAATATAAATGTGTTTTTATCTTAAATAAATGCATTTGATTGCATCTCTATCCAACATCAACCTGACTATGCAATACATAAAGCTTATTGCGGGGAAAAACCAACATATCTGATTCTTATTCAGGTCACTGTAGCAGATTCCTGAGTAGTCGTGTAGTTTATTAAGTACTCAGAGAAATAACTGAAACAACGCGTAGATCGCAAGCTCACCTCAGTGCAAAAGTGTATGAAAAGAGAACAGAGAACAAATAAAAAGTTATTCTCTTGCGCTACACGACCTGTTGCTACACGATCTGTTGTTTACATTTATTCGCCTGCAGCTTTGCTTGCAGTGACTGCTACAGCCTAGAATCAGGGTATATTCACTTGATATATATTCACGTGATATATTCATGCAGGGCTCTAGTTTTTACACAATTTACCATTTTTCCATCCACAATGTTTCCATTCCAATAGTATTTATTTATTTCAAAGAACTTTTGATATTTTGCAAGCTTGATTCTAAGCAGTTTGACACTTTTTGAATATGAATATGTAAGAATTTGAATATGTAATTTCTCAATTTTATATTAAATGAATCTGTAATAATTTAACCCCAAGTGAGTTTTATATGTATCACAAAAAAAAAAAAAAAAGTCAAACTCAAAGTCGAGTCAAAGAAACTGCGAAGAAGCTTCGCTTCTCTCGAGTGTCAAAGGATGTATCTCTTTTCACTAGTAAATTTTGACAGCAGAGTTCCATCAACGTGCCTATATTTATTCTCCCTAATTTTGAAATATTTTCTCCAATATATACTTTTGGTGTAGAAAAAAATTTCGAGATCAACCAGGCGTTGCGATGCTTTTCCTTGGTCACCCATTAACTCTCATGCGCATTTGGATGATAGGCTTTGAGTCACCGACCATTACCTTTTTCGTATGAAATTATATACATGTTTGTTCTCATTGCCTTTCCAGGGACACATTCTCCAGAAAAATCGTATTCCTCCCTGAAATAAATCCCATTACGGAAATTAGACATCGATCATCGTTTTTTAAACTCCATTTTTGAGTTTTGACCCAATAGTATACTATAACCATAAGTTGAAAGCTGGTTGAAATATACGATATTGACCTGCTTTAAAACCTAACATGCATGTCAACATTGTAGCTGTACTCTCTGTTAAGGATCAAAATCAAATGTCTTCAAGTGACCGCCAACTGCAACGATGTATAATAAAAAATGCTTTTGATGCCTCACTCGTTTACCTCGATATGTCTTCTTTTAAATATTCCGGCCTATTTTCAGAGCAGTATGCAGTTGATATTGATTGATGGCGTTAATTAAGCCGGCTGTATTTTTTTAATGAAAATGTCAGTATTTGGCAAATACTAAGAGAAATGCTGCTGCTGCTGAACATGAATGTCACGACTTGAAAGAAAATTACTTTCTGTCCGGGGCAACGTTAATTTACCGGCCCCAAGCCCTACTCTACGCTACTTTAAACGGCAGACTATTGCTGTGCTAACCGATGAGAGAGTGAGAGAGAGTGTGAGAGGGAGGAAGTGAGTGTCAGGAAGAGAGGGAAAAAGCAAGTGATTCAGCGTTAAAAAAGAGCAGGGTGGCAGTCACTGAGTGAACTTGCAAAGTAGTGCTGGAATTTGACAATTTAAGCCGATTCATTAAAAATTTCGAGTGCTTTTTTCTTCTCGCACTCCCTTGGCAATTTATTCCTTTTCTTTTTTTTTTTGCCTCTTGAACTACTACAATTTTTTTCGCTTATAGAGCAATTTAACATACTTTTTATGACTGTTGATGTTATTGTCTGTAGTTGTTTTTTATGTGTTTTTTTTTTTGTTTTTTTTTATGTTTTAAATTAAGAAATAAAGCAAATAATAAAATAAAATTAAACGCAAATAAAAAGAATATGTCTGACAAAATGAATGAAAATAAAAATGTAGGTAATGAGAATAAAAATAAAAACAACGCAAATAAATGAAATTATATACAAAAGCATTGCAAGTGAGGGACATACAGGAAGGGAAGTTAATAAGAACGAGTGAAAATGAGTGAGATTTTGTGCGTAAGTGAGTGAGAGCGAGCAATAAAGGGAGCCTCATATGTCATTAATGCATTCGCTTTTGCCAACATGTCAACTGCGTGAGCGATATACAGACTGTCAGGGCTGCAAATGAGCCTCAGAGCTGCTACTGTTGCTTATTATTAACATGTTTATTTGCCATAGTGTGCGTGTGTGTGCACGTGTGTGTGTGCTTGTGTGTTTGCGTGTCTGTGTGTCCTGGGAATAGCCTCTGTCACAAACTGTCAGCTCAACAAAGCTGAGGTTTCTTTGACTTGCTGTCACCTCCTCCTCCTTCTCCTCCTAAAGCTTTCTTTAGTTGTTCTTAATTGAATTTATTAAATAATAAAATTCATTCCCATTAAGCTAGTCACCCATGCCGCCAGCTAGCCTTGGCTAACCTCATGTTATGTACTGTTGGAGTAAAACTTGGACGATCCAATTTAGTAAACTCTCAAACCGCCCATTTACGCCTGCAGGTGGCTAGGCAACACTGACAAAGTGCGTCTTAATCATATTTCCGTATTGCCATTTATTTTGAACATAATTGAATTTGGCTTGAGGTCCAGCTTGTTTAACGTCTTCATCGTCCTCTTTCTAGCTGCTCGTAACTGTCTGTTACAACTTGCATACGCAAAGCTCAACGTCATTGCGTCCACCAGGTAACCCAGTCCTGATGACGTGGCTTGAAAAAAAAAATGCTAAGCTGGAATTGAAGTGGGTGAGTCGCAGAATTGACGAGTGTGCTGTAGTGTGCCTTGGAAGCAAAGTGACACAAAGTGTTTCGCATGCCAAGCATACTAAATTGAATTGTGTGCGTTATTGTCATATAAAGTAAGTGTAGTAAAAATTAATGGAGTAGTAGTAGTGGAAGTTTACTCGTAGTAGTAAAACTTTCTGTTGTGCTTTTAGTATGCAGTGCTGTGAGCAGTTGAAAGTTTCTCCCACTCTATATACGTTGTTTTAGCTTGGCAGCAACTGTCGCTTGTTTGATATATTGTGCTGACAATTTGTTTTTTTTTTTGCACCCAACGTTCCTAAAAGCATCGCCTGTCACTCCCCCTACTTGTGAGAACTTGCGACCAGGTTGTTTAATATTTTAACAGCAACAGCGACTTCATCTTAAGTCGTGTCGTGCCGCACGTTGCAGCCAGCGGATATACATGCATACACCAATACGCGCACACACACACACATATATGGACACTAACATTGTACAGCTCAGGTAGCTGCTACTAGCTGCCACTTAAACAAGAAAATTCGATTTAGCTGCAGCAAGATACGAAAAACTAATACAATACAAATGAGTGTCGCTTTTGAGTTGAAACATCAACCCATTGTTAGCTCAAGCTAACATATCCAACCCCCTGCACTAAGCAACAGTATGCTTAACCATTATGCCTTGCTCTCACCCAAGCTAAGCATTATTTATAGCGTAACGAAATTTCGTATTTCGCGAAATCCTTGGCTGATTTTTTACTCTTATTTTATTTATCTACTACTTTTCTTCACTAGCTGCTTTCTCGACACACACCGCTTGGCTCACTCAGCTCGATTTGGAAATACTGCAGCTATTTGCTGAAAATCCGCTTTTGTAAAAATATTTTCATGGCGTGCTTTCAATTTAAAGCTTATTCTTTTTCTTTATTCCTTTTTGTCTTCTACTTAGCTACCTCGTTTTTTCGTATTTCCCTAGAAAGCAGCATGCAGCATTTTGTTATTGTGCTTGCCTAAAACCTGAAATAATCTGCGACTTAATAAGTAGTATGTGCAGCGCAACAAAATTGCAACAAAGCAAACACTGGCTGGCTGGTTTAATGCAACGCTGTTGTTTGGGAGAGCGAATGAGTGAGTGAGAGTTAGAATGTGGCGGCCATTGCAATTTCTTTGCATACTGAATGGCGTCAGCAAAGTAGATAGATACTAGCAGAAGATGTGGCAGATGGAAAGAGATTACTTAAACTACAACAACAACAATAACAAGAACACCAACAAAAAAAGCAGCTAAGAAAATCTGCTTTGTGAACATGGGGATTAATTTGGATTTGCTTCCAAATCCTTAGTAACAACAAAATGTTGTGGAATTTCTTTTTTGTGCTTGCAAGAAAGTAGCAAATAATATCAAAATTAAAACAAGCAACTAGATGCAGAAAACAAAGTGCAATAAATTACTTTTAAAAAAAAAATTAAAGAGAAAACTATACTCTATGGTTTTGTAAAAAGTTTTTCGGATGAATCGAATTTTATATAAGCTTCGAAAATGCTGTGAGATACTTCGTCAACCTGCAATTTTTTAAAGTATAATTACAGGGCGATGAGTTGTAGCATGGAACAATGAAAAAAGGTAGCATCGCGGCTGATTGTACTTTTTTCTCAGCTATCATTATTGTCAAAATCAATACAAATAATTTTTTGTCACTTGTAAAACTGAGTCTAACAGAGTCTGCGCGTAGTGTTGTTTCTGCTTTTTTTTTTTTTTGACAGTTATGATAGTTGACTCTCAGCCGTTCGACTAAGAGCGATGTTATGCTGTCGCTCAAATCATCCCTGGTCACGGCACTTTTTACGCTCTTTTTTCGTTTGATGAACTCTGTGCTTAAAGTATGTTATGCTGATGGCCATATGATCCCCGAATATAAGTACAATTCTTAGTACTTTTAGTACTTTATCCGAAAAAAGCATCATCGTTGATCATGGTTGAGTGTTGCTTAATAGCAGGTTTTATTACTGCTTTCATACAATTCGTACTAAAAATGTACTATTTTAATGCTAACACACAAATGTTGTGAATAATTCCACACATATTTTTGTTGAATAATTTGATGACCGTAGTGGGCAAAATTTACTCTCTCGCGCTCGCTCTCAAATTTTTCATTTACATTAGGTGTGTTTCCGTACTCATACTGTGTAACTTGTGGGACACTCTTTTCTGTTTCCGTACTTTCTGTGCTGAAAATGGGAGAAGAAGAACAAGCATAAAACCGCTCTCTTGAGCACACAAAGTGCACAGAGAGTGCTAGAACTCAAGACTCCGAGTAAAGTAAGAACAAGCATCAAGAAGAACAAGCATCAACTTCACAACCAAATTTATGATAATTTTAATTGGCGCAATTTACGTTTGACATGTCTGCTGTCAAAATCAGCTTTTGTGGTTGAAACTTACTAGAAGCTGTTTCCGTACTTTTGCAACTATTCTCACATTTCATTTTTACTCTCTCAGTTTGAACTTACACAAATCTTACACAGTGTAGAGTACGGAAACACACCTATTGAAACAACAACAATGCTTGGCCGTGCCGTGCCTATGCCCCCGCTAGCATAACATAGTAGGTGGTCACACATCAGTCAAATGATTGAAGTATATCGCGATTTTTTACTCTCTTTAACTCTCTCTGAAAATTTTGATTGACGCTTGCTCACACACGATTTTTTGATTGAAGCATGATACAATGATAAGGTAGGGCCGTTTCGCTGAGTGCTCTCTCGCGTCAACGGAGAGTGGATAGTGAGAAGCAACATATATGTCAAAACGACGAATTTTGTAGAAATTGCAAATGAAGAAAATATTTTATGTTTCCAATTTGCAAACAGTGCGGTCGCGGGTGTTAAATTTGTCCTAATTTAAGTGAAAATATTAGAAAAAAAGTGTAGTAAAAACTATAAAATGTGAAAGAAGTCTTAAAATTGCAAAAAAAAAACCTGTAACAGTTTTAACGTAAAAACAACTGCGAACGTGAGTATAAAGAAATTCGCGATGAAGAGCTGATTTTGACATCAATGTAGCTTTATTCTGCTTTCTTCTCCATTCCTCTCCGAGTCGACCCTACCTTATAATTCTGCCATGGATTGAAGCTCCGACGCGGGCATTTGTTACTTTTCTGCTACCTACTATTTTGTGAATTCATATCGTGCTGTGTTCATCTTTCTTTTATTAAGTTGTTTTGTGTGCATAGTAATTTTACAAAATGGAAAACAATAGCGGAAATATAGTTGATATTTAATGATTAAAATTGATCACATTAGATTATCAATACGCCGGAAAATATACCTATTTGAATAACCATCGGATGCACGTCATAAGAAAAAATAATAGAATTAATGAAATTAATGCAGAAACCGAAAAAACTACACCTCTTTTTCTCTTCAAAAAACTACCTTTGTTTCCAGTTAACTACTTTTCTTGATATAATTCCTTACTAAAAAGCAGACAAGTATAATAATGCAACCCTTTGACTGATTGATGCAGGTCTGGCGCTCAATCATTCATTTTCGCTCTGATATAAAGTTCATTTTTTTTTTTTTTTACATAGGAAAGCAACTACAAATTTTGATTGATTCAAACATTTGACTGACGTATGAACACCTCCATAGCCCTCACTTCATTTATTCTACCATGAGTTGTAGACTATCTGTAGCAGTAGTGGGCAAATTTAAAAGTGAGACTGTATTGGTGAGAGAAAGAAGCTGCACAGAAAAAGTTTTGTACTTCAAATCGTTCATTTACATCAGTGCTATAGTGTAAGCATATTGGAAGAAATATGCATTCGTTTAGTTTTTTTTTAATAGCCGAGTCAAGAAACAAGCCTATTTCTTCAACACGACTATTTATGGTTCTGGGTGACAAGGCAACAGACTCCATAATTGCATTCGAATCACTATCGAGTCTTTACAAAATTTTAATAAAAAATTTGTTTATGAATATACCCTCTGAAAATGGTCTCTCCCCTGCTTTGCTATTTCTACACTTATAAGAGTCGATATTGACAATTTTAGCTGTTTCAAATGTTCGGCTGTATTTTTATCTTTTTTATCAGTTCAGGAACCGTCAATCCACAAATTTTTTTTTTCTCTACAAAAAGCTTTTTCCTTTGTAACCCCACAATAAATTCAAAGTCCTTATCCTATATCCTCCGAAACAATGCTGTTTCATCATTGCTTGTTTGTCGAATGAGCGAAAGAGCATAAGAATACGTGTTACTCATGGGTGTTACTCATCTTCATGGGTGCCGACTAAAGCTCTGCATAGAACCATCCAAGCATACTATTTATGTGTTGTTATTTTTTCTTATATCTACTTGTATCGGTTTCGCTCTCTAAGCATTGAGTATTCATGGAATATTTCTCTTTTCCATAACGATAGAACATGTATGAGAGAGTAAAATTATCCAGCAGCAATAATACTAGTTTGAGAACATACGCAACAAACAGATATATCGGTAATATTGTTATCTCTACTTGGAATATCTGGATAAGTGACTTCAAAAGCATAAATAATAAAGAGCAACTTATTTCAATAAAAAAATAAAAGAAGCACTTCATAGAAGTGCAATGCATTCAAGTTTTTAATTTATTTCATATATAAAATAAACATAACAAAGGCATTTTTTTCGATATCTTAATGCAAATTAAAATTAATTAATTAAAAATTAATAAATGTTGCACAAGTACCAAATATTGATTCACAGAATCCATATCCATTATACCATTATTTTTGTTTTAGTAGAATAGAAAAAGTAAAAGCACGAGATTAACACAAAGAGAACTATCTGGAATATCCATTTTGAATGGATATATCCATTTAAAAAAGAGTTAAAACAGTTACTCTGCTTAGTGGAGCCGATAAAGAGAAAAAAGCTTACAATACAATGAGAGCAAGAGAAAGAGATGATACACTCTCTGCTCAATCCAAAACATGTAAGCAAGAGTTAAGCTTTACTCGTTGTTGTATTTGTACGAATAATATCAAGTTTTTACGTGTATTATCTGTTTGTAGAAGTATAATGGATGGTTCTCTGCAGATCTTTAGTGCCGACTACTGTTCTATAGCTTTTACTTAGCACTGTATGATATTGACCACATTCAGCGGAGTCAACTGTTGTGAACTTTTATGGTAGCGATACTTTAGTGAGCAATGTTTTTCTCTGAATGTGTTGTTACTCTAAGCTTCAGAAAAATGACCAAAGCTTAAAGTTTCTAGTCAAATAGTCAAAAAAAGAAAAAAATATATTTATCTCAATATTTCACCATTCATTCTCTAACGCTCAGTAAATTTCAAGCTTCCAGGTGTGCGAATGCTTTCGCATTGATCAATCGAAGTCATTTTCTGAAAAATAGAAGTTTCTGAGGTGTGCCAGTTAAAGGTATCAGTACTCAACAGTTGTGTTCATCTAACATAGAGTTTTCGCTCGATTAAAAGGCATCCGCTACCTGATCAGTTTTAGTGTGCACTCAAATAATTTTACCATTCAGCGAATATTTACACAGCTGTTGACTCCGCTGAATGTGGCCATTGTTTATCATTTCCCATGATCATTCACCATCAATGACTCAGACACTGACGAAAGCCATGGTCTAATCAAAAAAGGTAATTGCGAATTTCTCATTTCATGGTAAAATTAACAAGGTGAACGTGACAATCACATATTTTGCGATGCTTGTCAAAAAATGGTGACTGAGAGGGGCAAACTGTAGAAAAGCGTTTGGTTTAATTAAGATTGTTTGGAAACTTAGGCTTAAAATTTACCATCAGCTGTTTTCAAATTCGAGCTCACCTTGTTTCTTGCATTTTAACTGTCGAACCATTCAAATTAAAGCTCTGCAAAGAACGATCCAAGCACACTTTGGGCCTATTTCGCTCGCCAAGCACTGAGCGTGAATGGAATAACAGGCATGATAGAGTGAATGAGAGAGTGATCTCAAAAAAATACGATATTTTTGATACGATACGATACACAGAGGGATCGCTTCATACATTTCTTGGAAAAAAATAGAAGGCGTGGTCCTATGATAATGAAATTTTGAATTTGGAAAAATTTGCGAAATTTATACCGATAAGTCAATGGAAACGCCTACCTCCAAAGTGAACTTTTTATTAACCCCTTCCCCCTTGTTTTTTATAATTCCTTTATTCACTACTTTCTAATTGCCATCACTTTGGTTTTAATAACAGTCATTAAACAAATTAAAACCTAAAAGTATGCACCATTTTTTTTATTTGCATTATTAATTTGCATTGCTAATTTGTATTGAAATTCTTGTGACCTATGTTCGAATTTTTAAAAACTTTGTTTGGCGGCTGTAAATATGTACCAACTTCTTTAACATATATTTAAAGAAGAAATTCCCAGATTTCCTAATATCATAATGAGACGACTGAGGTAAACCGAGCTTAATTTATATTTTCCATAGAAAATTGAAAAAAAATTTGTATGGACCAATTTTGATTATCTGACAACTTTTAAAATATTCGTGTAATCTACAAAATTTTTTCATTAGAATAATGACAATAAGGTATACTTTTATAAGAAGTTAAAATAATTTGCTTGCAACAAAATTTTGTTTACTCAAATTCACTGCAAATTTGCATGGAAATTTAAATCAATTTTTGGCTCATATCCACTGACTCTTATCCTTTGACTTTGATTAATTTTTTCTAATAAAAGAAACTTAATTTTTGAAGAAAGCATTAATTGATGATTTTTCATAATTAAATATTTCTCTTTAAGACTGCATGACCACATTATAAAAATAGAGTGGTCGGAAAATTATTTATATCCGTCAAAATCCCACCGTGCGTACAAAAAATTTTGCTCTAAAATAAAATAGAGCTTAAAAAAAAAAATTTACAAGTTTCTTTTTTTCTTCGAAAAATTCCTGATGTTTTTACATCCGGTTGCCCTTCCGAATGCCCAAATGCCCTTAAACATATTAAAAAACACATTTCTAACATCAATATTTAGGATGAACTATTAAAAAAAAAAAAATTTCCACATATCATTATACCACTAAAATTTAACTTGATACTTCAAATATGGTACAATAAGAACCATGCCAAAAAAGTGACTACCATTCAATTTCAACAAAATAACAAAACCTGAACTACTTTCCGAGCCAATGAAAATTCTTGCTTAAAGATATTAAAGTAACTTTTAAGCTTTAGGCAATCATCATCATTTGGCTACAATCATGGGCATTACACCCTGCAATGTTCAGTGTACCGTAACGTAATGTTGTAACGCGATGCCATCTTGTACGTAGGTCGTGAGTGTCAACACGCTATGTGACTTTGACATAGATCACCTCTCGCATCGCAATGAGTATCACTAACACAGAAGGTAAGCAACAAGATGAAACCTAGACGCAGTTCCGCAGCTCACCACAGTTTCGCATTTTCACTTTACAATGCCTTGTTAGTCAGTTTGTTTTACTACCCTCCCCCTCCTCCCCTCCCCTCTTTCACACTGCCCCAAAAGTCAAACAGAGCAACATTGCAGGAAACTGACGCTTATAATTGAAACAAATGATGAGTGACATGAAACAGGATAACGCAGTTTAAGCCACTATTTCCGCTTGAGGTCGTTGGCAATTCAACAACAACATTGCTAAAGCATAAAGAAAAAAAAAAAAAAAAAACAAAAAAAAAATCAGCATGTCACTTGATGTCGTAGAGACTGGCGTTTGACGACATTGCTAATCAAGTTTTGTTACTTCTTGTCACAGGTGTACATAGTTTTTTGGTTTTTTTTGATTTTTGTGTACTGCTCTTTGCCGTTGTGATGTTGATGATAAAAAACGACATTCGATGTTGTCGAAAGTGCTAAAGGTTGGACTGTATCTGATGTTCATTGAGTGTGTTTCTATAGTATTTTGATCCAATATTGCCTTGATTGATGTTTAGCCAATGCAAATAAGTGAACAGTTCAAAGCATTCTTTATTAAAATCAATTTATTTTGGTTGACCTCGAACTATGGACGTTTGCTCCTTAATAAAGCCCAACAATTTTTTTTTCATTTTTTATTATAAATGTTATCCTATGACTAACTAGTTGTGTTGTAATAAATAACATTAGCAATAAAGTCACTTTAAGCCGTCAAATTATTGTTCATGAGTCTGGCAAGACGAAATAAATGATGAGTCATGAGCAACCAATGATTATTGCAAAATGAATGACGATTGATGACCTTTTGTTATAGATATATTTTTGTTTTTTTTTTTTTTTTTTTCTGAAAGTCATGACTAGCCGTCAGTCACTTGATTACAGATTTAAGCTGTTCAATTAGAGCTCAACCATGGCTCATGGGGCACTTTGATAAATCATTGATGACTGATTACTATAGCGAATAATGATTTCAGTTTATTTATAAGAACAATAAAGTTATTTAAGCAAAGAGCAATTGCTTTGAACTGTAAGAAACATATCATTTTTTATTTTTTATTGTTTAGTGATTTAGCAAAAATATATTAAATCCTTTTAAATTACATAAAAAAGCAGTGTGAGAGGAATATTTATGACTCTATCTTTATCTTCGGCATTGTTTGTGTTATTAAATAGTTTGCACTAGTTGCTATTTGCTGACTACAAAAATGTATTTCCTTCCTTAGAGCCTCATTTTATTAAAATTTTCCTTACTCTTGAATATATAGTATTTGACATTAGCAGCACAGTGTACATCCAGAACTGTCCGTTTTAATTAATGTTGCGCATATGAGTGCGCTACGCATACATTTGTGGTTTGTTTTGTGTGCTTTTTTACTTCTTTTACGCTTTAGATTCCAGTGATTTTTTTTTTTTTTTGCTTCTAGCGCCATTTATTTTGTAGTTATATGCATGTAGTCTTGCTTGTTGTTGTTGCTGTCATCCAGTGTCTCCACAATCAGTCATACGTGCAAATCATACAATCTTTGAGACTAACGCGAACACGCGCTAAAAGTTGGCTCAACTGCTGGCAACGAATGAACGAAGCGCGACGCTTATGTTTTCATCACTTTTATTGCTGGAATGAAGGGAAGGAATTTTTTGTTTCGTCCATTTTGTTTCTTTTTTTCTGTTTTTTGTTTTTGTGGTTTGGTTGGTTTTTCTTTTTTTTTTTTATTTTGTTCATATATGACCATGCTGCAGCGTAGTGTCCTGTCCTTTTGTCCTTCGTCCTGCTCAGTGTTACTCTTGCAATTAGTATGCCATTCGTTATGCAAAACATGTGTGACAGTTGCACTAACTCACCAGCAGTCGACGCTGTTCACTCACTTTTTAGTCAGTCACTTGCCAACACTCACACACACTCACTCACACAATTCTTCTCGTCAACTACTACTACTGCAGTTTTTCGCTAAAAGCATTCATGGACAATTTTTGTGGGTTGCCGTTTTGTGCGACGATCATTCAACCGTTCGTTCGCTGGTTTGCTTTACAAACACCACATCATGCAACTTATTACACAGCATTCAATCTACTCCAACCCACCTCTGAGCCAAATACACACACGCACACACACACAAACACATACAAACCAAGCTCTGTGTGAGCAACTCCTTTTCACTGTTTCTGCCTTTTGACAGAGTGACAAATTTTTTCAATTTAAAAAATGAAGTAGATTAGCGCTAAGAAGGAAGTAGTGGATAATTAATTGTGTACAGCAGATAAGAAAGATGATGAAAAATAAGCAAACTGAATAATAAGACAAGAGACAGAGCTTAAGCGAATTATTCATTGGTCACTAAGAAATTACAATGGGTAGCTTAAGTAGCCAAAGTTGAGATGATATTTTTGATGAAAATTTTGTAGGAGCAAAAAAAAAAAAAGCTGGGGCTATTCACAATATTAATGTTTAAATATAAATGACCACGAAATATATTTTTGCGGAGTACAGCTTAGTGTCTCTGTGAACCCTTAGGTTTTTAGAAAAACCGTTTTTGTTTTAATAAAAAAAAAAGTTACAACTTTCCTTAAAAACTTTTTAAAGTTTTTAAGCAAATTTTTTTAAGCTTTTATGCAAATTTTTTAAAGCTTTTAGCAAAGCTCTCTAAAGCTTTTAGAAGAGCTTCTAAAGTTTTTAGAAAAGCTTTCTAAAGATTTATGAAATTATTTCTAAAGCTTTTAGAAAAGCTTTCTAAAGAATTATGAAATTATTTCTAAAGCTTTTATAAAAGCTTTCTAAAGCTTTTGGAAAGCTTTCTAGAGCTTTTAGAAAAGCTTACCAAAGCTTTTTAAGAGCTCTTTAAAGCTGATATGAAAATTTTCTAAAGTATTTAGTAAAGCTTACTAAAACTTTTCGAAAAGCTTTCTCAAGCTTTTATAAAAGTTTTCTTGCTTATACGCTTATATGCAAAGCTTTCTAATGCTTACATGTAAAGCTTTCTAAAGCTTTTATATTAAACTTTCCAAAATTTTAAAGTTCTGGCCAAAGCTCTTTAATTTTTTTAAGAAAGTTTTTTCATGCTTCTTGGAATCCATGCAGCTTTTTGTAAAAGTTTTATATAAAAACTTTTTAGGGTTTTTGTTATTTAAGATCGGGTAAGCTTGAAAAGGTTTGATAATTTGGTAAATTCCTTGGAATGATATTGAAATCAATGAAACATTTCAAGCTCATTTAAAAAGCTTTTAGAGAACACATTTTTTATTAAGAGCACTACAAACTTTCAAAGAATATCGTTATTAAATCACTAAGAAGCAAAACAAAAATTTTGTATAAATGGCTTTGAGGAGAGAACTTATTTCAGTTTAGTCTCTCACATGATGAGCTTCGAAAAATTTCCTTAAATATGGCACCACTAAAAATTCAAAATTTAGCGTTTTATTTCTTTTTGGCTCAAAATTAAACAAGTCTTTTGATTGTTTTAATATAAAATTTATTTTAGCTTTCGGATATAAAAGCCTTTTAGAGAAAACTTATTTCAGTTGAGTCTCTTACATGAAAAGCTTCGAAAAATTTAATGATATTTGGCTATGGCACCACTAAAAATGCAAATTTTCGCTTTTAGTATCTTTTTGGCTCAAAATAAAACAAGTCTATTGATTGCCTTAATATAAAATTTATTTATGCTTTGGATTTTCTTAGGTAACATAACAATTATTTTTCTCAATACTCAATACTCAAAATCAATACTCAAAATGAAGCTACTAAATAAAAGCTAAAATACGCTGTTATTTCTCAAGCCTGGAAAATGTTTTTGTATATTTTAAGAGGAAGTCTATTTCAGTTTAAGTATTTTTATACACCACCACAATTGTTTTTTTTTTTTAGGATATCCTTATGAAACCGTTAAGCAGCCAAAATGTCATTTTGACATAAGACTACGTCTTACAGCGTACTTTCTATGGTCTTTTTGAAAATTTTTCCAAGCACATGCAACATTTTTGTTCACTTTTTGGGGTACTCCTTCAGCTTTTAATATTTATTGCAGACACATGAAATATATACCAACATATCAGTTATGTGGCGAATGAAACGAATATCTAATTTTGATTTTCGCCACTTCTTTAATAAAGTCACAAAAAAGCAAAATCTTAGAAGAATAATTATGCACGAAATACCTCAGTAGCTTTTTGTGTAGTTGCTATGGTTGTTGGTTTGGTTCGTGCCAAAATCGCGAACGCAACAGTGTGTCGTTTGTTGAAACGAATTATTTTTGTTTGTTGAAACGAATCAATCACAATTTGTATGGAAAATGTACATATATTGCTATAATTTTTTGTTAATCTTCACATATATCGTTACCAAAATGCACAAAGGCCTTAAACGACATTTTTGAAATTTTACAGGAGAAGCAAAAAACTCTGTGAAATCTAAAAAAAACAATTTCGTTAATTTATTTGATGCAGTTTAGGCATAAATATATAGTCAAATGTGATCCTTGAGAAAAAATTGAATATTCTGATTTGTCTCAAAATTATGCCATTTAGAGCTTTTGTGCAATCAAAATCGTGAAAAAATGGGTGTTAGGGCTTTTGGTTATAGTATGAAAAACGGGGTTTATTTCATTTTAAATTCATCTTAACATAGAAAAAGAAACAAAATTAACCGAAGTTACATTTAAAAAGAAGCAAGAATACAAAATTATTATAAAAATAGCAAAAGTCATTTCTTGGTGCATGGTACAATTGGTAAATTTTTGTAAAAACTTTGACAATCATAAGGTAATAAATTTTTGAGTTCTTGGAGATGGTCGTACTTCTTCTGCGATATAGGAAGTTGTTTCGCATGCAAAGGCTTGGGCTCAACTGCTTCGAAACGCTTTCTGGATTTTTGAGGAAGAGGTTCATATTCGGAAGTTATAAGTGTTTTATAAAATATTAGTCCTGATGCGTCGTACGCTAAGGCACGAAGCATGTTTACCGTCGGATCTCCAGCACATCTACCTGAAATAATTTTATTTTTTAAGTTTGTATTGAGTTTTATAATTTAATATTTTTCGCATACCTGGTCGAATCGAATCATACCGTTGCGGGATGCTTTCATAATCCAGAAAGTAATCAAATTGTAAATTATGAACTAGGAGTGGGCCGGGAGTCTTACGTGCTTCACGAATAAGCTCTTGAAATTGCGATGGTAGATGTATTTCTCTGTTTTTAATTTTTCGTTCTATTAGAGAGTGCGTGGAGTCACATTCCATTTGTGTATGTCCTTTGATTAAATATTTTTGTTCGATCGATATTTTACTCGCAACACAGAAGGAAAGCAAAGCGTTGGATAAAGTAGCATTGCGGTTTTGGTAGTTGCAGCCATCTGAATAAATGATAATATGATGAATTTCTGGTGATTTTGTGATGATATTTTTGAGGTGCTTAATAATTATCGTAGCAAAATTTGATGCTACAAGAGTTCCATTTGTTTCATCCCAAACATAGTTATCTGCTTTATGGGTAGCTACATTATATACTGTGAAATTATGCAGTTCAGTTCAGCGTTCAGTTGAGGGAGTAGTTTAACTGCTTGCATATCGACACAAAGTACCACACATAAACCAGAAAGAGCATTTGCGATATCATTGCCTTTCTCATCTCGCATTAACTCGATTTCTTCTCGATGTTTTTGATATGATTCTTGAGGTACATTCTTCGTTCTATAAGATACACAAAAATCACATTCATCTTTTTTTGGACGAAAAATAGAATAGTTGAGGTTTTTGAAAAGTTTAACAAAAACCGGATATGATAGCGCAATATTGGCGTTTTCTTTATCTGATTCGCATTCATCCACATAGAACTTGTAAAGCTCTTTATAGGACCTAAAGTTACCTTCAATGTATAATTTTTTGGTTTTTTTTCTGCAGTAATGGGATTCCATCATTGGGAGATTTTTTAACCAATTTTCTAAGTGAAAACGCTTTGCTTGATTCCTTTGTCCAGGAAGTGATAATCGCTTCAATTCAACTTGCACATTATTTCTTAATTCACTACTGAATTCAGTGCCATGTTGTCCAGTGTTATCTATCCAATTTCTTATCATTTTCTCTTTTACACCCAAAGTAGATAGAAATATTTGGCGACAGACTTGGAATCGAGTTTTATCATTTTGCAAGAAAAATTCCAAAGTTTTTGAGCGTTGAGAGTTTTCGGATCTACGTCGCTTTATTTCAATACAATTGATCAGACCACTTACGTACATTTTTTTCTGTTCCCAGGACATTTCCCAAAAGCAATCGAAAATTTCCTTGCGAATGCTTTCATTGAAGCTTGAACAGTTCCGTTTAGTACTTATTTTACAAAAATTCGAATGTTTAGTACTTATTTTACAAAAATTCGAATTACACGAAGGTCCTAGAGATCTGGCTGGTTTTTGGCAGTAACCTTCTCCGTTTTTTGATCTTCCAATGTACTGTTCGCCACGCATGCGTTTCTTCAGACATGTTTTACGTTCGTATTTACCTTCCATTACCTCAACTTTAGAATCTTCGAGGTGTTAAACACTGTACATTTAAAGCAAATATTGATGAAAATTTAACTTCACCCGAACCGTTCCAAAACTTAAATTATTTAATATTCAAATAAAAACGTAAAGTCAAGAACACAAAATCGTTGCCAACTAAAAATTTTACTGATCATCAAATGAAACAAGTGTTGCTAATGCATGAGCAAAGAAATTTGTGTTAGCTAGGGCTTTTGTGCATGCAACTCGTTGTTTTTTTTTGCGCAATGCTATGTTTTTGGAGAAAGGGCTTTTGTGTATTTGCTATAACAACGTTGTTTTTCACACCAGGGCCAAAAAATTTTGTGTGGATGTGTATTTCAGTATTGGCTATCAGAATTTGCAAAAAACCATTTTGAAAAAATTGTCGCTTAGGGCCTTTGTGCATTTTAGTAACGATATATAACTACTGAGCCAGTTTATAGCTAAAAAATTATATTACTACTACGCTGGCTTACATATGGAGCTACTAAGCATGGTCGTTATGCTTTGAAAATTCCATTTATTTTTCAAATTAATAAGTTCGAAATATTTATTATATTATTATTATATATGTTCCAAATGAAAAATTTATTTTGTTTACTAAACATCAATCTAAAATTTCAATCTAATTTTCATTTTCAATTAGATTAAAGATTTTTATTATTTCTTTACTGCAGAATAATAAATTCATATTTTTTTTCGAAATATATATTTCCCTTTACTAAATATAACATTGAATAACATCAATATTTTACCAACATTAAATTGAAAAAGTACAACAAATTCTTCATCAAATATATTTTTAAAAAAAAGTATACGTCTAAGCTTGCAATACCATCGAAAAAGTGTCTTTTTTAGGAAATCCTTATTAAACCGTTACCAAGCCAAAATGCCTTTTTTAATTTTGAAAATCGATCAGATAGAATAGCTTTAGGCTGATATGTATATTGCGACTGTACTTCCATAAAGAGCCTTGCATTTATTTCACTAGCGTTATAAGGCCACAAAGTAGCCTTAGCCTTAAAAAGAGCTTTTACTGTTTTTTCGTGAAATCCGAAAGCAAAAAGCCTTTTAAAAAAGTGATTTTTTGCAATATATATTTGCTCTTAAATATGACAGTTCTTTTTAGCACTGTTAAAAACGTTCATCACATCTTAAATGCTCAAAAAAGTTAAATGCAAGTTTTAATTATTTTTTTTTTTTTACAAAAACACCAACAATTTAATGACAAAGAGAAAAATTCGTAGTAAAACTACAACGTTTGTTGTTGAGCGTTAACCTCCCGACATGCTTTGAGCATGTTGTTTACTTTTGCTTCGCTTGTGTGTGTGTGTGTGTGTGTGCATTTAAAAAATGCTTCCGGTTTGCTTTATGCGCGCGTATTTGTATTTGTGCTTGTATTTGCAAGTGTGTGTGTGTGTGCCACTCTATGTGTTACTGTGTTGGTGCATGTTTTGTGCCAGTGTTGCTGCCAAAGTAAACATGGCTGAGCAATGCGCTCCATTTTGTTGATACAATTTCAAAAATGTTTTGCGCTTTAGAAAATTCCTATACATAAATCTATACATACTTGTATAAACACACAAACATATATATGTGTGTTTGTAGGTTTGTGATTTTGTTGTTTTTTGTAGTATTTTTTTTTTACTTTTGAGGTTGAATCGTTGCAATGCTGAGTCCCTTCGTTAGAATAGTAAGCGCAGTAAAGAAAATAAAAACAAAAAACATGACTTGCAAGTTTTCGCCTGCTCGACAGTTTTTTTCAGCACGCTGACCTACACGCTCCATACTTTGGTGGTTTTTCAATTTGTTTGCTGTTGTTTTTTTTCATTTTGTGTTTTTTCTACTTTTCTGCACTTTTTGCTGCACTTTTTTATGAACTCTCTCCAATGCGAATTTGAAAATGTTTACAAATAACTGTAGTTGTTTTTCCATGCTGCTAGTTATTGTTGTTGTTGTTGTTGTTGTTTTTGTGTTTTAATATCAAAGTTCTTCTAGCTGCTTGCGATATTGTTGGCGTTTATTTGCTTTTTTTTTGTTTACTTTTTGTTTTTTATGATTTTGTTTTTTAAGTTTGTGTGAGTTTTTGTGTCCTTTAAATTTATGTTGTACAAATAAATTGCAAGCATTGCATACAGCAGCAGCAACAATGAAGCAAAGAAAAAACATTATTCTATAAATAGCACCAAAAAAAAAACAACAACAACAATAATAATAACTTTCAAAACTGCATACAAGTGGATTTTGGTACTTTTTTGCGAGTTATTTTTTGTTGGCTTTGCGTTTTAATGAATTTTCTAAGCTGTTTCGTTGCCATTGTTGTTTTTCATAAAATGTTTGTTGTAATAAATGTTTTTTTCACCACCACTCCTAATATTCGACGCTTTGCCATTTTATGAGCTTTTAGCCACCACATGGTTCTACTTTTTTCAACCGCATTGTTTTCTAAATCCAACATGAAACAATATGTTTGAATTCGATATTGTTGAGCTTTTTGTTATGAACTTTTGAATGGCATACGTAGCTTAGAGCTAAGCTTTTGGCAGTGCTTTAGCTATGAAGCTTATATCAACAAATTTTACCGGACAGTTTTTTTATGCCTTAGCTAAATTACTCTGAAAAGTGACCAATAAAAGAGCACATACATATTTTTCATAAATATCCTTATGATAACAAAAGGCAAAGAATACCGGCGTGGAAATGTTTACATGTGATATTCGATTTTTCTAACATGCAATGAGATACTTTTTACAATTAAATATTTATTAATGAAAAATCAAATCTTTACCAAACGAATGTTTTATAATATTTTTATATATTTTGTAGATATTTGCTTGATACCAAAACGCGGTATATTTTGGAAAAACAATTTTTTTTTTAGTCGTGGAAGTTATTGGAAAAAAAAACAAAGCACAACTGCTTATTTCGAAACTTGGTCGTCATATACGATCTTCGCAACTTGAAGGTTTTTAAAGGTCTTAGTGCGAAGAGTCCGAGTGAAACAACAATTTTTATAGCCCGAAATAAAATATGTTGCCAATCATCATATTCATATTCATATTCATATTTATATTCATTTTCATTTTCATATTCATATTCATATTCATATTCATATTCATATTCATATTCATATTCATATTCATATTCATATTCATATTCATATTCATATTCATATTCATATTCATATTCATATTCATATTCATATTCATATTCATATTCATATTCATATTCATATTCATATTCATATTCATATTCATATTCATATTCATATTCATATTCATATTCATATTCATATTCATATTCATATTCATATTCATATTCATATTCATATTCATATTCATATTCATATTCATATTCATATTCATATTCATATTCATATTCATATTCATATTCATATTCATATTCATATTCATATTCATATTCATATTCATATTCATATTCATATTCATATTCATATTCATATTCATATTCATATTCATATTCATATTCATATTCATATTCATATTCATATTCATATTCATATTCATATTCATATTCATATTCATATTCATATTCATATTCATATTCATATTGATATTCATATTCATATTCATATTCATATTCATATTGATATTCATATTCATATTCATATTCATATTCATATGATTTTTTTAATTCATTGTTCATAATTTTTTGTGTATGTTGGTTTCTTGTATAATTTCATATTTCACGTACAGTAAAAAATCAATATAGTACAATTAATTTATAAAATTATATATAAACTATGAACTCGTTTAGATTAAGTATACAAAACTTTAATAGCACAACTTTTACAAAGTTCTTCCTCACTTCCATGTGTAGGTGAATATCTAAAAAACTGAGCGTTTTTTTGCAGACTGTAAATTCATAACTACTAACTTCAAGTTTTGATTGAAATCTTTAAATCATTTTGCATTGCAATGACTTTAACACCAGAAGTACTAAAATCATTTTGAGTTATTGAATACATTCAAAAAAGTTTAAGTTATTGCTGATTTCATTGAATTTCATATCGCTGTCATAAAACTAAATTGATTGCATTCATTAATTCTTTTGAAAAGTTTGAAGTCTTCGAAGTCAGTTTGAAGTCATTGTAGTCATATGATTGCAATCTTTCAAAATAAATGATATCATGACTGAGAAAAATCATCAAAGCCACGATGTATATTTTCTTAGCTTAATCTCTACCGCAAAAATCAAATATCAATTTCAAGATCTAATATGTCACAAAAAACATAAAGCAAAAAATTCCATAGATAATTTTTTCGTTTTGTTTTTTTTTTTAAAGAACCTTTGTTAATAATTATATATTTGTTATTAGAGTAAAAATTTAAGCCGTTTTATACGACTTGAATTTATAAAATTTTTTTTCAAAGTGACTTAAAAAATTTTTTAATGCAATCAAAAGATTTCAATTTATTTCAACATTTCAGTGATTTAAAGCATGATTTTAACTGACTTCAAATAATTTTATTGACTTCAAATTGATTTTAATTGAATGTTATCAATGACTCCAAGGACCGTGACTTCAATGATAGTGAATGAATCAAAAGACTTCAACATAAATTTTTCCGAATCGATTTTGGAGTCATGAATTCAAAATGATTGCTGATTTCAAAACTTGAAGTCATGAAATAAAAAAATAAATGAATGCCTTAAATCATTTTTTTGGCATTCACTGTCAGTTTTTGATTGCATGAATGCATTCTTTTACAAGCCTGATTCAGAATAAATACAAAAATTTCCAAAGTATATTGCGTAAGATCTATTAAATTTGTGTTTCTTGAATGCATTCAAAGTCAAATCAGATTAGATTGGGAATGGTGACTATGAAATCAAGTCATGATTGCACAAAATGATTAATATACCAAAATCATTCAAAATGATTGCTGACTTAGTTTTTCTTTAGTCCTATTCATGATATTGGATAAATACTGCAATTAAAAATTTTACTCATTGATTGCGACTTCAAAGAATGCAACTCCGAGGGATTGCAATCCTGCACAGCTCTGGTATGGACCAATGATGCCTTGAGCAGGGAAATCACACCAGAAAGTTATTTTTCCTAGATGTAATTGAGCCTGGAGAGTCTCTTCCCGATTGTTTTCACTCCAAATAAGGCAATTTTTTCTAATTTTCGTACCCGTTAAGCCATCGATGAGGCGTTGAATAATAAATAAATTTCGCCAATAAGTAGTCGTTGTTTCGGTGCAAGACTTTGAATAGTAAATTGTCAAAGTATACTCAACATAAATATTAAACACATGTATTTACTTTGACAACTGTTTTGACTGCTATCCCATTACGAAATTATATACCTCTAAAAAAAATACCCTTTATATTTCAAACTACTTTTTCCTTAACTTTTCACCAATCAGAATCAATGGATTTTATGATAGTTTTCTCCCTCTTCTAAATTGTTTATATAAATTTCTAATTCTGCACCTGGAAGTGGATTTCTGAGTGTAAATCCTTTAAGGGCTGTGAATTTACTCATTTAATTAATGCTTACATTTAGAGGACTTAACAAACTGCTTAACCCCGTGGGGCCCATATTAGGCTGATTTGCTATAATAGCAGTTTTATTCTAAGATTTATTTAAGCTGTTATACAATCTACATACTTAAGTATCATAACTCAAAAAATTTGAGTGAAAAACTACCCTTTAAGCAGTTATCACATTTTAGGCCATTTTTTATAACGCGAGCCCAATACAGAATCACATAAACAACAGCAACAACCACGAAAACAATAATGAACAAAAAAGCTACTTTAATATGTTGGCATTTTCAAGCCCTAATTAATTACATGCCGGGCCGTTTTTCCCTCATCAGCAACGACAGAAATGAAAAAAAAAAAAGAAAAAAAAATTTGTACATCACCTACTCTTGTGGCGACTGCTGCTGCTTGCCACATGGTTGGCGCTAACCAACTAAAAAACAGTCCCTTTCTTAGACCCTACTTTGCGTATATAATTCAAGGACGTTTGTGATGCTGTTGCTAGTGCCTCATAGGACAGCAGTAAAACCTTGTAAAAGGAAAAAGATTTTTAAAAAAAAAATTAAAAAAGTGTCAGAAAATAACAAAATCAAATTTCCTTTACTTTGCCAAAGCATATTTTAACACTTTTACAGCCACCACAGCTCGGCTCTGGCTCAGTGGCTGCATTCCAGTAACTAACACTCTTATCAACAAACCGCACCTGTTTGATTTAGCTTCTTATAATAATTTTTTTTCTTTGCTGTCATTTGTCCATGGTTTTTCTCGGTTTTTTTTTTACGTTGTTGGTCCTTTCATTAAAATTACGTTGCTCCATTTTGGCTTTTGTTTGCTTGTGCTTTATGAGCGCAAAATTTAATTTTCTTAGAAAGCGCAACGCATTCTTTAAAAGTGAACCGCAAAAAAAAAGCTGGAATAAAGGAAAAACGGGAAAAAGTTTCATCCCGTTATAATAATTTTTAATTCTTATTGTCGAGACAGTTTTTCTCGCAATTGCTTATTGTCCCGCTCATCAAAGGCGCAGCCCTGGTAATTATCATTTAGAATGAACGACTTTGTTTTCAGGCAGCTATGGCCGTTTCCGGGCCGGACTTGGCGGCAAGCGCTTCACAGTATATCATGCTTTGTCTAAAGCGAGCAGCGCTCATAATTTTTCTCGCTTTAAGTAGAATCTTTTCTTGCATCAACTAGCTCTTCGTTGTTAACTGGTTCTTCTCTTCCTTTCTATACCCACCTCCATCTATTTATGTCTTCTTTTTTAAATGCTTTAATGTTTTCTCTCTTTGATCTTTTTTTTTTTAGATCCACCAGCACCGCCATTAATTTCGGGCTATATGGAAGGACAAATAATACCAGCCGGCTCTGTGCAAAAATTGCTTTGTGTGTCATCAGGCGGGAATCCGTTGGCCACCCTGACTTGGTATAAAAACGATAAACGGGTAAGTTTTTGTAATGCAACCTTCTCATAGCCTCAGTTCAGCGGAAGCAATTAGATTTTAGTCGGGTTTTTTTCTCATTTCATAAAATTTTTTTTTTTCTTCTTTGTTCCGCCCCTGCGGTACTCTAGTACTGAAATGTATTGTATTAGATGAGTATGAGAGCAAAAGTGTAAAAATAGCAATTGTCCTGCAGCTGATGCAATGTTAATTTATTCCGTTATTCTTCTAACAATGACCACACAAAACTGTGTTCATGAAACCAACCAGCTAGACCAATAGTCAGTCCAACAGTCAGTCAGTCCACACTTTCTCCATCCTGGCAGCTACAACTGCTGTTTGTTCCCACGTTTTGGCGCCATTATGGAAATTCAAGTAAATGTTTTGTCAGTCTCAATCTGCAAGAACTGAATACTTAAAACTGGCGTGTGCAAAGTGGTGAGTTTTTCTAAAGTATTGCCCAGTCATTATGGCGTAAATTTAGTGCACGTTTATGGTACAGTAGTGCAAAAATTGCAAATTTTTGTGAATAATATTCGAGAAATTAAAATATGCTGAATGCAATTAAGTGGGTTGTACCATATATGACTGTTCGAAGTTCATGCCTTTACATTTTTGATTCTTAAGATTTGAAGAAATGCTGGTATAACACTCGTCATTGTTGTAAAACTTATATTATTTGCAGATGGATTTCTAAGAAAATGATTTGGAAAACACTTTAAAAATAAATATTATATAAATATTTGAGTTTAAGAGACGTTTCTCAAAAAGGGTGTAAGGCTTTTTAATTGCCTAAAAAAGTGTACTAGTAAAGTTATACGAGATAGTATAAATATATGGAAATAAACATATATATAATGTTTGAGTATATATAAAGCTTAAAATATAAAAAGAAAAAAAAACAAAAAAAAAGTATATAAAAATAGTAAACAATAAATTAAGAAAAAAGTAGGCAGGGGGGGACTGCCGACTAAAGTGAAAACTTAAAGCTTTGAAAGAACATTGCTGTTATGAATTTCCGAAGTAGCTAGAGTAGGCAAACCAAACGCGTTCTACTTGTTTAACTCTTTTTATCAATTTATGCGTTATTGAATGTATAAGCTACTATTTTTTAATACTTCAATATAATATATTTGTAACATAATAACTTTGGTTGGGTAATCGGTATTTGGGTCGGTAATTGGGTGGTAATCGCTTCGATTAGCAGTAATAGGTTGGTAATCACTTCAGTGATTGCTTGGTAATCGCTTCGGTAATCGGTAATTGGTTCGGTTATATGCTGGTGATTGCTTCGGTAACCAGTAATTGCTTCGGTAATCGGTTGGTAATCGCTTCGGCAATCAGTAATTGGTCTGCTAATTTGTTGGTAACCACTTCGGTAATCGGTAATTGGTTCAGTAATTGAAAATTGGTTCGGTAATCGGTTGGTAATCGCTTTTGTAATCGGTAATTGGTTCGGGAATCGGTTGTTAATCGCTTTGGTAATCAGTAATTGCTTCGATAATCTGTTGGTAACCGGTAATTCGTTCGGTAATCGGTTGGTAATCGCTTCGGTAATCAGTAATTGGTTCGGTAATTGGTTCGGTACTTGGTTGGTAATCGGTTTGGTTATCGGTAATTGGTTAGGTAATCGGTTGGTTATTGCTTTGGTAATCGGTAATTGGTTCGATTATTGGTTAATAATCGCCTTGGTATTAAAAAAAAAGCTTACCAAACATGTTTGTGCCTAGCATAACCACGGCATAAGCATTGCTGGACAATGCAACAGAAATGAACAGCTAAGAGCGTAATGATATCGCTAACAGCGTGATGCACTCGCAAAACTTTAGTTGTGCTCTCTACCCAAAAGTGCTTTATGCGCCCAAAGAAGAAGAAGAAAAAATATAAAAAAAAATAACATAACAACTCGACGGTGATTCAATTCGGTCCGCCATATTTTTACTAAACTCATTGCAAGGTGCTTTTTGTACAGTCGCAAGAAGGGACAACACTAAACACCGGTATTTGAAGCAATGGGAGTGCAATTTGCATTAAGTGACCGTCAACAGCCTATAGTTCTCATATTGTTCATACGTATGAGTAGATAGGAGACGAAATACAACAATAAGGAGTGAAAAATATGTACTGTAATGTGCTCGACATGTGTTTTCCTGCACTATAATAATTAAATTTGGTGATAAGTGTCTGGTTCTTATGAGGTGTTTTTTTTTTCCAGAATTCAGATATTGTACTATAATTTGATATAGTTGTGCTGCAATGTGCCTTTGAAAGTTTTGCGAAAATTTGTATAATTTTGGTAATTTTACAAAACTACCCACACTTTTATTTTTTTCGAAAATTTGATTATGTGCTGTAATGTGCTGAAGTTGTGCTGCAAGATAACAAAGAGAGATTAAAAAAAGTCTTAACTTTAAGCAAACTCTACAGCACAATTCCTAAAAAATATCATATGAGAAACATGTTTGTTTTTCATTACGGTTTTTTCCGACCCATGTTGTTGTTTTTTTAAATCATTTATGTCAGGCATTATAACTGACGTTGTAAATTTATTTATTTCCTATATGTCATTATTCTGAAGTTAACGTACATACGACAGGATTTTCATTTTAATTTTTTATTAATGTTTATATATATATAAAAAACAAATTATTTTGCTTATATTTTTTTTAATTATTGTTATTTTAATAAAAAACTTTTCTCTGATCGAAACTTTCCGCTTTGTATCTCTGTATGACTGTATCTCTAAAAAGCGCATTTGAGGTTGTTGTTTGTATTCCAGCAGTACCAATAATGCCAGTAAAATTAGACAGCACAACAAAAATAACACAACAACAACACCGCTCTATGGCGCGCTTTCAATGAAAGCTCCTTTAAAATTCCCTTTTATAAGTATCTCCCACTGCTAAGCTTCGAGCGCGACTCTACTGGCCAACATTCTCAAGATAAAATTAATTTTAACAAACAGCTACACTCAACGACCAGCTGTGCTCTGTCGCCACTCTACACCACACTGAATTATACAACAATTGTTAAGCAGGAGGGCATCAGGGGACTGCAGCTGACATAGAATGCAAGCATTAACCGTGTTTACACGGTGTTAGCCATGGATCGTTTCTTGTCATTGTTGTTTTAGCAATTGTAGAATGCTGCCAATGTTGTTGTAGCCACAGTTGTTGTTGTTTTTGTTGTTTTTGCTTACCTACCACATCGAGCTATGAAATACCAGATGCCATATAAACAATCAAGGTACTTGTTTTGGAATACTCATCGAAAGAAAAACAACAACCCATCGACACCTCCACACCCTCACTCAGCAGCTACTACAAACATCCACCGACACTAACACCAACTTACCGTCCTGACAACTAGGATAAACGTAACAAAATTGTTATGCTTTGAAGGTTATTTAGCATCTAGCGTGCTTCAATGGCTGCTATAGTAAAAATGTTGCCCTAACGGGTGCAAGTTTCAACAATTTTGCCGCATTCGCATTGTTTCTTATGTCCAGCTCTTCACAAGAAACCATAATTAAGGTAGTTTGTTTTAAAGTGAACCCAAATAAGCACCTAGGTCAACCATTGGCACTCTCTACCCATCTCTCTTTCCAGCGCACCCACAACATGCCATAAATCTTGCTCATAGATGGCCCAAATGTATACGTATGTCTTGAATTTGTATTGCAAATTTACCAACTTAAGAGTTTCAGCCTCATTCCGTTAAGCTGACAGTCATTGTCGTTGTTGTTCTCGTTTTCCTAGTCGTCCTAGTCGTTGTTGCCGTAGTCGTAGTCGTTGTCACCGTCATCGTGTTGCTATTGTTATGAAGTGGCACGCTAACTGCAACATATGTTCATGATATGTAGACTCCAATAACCCGCCCACTCTTGGTCAAACTCTTTATAACATCGTCTTCTCTGGCCATACTATTGTGCGTTTTTGTCCAAACTTAGCAAATATTTATAATGGCCAGCAAGAAGTCCTTGTATGGCATAGTATAGAAAGAGAGAGAAAAAAAAAATAGAAAACAGCAAACTACAAAAGTCCGGAAACTATATTCAACCGTATAGCGCTGCAGTATATGTATGCTTTAGATATCTACCAACTCCAAGCATTCTTTCAGGGGTGGACACCAATTGCATGCAGCACTCTATGTGTCCTTTTAAGTATCCCCTACATACTTGCATTGCAAAACAGTTTCCAAACAGTAGAGCACCACTTCTTCGTGTCCATTATGGACAATTGCGAGACAGTTTTGGAGAAAATGATGTTTGCACAGTGTGTGTGAAACTGGGCAAAAAAAAAAAAAACCTGGAAACACATCTGATATTCGTATGATAAATACGATAAAAGGAAAAGAGAGATATAGTGATGAGAAAAAAAGTATGTTACTGTCACAATAGTGATAGCTAAAGAACACTTCTAAGAGTCGGTTATTTTTATAGTACGGAGAAATTTGTATGCAAGAATTAAAATGGATTTTCAAGTGCCTTAAAGTTAAGTCAAGATTCACTTAAATACTAAATAACGCAATATAATGAAGAATTTCGAGGACTTGCATATGAAAAATTATCAACTTGAATAAACTTCTTTGGATAACAGAATTATGATATTGAATTTTAAATGAATCGAGCAATTATTTCACTTTATTCTACTTATATAAAAACACCTCGCCGAGTGATTTGTGTTCTAGTCGAGTTTAAGTAATAAGATAATTCAATATACTTTTGATTTCAATCATAATATTATGTGAGTATATGGAAAAAAAAAACAATGTGCGCAATGTGTGTAAGTGACATGCGACTGCCCTTTTTTTAGCTAAATTTAGACTTGCTACTTACATTTTCCGAAATCTGGAAATTGTGCTGTAATGTTCCTGAGATGTGCTGTAAATTGCCAACGGCAGTTTAAAAATTTTGCATATTTGCGCATATATATGAATTTTTCGGACGAAAGTCTAGCTCATCTTTTTTCACATATACCGTTAATGTGCTGGGACCTGCTCAAGTTGTGCTATAATATGCCACTAAGAAATTGAGATGAGATAGAAAAGGTCACGTTTTATCACTATACTTTTAAAACTTTATCTTAACACTTAAAACTTCATTTTAAGCAATATAACTCATAAGTCATTTAACACTAATTTAGGAAAAAATTAAAAGCTGGACTAATTTCTAACATAGCAATTATGCGATTTTTTTTAAAACTAAAAAACGCGTAAAATTTCGGCACAATTAGTGCACATTACAGCACATTATTTATTAGCGCATAAATATCATTCTAAAAAAAAAAAAATTTTTTTTTTAAAATATCATTCTAGTCACATAATAACTGGCATTTTGCACACTGTAGCAATCAAAAAGTGTTCAAATGCAAAATCACATTAATATTGTCAGCACTGAAGTTCAATTTTTGAAAATCTAAGAACACTGAATTAAGACTTTAAGGCAAGATGTCCTTATCTATCTCAAAAGTTAGAAAAGTGAAAACCATGTATGCGACCACAAATTTTAAAATTAACCTTAACCAAATTTAAGCAAAGTGGCAAAAAAAAATATACTTTCACCGAGCTTCGTATTGATCAATTGTGTTGTGCGTGTTGTGGAATGTCTGAACACAAATGATCGAGAACTGGACCTACAAGTGTTATGCCGACTCCGAACGGCTTATGTCCTCAAAGAAGCTTTTAGTGGCAGTTTTTTACTCTCTGAGGCTTGCCATTGTATGCAGTGAGCTGACGGACGAACGGAAAAATTAATTCAATTGAAAAAACATTCTGTCCCAGATGGGACTCGAACCTGAGTTCTATCGCACACAAGCCACGCATCTTAACCGGCATGCCACGGTCGTCTCTGCCTGGAAGGACTGCCGACAGAAGTAAGAACTTAAAACTATAAAATAACAGAGTTTCTGTAAATTTTTAATTGTGATAAGAAATCATACATATTTCAATAATTTCATTATATTTCAAAAAGGTTAGTATAGGGGACGATAACCTTTGTGAAAAAGTGTGATATATAGGGCGGAGGGTGAGGTGGGAGAGCACCACTAGAAGTGAAAAGGCTTACAGAATTTTTCCACCAGTAAATATGATTAAGAAAAATTATGTAGCCACTTTGGTAAATAGATATGCTTTCTCTCAATTATTATAACCGTAATGATTTAGTTGGAAAATGGATTCTTTCTTAACCCTCATCGGTTCCTCGTATCGATTTGATACAATTTTTGTCTTCCAAGTTGAAAAAAAAAAACTGCCCGATGGAAAGAACCGGTTTTTGGGAAAATAGCATGATTTTGCCTGTAGAATCGGGCTAATGAGTTTTTAATGTTCGGGCATTTCTGGTTTTACCTGAGACGAAATAGTTACGAATTGGTCCCTCGTATCAACTTGATACAATACATCTGCCGATGGTTATAGCAGTCGTTTTTTTGGTTAGGCTCGTTTTATTTAATTTTTTTGTTTTCAGTATGTTCTTGAACACACACGAGTGAAGATTGAATTGAATTTGTTTGAAGTGATAAGTGATTTTAGTGAATTTTGAAGTGATTTTTATGTGCCGCATACTTTCATTGCGTTATATATACATTCAATTGATTTAAAAAAAATGGAAAAAAATCTACGTGAAAACCGTCAAAAAGACGAATATGATATGGATTCCGAATCTGGAAGTGAAGCAGAAGAATCTCCAGTAGATAGTGACGATGATTTCACAATGGAGGAAGAATGCGTTGCAGAAATGAGTGAGCATTCTGATGAGTACGATGTTGAGCCACTGGAACAAAATGTGGCAGAAGAAATTGCCAGAAATGCAACAGCAAAATATTCCAGAGCGCAATATTGGACGCCGTGTTGTTTTGGATTTGGTAAATGGGCTGTCGGAGGGGAATATCACATGCGACAACTTCTTCACATCTTATGAACAAGCTGCAGAGTTACATAAACGCCGAATGATTATTCTGGGCACTATATAGAAAAATAGGACCGAAATTCCTCCAGTATTCTTGGATATGAGGAAAAAACCTGTGTATTCGAGCGTTATTGTATATGACCACAAATTACAATGTAGCCATTTTACTGTCGTATGTGCCTCGACATTATAGATATGTTACACTGCTCAGTACATGGCACAATGCCGTCGCTATAAGTGAAAATGCTGAGAAGAAACCGAATCTAATTCAGGATTAAACAAAACCAAGAGTTACGTGGACACTATGGACCAGATGGTGGCTACCTACACCTGCAAAAGGAAGATAAATCGGTGGCCAATGGCAGTATTTTGCAACATGTTGGACGTGAGTACATTGTATGCATATATAACGTATATTTCGCTATTTCCGGCTTGGAAAAACAACAAAACCAATAAAAATAGACATCGTCGATTATTTATTGATGAGCTTGGAATGGCTCTTGTGCAAAAACACATAGAAAAGCGGAAATCTCAGCCTCGAAGGCTCAATATTGAAGCACTACCGGCGATTACCCATTTGCCAAAAACTACGAAACGCGGCAGTTGCTACATATGTACATATAAAAACAATAAAAATTTGTATTCAAATCATTGTGATAATTGTAAGAATTATGTTTGTAATGATCATCATTATGATATTTGCGAAAAATGCGTTAATAAAGGCACATAGCCACAAAAATAAGCATTTTTGACATTTTTCTCTTTCAAATTTTCATTACTTATAAATGTATTTTCTAAATTTAAATTTATGAAAACAATAAAATGGAACTAAAAAAATATAAAACAATCAGTTTTTGTAATTTTTAAAATGATTTTCTTAAATTTTTTTTTTGTACTTGAAAACCGTATGAAAATGTACATATAAAAACAATAAAAATTTGTATTCAAATCATTGTGATAATTGTAAGAATTATGTTTGTAAGGATCATCATTTTGATATTTGCGAAAAATGCGCTAATAAAGGCACATTGCCACAAAAATAAGCATTTTTGACATTTTTCTCTTTCAAATTTTCATTACTTACAAATGTATTTTCTAAATTTAAATTTATGAAAACAATAAAATGGAACTAAAAAAATATAAAACAATCAGTTTTTGTAATTTTTAAAATGATTTTCTTAAATTTTTTTTTTGAAAGTGTATCAAATTGATACAATGGGACCGATTCGATGCATTTCCTCGGGGACCGATGAGGGTTAAATATAAATCCCGACAATACAGTAATCCAATGATAATACGTATAATATTTTGGCAACATGAAGTTATTTTTCAAAGGAGACCAAATACCTGCCATAAGGCTAGATGAACGTTTGCTTCTTTTTTTATTTTATTTATTGTATACTAAGCCCTTGGTCTTTAAAGTATTTAAAAATTTAACAATACATAATTCAAATAAATTTACAATTTAATTTATAAAAATAAAAACAAATTAACAAATATGATGTAAAAGTTGTACTAAAATGTTGGATAGCAAATAGATCGATTGATTAGAGTAGTGCTCACATATGTAAGTCAAGGCGGGTGTGGTCAACCTCCCACATATGCCAGGCAAGACGATATAAACAAGGATTAGAGCAGAACTCACACATGCAAGGCTAGACGGACGGGGTCTAGCTCCGGCATATGCCAGGCCAGACAGACGTGGTCTTACTGACTTAGGTAGCGCCTACAACCGCAAGTCGGTTTTGCCTGGTGTAAGAAATTACGAATAATAAAAATTTCTGTAACTTTCAATAAGTGGCTATAATCAACATCGTACCTTTAACAAAAGTTTTTAAAAAAATAACAAACAATTAAAAAATTTCAAAATTTTTGGTTATCTTGTTTTGTTGAGTTATATTTCTTAAGCCGTTTAAGTTTAACTTAAATTTTTTTTGAGTTCTTTGACTCCCTGATTATAAAAAAAGGCTCTTTTTTATTTAAAAAAAAAAAACGAAATGGCCATTTCAGCCCTTGAAAGGACTTTGACCGAGCTTCTTATGACCAATTGTGCAGTGTGTGATGTGAAATGCTTGCACACAAATGATCGAGAACTGGACCTACATGTTTTACGCTGACTTCGAACGGCTTATGTTCTCAAGAAGCTTTTCATGGCAGTTTTTACTCTCTGAGGTTTGCCATTGTCTGCAGAGAGGTGACGGCCGAACAGAAAAATTAATTCAATTGAAAAAATTTTCTGTGTCAGATGGAAGGATCGAACCTGGGTTCTCTGGCGTAAGAGTCACACACTCTACCCACTACGCCACGGCCGCCACTCTTTTTAATTTCAACCAACAAAAAAAAAATGCCAAAAGTACAATTTTTATGGGAAGTGCTTTGATAAAAAGCACTGATAAAACAATTCTTATCATTTTGATGAAATTTTGTTCTCAATCAATAAAGCTGCAATCTTCTTTTGTGTTTTCAGCTTCCATACATCTTAACCCAGACAGGTTAGGATATATATTGTAAAGGCAATTTTTCTTTAGAACGTTAATAGATTATGAAAATAAAAAGAAATCTCAATAAAAGAGATTTGAAGGCATTTAGCTGTACTGAGGAATCATCATTTTATTTACATATATGCCTTTCTAACCCATTTCTCTACAGATAAACTCCATAATACGCATTGCCGACAAATCCGTTTCAGCAGAGATAACGATATTGGCCAATGTCACCGATAACCAAGCTCAGTATAGATGTGAGGCTCACAATAGTGCCACGGAAATACCGCTCTTCGAATCCACCACACTAAGTGTGCATTGTAAGTTTTCGTACTACTACACTACAGTGTTCGCTAATAATTTTGCTCTTTCTCACAACTCCTTCAGTTGCACCCGAAACGGTTAAGATACGCATTGAACCGGAAGAACTGAAACCCAGCATTGAAGCAACCATTATTTGCGATTCTAGCTCAAGTAATCCACCGGCCAAGCTATCCTGGTGGAAGGATGGCATACCCATTGAAGGTAAGTAGTAGCGGTAGTAGTCATCAGCTTAAGACTTTTGTCTGCCAGCACTCATTACTGGCAGACTGCCCAGGGCAGTGCAGTCAGAGCAATAGCATGCCAAGCAAACAAATCGTTTTTGGGATCAACAGGATATGTTGATGTCTTGTTGGGGCCATCATCAGCAGCAAGCATTGGTGGCTTGGATGTTGGCGCCAACAAGCTAGTCTATTGTTAATTTAGGGCGTTACTCAATGTACGCTGAGTTGGCCAAGTCTAAGACACATGCTAATCAACACAAAAACTCTACGTTTTACTTTACTTTGCTTTGCTTTGTTAGCAGCGCGCTAAGATGGCTTTCTTATGTTGCCGCAAGTAAATCTGTAGTCAGCAGCTTTGCAAAAAGTTACGCAAATTTCCGGTTGCCTTTCAACTCAACTGCCCTGCAGTCAAAAACATCCTGCTTAAGCGTCCACAACCATCCAACCAACCGACAATGTTTGGTTGTCTTCCAACTTTTGCACTCATGCTTTATTAACTTGCCCATATTTTCTATCTGCTTCTTTTTTCCTCCATCGCCATCATCGTTCGTGACCTGCACCAACTAGGTATAAATAATACATCCAAGCCAGGCTTGTGGGGCGGTACTGTATCCACGTTGGAATTCAAAGTGAATGTCACACAGGAAATGAACGGCGTGGTCTATACTTGCCAGAGTTCCAACGAGGCGTTGCAACGTAGCGTGCACGAGGCTGTCAGCCTCGATGTGCTCTGTAAGTGTTGTAAAAAATAATGATGAGCCTTCTTTTTTGGTGTCTCTTTTTCTTAACTGTTTTGCCTTTTTTGCCCCATTCTATTATAGATCGTCCCAAATTCGTGCCGCCACCCTCTTCAACGGCTGTTGGTGTCGAAGGTGAATCGCTGCAAGTGTCACTACAAGCCAATGCAAATCCTATGTCAATTACCTACACCTGGACCAAGGATGGTCTGCCAATATCGACAAACAATAATGGCGAGCATCGCATCTACTCGGATGGTGCCAATTTGAATTTCACTAAATTGCATCGTAACGATGCCGGCATTTACACGTGTGAGGCATCCAACTCGCAGGGCGTGGCACGCCTGAATATAACGGTTGTGGTTGAATGTAAGTATTGCACAATGGGAAGTAAGAAGGAGGTCATATATTTTAAGTGCTTGTCGACATAAAATCATACTCTTTTTTTTTTCTTTTTGTCCCTTTCTCCCCCATCGCTTCTTTCTTCAACTCTTTAGATGGCACAACCATAAAAACGGTCTCCGAAAACATTGTTGTAAATCCCGGCGAGGATGCGATGCTGTCATGCACGGTGGAGGGTAAACCACTCACGGAGGAGCACGTTAAATGGGAACGTCTCGGCTACGATATGACAGTGAAGACGTCAAGCACATTCGCTAATGGAACCTCGTATCTGCACATTAAGAATGCTCAACGCGATGATGTCGGCAACTTTCGCTGCATCGCCGATAACCGCGTAGCAAATCCAACAAATCGTGATGTTCTGCTGATTGTCAAATGTAAGTAGCTTACCCACACACACTCGTGTTGAATTCGCCCGGCACACTTCCGCTACTAATGCTATTAGTTACCTGCTTAACAGCACTTTTTGTTGTTGCTTCTTCAATCCAAGTCTAACTCATTCCTCTTCTCTGCTTTTTCCACAGTTGCTCCGGAGATTGACAAGTCGCCCACCTTGTTACGTGCTGCCAGCGGCACTGGTGAACGTGGACGTTTACCATGTCGCGCTCAATCATCACCAAAACCAAAATTTATCTGGCGTCAGGATGGCAAAGATCTGTATGTAAATCGCACGTACAAATACGAAGTGGAAGAGAAGAAAATCGACTCGCTGACATATGAGTCAATTTTGATTATCGAGAAAGTGGCACCAGCAGATTATGGTGCCTACGAGTGTGTGGCCAAAAATGAATTGGGCCAGACAACAGAAACTGTGCGTCTCGATATCACATCACAGCCCGATACGCCGCTGAGTTTGAACATATTGAATGTGACGCATGATGCGGTGACATTGGCGTGGACACCAGGCTTTGATGGCGGCCTTAAGGCTTCGTATCGTGTGCGTTATCGGTAAGTTGCTTGTATGAATGGGCTGGTTAAAATTAATCGTAATCGACATGCGGTCAGAAGTTGATTGACATTTTTTTTTTTTTTGTTTTCCTTCTCTTTAATCGTTCATAGTGAGGCACACAAGGAGCAGTACAAATATGTTGATGGTCTACCAAATAGTCATAAATTGACTATTAATGGTCTTAGAATGAATACCTTGTATCTCTTTTCGGTGATGGCATTCAATGATTTGGGTCAGAGCAAGTATTTGCCGGACTTGCAACGCGCGCAAACTAAAGGTAAGTGTGGGAAGGATGTGCAGTTACTTAAATATCAATATTAGGGATGTAGATCTTGGGATTTTGGGCATATAATTTAAGTTAAAAATACGAACAGCCAGTTTTGGGACAAGGCATTAGGCTTAATCCTTGGATTGAAACCTGTAATATTGAAATATAGCCCATGACTGTTTGGAAAGGGTGAATTATGCTGTTGGTTTCGTAGAGGGAATTCAGTTTTCTATATCGCATGTTTTTTTTTTCATATAACTTATTAGGATGTTTGGCATCCCAGGAGAGCAGTAGAAGATTGTGTGCATGCTTGTAATTGCAAAACTGTGCCTGGTTTCCCACAAAACAAGTTTTTTAACTCTATTCAAATTTTCGAAGTTCTATTACGTGTATAAAAATTAAATTTTATCGCGGTTAATGCATTTCTTGGCCAAAACAAGTACTTCGGTCAATGTTCGAATTTTCGAAGTTAATGTTCGAATTTTCGATATTTAAGCTTTTGGACATAAGCTGTTATACGCCTCTCAAATTTAACTACTCATCATATCATATCATATCATATTGAGTGTATTTTTTAACGAAAATATCTCATTTTTAACTCATTTAAGAGCGAAATACTTTAAAAAAAATTTATTAATATTGAAAGTCATAATAGTTTATTTATGTGATCAGTCTAGAGTCAAGAAAATCAAAACCAATATGCGTTGTGGTTCTTATTCATTTCAGACGCCCCAGAGCTTAATACAATATATGTGTTGCCAAATTACCAAATTTCAGCGTTGCAGTCACCTTCAAGAACCATTATGACTGCGTGAACTATTCCCAGCAAATTGTGGTATTTTGGACCTTATTCGAATATTCGAAGTTTCAATTTGTGTGCAAAAATTAATATTTAATCATTTTAGAACAAAATAAACAATTAACAAGCATTTTAGACAATGTTCGAATTTCGAAGTTGATGTTCGAATTTTCGAAATTTGAAATTTCGAACAAAAGCTTACAAAAGACATTCAAATACAACAGTCTGAACTTAATATATAAATGTTTTAAATAGAATTTACATATTTCTGCTAAAACAGCGTATGGAATTGTGCAAGAAATTAATTAAATTTATAAATTAAACAATAATTTCAATAATGGTAGCCAAAAAAATTACTCTTATAATTGAATTCAATAAGTTTGTCATTAATTGTTCGCAAGAGTTTGTAAGCAGTCTTTCTCAATAAAACATTAAATTCCTTAAACTTCATTTCCCTCTCTATCTCTCTCTCTTTTTGTCTGTGCTGCAAACCTTTCAATATTTAAATGGTTCCTGTACATTCTGAGCTACAGAGATAACGAACTGAACTCATATCTTCGCTGGTTGCCACCTCGCTTCCACCACAAACCAACATCACAGCTTATGGAAATCCGCCTTAAAACCTCTACTCAATATATTGGTCACGTTGTGCGACTTAGTTGCTCCTTGTTTTTTTTTTATGCATTTTCTTGCCGATCCCTTGCGACGCTTAAACTATATGCATCGACATTGTTGCAACGCTGTTCATTTCCTCATTTATTAAATCTCTGCACTATTTATTTTTATATTTTTTATGTCTTTCTACTTAATTGAAAATGTGGCTACGTCGACTACGTGCAGAAGCGCCACCACCATCACAGCCGGCCTCATCTTTGGGCGGTCCACCCACAACTAGCACGACGCCTTTAGGCGGTACATCGGGCATGTTGCTGCTGGTCGGTGTTGCATCGGGTATAAGCGTGGTGCTGCTGAATGTGTTCATCATTGGCTGTTGCCTGCATAGACGCAATCAGAAGCGACTCAAGCGAGGTACTGTAATGTTTGTTGTCTAGTTTATTAAAAAAACAAACCACACACACATACAACATATTGACGCCGAAACAAATTATAACATATGCAACATATAGCGTGTTGCAAATTTATGTTGAACAAATAATTTTTTATTAAGGTTTTTTTTTTGGTCTGCATTGACTGCCTATAGAGTTTGTTTATTTTTTCACGCCATTGTTTGTTTCTTTGACATTTGAATTTTGAATTTAAATTTTCATTTCCTGTTTCCTGTTGGCGTCATCGTCATCGTATTCTTGATTTATTTCATATTTATTTATATTGTTTTGAGTTTTGCACGTTTTTGGTAATTTTATTATTTGCTTCGGCATGACAGCAACGTGTCCTTCACAATCGAGAGATGCCAGTCACTTCGTTGTCCTTTTTGTGGTGCGGTGCCGCACGATTTGTTGCCGTCGTATGTGCGAACATTGAACGTTCAGTTCTGTTCTGATTCTATTTTTATATATTCTTTTTTCCTGCTTTTCCTTTTTTTTCTCTTACTTTATTCATATAAGCTGCCAAATATTCCCAAATCGCTTTTTTTGAAACTTCCCTTTACGTAACTGCGGCATATTTTATTGCAATTGCTTTTTTAGCATTTTATATATTTTTAATATCTTGTACTATTTTGTTTTTTTGCTTTGTTCTTCTTAAATTTTTAATTTTATTATTATTTCATTTTATGTTCGGCCACCGTTTATTTTCGTTTTTCGTTTTTTTGCCATCCTGATTTGCGTTCCCTACTACTACTCGGCTGCCTGTTTTTAATACAACAACAATGATGAAAAACGTAAACGTTTTATGTTTGAACTCATAACATTAAAAAAAACCTACCACAATAAAATACAACACAACACAACACATGCATTAAAAGGACTTGAAATGTTGCCAGCGGAATTAACAGAAGATTCGAATACGCCAAATCTGGTCATAATTGGCATTTCTTTGGCAGCCTTTGGCTTCTTGCTAGTCAATGCAGCCCTGGTAGCTTGGTTCTTTGTTCATCAGCGCCACAAAAAAGGTTTGATTTTTAATTTTCTATGCTTTTCTATCATAAATTTGTTGCTTTTTAACTATAATAATTATAATTTTTGATATTATATATCTCATTTTAAATTTTGTGTTTGTGACACATACCTTTTAAAGTTTTTAATTGTGCCTTAGCTAATCTTTACCTATATTTTTATGTTTTCTGTTATATCTTTCACTCTCTGTTGAGCCATTAATTGGCCATTATCTTACTTTCTTACTTATCTTACTTTCTTTTACAGCTTAATGAACGTAACAACCTTTGCTCGTTTTGGGTAAGTAACGAGCGTTATTTTTACCATGATATTTTATGATATAAGATAAAATATGATAAAAAATTAGGTATTGCATAAATTATTTTTATTGCGATAAAGCTAGTGCTTAAGAGTTTTATTATATAATTATGATGCAATTCTATTAGGAATCCGTAATGATGGAATTTTTAAATTGCGCATATTAAAGGTGAGTTAAGCAAATTAAAGCACCTTAAAAAGCATCTGTATTAAAAACAGATGCAAATTTTGTTTACTTAAATAGCTTAAAAAAGAATATTTTTATACTTAAGATTATTTTTCCAAATACTCTGAGATGGTACTTGCCATTCTATACAAAAATATGAATCTCTCAAAGCATACGAAACTTATTATGAACTCAAATTGCTTTATTATTGTTAGTCTTGCATAAGTTAGTTCACATAAATATCAGCTCAAAATAAGAAGAGATTAGTGTGGCTATAAAGACACACTTTTATATCTACATACAATTATATTAAGGCGGTCTTCTCATTCAAAACCCGTTTTTTTGACCCTTTTTAAAAAAATTCTTATTTGAAAACGCAAAGAATAATTGAAAACTTTTTTTATTTATTGTATTACAAAGGGTTCAAAGTAAATAAAAAAATTTTTTTTGCCTCGATACGTGGGCTGTTCAAAAAGTAATGAGACTTCAAAGTTGGTGGTGAAAAAAAAGGTGTCGTCACGGCGGCCACGATTCCGGGTCTCCGGAGCGTCTGAAATGAAAAAAAAAACGGGGTTATAATCAGTATAGATGTAATTCTCGGGTGAACCTCAAGCTTAATTTTGTGATTTTTTTTGACAAAATGGCGGCCATTCAAAAAAAAATTTCAATTTCGGGTTTTTTTTTTGTAGTTTAGTGTAAAAAAAAAATAGTAAACAATTTTTTAAAATTATGGTCGAGGTTCACCCGATAATGGTGACAATTCTGCGTTGATTCCATTTTGTTTCATGAAAATCGGTTCAGTTGAACTGGAGATATCATGGCCGCCAGTTCGAAAAACGTGGGTTCGAGATAAACGCGTTTAAAGTTTGAAGTAATTTTTTTGGGACAAAAAAAAAAAATCAAAAATGTTTAAATGCAGTTTTAAAGAGCTGACAATTTTTACTTACAAATATTAGTCGGCGATGCCAGCTCCATACAGGCCACCTTCCTCTTTTTCGTAGAAACTGCTTTCTGCTACCCTCTCTGCTCTGCGAGCCGTTCTGCCAGCTTTTGATGATGCCGCAGCTCGAGTCTCTGATCGGTTCAATCTGTCTTCATTGCGAGATAGTGCGTATTCGTATGCGTTTTTGCCAATCGCAATACCCATCAAACCCATAATTTTAAGTATGGGTATAAAACCGTCGTTGAAGAGGCACGTTGCAATGAAATTGGCCACTTCGATGGTGCGTGCGCCTGAGTTGATGTGTTTGGGCGAAAGTGACCAAAGAACAGAATTGTAGGACTCATTGGAATTCTGAGTTTCAGATCCAAGGCATCTTTCAAGCAAATTATCTGCCGACAGCGCTTCGTAAGCTGGTTTTATTACCTCCATCACCTTCTTGTCCATCAGACCTTGCTTCACAAAAAAGGCTGTATCTTCTAAAGTATTTCGAATTTCTAAAAATCCTTTTAGGGGCATATTCACAACTACCCAAGCTATAAATAAATGCAAAAAAAAAGTTGAAAAAAAAAGTTGCTCAATGAGAAGACCCCCTTAATAATATCGGGTATAAAGAGAAGAAATCATAATATAATTTTAATCTTTGATATATTTAAAAAATTCAAAATTAAAGAAAAGTCAAAATTTTCAATTGAATTTGTATGTATTTTACTTATGTTTAGTTTTCATTCATTTGAGTTTTTACAATTTAACACTTCTCTTTCCGATGATTTATTAGTGAGATAGGAATATGATATATTAAACATGACACCAGTTCTTTTACCCGGTATCAGCAGAAAAACATGGGTGATAAACTTTACTTTCAACTAATGCAATATTGAGCCTGACATTATAATAAAACAGTGATGATTAACTTCACTTTCACTTTCAGACTGACAAAAATAATATACATTACACAAAGTTTTCCGTTTTTTTTCTTCCTTGCATGACTTGCAAATAATTTATTTTATATCTGAAATTCATCATACAAGTTTGTGTTTCCAAACTACAGAAAACAAATCCACGATTTCTTCTCAAAAAATTCGTAAATTTTAAATTTTGAAATATGATTAAACAAAGATTTTATGAATATTCATTTTGGTCTTTCAATAAAATAATTTCTCTTCCTTGGGTCACTATTTTGGAAATTTACGAATTTAATCTAAGCTATTTGAAAAAATTATATGTTCCAAACTCACGAGCGTAACTAGTTCGTGTTTAAACGAGCAGCAACATGGTTTTCGTAAAGGACGATCAACAACCACAAATCTTACAATCATCAGATATTTTTACTAAGATGGAAAAGGGCCACAAATAGATGCAGTCTATACAGATTTTAGTAAAGCCTTTGATCGTGTTGATTACGAAATCCTAGCTAAGAAACTAGAAAAATTTGGTATATCAGGTACTGTGCTGAAATGGCTCAAGTCTTATCTCTGTGAAGGATCCCAATATGTAAAATTTCAGGGTACTCTGTCAAAATATATTGTTGTCTCGTCGGGTGTACCTCAAGGTAGCCATCTTGGCCCACTTCTCTTCTCTTCTTATATGCAGATGACTTAAAATTATACTATACCATTAGATCAGAAGTGGATTCAGTATTCTTACAGAATAAGCTTTTGTATCTGGAACAGTGGTGTAGTCAAAATAAACTTTCTTTAAATATAAATAAGTGTTACGTTATAAGTTTTGCCCGTAAAAACGTAATAACATATTGCAGATACATGCTAGATAAGGTGGAACTTAAAAGGGTCAACCACATAGCAGATCTTCGAATAATTCTTGATAGTAAGATGCGCTTTAATCTTCACAACGATCCTATCATATCCAGGGCAAACAAAATGCTCGGATTCATAGAAAGACGTGCAAAAGAAATCAAAAACCTTTGGGTAAGTAGAATACTGTTGCATAATTTGGAACCCAGCTTTTGAAGTGCATAGTGAAAGGCTAGAATCTATTCAAAGACAATTCTTGCTTTTTCCATTGAGAGACCCTGTAGGAAAATCAACTAATTTAAAAGTAGTTGATAAAGTAGTTTTTTGTCAACCACAACTAGTTGAAATTCTGACTTTTTCCCATAGAACGAACTAACTTATTTTGTATGGTGATGTCCGCTAAATAAGTCAATTGACTTTCGTCTGCATATATTTTCAACTACTTGTTAAATTAGTTATATTTAAATAATTTTTTTAATTACTTTAAAATAACCAATTGAAAGCTATTACTGATGGCCTAAAGTTAATAATATTTGATGAAATAACATGGTTAAATATATATAAACTTGTAATCTAATAAAAATTTGCAATTAAAACATGTCAAAATCATAGTAGTTGCCGCCTTAATATAATTCAAAGTAGTTCATATACTGGTTTATTTTAAACTAGTTTTTTAATTAGTTGTTTTTAAAAACAAGTTAGTTCGTTCCTATAGGGGACCTATACGATCCTCGTGACTATACAAATTTACCACCATACGAGAGTAGACTGAAAATACTCAATTTAATGTCGCTGTCATCAAGGAGAATATTACTTTGCTCATGCTTTACATTTGATGTTATTACTGGTAACATCGATAGCGAATACATCTCGAGCAAGGTACTATTTAATAAACCAATAAGGCAAACAAATATACGTATACAAAATTGTTAAAAGAATCACATCACAACACTATTTACGCATCGAACGAGCCCTTTAATAGATGTAAAATATTTAATAATATCAGCGGGCATTATACACCGCCAATATCAAAATTCAGATTCAAGCGTTCCCTTTCCAAATCACTTTTCTTTACATAACTACCCCCTTATTAAACACCAATTCACGTCCTATGCCCAATGGTACATATAAGCGAATCTTCTCCAATTCCTTTTCACCATTCTGGTCCCTCTTCTATTTCCTTGATCTAGCATTTGTAGAAAAATTGTAAATGAAAAATTTCCATCTTAACATTTTAGCATATTATTGAAAATTAGTACATATTTCTACTATGTGTATAAAATCTGTTAGTATATAAGCTTAGTATATAAGTTCCCCCTTCGTTTTTCTTCTTGTCTTTTCTTTTTGACGAGTTTATGAAAATGTGTCGATTCATGTGGGCGGATTACGCCCACTGAGAATTGCATATCTTCTACACCTAAAACAAGGAAAGAGGAGAGAAAAACAAAAAATAAAAAATTAATAAAACAACAACCTGTTAGAAAAATAAGTTAGAATAAGTATATTACCTTGTTTGGCTAAATAAATAAATTAATAAATAATCGCATTAATATCGCTATAAATTATTTAATAAAATAATGTCCAGGCCAGCCAAAAAGTTCGTAGATGAGTATTTGGAGGCATTACTCAATGAAGACACATGTCAAATGCAAAAAGAACTTGGAAATTCGTTTGGGCTTAATCAAGTAACCATTTGTAGGCGTCTGAAAGTATTGAAAATGATCTGAAGCCGAGAGACGTCGAAAGACGAATTTCGCATGTATTCAGCTGCTCCAACCGCAATATCGTAAAGGTTTTTTGCATGTATTGTAGATCCATTACAATAATCCAAAGCGTAAAAAATCATATGGTAACACGGGCCTTACCGTAATATCGACAGCAAAGCCGTACTTAGAGGAATCAGCAAGGTGTAATTTATTATGAGCTGTCCCAACATAACGAAACAATCACAGGAAATCGCTAGCATCTGCAATTAATGCGTTTGAGCTAAGCAGTCAAAACATACTTGAAACCGCTTGAAATGGGATGCCCACACACGCCGTATTCACCCAACATTGTTCCTTTCGACTATTACTTGATTCGATCGATGACCCATGACCTGACTGAGCGAACTTCCGTTCTTATGAAGGTGCTAAAAAATGGATCGATTCGTATATAGCCTTAAGAGACGTGTCCTTTTTCGAAACGGAATCTGTAAATTACCAGATAAATGGGAAAAATTAGAGGCTAACGATGGACTATACTTTGAATAAAAAACATAGTACCAATTTTTTTTAATAAAGCCCTCATTTTAGCAAAAACTTTACAAATTAAATACTTAATTTTTTAAAATGTGGGTACTTAAATTTTTACAAAGAAGTGCCAAGTAGAAAAGTCCAGAAATATTAAAAATTTTCTTAAAAATTGCTAAGTGAACATGGCAAAAAACATTGAAAAATAAGAAAAAAAAAAGCAAAGAACAAAAGTCATGAAACTTTAAGGACCGTTTTATAACTTCATCAATATCTATACATATATATTAATGTGCCTAGACTTGTATGGGGGAAAAAAAAGTTCCATTTGTACCCCTCTTAAAATGAGCCTTGATATATTTTATGACGATTCCCAAAATATGTTGGCAATAGCGAAAGGCTCCAGTGAGCTAAACCATTTTGCAAAAATCTTCAAAAGTCATGTTTTTCGTAAATATTTTGGCTAGTGTTATATTTGGAAAAATATGTTGTTAGAAATTATAGGCCTGAAAAGTTCTTTCGATTTGCAACAACAATTTTTGAAAATTTGCTATTGGATTGGAGAAAATACTCTTTTTCATGCATTTTTTCACCTTTTTTTTTATATTGTATTTATTTCAATTCAAACTGAAAGCTAGGAAAACAAACGAAATGAACTGCGACCTTGAAATTTCACTACTCAATTCTCGTCCAAATTTTTTCGAAGCGCCGCCTAAGAAGTTTCTCTTAAAAAAAAGGCGAAAAAAATGCATGAAAGACAGTATTATCTCTATGCAGATTGGAAAAACTTTTTCAGGTCAATAATTTGTAACATTTTTTTTTTACAATTATTACAGTAGCCAACATATTGACGAAGAACATGATATTTGGAGATTTTTGCAAAATGGCTTGCAAAATGGTAATAAAGATGTTTAATTGAAATGTTAAGTTTTTTAAGAAATCATCCCAGATGCCTCGAATTGCTTGATCGTTTCCTTTTCCATTGTTTGTGTTGCGAGAATTTCAATACACTCCATGTTGTTATCTTTTTCTGCTAAGCTAGCACATCACAACATAAATAAAAAATATATAAAAAAAAATTTTTAAAAAATAAGCTTTTATTTAAAACCAAAACGTGAACTAAAAAGATATACAGGTATACATCCCTAGAACTTACCTATTTACGTACGCTTTTATTATGATGATGGGTAACCAATGAAGAGGTTCTTCTGAATCTAGAATATACCTACTATATACATATGTATATGACAAGTGTCAATGAAATTTCTTTTTAGTTCACGTTTTGGTTTTAAATAAAAGCTTATTTCTTAAAAATTTATTTTAATATATTTTTTAATTTTTTACTTTTTAGTCTTAAAGGTTTATTATGAACATCTTTTATTTTGAAAGCCTTACATATAGCACTTTAATTTTTTAGACCATTGACTTTAACAGTACATATTAACATTATTTATACCATTTACATTATTTATTGTATTATATACTTTATTTAGATATAGCATTTTTATTGATTTGTGGGCGGGAATAGGAGGTGTGGCCAAATTTCAACCCCTATCTCCTACTTGATGTAAATGTGCTGCCAAATTTTCAGCTGAATCGGCCTAGTAGTTTTGGATATATATCGTTTTTATTGATTTGTGGGCGGTAAAAGAGGGTGTGGCAACATTTTTTTCTAACCCATGCAATACTTGAAGTACATTTACTGCCAAAAATTTTAACTGAAACAGACCGGTAGTTTGGAAGATATATGAATTTGTGGGCGGCAAAAGGGGGTGTGGTGACATTTTTTTCTTAAACCCCATTTTCTACTTGAAGGAAATTTACTACCAAAATTTCATCTGAATCGGCCTAGTAGTTTTCGAGATATAGTTTTTGTATTGATTTTTGGGCGTTAAAAGGGGGTGTGGCAACATTTTTTTTTCTAACCCATGCAATACTTGAAGGACATTTACTACCAAAATATAATATATATAATAATATATATTATAGATAAGATATATAATAATTTGTGGGCGGTAAAAGGGGTGTGGTAAAATTTTTTTTAAGCCCCATTTTCTACTTGAAGGAAATTACCAAAATTTCATCTGAATCGGCCTAGTAGTTTTCTAGATATAGCATTTTTATTGATTTGTGGGCGGTAAAATGGGGTGTGGCAACATTTTTATTCTAACCCATGCAATACTTGAAGGACATTTACTGCCAAAATTTCAGTTGATACAGCCCGGTAGTTTTAGAGATATATTAATTTGTGGGCGGTAAAAGGAGGCATGGTCAAATTTTTTACTTAGACCCCATTTTCTACTTAAAGGAAAATTACTACCAAAATTTTATCTGAATCCGTCTAGTAGTTTTCGGGATATAGCATTATTTATTGATTTGTGGGCGGTAAAAGGGGATGTGTCCATTTTTTTTTTCATAATATTGCATTGTCACTGGGCTTACACATGTATGCTAAATTTTAGCATAATCAGAGACCCACAAGCTGTCGAAAAATTATTTGCAAGATTTGCGGACATACATACATACATACATACATACGAACGAAACAAGTTAAATAAAAGCTTATAAAAACAGATGAGCCATGCGCAAGGCGAAAAGAGAGATACGTATAAATGCAGTGCTGAGCTGCAAAACAAAATAAAGAAAGACATTTTCTATTCCGTTTGGCATGCATTGTCTTAAGGACTGATGTCACACGGTGTTCTTTTGAACGGCGTTCAAAAGTTTATGTTGGAGTAAAGAAAAACGTGTTAATGCTTTTATTGATAAAAAAAGGGTCCGCGGCGAAGCGAAAAATTGGCGATTTTTGTGGATTTTGTGTTTGGGGACTTATTATTTGGAAATTATGTGTTGGGGAATTTTGTGCCTAAGTATTTTTTTTTTTGATTGAGGTTTCAAATAAATGTTGGGATTGCAAGGGTGTCTCTATTTACTCCGTTTTTAAAATATATTTTGTTTGCTAAAATGTAAATCAAATTTATTATATTATTATATGTATATACTAGTTGAATACCCGGCATTACTCGGGAGTGCATATAAATAATTTTTGAATTCATTTGTCGATTTGAAAAAACTTTTCACAAACTTTAGAAGGAATGTTGTGTTCATCTTTCAAACCTATAACTTCAGGGGAATAAGCAAAATTGTAGCTTCAACATCTGAAGATTATAAGAAAAAGTTGTAAAATTATGATTAATGGGTGCGTTTCGAAAGCTTCCAAGGAATATTTTACATTTTTTTATTTTATTTAAAAGATGGGACATTTTGGAAAAAATTTCGTAAAAATCAAAACAAAAAACAAAAAATTTTTGACAAGCATTTATGTACATTTTCTCATTTATTAATGGACTATTTTGACAACGTTGCTGTAATGTCCAATGTGCTCAGTCTACTCAACTTGTGCACACGAGTTCATGTGCTATTATTATTGACGTAAGCTTTGTGTGCTATCAAACATGAATATTTCTTAATAATTACCTACAAATCAATAAAATGCCGCAACCCTTTCCACCGCCCACAAATCAATAAAAATTATATTTTTCAGATGGTTTCGGTCGTATTTTAGACTTTAATTTGGTAATATAGGTCGTATGGTTACTAGTGGCAACTGTTCAAAAAATGGGCGTGATTTATGATTTCATTTCCAATTTAATGATTTCTAAAAAGGTGCGCTTATCTGTAATTTAACCACGCCCATTTCTACTACAGTTGCCGATAGTAACTATATGAACCAAATTACAAAATTAAAGTCTGACACTACAAAAATCGTTTGAAATATAGCGTTTTGATTGATTTGTGGGCGGTAAAAGCGGGCGTGGAAACTCATGTTTAGTATAGCTACCGACAGTATATACAAACCAAATTATATTTATATATATATGAATATATTAATAATTTTGTGTAATAAATGAAATTTTTTTTTAGGATCAATTTTGTAATTTATTCAATTTTCTTTTCAATGACACTAAAAGCAAAAACTTATCTTAAAAATAAAGAATTGGCTGTACTAAAAAAATTATGCTTATAAGAAAACGTTTTTTTTATTACAGCCAACTTTCTTATTTTTAAAGATACGTTTATGTTTTTGGTGTCATTGAAAAGAAAATTGAATAAGTTATTAAATTGATCTAAAAAAAATTTCATTTATTACGCAAAATTCTAAGACATTTGCACTCAAAGATAAAATTTGGTAGTTTTAACCGATTGATTTCATCTTCACACGATCACAGCTCGGTAAAGGTTAAGTTGGTGGGGTTTGTTGATATACCGTTGGAAAGGTGATTTTATTGCCTTTATAATGAGTTATCAAAATAAATTTTACGTAAAATAGTTTTTCTGCTAGAAACACTAACGTGAATCAAAGTTGTGAAATATTAATTAACCCTGTAGCTCCTAAAAATGTGAAAATAGACCCCCCCCCCCCACTTTCCCATATGATTTTTTGCTCAGCTCGACATAACCTTTCAGCTCCGTAAATAGTTGCACTCAATTGCGGGACAACCTGTGTATATGTATAGGTATATATAGATATTAGAGTGAGTCAATTTTTTTTCTCGACCAAGTGGTTGTCAAAGTCGTAATCTATGACGAATTCTAAGAAGATTTTCCCCACAAACTATTGGTCTAAAATCAAAGCCGAGCTTCCCATTTTTAACGAGCAACTTTTCGTATTTCATATTTTTTTTAAATATGATTTATTTTTATTTATTTTTAGTTTTATTGAATCTTCTACGAAACTTGACAAAAGTAAAGATGTTTGGGCTTGTTCAAAAGGAAATTCCATGAACTTTGGAAAGCTGTTTGGATAACTAAACTATTTTGATGTTTAGGTTAATTTTAGAAAAGCTTTTAAGGGCCTCCTGGAGTTTTTCGAAGAAAAAAAGACACCTGTTTTAAAAAAATTTTTCAAGCTGTGTTTTATTTGAGACCAACATTTTTTTTTTAATATATTAAAAAATTATTAAATTATGTAGGAAAAATAATAAATTAATATTTTTCCGAAATATTTATTTCTATTAATAAAATATAACATTCGATTACATTTCTTTTTAACCAACATAAATTGAACAAGAACAACAAAATTTTCCACCAAATATATCAAACAAAAAATTTTACGTCTACACTAGCGATATTAAGAAAACTGTGTCTCTCTTTTTTTTTTTTCTTTTTTAAAAATTTTTTGTTGGGATATTTTCGTTGTGACTTTTCATAGAGACTTTTTTCTTTGCGAGTCTGGCCTATATTTAATAATACTTTTCACAGTCATTGAACTCCTAACATTTGAAACTTTATTCTTATTGCAGTTGAAATAGATCTTTACAATATCTCACCCAACTTCATGGTAAACTTTATATTTGATTTTGAAGTTTCTTAAGAGAGTTTTTACTGAAGCTACAGTTTTTTAAATGAGTGCTCAGAAATAATAAATGAACTTGTAGATCTTTTTTTGTTCCACAAGATAAAAAATAAATTAAGCATAAGTCAACTTTTAATATTTAAAAAATCACGTTATTTTTATAAAACGATTTTGTCATAAAAAAAGGCCATAACTTAAACACCCTGTCTCACTTGGGTTATGAGTGCACAAAAAAAAAATTATCCAATTTATAAAAAATAATACTAAAAAGCGAAAGTAAAATAATTTAATAGCAGCAAATTTAAGGACCTTGAATTCGTCTTAATAGTTTTGCGCTCATTTTAAAATAAATCTAGCTAAAAGATAGCTAGGTACCGCAATAATTCCATGATATATATCTAAGCTGTTATATATAAAAATGTTTTTACGATTTTTTTACAGTGCTTTTCTTTTATTAATCCAACTACCACCAGCTTCCGATGCGGCTCTTCTTCCGAGGCTTTAAGCCTAGCAATATGGCTGTCATTTGTCTTGCCGGAAGTAAAGTGAAATAGTAAAAACTAAGGTCTTGTTGTTGTTTGTGTGGTATTTGTTGCTGGTGTTGTTGATGTTGATGTTGTTGTTGTTGTTTTTGTTGTTGCTTAAGTGTTGACACACGGCATAAACGTCAATGAAGACATAAAAACGAAATCTAGAAGAAAATGACGACGAATAAAAGTAAAAGAAGAAAATAAAAAGCAACAACAACAAAAAACCTACAAGATTATGACAAAATCCTTGTTAAAAAAAGTAAGAAGGACAACAAAAAATGGTGAAAAAAATTACAAAAAAATAAACAAAAAATTTAAATAAAAATAAAAGCAAACTGAAAGCAAAGTAAGAAAATCACTCAAAACTTGGAATGTGGCTTTATAATCCTTTTTTATGGTTGTCTGAGGGTGGATCGGGAAGTTTGTGAAAGCAGCCGCCATGAAAGATTAGTGCCAGCCAGCTCAAGGGAAAAAGATAGGGCGCTATAAAATTAAAAAAAAAAAAAACGCTTTGAAAAGAAAAGTTACACATTTAAGTGTTGCATGTGGAAAACTTTCACTTGAGGGAGCTCAGCTAGAATGGTCTGTGGGTAAATGTTCGTGTTGTGAATGGATTTGAACTTTTTTTTCACTTGTGTTGTATTTAATGTATAAATACGATTTAGCGACATTTTTGTGCTACATGCAACTTAAGTAGCTAGCATGTTGTTGTTTGTGAATTTGTAGACCCAACATGTCAAAAGCGCTAAGCTCTGTGGGAATTTTTGTGGCATGCCTTAAAGCGCTTGATTTGTAGAAAATTTAGAAGCTGGGTGGCATTTGAGGAAACAAAAAATTATTTTGTTTAATATATACTAATTTTTTATTGTTAATCAGTGTTATTATTAGTCAACTTTTGGAGTATTGCAATATCTTTAACAACTCAATGCTTCGCAGTACGATTTAATCCTCGACTTAGTCAGACTTTTCTAAAGCGTCTGCTTTTTGCTCATATTTTGATTGCGTTTTTCTCACACCAATTTTCACAAAATATTCATTCAGTGAATATTTTTTCCTAGGGTTTTTTTTTTCTTTTTCCATCATCTTCGAGGCTTAGCCTTTTGTTTGGCTTTAAGCTGGCTGAAAGCTGCGCACTGCCTGCTGCTCGTCTAAAGGAATTTTAATATTACCCAATAAAGTTGGCATGTCTGAAACTTACCTACATCAAAGACGCAAGCAAGCATCCTAAAATAATCTGCTGTAGCTTCCCACTTTGCCGTCAGCCTAGTCTAAGAGAGCTTCTCAAAGCTTGCTTGACGCACATTCCTTTGCTTAGCAGCTTAAATGGCAGCAGCAGCCACTTTCTTCGTTGCTTATCAGCTCTTAAGCAATGTTGGTGGAATTTCACAGGATTTTAACGATGATGCTTTTGATGCTATTGTCACACCTCACTGCTCATCCTCGTGCCATGTGTTGACGTATCCACCTTGTTGCTCTACATATGAATGTCGAAGTTTTGCCAGCTGCCGGCAGAGATTAAAGAACGCTTTCATTAAGGTTGTTGTTTTGTTGTTGTTGTTGTTAGTTGCATAGATGCCAATATATACCTGCAGCGTCATCTACACGGCTTACAACACATGAATAACTTATTTTTTATGGTTGTGTTTGTTGCTGTTCTATGTCTACTTTGATGAATTCCTGATTGAAGGTACTTTTCAGTACTTTGGCAGCTCATGTTGCTGACTATATGATGACAGTTGTTGATGTTATTGTTGAGCATCAACAACAACACACTCATAACTCTATGTCGGCTGCTGTCTTAGAAAATCAAAATTTTTCAAATTCAAATTTTTATTCTTAAGAAGTTTTACTTGTGTTAATTTAAGTTCCCTTTTCTTTGTAGAGCTGCTTTTGTAACTGTAATGCAAATGTACAGCAACTATAACTAAAACAATTTTTCTTAACTTTTCCTGATAATTTTACTGCAATTTTTATCTAAAATCATAAATTGTTGCTAACCATCAAAGAAACTTTAGATTTGCCAGATTAAGAAAAGATAGCTGAATTTTTTTGGTGTTGTGTCATTTGTATGCACATACATATAATCATGCTAATGTTCACCACAATCTTTATGCTTCTGCAACTATGCAAACTTTGACTAAGCTGCAGCTTATGCTTTGCGACTCAACCAAGTGTGCACATTGAGAATGTATGCTGTGTGTTAAAATTATTATTTCTGATTTTATAAAAATGTATTATTAAAAATAATTAAAAATAAACCAAAAAATTTAAAATTTTTTTTTTTTTTTTTTTAAACGAAATAATTTGTTTCAATTCAAAAATAATTTGTTTCAGTTTTTAAAAAACTTAACGAAATTCTCAAATTACTCATTTTTTGACATACTACTCTGGGCAAAAAATATCGGTAATTTATTTATAAATCCAAAAATGTTTATTTATTCTTCTAAATTCATTTCATCCCAATTTTCAAAACATGCTGCAAAGTCCTCTTCTGGTATAACCCTCAATTCCTTCTTTGTTTCGGTTTCTATCTCTTCTATCGATCCAAAACGGTGTACACGGAGCGGTCTCTTCAGTTTAGCGAATATCCAGAAGTCACGTGGTGCTTAGTCAGGTGAATACGGTGGTTGCGGAATAATATGGGTCGAGTTTTTGGTGAAATTAACACAAATCACGAGTGCAGTGTGAGATGGTGCATTATCGTGGTGCAAAATCCAAGAATTGTTTCTCCACAAATCCGGTATTTTTTGACGTTCACCATAACGCCAACGACACAAAACACCCAAGTAGTATCCTTTGTTGACAGCTTGGTCGGTTGGAAGGAGTTCCTAATGCAGCACACCATGATAATCGAAGAAAACTGGCAATATGACCTTGATTTTTGACTTGTCTTGACGTTGTTTTTTCGGTCTCGGCTCATCTTTGACACGGTATTCACCCGATTGTTCGGCTGTTTTCGGGTCGTAAGCATACACACAAGACTCATCTTTAGTTATGATGCGTTTCATTTTGTCTTGATAGTCGAAAGCATTGTTTCACACACATGAATGCGTCGCTGTTTTTCCATGGTATTGAGCACCTCCATGATATTGAGCAACGTGTTTTATGCTGATTCCTAAAAGATTTTCATGTTCTCAGATCAAGAAGCTTTGTATGATACTATTTACCTCCCAAGGCTTGGCATCTTCTTGCAACGAGAAAGAGGATAGTCATAGAAATTAATTTCTTTAGAGAGATTTTCTCAAGTTGGAGAGATCAGTTGGAATTTGCACCCGATATGGTGACGCTTTTAGCCACAACCATGATCAAAAACTCAACATATATCATCGAACACCCACCATCGAATTCACTTGATATGGCGCCGGCTGTCTTTTTTCTCTTTCCAAAACTGAAGGTGCTACTTCGCGGCACCTGCTTACAGCCGATAGTAACATACCCATTAAAGAGAAATCGCGGCAAGAACTGAAGTCGATTCCGAAAAATGTGTTTAAAAAATGGGAACAAGTCTAGTTTAATGAATCCGCTTAAATTTAAGAAATTTTTTTGGTACAAGGCATGGCAGAATAATAAATGTATCATTCGTACAAGGTAGCATTTTGATCGTAGATTATAATGGTATTAAAAACAAGGCCTTTATGGCCCGGTGCCCTGGTGCCCAAGCAACCCCTTAAAATTCAGTTCATTAAAGTAGACTTAAGCCAAAAAATGTGTTGATGTTCTATTCGTTTGCCTTTATGTATTCTATCGGAAGGAGCCTACTTTGAAGGCCTTCTTTGGAGAAGATCCCCAGCAGGAAATGGATCGATCCGTCTTCGAGACATGTCAGTTTCTTGCAAGACGGGTCGATTCATCTCCATGGTAGCCTTCGACGACATTTTCAAGCAAAATGCCACTTGGACTTGCAAGACTTGTTGCTGAAATGTCTTCAACGACGTCGTCAAGCCAAGTCTTACAGAGAGGATGCATGTAAGCAAAACCATACGCTCTGCAAGCATGGTTCTGTTTTTTTTCCTGATCTAAAGTTTTACACTCAAGGAGCGTAAGAGAGAAAGAGAGAAACAGGGAGATAGGTTGCATGCCATATAAATGATATATTTTCTTTTTTTATACCCCAACGCGTACTGCGTAAGGGGTATATTAACTTTGTCATTCTTCCGTTTGTAACGCCAAGAAGGAGGCGTGGCAGGTATAGAAAAATATATATATTTTTGATCAGCATCATTTCCAGAGTCGGTTTCCGTGTATCCGTCTGTCTGTCCGTCTGTCTGTCTGTCGACACGATTACAGTCGCAATTTTAAAGGTATAGCAATGAAATTCAAAATATAAGTTTATTTTAAAAAAAGGAAGATCAAGTTCGAAAATGGATGAAAACCACGCCTACCTCCCATACAAAGTGACTTTATATTAACGGTAAAATGTCTTTAAAATCCACAAAAATTAAAGAAATGCCTTGAAATTTGGCTGGTGAGCTTTGCTTTTCAGCCTTAATTTTGGCTATGAAATTTGGAAAAATCGGATGAAAACCACGCCTACCTCCCATACAAAGTGGCTTTATTTTAAAAGTAAAATCTCTTAAAAATCTTCTCAAATTAATGAAATGTCTTGAAATTTTGCATATAGGCTTTGATATAAAACAAAGACCACCACTATGATATTTGGCAAAATCGAATGAAAACCACGCCTACCTCCCATACAAATTGGCTTTATTTTAAACGTTAAATCTCTTAAAAATCCTCAAAAATTATTGAAATGTCTTGAAACTTTGCACTTTCGCTTTGATATATAATATGAAAAATCTCTATGATATATGGCAAAATCGGATCACAACCTACCTACTACTTCCCATACAAAGTGACGTCATCAAAATAGGAAAACTTTCGTTAATATATAAAACTGAATGTCATCGTGTAGGTCGTGGCTAAAGACTTCGAATATACTTCAATATGGCCGCGGGGGGGTATTTTAGCTTCGGTACCCTGCCGAAGCTCGACCCTAACTAGTTTTATTTCTTTTCGGATCGAAGAAATTTTCTGTTTATCATTTTTATAATAATTGTTTCACACAACACAAAACCAAAATATAAGACAATTACCACAAAAAACGTAAAAAGCACGTGTTTCAAATGTTTGGGAGCAGATATCCCCTAGACTTCAGAAAAATAAAAACAATAACATAATTTAAAAAAATTGTAAAACTGATGCGATTTTATCACAATACATTTGCCTACAGATATTGTGTAAAGGTATCTGACTTCAAATTCAAGTTTTTCCACTTCAAATGCAACATTTTTCAGTTGAAAGAACTCCTAACAAATTAAACTTAAAAATTTTTACTGCCCTTCGTTGCCCTTTGTTTGTCCCTGGCTGATATCCTAGTTATCTTAAATATCGTGTTTCTTAATCTCTTATTTATAAACATAAAAATTCTAACTTTATTACTCTAATCTTGCTAAACTCTTCCCGAGAAGTTAACATTTAAAGAATAATAATAAAACTTTGTATTCTTTTTAAACTATTTCAAGTCTTTGTTAACTCTTTTTTAATTCTAACAAAAAGTCAGCCTTATCATGTCTTATGTTTAGGCCAAAAATCAAAATACCTACACACCGACCAACCAACCGACCAACTAGTTTCTTGAACTCTTCCAACTGTTTCAATTTAGTTAAGCGCTTGAAATTCTTGGCTACAACAAAATAACTGCTACACTCTGTAGCACATGGTCATGTCTGTAGTTTTCATGGATGTGCAGTAAAAATATTTTCAAAACTATTGCTATGAATAAGTTTTCGCAACAAAAATTAAATTACAGCCAACAACGAATGTAATTTGAAAATAATTTCACATGTGAATCTGTGCAGTTAAAGCTGCAGGCACTCGGCATACCGTAACCAACAACTTGAAGTGAAGTACGTCTACAAATTCATTTCCGGTCTTCCGACAGTTGTACAGAATGAAATTAAGAATTCGAACGAGCAGTCGTCGTCTCGTACTCGTCCTCATCGTTGTCATTTGGTTATTCAATTAAAATCCGACAATATTTTAGAACATGGAATTGTTACAGAATCAAAAAGTTTTTCAACACCAGCATAAGGCATAAGGCTGAGTCAAAGCGGGGGATGGGGTGGGGATTGAGAGAATGCAGTAAATCTGGCAGTCTGTGTGGTTAGTTCGAAGATAGACGATTTTCTGGGGAATAATCTAACTTTGTACAATTTAACTGGACATAAGCAAAAAGTCAGAAATTAAATTGTGTAGCTTAAATTTTTTTTTTTTCTTATCTTTATACATGCATTCTTTGCTCTTGTTGTTGTTGTTCCTGTTGTAATACTTATTCATAGTGTTCTTGGGGGAAGTTTTCTTAGCCAAGCAGCTTTACTTCAATTATAGAGTTCCACATAGCTGTATGGTCGTAGTTGTTCTTGTAGTTACTATAACTTTGTAAAACTTCAGCCATGAAAACTTTACTCCTGCTCCTAGTGCTGCTGTATGGCAGAAACAAACTACATACCTATATCCTCTGAATATAAGAAAACATTTCCATGGCTCAAGCAAATCTTCTCGAACATCTTCTTTACGACTTGCTGGTACTTTTGGTCTTGATCTTTTTCGGTTTCGAGTGGGCCAAACTGTGTGTTACAATAAAATATAAAAAATAAAATTCTTTCCTAAGAATTGAATATGTTTTTAAGCAAAAATGAGTAAAAGTGGCGAAAAATTGCTTCGTCGATTATTAGCTCATAGTATTATTTTTCTTAGTTTTTTTTTTCTCTTGCAACGCAGCCCGTATCATTTGCTTCAATAACAACAGCTAGCAATAACAACAACAACAACAACAACAACAACAACAATATTAATGGTGGCCGGAATAAAAACGGAACCATGCTTGGTCTGGCAAGCATTACAATTTCCTTTTATAGATGCGCCAAGTAGATGTTTTAGTAGATGCGCTCTTCACAGTTTTTGTTGTTTCTATTATTGTTGTTATTTTGTATTTTTTTTTTTTTTTGCTGCATCCTTAGCATGCAGCACAAGTTACTCCGTAAGTTTTTCTATCTATTCTTACTTTCTTTCATCTCAAGATTATCCTTTAAAAATAATCGAAATGAAACCAACACAAAAGTTTTCTTTTTTAAGGGTGAAACGTTGTTTTGTATTTTGTTTTTTTTGTTTTTTTTTTTCCCTTAAAGATATATAATGTGTCGATACAAGAGTTCTTTATAAACCATATTCTGTTCGGGTCGCCTTATTTAAAATCAATAAGTAAATTCTTTTAGATTTTATGGATTGCTTATAAGATCTTGTAAATAGTTGGACTTTATTATCTGTAATTGAAGTCGGTATATATGCATGTTGTTTGTAACAAATTTATCGATTTTCTATCATTTAATCAGGGTACTTTGACTTAATCCGTTAAAAGCATTAAGTATATATACATATATAAAATATCTACATTAGAAAATGTTAAATCTTTTTTCAGCAGTTTATTCAGATTATAAAGGAGAAATCAATTCTGCTGTGAAAACGATGGTATAATTTTCATATTTCAATAAAATCATTTAGAAACTTCAAGTTGCTTCCTTAGATTGCAGTTGAAGTCTGATTACCAAAATCTTTGGTTTTCTGTGTTTGATAAGTTCAAATATTATGGTTTATAGAATCCTCATTATATATGTGAGGCACTCGATTATGTTTTCGCACGCCTGACCATGGACCAATCCATGGACCATTTTCTTATGGAATTGAAACAAAACAATTTGAAAGAAAAAATTTTGAAAAAATAAAAATAAACAATTTGAGAAAATATATTCAATATTCTTCCTTAAATTTCAATGAAAAACTACAGGCATGAAACCGTAAGTTTTTGAATGTGTATCGCTATATAAGACAAACTTAATTTTTGTGTGCATTTTTTTTTCTTCTATAGTTTTTTTCCCCCCAAAAATCGTTAAAAATCGATTCCGTTGAGAAACCACCTTGAAATTTTGGTATGTTGAGTATAATCGTGTGGGAAAACAGAAACCATTTTCCCCCGTGTTTCTCAACCGATTTTGATATTTTTTTTTTTTAATTAATTAGAGTGGGGAGAAGGGGTGCACCGAGAATCTACCTGCTTTTAACAGGTGAAATTATGTATGTTATTTATTCAAAATTTTTTACCCTCTTCCTCTTGATCTAAACCGTTTTGAATTCTGATGTTTCAGTGCCTGTAGAATCCAAAATTACAACGAATACACAAAATCTTATCAAGATCAGATCTAAAGGCTTAAAAAAAATGGTCACTTGTCTTAAAACCCCGATTTCTAGAAAATCCCTATATCAGGAAAAATCAGATTTCGGAGAAGAAAAAGTTCAAGATGTTTATACTTTATATTACCATTTAGAAAGGAAAAGATTTAAATAAACATAAAACTACTGGACAAAAATTATACAAATTAAAACTTTGGATTTTTCTTGAAGTGGCATGTTCAAAATATAATATGTGTTTGAGAACATTAAAAAATTAAATTTAATTTTATCGATTACCTCAAAACATTCAGTAGCGAATAAAATAGTTTCTGAGTTTGAACAACATATTGCTTTGGTCATAAGGCAAACGGTTATTGTGTTATTTCTCAACCAGAGAAGTGCTCGATCTGTGAACAACTCAGGCATCGTTCGAGGGAGAAAATCTACCTTGGAGCCGTACATCTTTGTCAGTTCCTCGACTCTGCCAACGAAACTTAAAGGATCCAGAGCCCCGTCAAATTTTATAGGCCAATTACGAACTTTGCCGATGACACCTGCAATAAGCAGACATGCCGATGGCTTGAAAAGAAAAGAGATGATATCCGGAAAAACCCAGAAATGTTTTCTGATTTTACGGAAGAAGGTGGACATCTTTATCGGCACATCTCACAGCGTACTGGAGATGAAGAGTGCCGGTCCTGGAAACTCTGTATGTCTTCATTTTTACGAAGCCGAGTCCTCAACAAATTCCATGATCACCAGAGTGCAGGTCACCTTGGGATACGCAAGACGATTTCCAGAGTCGAAAGCAGCTACTACTGGCCAGGTATGTCACATAACACTTACCAATACGTCCGCCGATGTGAATCCTGCCAGATATTAAAGGTCTCTCAACAATCCACCGCTGGTAAAATGACATCTCAAATAGCCGAAGAGCCATGATTGCTGGTAAGCCCTGATTTTATCCGACCGCTTAATCGCTACAAACACGGCAACACATTAGGTGAGCCACGCCAGAAGCACGCTAACAACTGCATCACACTGGACTAGCAGCGCTAAAAACACGTCACCAGCAACAACAACACATTGGGCCAGCCACGCCAGAAGCACGCTGTCAACTGCGACACACTGGGCCAGCAGCGCCAGAAACACATTACCAGCCACGAAAACACATTGGGCCAGCCGCGCCAGAAGCACGCTGTCAACTGCGTCCCACTAGGCCAGCATCGTCAGTAATCATTACCAGCCAGAACACATCTAGGAACAACGACTACCCTTTCCATATCTCATCCGCAACAAAAACAACCATATTTTAGCCGCAAAATCAGCGGTGAACAACAGAAACCAAAAATACTCATCCACCACAACAGCTGCAAATCACGTCAATATCTTTCAGACCTCATCACCAACAACACCGGCCACGTCTACGCCAATCTTACTGAAGCTTTTGATGGCAAAACCCCCCGAGGTTGTTGAGTCAAGGTCCGGTCTGCACGAGTCATAAAGGGTATAAAATACCAGGTTAACATCGTCAAATGTGTGACCATCACGACTAATGTTCACCCGGGGAAGTAGGAGGGGAGTATAACAACAAAATTTAATTCAAATAAATTAAATAGTTATACTCGTACCCTTTGAATTTTTATACTTTTGTTCAGTTTAAGTTTAAGCCTATAATTTCATGTAGAAGTTTCACTTTTTTTTACATAATTATTGCAGACCATTGCTTACTGGGATAATACTTATATACATAGGGTACACACCATATAGTGAAACGCAAGTGAAAACCAGTTATGAGAGAGGAGTCATCTAACACACACACGCAGCATGTCGTATGCAATATCAGTGAGAGGGAGACAAGTGCCAAGCCAACATAGTCAGTGATGAATCGGTTTGTGCAGAATATAGCTAGCACCAAACGTATAAAAGGTTAGCCACAGGCAAGGTTGCCAGTTCAAATTCGGAACAATTCCCACGAAAATTACCTTTTTCCCAAAGTACCATAAATTAAATACCACCAAAATTACCATGGTATAGATAAACAAAAATATTCCCACCGCAATTAAAAAATACCACAAAAAATCCCACAATCACTTAAAACTACCACAAAAATACCACGAGTTTTGAATATGTATACCACCAAAAATCTCAAACGCATTTAAAAATCCCAAAAATAATCCCAAACGAATTATAAAAAAATACCACAAAAGTAACAAATACTTAAGGGTTTTTACATGCATAACTTACGACATAAAATCATGGTGTGAACATAGCGTTAATGCGTGTGATGGCAATGATTTTATACGAAGTTTTTGCTTAACAAATGCGAAAAAATCATTTGAAAAAACAAATTCCCAAATTCCCACGGCAATAATAAAATACCACACTAACTTCCACGCTAATTAAAAAATATCACGCTGAATTAAAAAATACCATGGGAATTCACAAAAAAAAAAAACAAATCCCAAGGGCAATTAAAAATTACCACGGATGGGATTTTTCCTACATAACTGGAAACGTTGGCCACAGCATAGAATCGCTCTTTTGTTTTTTTGTTCATCGTGCAGCCAACGTGGTCAGACGTCCAGAAGCATACCTGGTAAGTGTAAAAGTGTAACCTTGAGGAGTTAGAGTTCTTTTGTTCATAAGTAGACATTTTATCGGTGATAAGTTTTCTTTCTCGATAATATTTTGGTTTCCGCTCCTAGGGTGCCGCGATTACATATTGAAATCAAAACTTCTTTGCCAGGGTTCCGAGGTTTCTCCTCGACCTATGTAGGCCTAGTATCGGTAGTTTCGTCTCAGATATAGCAAGTAATCTCTCCCAGGCTACGTAAGGTCATGCAAGGTTAATGTCAGGTGACACAAGGTTCATATAAAGTTACGCAACAAGTTAGTTACAACAAGGTTATGCAAGGTTAACACAAGGTCACTCAAGGTTAATACAAGGTTAAGCAATGTCACTACAAGGTTATGCAAGATCAATACAAGCCGCAAGCCGCTGTCAATCGTCGCGACACCGAGTAATACTTCAATTTCATATCAGGACCCGTCAGGAAACTCAAGGACATCGCACTCATGACAAGGAAGTCTAAATCATCGTATCTGGTCACAACTGTGTGTGTATATCCAGATTAAGATTTGTTAATAAGCCACTAGGACTAAGCGGAATTTTGAATTTTAAATAAAGTGAATAAAACTACACATAAGCGAATTGGTCTCTTTATTACAAATTTCTCCAACGAACGCTGGACACCGGCGGGTATACCAGAGCTGTAGGATACTGAAAACGGATGTTCGCTACAACATTGAAGCTCAGCCTATAGTAAAAAGTGCTTATTAAATTATTTAAATGTTTCCAAACCGACAGCAAGTAGCGACCAGATCATTTATTTACTATAATTTGATCGTAGCTGTTTTGCCTTGTGATCATAGACTAAAAATTGTCTTAACTTTTATATTCTTATATAAATATAGTTTAAATGCGCTGCTTTAACAATGTTTATTTTCCAACCGAAAAAGTACCTGAAAAAATTTGTCGGAGGCTAGTTTAAATGATCGTTTAAAATGAAAGTGTTCGTTCTAGTTTTTAAGATATTTTCACATAAAACAGCTTAAAACAGTCAAAATTAAATACCAAATGTGATGAAATGAGGATAGTGTTTCCATATATATGCATTAGACCATTGCATGAATACATGGAATTTTTTTATTTTTTTTATTTTCGGAGAGCAACCCCCTATGTTGTTCCAAATATGAAAAAAAGAGTCCATACCCATTTTTATGTTATTTGGTCGTGTTTTGACCCCCACGCACCCCGTTTTACTAATAGGGCTAGTTTTATACTATGTAAAAAAGTTGGGTATACTGCAATTTTATAAGTTCTTTATTTTTTTCCATTTAATGAATCATTTTTCAAACATCGTTTTTTTAAGAAATTATTAAAGAAAAAAATAAATTAAAATTGAAAAAGGATAATCATTTAAATTCATTTAAAAGGATGTTAACGATTTTAATGTCTCTTTCTTGAAGTTTGGAGTTTTTTCGCGATGATACTCCACCACTTGCAATAAATCCTGTTTTTGAACTTCATCATGGGTGATACTGGTAGCAAAGTCTTCCATTAGTTTGACAGCTCGTTCCGACAGATCATTTACTACCTTGACATGTCTAGCATATGTCTCACATTCTTTATAATTAGGATCGAGATGCCATTCAATTATTGGCTTATTAAGCCACTCGACCTCTACGCCGAGGTTGTGAAACATGAACCATGAGTTACCACCTAGAAGATGATGAAGTTTTGTGCTTGAGCTTAAAACAGGGACCGTTGGATGACTCTTTGCAAATTCTTTTGGTCTTGGAGTTTCAAGTAATTTCTGTGCGATAAGCTGCTTTTCACTATTCGATATTCTATTTGAAAATAAGGGAAATACAACACACTCTTCGGTTAAATACCATAAATGCCTTTCCATAGCTTTAATTGCTGCATTAGCAACATGTAGATCATGTTTTCGGTATTCGTTTAACTCATGCCATAGCTTTAAATCATTGAAAGGTGCATCAGCTCCTATCGGTGAAGATATCCATTTTTCAACATAAAAGAGAGCATTAAATTTGCATAGTCTCTCCAATTTGTCTATCATACTTTGATCATATCCAGCCTGAGAGCTAAATGCGAACATTTTTGCTGGATACAAAATGGATGGCATCCATCGAGCATGGTGAGCTGCTCCAGGTTTACGCCAATGTAACCCTCTTTCAGGTATTTCACCAAGTAATATTAACATAAGTTCCGCGCACTCTCTATAATCAGCGCGAGGGAAGATGTTATTTCGATTTGGTTCTGATATAATTCTATTTAAAGCTTGCTTTTTATTTGCCATTAGGAGTTTTAATGACCTGTCCTTGAATTGCAATTTCTTAAAATCTTTGTTTATATCGATTGTTTTCCAAATAGAGTCTCTGAAATTGGTAAAATTTGTATTTTCGGGACCTGATGTTTCACCAAACAATTCTTTGTGAAGTGAACACAAAATTCTCTCGTAGACATGATGTCGACAAGCAAGCATAAGCAATTTTTTGTCTAATAGCTTTTCAAGTTGTACGCATGCTCCAATTTTTCGTCCAGAGTTTGAATTTGTGGTATCAAAAACAATGGATCTCACGTTTTCGCAAATTCCCCATTCGTTCGCAAGACTGAAAGTAGCACCTGCTTGTTCTGTACCTTTCGTATTTGATATTATTGGTATACCTAGCAATTTACCTTCTTCACAGTTCGGCACACCAGAAACAAGAACTCCTAATCTCTCTTTTTTATCATTTTTTATGTCAGGAATAATTTTACCATCCCAATGTAGTGTTGAGTGTTTTGGTGCAGTAAATTCTGCCTTGATTAAATTAGCAACTGATTTTCGCACTTCCATACCTGCTGTCCATGTACTTTTAACTGATAGCGTTGCTTTATCAAGTGAAAGACCACCTTCTGCAAGAACTGCTCCCATGAAAGCTGTGCGCTGCCCAGCAGATAAATTGAGCCGATCACCCATTCCTGTGATGGCTTTGCTTGTAAATGGATTTTTGGGGAGGGTCAAAGTTATTTTTGAACTATTTTTATGTTGCTTATCAGCATTTGCAGCACTGCTGGTTGAAGCTAATGCAAAATCGGGATCTTTACTTAACTCAGACAAAGAATCCGAATTGTTTGTTTCAAAACTTATATCTTTTACTGGCAAACTTTCAGCTATGCGATGTTTTTCTTTTTCAGCACGCTTCATTTCTGTGGCTATCCGATCGTTTTTTTTCTGGACTTTTCCATAATGTTTTTTATCAAGGCCTCATAACATCATTTTTCGACATGTTTTTTGATCTTCCAAAAACTGAATATCTTCCTGAATCATTTTTGTAGTTCTGCATGTGTCGTATTCAATGATAGAAATAGCATTGGCGTGTGATATATCGAAGAGTACGTTTAACGATTTAAGAAATTTTTCTCTTTTCACTAAAAAATTGTTTCGTGTTTGACTTTTTCGAAGATTTTCATACTGCGCAATAAGTTGAGTGAGTTTGCGTTTGGAACGTCCAGCTCTTAAAGGCATTGTGGGAATGCCTAAAATTTTCCAAAATTCTTCTACATTCAATAGAACATGTCTTACAACATTACCTCTCTTTTCATTTTTCATGGAACCGCGATTGAGATGAACAAAAAATCGAAGTACATCCCCATTTGTTGGCAGCTGAGACCCTTGACGTGGAGTCAAATTATCCAATAATTCTCCAATGATCCATGCTTCAGTATGAGCTTCTTTATCTTTTCTCAAATTTCGTTTTGATGTAGCTGATGAGGTTTGTTGTTCCATTTCTTCGATCTCCTAAATTTTTAACAAAAATCAATAGACTTTTTACACTTTATGCTAATATTGAGATAGTGAAAGACCTTACCGGTTTCTTTGCATTCACTAAAAACTGAAATTCAATGTTTTTAACTCGTATGGCATAAAAAACAAAACAAACTTTCAGCGACGCAGACAAATACGGTTTTGAAATTAATGACAAAGTCGTGAATGTTTTTCCACAGATTTTTGTGCAAAGTCATGGCCTACTTATACAAATTATTCGAATTTAAATCTAAAGTATTTTAAATTTGAAATAATTGAAAAGGCTAGCTATAATAAGTTTCATTGCGTTATATGAGAAATTATTATTGAGGTGCGCGGGGGTCAAAATTTGACCTACATGCCCCAAATTTTGGAATTAAGTTCGTTTTAACAAAAGACACAAGATAGGGGGGTTGCTTATCAAAAAATAAAAAAATAAATTTTTTGCAATGGTCTAATATGCATATATATTCATTTAATAAATATTTACTCTAAACCAAGCATGTCTTTAGTTTTGAAGTTTTTTTTCAAAAAATATCCCAGCTAAATTCGTTAAATCCGGGGGATTTTCCTGAATTGTACCGATAATCCACTTACAAATCTAGCAACGCTAGATATAGAGCAAAATAGAAACGAAATATCTCAGATTCTGAAAGAGATAGCCAGAAACGGATTGCAGATTTAAAAAGTTTGGTATCAAAAACCCGGGATGGTACCATTAACTTAAAACTGTAAAAATGCCGTATTGAACACATGAATCCTCGGACGATGAAATGTAAATATTAAACTATGACAAATCCAATTTTTAATTTTCAAACAAAACCTGGCAGTTTTTGATTTTATACTCGATTTTGTTTTATTTTTTTTTTTTTTTTTTTTTGAGCATATACGTATTGTCTGACCAAAACTGAATTTTTAGTGAAACTGAAACCAAAATTTTACCATTTTTGTAATATTGGCCATTTTGTAATGTCGACACCGAAACCAAAACTGAGTGTTTATATAAAATTAAAATTTTTTTATTACTTTTTTTATAAAAACTATTTTCGTTTAATCATTGCTTTAACCTTGGATGTGGAACCATTAACGCTTGTCTAAACAAAAATAAACTCTATGAGAGCCTAATAATTTATGCACAGTCTGTAGCATTTGTTTGCCTTGCGATCAACCTCGACACGTGATTGCCTTTTGTTGTGTAAGTTTTTCTGTAACTTCGCTAGAGGGGTAGCTTTTAAATAAACACTGCTCAATAATGACCTTTGCCAATATCAACGCATATGTTGCTGATATGCTTATATAATAAAATGAAGTTTACTTTAAACTATTTGTCTTTTTATTCAATTTTATTTCCTTCCTATGAAGTCCTTAAAAAAATGTCCTTCTCTATTGTTACTATTTTCTTGTTTAAACAAAGTGACTGGAAGAAAAGAATAAACTTTATACCACTGCTTGGCATATGCTGGCATATTGATTGTAGATAGTTTTATTTTTTTTTAATTTATTTTTTCCCCCATTTCTAACTTCATGCTAGCTGCCTTTTTTTTCTCAGTATGACTGAGCAATAAACGTACCGGAAATGCAGCTCGATTTTAATTAAACTTCAGTGCAAACAGGTGGTGTTGGCACGCCCACAGCACTGGACACATATTGACAGCCGAAAACTGTCAACATGTCGAGTTGGAGCGTTTACAAAAAAAAAAAAACAAGCAACGAAAGCTGAATGCTTTTTTTATCAAATTCAAGATGCTTGACTGCTTTAATTTTAAATGTAGCCATTTATTTGTTACTTGACTGCAATTTAAACTGATTGCAGCTGCAACTCTGACTGTTGGTTACAACTTTAAAGTGTACAAGTTTGAGCTGATTGTGCAAATGTTGCTGATAAATAATCATTGCTGCTTGGCAGCAGCATTTAAAAAGAAAAATTTGCTCTCTTTGCCAGAAATTGCAATTTGTGCAAGTTTGGCATTATTGCGAGCAGGCGTTTCTTTACCCAACATCGCTTCCCATAACAACAACACCAACAACAACAACAACAACGGCAACAGCAAATATCCATCATGTCCAACTTTAAGTACAAACAACACTTCATTGAAATGCGAAACTTTATCGGCTGCATTCAGCTTAGCTTGCCATATGAGCAGCTAGCAAGCAATTCCTTGAAGTGTCCTTCAATGTCCTTGCCTGTTGTCGTGCGTTCTGCACTTATTCATGCTTAAGATGCGCTGTTGCTGCTTGGTGGAAAAATCGAGCATGCAATCGAGTGCCATTCGGCATGAAAGAGTTGCGCTGCCGCCTCCTGTGCTTTGCTTGTCACTTTTGCCGCCTCGTTTAAAAGTTTTTCACAACATTTACAGATAACCAAAAGTTGCAGCCAACTTCGGTGGATGTGAGGGTGGCTGGGCAAATATGCATGTACATATGTCTGTCTGTCTCTTAAGCAACTCAACACAAGCGACCATAAAACATGCCTGACACTGACTCGACTCGAGTCTGTCTTTATCTGTATAGTTATTTCTTTCAATGAAGCGGAGAGCCACGACGATGACGATGATGCTGATGATGAACTGCAGCTGGTGTTTACCGCAGCATTGGACGCTAAAACTTTTCAAACATTCGCTTTGCGCACACAAACAAGACGCTTATCTCGCTGGGTCAAAGGACCATGTTATTGAGGCCATCAAAGTGCGTGCGAGAACTTTAGCCTGCTTGACTTCCAGCCAACTCCAACTTTCAACCAAGCTCAGGCTTATCTTGGCCGCAGTGTGTGCAAAGTTAGAGGCTAAGGTTAAAATATTTGTTCACCAGCGCATAGGCGCTGCCGTTTTGTACTTCAGTTCATTGGTGGTCTAGCCCGATCGGGTGGTCTGCGTCTATATCGCTTTGGGTCATCGCTGAAAACTTTGCGCAAAGTTATAATCGCGCGTTTGGCGCTGCTGCCAAAGTAGATATTTTATTGTGGCGGTTAACCCATCCTAGTGCCTTGGGTGGCTCTATACAAGCCAGTCTCTTATTTAACGCTCGCAACTATTTGATGCTTATTTTATTATAGCTACGCGTTGTATATTTGCGCTTGTTATTGCTGGAGTTTTTGTTGTAGAAGTAGAGTTGTGCTGCTACTGCGATATTGCTGCTGGTGTATAAAGTGAAATTGGAAAATTTGTTGGGAAAACTTGAAAAAGTTTTATGAGATTATAAAATTCCAAAATAAACCGCAAATAATCTAACTCACCAACACAATTGACTATGAGTTTGGCAATGTTCTGCTTAGGGGACGTCAGCATATTACATATTTATTACCATATATAAATTTATATATGCTATAATAATACATATTTATAAAAATTTTAAGCTGTTCAAAAAAGTCAGCTGCAAGTTTTTGATCGCTTTATCTCTGCTATCGTAATGAATTTGGTCTGTACGTAAAAACAGATTCTTGAAAATTAAAATTGTATTATTTAAACACTTCCGCTATTTTGAAATTAAAACTTTTTTTGTTTTATTCTGCTTAATTTTGTGCCATTATAAATAATTTTCTGCACAAAATATCAACGTGTTACTTTCATATACGTCTTAGCTGTGAAAAGTAGTTACATTTTATTATTATCTTATTAAATTTTACAGCTTATTTTTTTGAAGCGAAGTTTTTTACGCCCCGTTCTGTGATTTGCTTGAAGTGAAATGTGACAAAAATTTCGACAGATTCTTTCTTAGAATTTTATATGGTTTCTTCGGTTCTGTGTTTTTTACAACAATACACTTTAATATAACATATATAAAAAAAACATTTCATGGGGACTCGAACCCGTAAGCCTTTGGTTGGGAGTTCTATACTCCATCCACTGAGCCAAACACCTTCTGCATGCAAAAGCATTGATTTAGTATTAACTGCAACTGAAGCTATGTTGCAGTACATCCAATAATCTATTAATGTATTTGTGTGGTTTGGGTAGCTGCTAAGCCACTTGCTGCAAGAGTTAATTAATAGATTTCTATGGTTTGGGTAACTGCTAAGCCATTTGCTACAAGAATCATCTGTGCTGTCACTTTTCCACAATTGTAGTAAATCTAGCACTTTTTTGGTTTCTACCACTTTTATCACCCACTATTTGCATTTTTCCAAAATCTATAATTCTTTGATATATTTATATTAAAATTATGGCATTATAATTAAAATTTTAGAAATTTTATTGCATATATTTTATTTATTATTACATTTAACATATTATTTTAAGACTGTTTTAAGAACATTATATGAGGATTATTTGCAGTAAAACTAATTCAGCGTGAAAATACTTACTTTATGGAATACTTCTTATGATTTGCTTTGCTGTAGGACTTCAGTCGAATTTTTTCTTAAGAAGAAAAATATACTCTAAAGTTTTTTAAGTTTTTTTTCACCCCTCATTTTAGACTCAACCTACCACTATTTAAAATTTGCAAGTGACAACACTGATCATCATCCTCAGTTTGTTAGTGCCATCTGTCAAAGTTGAAGTTGAACAGAGCTGTTTTGCTAACCTTGGATGGTACTTGCAGCTTTTTGTGGCGTGACGATAGGAAGTCGGCTAATTTTCTTTCTTATATGCCCTTGAATTCACTTTAGAGTTGACCTTCGATGCCTTTCTAGCGCTCCGTCTGTCTCTGTCCTCATCCTAAGATGGAAGTCTCCAGGTGCGGATGGTATGATTGGAGAGATGGGTAAAATCATCTGGAAAGTCATTCCGAAATACGTGGAGGCCCTGTATACAAAATGCGTGTCAGAAGCTTATATCCCTTCAGTGTGGAAAGAGGTAAGATTGAGTTTGCTCATGAAGTCACCTGATAAGTTGAGGAGTAATCATCGGTCTTATCGGGGCATCAGCATTCTTCCAGTGCTTGGCAAAGTACTGGAAAGGGTTATAGTGTAACGGCTTTTGGAATGTGAGAATGCGAGTCTTTACGAGAATTTGGTTTTTGTAAAGGCAAATGTGTGACTGATGCTTGGATGTTTGTAATCAGAGTGGTGAGTGAGAGCAGCTCCAAGTATGTTTTGGGGTTATTTTATGCTTTTAAAAGGCTATCGACTATCTACGCTGGGTTAGAGTGTTAGATAGCTAGATTGAATGAAGTGGGGTTACTTTTCCGACAGTCGTGCATGTGTAGTTGGTGTAAACTAATAAGTATGGATGGATGTTGTTCGGGGTTGTACTCAAGAGTCTATCTGAGGTTCATTAATCTGGAACCTCATGATGGATCCTATATTGAGGAGGCTCAGCCAACTTTTTAAATGTTGTGAGTCTGATGACCTCCTTGTTTTGATTGAAGGCTGGAAACTAAAGAAAATGAGACCATGGGCATTGTGTGTGAAGAGGGTGAAAATTTTGGTGTGAGTGTGGCCATGGATAAGACGATGATAATGCTGTTGAAAGGCAGATTAGCACCTAATCGACATCCATCGGTACGTGCGAATGGGGTTACTCTCAAGTATGTGGCATAAGTCAAATACTAGGAGATAACCATGACTGAAAGGATGGGTTTCATTGCACATCGTGTGAAAATGAAAAGCCGAGTTTTGTTGGTTATAGGTAAGGTGCGCCTTTTACTTAGAAGTGGATGGGGCCTCAGTAGACGGGCTGTGAGCCTCATGTATGGGGGTCTATTTGTTGCTTGCGCAACTTTTGGCGCTCCTGTATGAGTTGACGTGGTCAGGTCTGCTGTGGGATATCGTAAGATACTCTCTTGTCAGAGAGCTGTTTTGATTGGGTGGATGCCGGTGTGTCGTACGGTATGTACGGATGCCTTGCAGGTGTTGATGGGGGTACCTCCGCTTGATCTTGTAGTGATGCGCTTATGTGTTGATTACGGGATCAAGAGAAACGTGTCCTCATTACTTTTTGATTGGGTCTCGCACTCTGATGCGACTAATATGAATGAGGATGAAAGGAAAGCTAGGCTGTTGGAGTGTGTGAGGTCTAGATGGTAATCTAGATGAAATGAATCTATGAATGGGAGGGTCACGTAGAATTTTATGCGTGATATTCTGTTTGTGATTGGGCGCCCAAGCTTTAGCTTCAGCTTAAGCCTGGGTTTCCTTTTGACTGGTGCATGGTTCTCTTAATGCTTTTTTGCATAAAAGATAGCTGAGTGACAGTGAAAGTTGTGATTGTGGGGCAGTTCGTGAGCACTGGTTGCATGTGCTTCGTGAATGTCCTTTTTATCAGGATATTCGTGATTTGCGTGCAAAGGGTGTGATGCGTGGCAATGGAGATTTTGATCTTGGAAACGCTCTTGCAACTAATGAGCAAGTTTCCAAGCTAAATCAATAAATCCATAAATCCATAATAGATCCATAAATGAGTGGTGTGTGAATATGGGGTGTATGGTGTAAATGTGTTGTGTGTTTGTTTTTGATCGTGGCTCATCTTTTTGAGCTTTACATTTCTCGAATTTGGTAACCAGTCCAGAGCTGTGCTGTGCTAAAACTGGTAGTAGCTGGGGCGTAGGCTACGAGGTCTGACCAAGGACTTTAAAACTGGTACCACGGGTAGTCAGCGGCCCCTTGCTTATGCTAGGCTGACTTGTTTGGGATGGCCCTTCGGGGAGTCTTCGTGGTGGCTGTGGCTTACTACCCAGCTCGGTGTAGGTTTGCATTCTCAAACCGCTTGCCATACCCCATAGTATGGAAGAGGTTTTAGATAGGCCTCCACCCCAACCAAGGGTTGCGAAGTATCATCACAACATGGAGCTAATTTGGTACCTTTGAATCCTCAAAGGGGCGTTGACCGATATCTCGGCCCCAATGTTATGGAACATGTTAACTTAACCCTGCATGGCAGGTGTTTACATTAAACACAACATACATCTTGTCTCTGGCCTCGTCGGTCGGTAGCGGGAAAGGTGTGAACTGAGTGACACTCGTTGAGAGAGATGATGAGAGTGATGCTGAGCGGACGGATCTGGTTCAAAGTCCTCAGCAACCTGTGTTACCAGCTACTGCTAATCAAAATCCGCAAAATTTGGCAAAATAATCCGCTGTAATACGCTAAAAAATTTTTTTAATTTTGTCAATATAATATAACATAATATTAATATAATTATATTTTAATATTATTAATATAATGAGATCAATGTTAAAAAAATAACCTAAAAAAAATATCATAAAAACTACCAATTTTTCTGCTTGGTTGATTGTCGTTTCTACACAAGAAAAAGTGTGACACTTACAGTGTCTCACTATTTATTCGGGCTGTGTTTACAAAGAACCCATCTCGGAAATTTACGCAATCTATATAGAATTTTCACAGCTTTAAAAAAAAAAAAAAAAAATATGAAAACAAATTTTTAAAATGGGAACCAGGCATAAAAATGAGATCTTATTTTTTAACTTTGCTTTTAAGAACCTTCATCAGAAATTTTAAATGAGGCCTATTTCTTTCGAAAAGGTCATGTGTCTATAAGAAACTTTATATTTTGTTAGTCAATCCACAAACCACGAAAATTAAAGCATACCATGATTGAAACTGTACATAATTAAAAAAACTAGTACTAATTGTACTAAAATAAAAAAGGTAAGAAAAAAAAATTATTTTAAACATTTTTTACCATCGTCAACAAATTTGAAAATTAACAAAAAGATCCCAAGTGGTGAACTACACAGTTGACCCATAACACGGTGTGTCAGTCAAAATACTTCTAAATTTAAAATTGTAAATGGAAATTTTCAAATTGTGCTATTATTTGCTCAACTTGTGCTACAATTCACCGCTAGGAATTAAACACAAAAGAAACTTTTGCTTATTTTAATAGCATTTATAGATTTTTCAAGATGCAATTCCTGCTTACTTTCGGCTCGAAAACGTGAGTTTTGCGGTTTTAAGGTGTGCGCAATATTTCATGTAAAATCAGGTCTTATTTCCATTTACACGAATATTAGAGTCAAGTACGACTATTTTTTTTTTTGTTTTCTTTAAAGTAATCCAACCTTTATTTCTTCAAAATATATATTTTCACTTTACTGCAATATTACTTATTTTAGCAGTTTATTGCTGAAACATAATGCTTAAACCTGACATATAATGCAGTGTTACGTTACGCATGTCTGAACAACACAAAAATACTTTCAATTATATCCGTCGTTACTAACAACCTCATTAAAGCAACCATTAATGGTGGTAAGATTTAGTTTATAAAGAAATATTATAAGGGGAGTATATTTAGGAAGTGACCGAAAATGTCGTATAAGAAGCTATGTTGTTGCTTTCGTGAACGATTGTTTGTTATAAAATTGTAGGGCTGCCAACATCTTACAATGCAATCAATAGAATACAATACAATAATATACATTGAAATATAATAAGCAAACCTGCGCGTATGGTTTCATTTCAACAAGCAATCGAATGCTCAATACTGTAAGTTTCAATCCAATTAGCCGCAACAATATATTGTCGCCCATTGATAACTTGACTCGTACGACGCACAAACTTTAATTAAAATGGACTCAGAACAAGGGCACAATAGAAATCGATAGGTCTGAAACTGAAATATCAACAAATTTTAGCAAGAAATGCTCTGTGGCTGAAGTTCAGGCTGAAGCTCAATTTCATTATTATTACAACATAACAATGTATGTTTACAACAACTACAAAAAACAACTGTAACAACTACTATTTCAATAGCAATTCATATAAAAATCTCAGGATGTCTGAGGACTATGCTGCGCTCAACCTTCACACACACACACACTTAAGCCATAACAAGCTAGGCGCTCACACACACACACTCTCAACGATTTGTTTCAAAACTTAAATAAACTGGCATGCATGGCAGTGGAGCCAAAACCAAGAAAATATAAAATTATAGCCAATTCATAAGAAAAAGTCAAAAGTTAATCAACTCATAAGTCAAACGTTCCACAACTTGTAATGCAACGTTTTACATACATATGTGTTTAGACAAAAATATGCACATAACTATGAGCATGCATGTGTGCATTTGTGCAGCAATACAAGAAATTTTCAAATAAAAACTAAAATTTAAAGTTATAACTCAGCACAGCTCATTCATGTAGTTAGGTTTGTGTCGAACAGACATTCAACAAGGACCTCAACTCAATTAGTCAACATTTGAACTTGATGAAGGTGATAATGATGATGTTGTTTTTGCCATAGGTAGCCATTCTTAATTGATAATGGTTTTGATCATTATGATGCTCAAGTCAAACAACAAAAATATATAATAAATGCAATACTATTGCAGCTTTTCAAGGAACTAAAGAAAGAGTGCACAATAGAGTTTACTAAATATAAAAAAAGGAGACGGAATGAGAGAGTGATTTGGTATATCTAGTTTGAGTAAGTTCAAGTGTGTGACAAATTTACATATCACTTAACTTGTTCTATCAGCTTTTGTACGACATATTATTGATATGAGCAACCAAGACTCAAACCTATCGCAACAACAATCATAACAACAACAACAACAAAAACTGCAAAAATAGCAACAACAATAAAATTCAGGCGCCACACTTACTTCCTGCACTCAAACTTTTATGCAATGATTTGCATGCATAGACAAAAAAGTACTGAAAACTTTCTGTAACTAGCTACACTGTTAAAAATTCAAAAAATTTGTATAAAATAATAATTTAAAAATTCCAGAGAGAAATATTGGTATATTGTGGATAATGAAAATGCTGCGGCAATGCCAAAAGAATCTAGAACTGAAAATTCTAGACTAGTATAGCATCTAAGTTTGAGATACCTATAAGGGGTTGTTCATAAACTACTTTACCAATTAAGGGCAGGCTTTGAAAATCACCAAGATTAGTAATGGAGGGAAGTAGAGGTTCCAGATATTACAACGTTCCAGATATTACAAAAATTTAAAAAAGTCAAAAAATTCTTATAAAAAATACCAAATTATTTGAAAAAATTTCATCCGTACATCTTTATATTTGACCATCAAAATTGACGGTTAACTATTCACGAGTGTAAGCGCGCTGTTTTTCATATGTTAGGTTACTTTTTAGGGTGGGGGGGGGGGGGGAAGGTATTTTATAAATGTACTATGAAAAGTAACGGATAGGGCGTGGGTAATAAAGCAAAAAAGTTAGTAGCGTAGTTTATCAACGAGACCTAAGTGTTAATAAAATTCAATCGAACACTTCCGAATAATTTTTAAGTATCTATAAAGGCAAAGGTATCTATAAATATTCTTTCGTCTTTATTTTTAAATAATATTAATTTCACTGCAAGTTATTATATTAACATGTTTTTATTCTAGCCATGAACTAGTCAATAGCACTAAAATTGAGCTTTCAAATTATTTAGAGTTTTAAATTTAACAGAAATACCATCTTTGACTGAAAATAATGTTGATAATGAGATATTTTTTTGCATAAGTATATAATATATTGATGAACTAAATTTCTTTCATCTTAAAAAGAGGAAATTTTGAACAGTGTTCAAGCAGTTTTATTAAAAGAATATTTGGTTGGAAAAGTTATATTTTTAATTACATGTCAATTTTCATGCTTTCCGCTATTTTAAAAGTATTTGAATTGATTACGTAGTACATCAAAATGGTAAAATGTCTAGTGAACATTTTTTTGTATTCAGGAAAACTGCAAAAGTGCTGGCTCGATTTTTTATGAAATAACTTAAGTGTTTAGTTTCTTAACACACCATCTCGATGCCACGATTTCATTCATCGTTTTATTTTCACGCGTTTGTGTTGCGAGAGTTGCAATAAACTCCATGTTTCTCTCTATTCTTCTCTTTTTCTGCTCAGCTATTACAGCACAACATAAAAACATATGAGCCTCTCACAAGGCGATAAGTGAGATACACATAAATGCAGTGCTGAGCTGCAAAAATGCAGGATTTTTTAAGACGAATTTTTTGAGCTCTTTCTCTCTACGCACTAATTCAAAGAGTAACAAAAACGTGTTAGCGCTCTTTATTGATAAAAAAACATCCGTAGCAAAGCCGCGGACCACTGTATCCTGCTAGTATATAATATAAAAAGACTATTTTTGAAACTCACCATTTCTACGTGAAATGTCCATGCCTTAAAAAGTGACTATTATCCATTTTACAGTTATCAATAATAAAGTTCGACCAAACTTTTCGTCGTTTCAATTTCGAAAACCAAATATTTTATGACTTTCTTCTTGTATGAGCAATATATTTCATATCTTAAATTTTGTATTTTAAAAAGTGACAAAAGTACTATTCATTATGAGAATATGGAAGATTCAGAAGATGATACGTTGTTGAAAGAAAATAATCCTACACCGAGAAAAAAAAAAGCAGTAAGATTATACAACTTGACTTTTGTGAAACAAATTTTTACTGAGTAGAAGAACTTATGTGAAATCACAAAAGTTTTTGTGCCAGCGGTCATAGTCTTCAAACAAAAACTTCGATACTTTATACAAGTCAAAAAAATAAATGTTTAATTTTTATAAGATAAATTTTCAATATACATCACATAATTGTATAAAGCTTTGTTACAAAGGTAACAAAATCGATTTGTATACTATTTATTTGTTTACTTGCTTGAACCTGTTGCCTGCGTTCTTTTATTGTAAAGCAAACAAAGCTAAGTAATGTAAGCAACTGCTGTGGTGCAATAGGTAACGTCTTTCTTAAAATGAACTTTCTTAAGATAAACTTTTCAAAATGATTGAAGCCAATGCATAGCTTTTGCATATGTTTTTGGTTACTTTTCCTGTACTATTTCTCAAGGTGTCCTCAGTACTTTCAGTCCAAACACGTCATTTAATAGGTCGGCTTACAATCAATTAGTTCAGAAAACTTTTAACAGAAATTAATTTGAAGTCGATTTAGTTTAAAATTTTAACATCCTCTGATATATTGCAAACAGTTCCAAAGCTCCTTTTTGCATAAATTAAGTGAACATTTAATGTTTCTTAAATATTGGGACCCATCGCTTTCTTATTTTATTTAAAAAAAGTGTAAAAAACCGCCCTACGACGGGTTGGAAGTATTAGCGCTCAAACTGAAACTATTTTTAGACATTATTACAGTACTTTTACAACATACTGTTCTGAAAAATGTTTAGCCTGAAAGTATGCACATACATAAAAGGCAAGCATGTTACTGATAAGTACCAAATGAATTTTGCGTGCATACTTTCAGGCTGAACATTTTGCAGGACAATACATGTTGGAAAGAGACTGTAATAATCTCAAAAAATAACTACAGTTTGAGCGATATTAGGTGCAGAGCATAGTACTTGTCTTTCTATATTAAGATGATTTTGACTCAGCATTGAAAATTAACGCTTTTACACACTTTTAATTACGTTGATTAAATTCAAACTGAGTTTTTTTTTTAAATTTAATCTATCGCGGATCATATATCAGACAAAATACTTATTAAAGTGTGTCAGTTCTTTAATATTGAGCAATTTCATAATATTGGATCCTGTTTTATGGACTCATACACTTAATAGGTTGTTTATCAGCGTCCTTTTAATATTTGGGTATGCTTCGGCGCTTAAGAACCTATCTTATACGATAAAATAGCTGGTATTTGAAGGTGCGGAAAAAAAATGTTGGCTGTTTTTTAAAATCCAATAAAAGTCGGCATGTAGTTTATATAAAAGCATTCAGAAACTGACTCCTCACCTATTTTAGTCAAATTTCTTCTAAATCATTTACTGAGATCTCTTCTGGTTATGAATATATTTTTATTTAATTATAGTTTATTAATCTAGTAATATCTCTAAAAAACCGTCTTAAGTTATAAAATTGTCCAATCATGTTCAGACGATTTATGTCAATGAAGCTTTTTTAGTTTTGAATCCATTAACATTTGAGCTATGCTTTCACAAAGCTTTGGATTTTACAGCATTTCTTATCTTACAAGGTGACATTCAGCTTTTTTATATTAATAGATATAAAAAAAAAAACTTTTTCACTTCTCTTTCAACCCGACAAAAGCAAAGAATTTCATATTTTAAAATAGCTGATTTAATGTTCTTAAAAGTTTTTTAATGCTTAATATCCACTTTTTTCCCCCAGTGTTCTTTCAAGCATATGTGTGTGTTTGTGTGTTTATGCACTGTGTCCTTCGTTTTAGGTTGTTTTTTTTTTTCTTTTTGTGTGTAACTCTTCCATATAATTTTTGTAAATATGCGTTCCAGTATATCCTAAACCCAGTTTTAGTGCCTCTTTATGTTGGCCACCCACAAGAAAAAAATAACGTACTTCAACTTTTACGGAAGCTAACTACGACTTTATTGAACAAAAGAAACCCAAGTCAAAGCTTTTACTTGAGTCAGTCACATCATCACACACACGCATATACACAGCTATACGTATAAATAAAATGGTAACGCGCACCCTCACCCATCCCCCTCCCCCACCAACTCTCCAATGACGTGATGGTAGTAGTTTTGAGTATGGAATAGAATATTTATTGCCTTGGCAGTGATTGGGAAACTTTTCAAATATGCAGCCACTTTTACGCACATACTCACAAACATACACATGCACACTTTATTTCTTTCAAGAATATATGGGTTGGGTGTGTGTGGCGAACTAACTCAGTGCTATTGAAACGACAAAACTATTTGATTGGAAAATTCAGTGAAGTGAAAGTCTTATCCTGCGATATCGCTGAATTAAGTGAGCGACAGACTGAAAATAACCACCCACCAAAAAAAAAGAAAAAACAAAACAAAAAATCGGCAAAAATAAAAAAGTGCATGAGTGAAGTCAGTCAGTCAGGCAGAAAAACGGACGGACGCACGGACGGACGGCAGTTCTGTGTGCGCTTGTGTGCATTTTTTTTTTTTGCCTTTATTGTTGACACCGATGGCAGGCAATTGATTCAAGGTGTTGCCAATCATTCATGCAGCAACGAACTGAATGCGCGAATACGCGCAAAGACGAGAAAGCGCATGTTGCGCGAAAGGTCCTGAAAACAGGAAGTTTTCACACACACTGAATGAACGTACAAACACATGTCAAACGCGACAGGGCTAAAAGTTGCTTTATGTTTGCCTTTTTGACAGCGGCGACGGCGGTGGCAGCTTTTGTTAAGGTTTTATTTGCTTGACTTGGCTGCAGTTCACTTCATTGACTATTTTTAGTGGCTTGAAAAGGTGATAAAAAAGAAAAAAAAAAAATTGTTGTAAAGTATGATGCGGTTCAAACAAGGGCAAAACTTTTCTTGAAGACATCGTTATCATTTATTTAAAAGTTTCAAGCACACTTTAACAAATAAACTTTCACATTGATATGAATAGAAAATTTCAATTACTATTGCAGGAACAGCTCGTTTTTATCATGAAGAGTTTTAAGCAAACATAAGCAGAAATTGACGAACTGTTCGGCCGTCACCTTTCTGCAGACAATGGCAAGCCTCAGAGTGTAAAAACTATCATGAAAGCTTCTTGAGAACATAAATCGTTCGGAGTCGGCATAAAACTTATAGGTCTATATATAGGTTCTGGATCATTTGTGTTCAAACATTTTACAACACGCACAACGCAATTGATAATAAGAAGCGCGGTCAAAGTCCTTTCAAGAGCTGAAATTGGTCATTTCGTTTTTCTTTTTAAGTAGAAATTGAGCCAAATGAAAAAGTTGGGTTTGAAAAAAATTCACTACCATTACCATTACCACCACCGTTTTAATAACCATTACCATAACAATTTCAATTACAGTTACAATTACAATTACAATTACAATTACAATTACAATTGCAATTACAATTACAATTACAATTACAATTACAATTACAATTACCGTTACAACTACAACTACAACTACAATAACAAAAACAATTAAAATTACAATTACTTTAACAATTGCAATTACAGTTTCAATTAAAATTACAATTACTATTACAATTACAATTACAATTACAATTACAATTACAATTACAATTACAATTACAATTACAATTACAATTACAATTACAATTACAATTACAATTACAATTACATTACAACTACAATTACAATTCCATTACAACTACAATTACAATTACAATTACAATTACAATTACAATTGCAATTGCAATTACTATTACAATTAAAATTACAATTACAATTACTGTTACAATTACAGTTACAAGTACATTTACAATTACAATTACAATTACAATTACAATTACAATTATAATTGCAATTACAATAACAATTACATTACAATAACAATTACAATTACAATTACAAATAGAAATACAAATACAAATATTATTACAATTCCAAATACAAATACCATTACAATTACAATTACAATTACAAATACAATACTATTACAATACTATTACAATTAAAATACCAATTACAATTACAGTTACAATAACAATTAAAATTTTAATTTTAATCTTAATTGACGAATATAATTACATTTGCAATTACAGTTTCGATTGTATTTACAATAACAATTAAAATTAGTGCTACAATTACTATTCCAATTACATTTACAATTACATTTACAATTATAATTATATTTACAATTACAATTACATTTACAATTAAAATTATTATTATAATTACAGTTGCAATTACGATTATAATTAGAATTACAATTACAATTATAATAACAATTATAATTAAACACACAATTAAAATTAAAATAACAATTGCAATTACTATTACAAGCACAATTAAAATTAAATTTTTAACAAGCACAATTTCAATTAAAACTACAAAAGCAATTGCATTTACAATTACAATTGCAGTTATATCTACAATTGAAATTACAATCACAATTGCAATCACAATAACAATTACCATTTCAATTGCAATCACAATCAAAAGTAAAATTAAAATTATAATTACAATTACAGCTTCGATTACAATTACAATTATTGTCACAATTACATTTACAGCAAAAATTGCAATTACAATTACAATTACAAATTCAGTTAAATTTAAAAATACAAATTCAATTGCAATTACAATAACAATTAAACCTACACTTATAATTACTTTTACATTTATAATCATATTACAATCATAATTACAATCACAATCTCAATTACATTTGCAATTACAATTATATGTGCAATTATACAATGACTCTATTATGTTATTACAAAAACATTAACGCACTTTTATTTCTGTATTTCATTGAAAACTCAAGCCACAAGAACACACACACTCCCTTCGACCTTCCTTTTTTTTTCTTCTTCACTTTTCTAAAATGACAGCAGTACGCCTCTTCAGTCCGGCGAAAATTATGGCAAAGCAAACTTGAATGAAACGTAGAGCAAGTCCAAGCGAAATGAATACAGAATGTTAAGGAAATACTGCAACATAGACATGTTCCGGAAGACATCTCGCATATTTAGTCCATGTATCTTGTCGACGCTGTCATTGGAAATGAAATTTTCATGTTCTTAGAATATGAGAATCATAGTTCTTGATAAGCAACCAACGCCTTTTTTTTGTGCTTTGGCTTACTTTTTTATAAAGCAAAAGAAAGAACAGCAGAGCAACAGAAAAATGCTAAAAATAAAAAATCAAAATATGGAGAACCCAACTGACAGACAGACACCGGACGCATGCAAAGAAGCTTTTTGCGGTCGGTTAGATTGGGTACTGTGGAGCGTCCTTTTTTGTTGATGTACTTATATTTTTTGTAGCTTGTGTTCTATTTCAATACCCTTTTTTGGATATTTTTTTTTTTGCTTTTGCTGTTTATGACAGTTTTGCGATTTTGTATTTTTTTTTTTATCTGCACTGACTCTCTCTCTCTTGCTCTTTCCCACTTTAGTGCTTTTTAAAATTTTTACTAAGATACCAATTATTTACATATTTTATGTAGTCCCCGAGGAGTATGTGTTCCCTTGACGGGTTGCTAAAGGGTTTTTTTTCGAATTTAAGCTATTCCACGCTAAGATGCTATTTTAACAGTTTGAAGGATGCGGTGGCTTTTATATGCGGTGGCCTTTTATATGCGGCTGGGGTAAAATAAAAAAATGAGGGTTAAATAATGGATTTTAAGATAATTCTTCTATAAATGATTTAGTAACATGCACATCGATATAAACTAGGCAACATTTATAATCAATCGATTTGCAGTCGACGAAGCTCACCACAATTTTCTCTTTCAATATGGTTAAAGAACTTTACTTCATATCTTTTCTTGTATATTAAAATGCAAGGAATGTCCTCGCAAAAAAACCAAAAGAAATAAAAAACTAAACGAATTTGGCTGACGGTCAAATCAACTTAAGCGATTTTTTTTAACATATCTAGCAATTTAATGCATAAATTAATCAATTAATAATTGCGCTTTTGTTACCTGTTATTGAAAAACCTGCCAACTCGTTGACATTTTTTAATTTTTCATGACAAAAACTGACTATTGAAAAGTATATAGTGAAAACCAGGCATTAAGTTAAGATCTTATATTAAAGACACGCATACCTACACGGTTCGAAATTTTGGAATAAATTTTAACACAAATGGGCTTACATATACGACCATACCAAAATTGTATTCAATTTTAATACATGCCGAATATTTTATTTAATTTTTAGCAAAAATGTGTATTAAAATATAATGATTAGTTCGTATAATATTAGGCTAAGATTGCCTTAAAATTTTTCCATTCTATAACATACAATTTAATACAGACAAAAGATAAAGTATTAAAGTAAACAAATTATTTATTACTATACAATATACAACAATTTTTAAATTATATCCAATTGTATGTTTCGAACTCACGTCATCATTGATATGAAAGTGAATGAAAAGAATTTACCCAAAAAATAAATCTGAATCATAAAAATTTTGAATCTTAACAATCTGCATATTAAGATTCGAATATAATACAGCTGGAGGATACGGAAAATTTCAATGACAATTATAATGACAATGACAATGACAATAACAATGACAATGACAATGACAATGACAATGACAATGACAATGACAATGACAATGACAATGACAATGACAATGACAATGACAATGACAATGACAATGACAATGACAATGACAATGACAATGACAATGACAATGACAATGACAATGACAATGACAATGACAATGACAATGACAATGACAATCATTTATTTAAATTTAGATGTCTATAATTTTTATTTCTGTTGCTAAATAGCACAGCTAGCCAACCCGTGTCACTATAATTTCCGAAATCCTTTGAGTTTTAACAAAATTCCAGCAACAACAACAAAACATTTGCAAGTATCTTACTTTTAGTATCTAGCTTTTTGTAGTCATGTTGTTGTTTGTTATTTGACTGCAAGCCTACAAAACGCCTCTGTCAACTTGCATATTTTACCCCTCCGCCCCCTCTCACCACTCGGCACTCTGAATTACTTGACGCTTTGGCACTAATGTGCTAGTTTTGAATTCGTTTTCAATAACTACAAGTTTTCGCTCGTTCAACGCAGCTGACTTGGTGCCTTTTTTGCACCAACATCATGCTATGCCGAACAATTCTTGGCCAACTGATTGGAGCAAAAACCACAGACACAAGCATTAGACTTTGGACAAGCATTTTGAAGAAGCAACTCTTTGTCGTTGGTGTCCTCATTCTCTTTTTTACTGTTGTTGTTTTTGCTGTCGAATTTATTTGTGCGGCGCATACAAAAGGATTTGTGCTGCTTGTGCTGGATTTTCATACTTTACTGCGATTGCAATGCATGCCACACACAATGGTGCTGGTAACTCAGGGAATTGTGGTTGCTAAATGAAGCTAACGAAGAAGACGTTGCAGCCAACCAACACACGCAAACACACACACACACACTCAAAAACTTCTTGCTGCTTATTTCAAATGAGAATGAGGGAAAAGTAGTAAAAAAACACGTACCTCGAGCACTTGGAGCCAAAGCCAAGAACGGAATCGAATGAAACAGAGCAAATATAATTATATTGCTGCCATATTTTGTGGAATTGTGGATAACAATTTGAAGTTGCTGCTCGTTCCAGCAGTGGCAGCATCAGCATCAGCCATGAAGAGAAGAACACATAATCATTATTTGCTGTCTTCATTCTACTGCGTTTCCTCTTCATCATTGTCAGTGTGCGGAATGCTGAATGTTGAATACTGAATGCTAGATACTGGCTTTCGTATTGTTGCTAGCGACCGGAAATCTCTGCTGAAACGGAAACGTCCAATGACAGCAGCAAAGATTACAGTAACGGAAATCGTTGCAGTCGCATTTGCGATTGTAGTGTTCAAGAAGCAGTGGCGCAGCTGGCTGGGAAGTGGTGGGGTAGTTGGCTGCTACATTGTTCACAATAGTAAATTTTTTTTTTCATTTAAAGTCAAAGCCCAAAAGCAAGCAATAAACAATCATCAACGTTTTATCAGTTCGCATGCAAGTGACCGCAATCATTTTTCACTTGAATTCAGCTGCTGGCAGCTGACTGCATTTAATAAAGACACATAAAAAAGGCAGTTATCTGTTTTATATATAAACATACAGACAGATCACACAAACAATATCAACATCCGTATACAGTATGTATATATTTAGTTTTAATGTCCAGAAACCTTAAGTTGAATATTTCAAACGCATCCGCAGTGAGTGATGAATTGCCATATTAAAAAAAGAAAAAAAAAAGAAAAAACAAAGCAAATAAGAAAACAAAAGACAAATTATACTCTCAAACAGTTTTCTGACATATCCTTTTCCGTCTGTCTGTCAGCTACCCAGATCGAGTTGTCGGTCTTTTGCTCTGTATGCCTCTTTGACTGGTCATCAATAAAGTTTTTCATTTCATTATTTGCCCTTTTTTTTGCTTTGTTTTGATTTTTCGTTTATCCCGCTTACCCTTCTCTAAAGGATCAACTGCGGATGTGCCTAATCTTCTATAGCAATAATTCAATCCATCCGTTGACCATATCCGCTGCTTGTGCTTTATTTGCCCCAATAAAAAAATATCTCTTCTTCATTCCTTCGTTGTTTCCATTTCACTGCACCGTCTATCTTTGAAGTATGAATAATGCGTTGATTTCACACACATACATATACACACCGTAAGAAAAAAAAATTCTTTATTGCAAATAATATAAGGTTTTGGCTAGGAAGAGGCGGGCTTAAAGAAGTGAAGCACATTATAATTTCGGAAATCGTTATGAGAATCTATTATTGCTCCTATACAAGAAATAACATTTTAAAACAACAAAGAAGGTAAAAAAAAAGAAACGAAAAACATTCCTTAGGAGAGGTTTTACACGGAGCAATGGGTTTGACTGAAAGCAATATTTCAGAAACATTATCGCAAGTCCTGATTGACAGATAACTACTTCTTTTCTGATTTAGACATCATCACCAACAATTAAATTAACAACGTTTTATATAGACGTTGTCTGAAATCTATACAGTTTTGTTGGATTTACCAAGAGAAACACAGATCGATCAATATATTGGCAGAGTTTGAAATTAACGGACACAATCATAGATATAATTCAATGGAAAACGACTGCCTAAGGAAAATTTTCATGTAATAACAATAGAGCTTAGCTCAACCCATGACCCACAAATTATTGAAAAATAACAATGTTAAGAATACTCGTCCCAAATCGAGCTATTGCGGGAAAAATTTACCCACCAAAATATAAGTATAACGTACATCAAACTAAACCAACATCAACAGTAGCAACTTTGATAAAACCTTATCAATTCTACCACAAAGACAGAGTGTTGTAAAAACGGGAGGCTCGAGAAGAGGTAATGTTCTTATTGTTATTAAACGCATCTTCGCTAAAATCTTATGTGCTTACATAACTGCAACTTGTGGATCAACTCTATGCCTCCGTAATTGGAGCTTCTGGTGTGCTTCGATTATGTATATCTTTCATACCATCAAATGGTTCTGTAGAAACGTGTATTACGTATGTTAACAACATTGTCCATTTGTGTGAATCATCTTATTTAAATGATCATATACATATTCTAGGTAACTTTACTCTAAGTTTTATTGTTTGGTCTTCTCTAGAAAATAACAGTATTCTAACTGCAAATAATATTAATAGAACGCATGAAATAAACCTAGCGGATACTTTTTTTAGCTATGATTTATTACAAAATAATTATGTTCTTAATAATTAAGGATCTTAAAAAATTTGGAACTATTTCTTCCATATAATACGCTATGTTTACTAATACGACTTCATTCTCTCGAAAGCAGGACAAGAATTTTCTCTTCAATGATCTTTTTTTTATTTAATTGAAGGCCAGATCGACTGCCTTGAATTATTTAATATATTTACTTTCTTTTTTCTTTCGCGACAATTAAGTCAACATAACATTTTTGCCATTCTATTTCATAGCAGTAATTATAAGCTCACTGAACCAATTTCTAAGACAATGAATGCATTTGTTTGCTCTCCAGCTTACTTAGCAATAACTTTTCTATTTCTAGGAATAGCTCTAAAACTATGCTCAATGAATTTTTTATATTTTAGTAGCTATGCTTTTTTAAAACCTTAATATTAGATATTTGATATTTAATTAATTATTTAAATAATATTTTTATACTCCCACGCGTACTGCATAAGGGGTATATTTACTTTGTCATTCCGTTTGTAACGCCAATAAGGAGGCGTGGCAGATATAGAAAAGTATATACAGAGGTAGTCAAAAATATTTACACATTTTTTATATTTTTGACTACCTCTGTATATTTTTGATCATCATCACAACCTGAGTCGACATCCGTATGTCCGTCTATCTGTCCGTCTGTCTGTCGACACGATTACAGCCGTAGTTTTAAAGTTATCGGGATGAAATTCAAAATTTAAGCTTCTTCTTAAAAAAATGAAGACTCAAAATGAGCCAAATCTGATGAAAACCACGCCTACCTTCCATACAAAGTGATTTTATTTTTACAGTAAAAATCCGCAAAAATTAAAGAAATGCCTTCAAATTTTACACGTCAGCATTGATCTTCAATATAAATCCCGACTATGAAATGTGGAAAAATCGGATAGAAACCACGCCTACCTCCCATAGAAGTGGCTTAATATAAATCGTTAAATCTTTTGAAATCTGGTGAAATTACAGAAATGTCTTAGAATTTTGCACATTGACTTTGATATACCATACAATAAAGATCATCACTTTGATATTTGGCAAAATCGGATGAATACCACGCCTACCTCCCAACAGTGACGTCAAAGTGACGTCATCAAAATAAGAAAACTTTCGTAAATATATAAAACTGAATGTCATCTTGTCTGTCGTGGATAAGGACTTCGAATATACTACTGTGGCGAGTATTTTCGCTTCGGTATCCTGCCGAAGCTTCATTCCTTTAAACTCTATGCTGTAAGAATTGTATTCAAAGACAAATAAACGCATAAACATAAACATAAACATAAACATAAACATAAACATAAACATAAACATAAACATAAACATAAACATAAACATAAACATAAACATAAACATAAACATAAACATAAACATAAAAATAAACATAAACATAAACATAAACAAAAACATAAACATAAACATAAACATAAACATAAACATAAACATAAACATAAACATAAACATAAACATAAACATAAACATAAACATAAACATAAACATAAACATAAACATAAACATAAACATAAACATAAACATAAACATAAACATAAACATAAACATAAACATAAACATAAACATAAACATAAACATAAACATAAACATAAACATAAACATAAACATAAACATAAACATAAACATAAACATAAACATAAACATAAACATAAACATAAACATAAACATAAACATAAACATAAACATAAACATAAACATAAACATAAACATAAACATAAACATAAACATAAACATAAACATAAACATAAACATAAACATAAACATAAACATAAACATAAACATAAACATAAACATAAACATAAAAATAAACATAAACATAAACATAAACATAAACATAAACATAAACATAAACATAAACATAAACATAAACATAAACATAAACATTAACATAAAAATAAACATAAACATAAACATAAACATAAACATTAACATAAAAATAAACATAAACATAAACATAAACAAAAACATAAACATAAACATAAACATAAACATAAACATAAACATAAACATAGATATAAACATAAACATAAACATAAACATAAACATAAACATAAACATAAACATAAACATAAACATAAACATAAACATAAACATAAACATAAACATAAACATAAACATAAACATAAACATAAACATAAACATAAACATAAACATAAACATAAACATAAACATAAACATAAACATAAACATAAACATAAACATAAACATAAACATAAACATAAACATAAACATAAACATAAACATAAACATAAACATAAACATAAACATAAACATAAACATAAACATAAACATAAACATAAACATAAACATAAACATAAACATAAACATAAACATAAACATAAACATAAACATAAACATAAACATAAACATAAACATAAACATAAACATAAACATAAACATAAACATAAACATAAACATAAACATAAACATAAACATAAACATAAACATAAACATAAACATAAACATAAACATAAACATAAACATAAACATAAACATAAACATAAACATAAACATAAACATAAACATAAAGATAAACATAAACATAAACATAAACACAAACATAAACATAAACATAAACATAAACATAAACATAAACATAAACATAAACATAAACATAAACATAAACATAAACATAAACATAAACATAAACATAAACATAAACGTAAACATAAACATAAACATAAACATAAACGTAAACATAAATCCTAGATCCTAGATCCTAGATCCGAAGATACTTACACTGAAAACTTAGAAGCGTATTTATCCAAGGTTTCCTTTCAGATAGTTATGGATTAAAAATTACAATGTCTTAATAGTAATTAATACATAGAACGATTTCTTTAGTCTTTCATGCCAGCGATAGATCAGTTCTCATAATTTTGTTGAAAAAAATATCTCCGTGTTTGCAATTTATACTGAACAATTGCTTATGTTACTTTGATATGCCCACAGTTTGTATATTCTCCAAGAAACGGTGCCTAATTCTAGGTCCCAAGGTAGGCTCATCTTTTACGCAGAGAAGAAAAGATTAGTTCATGATTCTCGCGTTATTATGATTCATCTCAAACCATCTTTTACGGTAAAATCAAGCATCTTTTCCTGCCCTACAGGCAGGTTGTGTCCGACCTGGCGAATTTCTACTCAGCTGCAACTGTTAGAATAATAGGAGGTGGGGGAAGGTAGTTTATAACCACATTTTTTTTTTTGTATAGATATAAGAATATAATTGTGTTCTCCTTCTATTCCTCCTATTCTATTCAGCTTACAATTACATTCGCGTTATTATTTTGCGACATTGAAATTAACACACTTTTTTTTTGGTTAATAATGTTATTAGTTTTTTTCATGCGATTGTTCGCACTTGACTTATATTTGCAATTAACTCTAATTTAAATTGAAATAAAATCTGAGAGCCCTCTCTCGATCGACAAAACTAACACTCTACAAGACGCTCGTTCTACCTGTGCTGCTTTATGGCGCTGAGGTTTGGGTAGTTTCGCAAACTGACGCAGCCGCTCTGGGGGTGTTCGAGAGAAAAGTTCTTCGCAAAATCTTCGGTCTTGTTCGAGTCAGCGATGACTATCGCATCCGAATGAACCACAAGCTGTATGAGCTCTACGAAGACATTGACATAGTTCGGCGTATAACTGTGTAGCGACTACGCTGGCTGTGTCATGTCCATCGTATGGACGACGAAGCTCCAGCGAAAAAGGTGCTCGAGGCGTGGGTCGCTGGTCAATGACGACGAGAGAGACCATGCCTCCGATGGATGGAACAGGCTGAGGAAGCCCTAACCGCACTTGGTGTATCCGATTGGAGAAGGCGCGCGCAAAGCAGAGGCGCCTGGCGAGAGCTGATGAGGTCGGTTGAAACCCGGACACGGGTTGTTACGACCAACTAAGTAAGTAAGTAAGTAAAATCTGAGAGCATCTTTGTTGGCTCTAAAAATAACTTTTATAGCTTTTTTTGAGAACAGAGGTATAAAATTTAAGAAAGAATTGAAAAAAGTATCAACATCGGTGCCAACCATTTTCATGCTAATAAATTTAATCTTAAAAAAGTTTTATAATTTATGAACTTGAAATAAAACTAATAGAGCAGTTTAATGCCTTTTATAACAATTTATGCCTTTTTAAAATACGCGATTTCTTGGTGTAAATATAATTACAGCTTCCTTTATTAACGCTGGTTATAAAAACGAAAATGCTTTTGTTTTAGCATTTATTTAAGTACACAGCAGATGTTATTATTTTATAGCCATCATAATGAGTGTTTTAGTGTCACAAATTAGCAATTAAATTTAGTACACTATTGGCCAAAGTTTAATTGTGCGAACTATAATTAAACTCAGCTTTCACTGAATTGATTTTAAATTGAGTTTAGAGCTTTCAAAACAATATAAAGCTATTATTAACTTTGTTATAGTCACATACACATTTTATGCATTAAAAAAAAGAATGTTCTTAACTATTAAAATAAAATACAAAGTTCATTCATCTGAACCTTTGCACTATAATTTGAGTTCATTGCGCTTTAAGAGCTCTTATAGAAAATTAAGCTTCTTTTAGGAAAGCTCATTAAATTGTCTTTTTCCTATCGATGATTACCATCATATTCGATGGCAGCAGGCAGCATTAAGACAATTTGATCAACCCTATGATTTAAGCATAAAATAAGTAAAGGAAAATAGCACAAAAATAAAAAGGTTAGATAATAACGAATTTCTAGGCTTAAACTGCACAAGTTCCTAGCAATTCTTATTCACTCGACTACGTACAAGAAATTGAGTTGATTTTCGAAAAGCATCAGAAAAACACGTACACAGTACGAGTAGAAGATGCGAAGATATAATTTCGTAGAATATTTTGCACGAAGCACAAAATTATTATAGTTGGCTTTCAACAGACTGCAAACTGTAGAGTGTAGAATGGAATAGAAACCGCCGCCATACTCCATGACTATCCGCATCAGGCCTAGTTCGTTTGTTGTATGTACATCTTTGAGTCCATTCCTTGACATTTATTCATTCATTCATGGTTCATGGTTTGACGCTGTGCCTGTTGGCTGACTGTGCTTTATACAACGCAGTCAGAACGTGCTGCATTTGCCACACTTTAAACCGGAAACATCTAACACTGGCTGCCGCCATTGTTATTTCGACAGTGATAATAAAACTAAAGGAAAATAGAAGAAGAAAAAAAAAAACAAATAGCAAAATAGACAAATATTCAAACGCCACTTTCTTGTTGCTGAACTATTTTATTTTCATGATTATTATTAAGCTCAACAAAAGCCAAAGCTCGAGCCTCTAACAAAGGCTTGTGTAGCGGTATAGTGGTCGGTGGTGGTTGGTGATGGTTGGTACCTTGCCTAGCTTTGCGGTTCACCAGCCGCATTTGTCGTAGGTCCAGCTCTGTGTGTCTCTTTCTCTCGCTTTGCTGTCACAAATCGTCGCATATCGTTTTGTGCTCGTAGAGACACAAAAATTTAATATTTTATTCATAGAACATCGTTTGAATGATAATGACGGTTGGCACACTACCTTGGCTAGCTTGGGTTGTCAACCTAAAAAGAAATTTAATGTTTTTTTTTTCACTTGTTTTCTTTTTAATACTTTGAGCACAAACATTTTTTTTTTTTTTTTTGACTGCTCTGTGTGTTGTTTTATTTTTGCCTACGGTTATACGTACATTCATCTGTCTGTCTGGTGTGTCCTGTTGTATGTATGTCAGCTAGTTTGTTATGCTTGCGCTGATCCTTGTAAGTTGACATAATATTTCATCCTTTTAAAATAATATCAAGACATTGTTTTGTTTATATACTTTAGTAAATATTTATTTTTATCTTTACCTTCAAGCCATGTCCGAAATAATCCTTAAATGATCCTTTATGTTATGTATGAGCAATTTTAATGATACCATTTGAAAGGTGAACCTCTTTTGACCCAACCCCATTTCAATTTTTGGCAGATGCAAACGACAAAAAGCCCCCAACTACAAATGCTTGCTTAATAGCCTTCTTTTATATGTGTGCCAAATCCTTTTACACACACACACACACACATCTAGTAGTAGTCGATTTAGTTGTTACATTTTCTAAACGAAAAAATAAACGATTGAGCACGAAGAATGGCTATTATAATCACTTTATTGCCAACGCAAAAGATATTAAAGAAGATTTTATCCTTTCAAAAAGCAGCATCCTGCGCTTTAGAGCCCACAAATAATATTTTGCAAGAAAGAGTTCTTTTTTTTTATTTTTTGTACAACAAAAGTCATTCTTCTAATCTATGCGGCTACCTTTTAGCTGGCCAATTTTTGTGCATCCTTCCTACTCCCCCCAGAGCCCTTCTTTTTATTTCTTCACCATGCATGCAAATTGAGAAATTTGAAAAAAAAAATCATTTAATATAGTATACAAAAGCTGCATTCAACTTTTGCGCATCCGTTTCTGCTTATTCTGTGAGCCAGCCATATTTTGCCGAATTTATTCATTTCAATTTATTGTATATAGTAAATATTCGTTTTATGCAAAGCCAATATTTATTTTATAATGGGTTTTATTTTCTCTTTTTTTCTTGTATCTTATTCGTTGTTGTTGTTGTTGTTATTTCATTTGTTATTTCACTAGATTGGTTTATTTAGTCAACCAAGCGTTACCTGTTTGTAGAACATATTGAGCGCCTCGACTCGTTTTGCCTAGTCAATTGCAACAACAACAACTACAGCAACAACTTTTCATTGTTTGCTTGCCATTTTTGGAAAAAAAAGTAAATGATTAAAACTAAAAATATTTAGCATTTATTACGCTTAGCCAGACAAAAACAACTGCCTGATTTATATGTTTTTTTGAAAAAAAAAAAAAATTATAATTAAAGTGGATATAAAAAATAACCATAATTTTCACACTTGCAATTATTTACAGTTACTATTTTTTGTGTCTATTGCATACAATTGCCTACTTATTACAGGGTGTTACTAATAAAAGCTTTCAACAATTTATCAAATTCAGTTCCTTTTTTAGGTAACACTTAAAAGGATATTTTTACATGTCATGGATTAGGTTAGGTTAATAAGGTTGAGACGGTTGAGACGGCTGCCCGTCTCGAGCACTTAGGCCAATATAGACCCCTTGTGTACCATATAATCCTCCTTCAACTTGGTGTTATAAGAGTCCTGTCTTCGTTGAACCATCCCGTGGATTTAATAAATCTGTCTATTTTCTTTGGATCTATCTTGGAGATTGAAGCAAGAGAGTGAAAGAGGGGTTGACTGAGGGTATTTAATCTCCTTCTACTTAGAGCGTAGCAGTGGCAGAGAAAGTGCTTTATGGTTGCCTCCTGCCCATTATCTCTGCAGCTCCTGCAGAAGTCATTGACTTTACAGCCTAGACGAAGAGCGTGAGCTCCTATCAAACAGTGCCCGGTGAGTACCCCTACCAGAACAGAAAGATTTGGTCTTCTGAGTCCCAGTTAGGAGGAGGTGCGATTACTGTCGTAGGAAGGCCAGGTAAGTCTAGCTGTGGCACAGGTGACCAGGTTATTCCACCGCTCACAGGACTGACGCAGCGTGTTTCGTTTGCACTGGAGCTTAAAGGTGGCCAAGGGTATGCCTACCCCATCCTTCTCCGGAAGAATAGCGGCGGTCATACCCCTTTTAACCAGTTCGTCCGCTTTGCAATTGGCTTCTTTGTCACAGTGCCCAGGCACCCATACATGGTGGATCCTGAATTTCTCAGCCATATCGTTGAGAGAATTGGTGCATGCAGCAAGAGATTTAGAGTTATGGGTATAGGAGCATAATACTTTTAGCGTTGCTTGACTGTTCGAAAAGATATATATAGATTTCCGTGAGGTGCTCAGATGGTTAAGGTGTTGTTCTGCTTCCTTGATGGCTAAAACCTCCGCTTGGTAGACGCTGCAGTAATCGGGTAGTCGGAAGGAGGTCTCAATACCCATGTCAGGGGAAAATACTCCCCCACTCACTCGCCCTTCAAGTATGGCCCCCTCCATATATTGAGGCCTGCTTTCCCATTCCTGTCGTGTAGGAATGCGGATATTGTGTTTTTTATCAAAGATTACACCTATGGTGTGCATTAGGCTGTGTTGGAAGGGATAGTGGGCGAGACCAGTTTCTCCGTGTGTCCTTTACCATCTCCGAACCGGGATCCAGCCTCCCTTAGCCTCAGAGCAGTGATAGTAGCATCTTCGATGGCAATTAGGTCTTCGGGAGGTGAGTGGAAGATGACGTGTAACGCATAGCTTAGCTTCTGTGTACTTTGAGAAGCTTTGTTTGGTACGGAAGACTTACGAGTGGCCTGCCACCAGACAATCACTCCATGGAGTATAATTGGTCGGACGATAGCAGTGTAAACCCAGCGGACTATGATGGAAGAAATCTCCATTTTTTGCCAATTGATTTCTTACAAGCGAAGAACGCTATGTTTGCCTTCTTGATGCGTTCCTCAGTGTTCTCGTTCCATAGAAGTTTCGCGTCTAGGATCACTCCCAGAAACTTTGCGCTGTTGCTGAAGTTAAGCCTCACTTTGTTCAGGTTCGGTGGTGTTATTATAGGGATTTTGTATCTCCTGGTAAAGAGAACGAGTTCCGTCCTTGCCGGGTTAATTTTGCGTCCACAGATTCCAGCCCAGCTGGATAGCGCCCAAAGCGCGGTCTCAATAATGTTGAAGAGTGTTTGCGGGAATTTACCACGCATGATGATAGAGACGTCGTCCGCGTACGCTATCATCTGATGGCCATCCTCTTCCAGACGTCGTTGCATCTGGTCGATCGTTACGACTCATGGGAGTGAAGAGAGGACCCCTCCCAGAGGGGTACCGAGCTAACTGCCCTGCTGGTATGCAATTTGCCGATGATCAAAACTAGGAATGCCTCGACTCCCAGATCTATCAATGCCAGGGTGATGGCGCTCGGAAGAACGTTATTGAATGCACCCTCTATGTCTAGGATGCCACTAGCGTATATTCCTTAACTGAGAGTGACCTTTCAATAGTCGAGACTAAGAAGTGGAGGGCAGTGTATTTGCCTTAGATAAACTTCAATAAGTTTTTCCAGAGTTTTTAACAAAAAAGTAGATAGGCTGATCGGCCTGAAGTCTTTTGGACTGGCATGAGAGGTTTTGTCTGCCTTAGGTATGAAGACTATCTTAGCCTCTCTCCAACCGATGGGAGTGTGGTTTAGTTGTAAGCAACTAGAGAAAATGGTCTGAAGACAGGGCATGATGTGCTGGAGTGTATGTTGAAGCTGGGCCGACACAATTTCATCAGGACCTAGAGATTTGCGGGGCTGGAATGTGGTCACTGCACCATGTAATCTTCCTACTGCGTACTATGGAGTGCACCAGTTGAGATGGGACGCCTTCATACTTTTGTATATAGCTTGGAGATGTGGGCAATTTGGATAGAATCTTTCGTAGTCGAAATGCTTCCGACGTTGATTCTATATTTCTGCAGAAAGTTACCCACGAGGTGCGTTTGGCCTTTCTTATAGCCGCTTTATAAGTACTAAGTTTGGACTTCTAACTGTTCCAGGACGCTTCACTGTTGGTGCGTTTGGCGGTGTTGAATTCCTTCCGGCACTCTCTACGAAGTGCCACCAGTTCACGGGTCCACCAAAGTGGTGTATCTTATTGTTTGTGCGTTCTGCTAGGACAGGCCCGTTTTTAGCGCCCGTTTTAAGGATAGTGTTTTTACAAAGAGAAGTCATCTATTCAAATTTGACCAAAATCCTTCACTTTTATATTGCTCGAGATATCGCCTGTATTAATAAAAAAACTTATTTTTCTAAAATTTAAAGAAATATCTCCATTTAAACATATAAGGTCAGGAGATCTATTTTAGTAGAAAATTAGAAAAAAATAGTCTAGTTTTCAAAACTAAACGAAAAAATGTTAATAATTTTAAAAGAATTCAAATAAAATTTCTAGATATAGATATTTCTAGTCATTTCTGAGATTTCAATTAAAACCTTTCATTTGAGAAAAGTATTTTAAGCTTTAAGAAAAAAGCTTATGTTAAATTTAAAAAAAAACCTAGTATAATTTTTAAGCTGGCTTTGGCAGTTTTCAACTTCCCAAGTTTGGAGGGTGTTTGGGCGATAAATTAACTAAATATTTCGTAGTTTATACATTAGTGCTGCGAAAATTTATATAAGCGTTCAAGTTTTCACTAAAAAACTTTTGTTAAAATATAGTTAAATAGATAATTATATATACAGGGAGAAGTATAAAATACCCAAGCACTTAGATAATAACACTGAATAAAAGTAGACTAGAAATTTAATTGCGTAAGTAAGAAAAAAATGTTTTATTTTATGTAAATCGAAATTAGAATTTTACTGATACGACACAAATTTAAATTTTACAGCGTAAATTTACAAAGTAGAAAAAATTATGCATTAAGATCGCTTACGATATCTTAACACATAAAAGGAGAGCATACTTCTCCGCATCTAATATCGTTCAAACTGTAACTTTTTTTTTTTTTTTCTTGCAATTACTACAGTGCTTTCCTGTCTGTTTACTGTACTGAAAAATGTTCAGCTTGCAAGTATGCACAGAAAATTTATTTGATACTTATCAGTGCTTGTCTTTTATGTATGGGCTCATATTAGAGTGGAACAAATTGTATGGAAGCACAAATTCTTCATGAGCTTCATATATTTTTGAAAAATACGCGCAAAAGAATTAATTTCTGCATCTTCAGTTTTTTTCTTTTTTTTTTGACATAACTTTTGACTGCGCCCGAGAGTTTATATATTTCATTGCCAAATTTTTTTATTTTTGAAATCCAAAAAAATGAAGCTATTTTTTTGAGGCAAACTTCTTCATTAAAGCATAAACGGAGCTGGGTCGAAAAGTATTCATTACTTTTCAATTCCAATTCCTTGGAATTAGGAATTAGTAATTGGTCATCTCAATTCCTTAGGAATGGAATTGAAAACAATTCGTCAATTCCATTCCAGGAATTGTAATTGGTAATTGAACATCTCAATTCCTCAGGAATGGAATTGGAAAAATCGTCAATTCCATTCCAGGAATGGTAATTGGTAATTAAACATCTCAAGTCCTCAAGAATGGAATTGGAAAAAAGTCGTCAATTCCATTCCAGGAATTGTAATTGGTTATTGAACATCTCAATTGCTCAGGAATGGAATTGGAAAAAAATCGTCAATTCCATTACAGGAATTGTAATTGGTAATTGAATTTTTCAATTCCGCAGGAATGGAATTGGAAAAACATGGTCAATTCCATTACGGAATTGTAATTGGAAATTGAACATCTCAACCCCTCAGGAATTGAAATTTTCAATTCCATTACAGGAATTGTAATTGGAGGTACTGTACACGTAATTGGATTACAGTAATTTGGATAACATTTATCTCAATAACAATTGTAATTGGATAACAGTAATCTCAATTACAATTGTAATTGGATAACAGTAACCTCAATTACAATTCCTATAAAGGAATTGAAAATTTCAATTCCTGAGGAATTGAGATGTTCAGAATAGCCCATGAAGTTAAAAATTCGTTCCAGTCTAGGTCACTTTCTCATATATCACATGCTCCAAAAAAAAAAAAAATATATTGCTTCACCTCGCATATATATATATATATATTTATGGAAAAATATTTTTTGTAAAATGTATGGTTTTTGTAGCTTTATTTGAGAAGAGTATCAAAACCAATTTTTTTTCTCACACCCTGTATGTTGTCACAAGCACAAATATCAGTGAAATAAGTAAAAAAAAACAAATAAATTAATTTTTATTATTATTAGTCGTTTTTTTAATGTTTTTAAGCATGGTATTATTATTTCTTTTCAACTTTAATTTGCATAGATATAATATAAGTACAAAAAAAAAATATAATGCATAGTTTTGCATTTGTCAGATTGTTATTTATAATGTCAATGCAGACCATAAAACACCTACACCTACACCTACACCTATACACGCAAATACAGCAACACCAATACACGTTTACGTTTTTGAAACAAAGTATTTTAACAAGTTTAATAATTCATATTTTGCCAACAATTAAAACGTATTTTTTTACCTCTCCCTCTATTTTGTTATACTTTATGAACAACTCTGCTTGCGCCTCGGCAACGTTTGCAACATATTTCAACGCATTTAAAATGAACTCGAAATTGTTGACACCTATCAACGTAATCAACGATCAAATAACAACAACAACAACGACACCGAATGTTGTTAATCACACGTTGGCATCATCAACAACATCATCATCCTCTTCAACATCATCATCACCGTCGTCATCAAATTACTACATCAAAAACAACAACAACTGTAAAATATTTATAACTACTGTTCATGTACACCAACATGCAACAAATCGTTTTCCATCTACCAACAACAACAACATGACAAAAAATCTCTTTAAATAAATCAAAATAAATTTTTGTAAAAATATTTCAAAAACTTACACAAAAAAACTAAAAAAAAACAAAAAAAAATACAACAATATTGGCAATACAAAAATGACAAATTACAACCGGATATGAAATTTTCACATGGGAAATGCGAACGTCCACAAAAATTAAAAAAAAAAACAATACCACCCGCCCACCCACTCACTATCCAATCAACTCGATACAACACCCACCTGTGGGCTATACTGTGTCCGCTCTACTGTCTCGGCTGTCTCTCGAACTGACTCACTGTCTGTCTGTATGTCTGTCTATTGGCTTGCCTGCCCTCACTTTCAACTGTCTCTGTGACCGCTCTTTGTTGCCTACGCGCATCGATAACCGTCGTTTTTGCCACCGAATGCATTGCGGCATCCGTAAATAATTGAATGCGACTCATTGGTGCGGTTCGCTTCGTTTCCGTTTGCATCGCCATGTTTCTGAACGCCAATTTTTATTGTTTTTTTATTTCATGGCGTTTCATTATTATGAAAAAATTTTAAAATTTGTTTTTATGTGTATATTTCGCAACACATTTTTTGATTTTGCATATTTATGCATTTTGACATTCATCATATTTCGCAACTAACCTTAATTTAAATCTGCCCATGAACCTAAAACAAAAAAAAAAACTTTTATTTAAACTTTAAAAATACTACCACTTTGCGGATGAACCAACCAACATCATCAACAATATCATTATCATCATTATAACCGGCATCAATATTTGTCATACTTCATGCGCCGCCACAGCAGCCGAGACAGCAAATCAAAATAGCAAAACAGCCACCATTGAGATGTATGCGCCTAGCTCGTACAATGACACCGTCACCGGGGAGACACTGTCCAGCGTTTCCGAAAAGAGTGAATCCTACTCGAATGAGGGCAGCCAGCCGGATTATATTGTGAGTATCTGTTAAGTCATATTTTTGCACATACATATACCAGTAGTTATTTGGTACCATTTTATATACTCGTATGTATATTTTTGTGACTGACTGACTTGATATATTAACATTGCTTCATTTTGGTATTAATTATTTATTTTCATTTATATTATATTTAAAATTAAATTTCGCTTAAAACATTGTACATTTTTAATGATATATCAAATATACATGCATTCAGGTCGGCACATATTTAATTAATATTGCTTGTATATAAAATTTCAACAATTAATTTCATTTCATTATCAGATTTTTTTTTTTTTTTTTTTGTGTAGCTGTTATGAAATTTTCGAAACTAATTTTCATTAAAATACTCACAAGAAATAGGAGTGAGTACCAGTACAAAAGCGGATAACAAGAATGCCGCATTGATATTTCTGTTCATTTGTTGCAATCAATTAACACTTTGCTTAAAATATTCAATATGACTTCTTTTAATATTGATTAATACCATGCCAGAAAAAAATATTTTATTATATTTCAATCTCATTATAAAAATACTTGGAACTTTTTTGAAACAGATTTTTTTTATTCCTTTCTTTTTATTCCTACGAAATGTTACCTAAGGACGCGTTTATAGTGAACGCTTATGCCAAAGATTATTTGCGCTTTTGCCTAAGAACGCATTTATGGTGCAAGCTTATTGCTGAGCCGAGCCGAAAAACACATTGGAGCAAAAGAGTTGCATGAGTTGATATCTTTAGTGCTCCCATGTGGTTTTCGGTTCGGCTCATCAATAAAAGTTCACTATAACCGCGCCCCAAAGTAGCTATTTTGAGCTTATTGTGTTCATAGTGCGCGCTTATTGCTTATAGATTAAAGTAGCTTACTGAGTTCATTGATGTTCATAGTGCGCGTTTATTGCTTGCATCCTAAAGTATCTTTTGTGGTTGTTGGTGTTCGTATTTTACAAATTTAATAAAAATATTCAAGAGTGTGAAGTAGGAAAAGAAGAAAGACGTAAATAGTGATAAAATTTTAATTTATTATTTAATCCACGCACTAAATTCTGATGAAAAAGAGATTAAAACCGTTACAGAAATATTCAAAGGCACGTAAGAACACACTGCTGAATGGCTAAAGGTTTATTAAAAAAAAAAAAAAAAAAAAAATGAACAACGAAAACTATATAAACATTCGTGATAAAGACACAAGTGCAGAAAACTAAACAACAACAACAACAATAATGCAACAACGATTAAAAGTTTAGCACAGAAAAAAAATCAAAGAAATAAGAAAAATAACATAGTTGCAATGAATTTCCTAAGTAGCTAGAATCGGCAAATCAGACGCGTTATACTTTTTTAATTCTTTTTATCACTTTATGCGTTATTGAATGTATAAACTGTTTTTTTTTTAAGTTTATATATATTATATTTGTAATACAATCACTTTGTTTGGGTAACCGGTAATTGGCTCTGTAATCGGTTGGTTATTGCTTCTAAGCTTCTAAACGTCTATAATCGGTAATAGGTTGGTAATTGCATCGGTAATCGGTTAGCAATCGCTTATGTAATCGGTAATCGGTTGGTAATCGGTTGGTAATTGCTTCCTTAGTTGGTAATCGCTTCGGTAAACGGTAATGAGTTGTTAATTGGTAATCTGTTCATAATCACTTCGGTAATTGGTTCGGAAATCGGTTAGTAATCACTGCGGTAATCCGTAGTTGGATCGGTAGTCGGTTGGTTATAGCTTTGGTAATTTTTAATGGATTGGTAATCACTTCGGTTAGTATTAAATGGTAATTGCTACGGTAATAAGTTTGTAATCGCTTCGGTAATTGGTAATCGATTGGTAATCGCTCCGGTATTCGGTAGTGGGCTGGCAATCACTTCGGTAATTGGTTTGGTAATCAGTTGGTAATCGGTAATTTGTTTGGTTATGGTTTGGTAATAGCTTTGCTAATTGGTAATCAGTAATTGGTTCGGTAATCGGTTGGTAAATGCTTCGGTAATCAGTAATTGGCTCGATAATAGGTTCGAAACCGCTTCGGATAATCGGTAATAATCGGTAATTGGTTTGCTAATCGATTGGTACTCGCCTCGATAATCAATAATATGTTCGGTAATCAGTTGGTGATCGCTTAGGTAATCGGCCTGGTAATCGGTTTGGTAATCACTTCGATCATCGGCTTGATCGATGCTAGGTAAGCCCCAAAAACGAAAAAAACTGTACAGCAATTGTTTATGTTACACCAACAGCGTGATGATATCGCGAATATATAGTTTTTCTCTCTACTTAAAAGTGCTCAACCTGCCTAAAGAAGTTTTCACTTCAAAAAAATCAACGTTAATGATGTTTACTCGCGAAGTTTAAAGCCTTTTCCACACTTGGTCAACGCAACTCCAACTCAAGTTACTAGCCTGTGTATTTATACCAGAACCTTCAGATTAAACAACTTGCACGCAACAAGTTCTCGACACGTTCTCAACTTGTTCAACGCAACGCGGCTTTACGCAATTTTCATCGGCGGCTTGTTGCATCAGTTTGTATGTTTTGTGAATTCAATTATTTGTAGTGCAGTACGCTATATATTAATCACGGTGAATAAGTTAATTCATTAGTTCCTTTTTTCATTAATAGAATCTAGAAAAAGAAAAAATAGTTTGCAGTATAAATGGGCAAGTGTTAAATATCAAAATAGTATAAGAAGTCGAAAAGCATGAATAATTATATAATAACACATGTTGCACGACTTTAGAAGCAAGTCTGAAAGCATTCAGTTTACAGTTGCATTGCTTTTCAACTTTTTCGCTGTTGTGTTGAAGTTGCCTTGGAATTGCGCTGACCAAGTGTGGAAAAGGCCTAAGAAATATGCACCGAAAACATCTTAAGAAGTGAAGACCGGTAAAACTTAAACAATAATATGAAACAAAAGTGCAAACTGTGAGAGCGAGCGAGATAGATAAATAAGCGCTGGAAACCAATTAATAAATAGCTCTAAGTTCAGAATAAGCTTGCACTATGAACACTTTCAGCTTTTTCCACATGATTTATACTTGTACAGGAAACGATTTTCAGCTTCAACAATAAGTTTTAGCATCAGCGTTCACTATATATACGCCCTTATATTATAAGTATTCCTATCAAGTTTGTAGTCCTCAAAATTCTCATCAGGACATCATTTTTAAAAATTGTATAGATATGAAGCCACAAAAATATGTTATCTAATGCTCTTTTTGTCTTACCACAGTTTAGACCCATCTACATACCTATAGTTAAAAAAAGGTAGCCAGAATTGTTTTTGCCCTATATAAGGCGCAGTAATTTTGAAAAATTTTTTTTATAAATACTGGAGAAATTTTGTCTGTTTTATTTAATTTTATTTTATCATCATTTTAGAAGTGGAAGTGAGCAACTAAGAAAAATTTTTATACAACTGAAATGCAGAAATTGGTCTTGTGTCTGAAAATCCAAAAAATTTAGTACACAGTTGAAAATGTTGATGCGTCTTTTTTCATAAGACAGACTTGCATCAAGACAAATGTAATGAAAAAATTACCGTTCAAAGATAAAAGTTTTGTATCGAGTAACTTTTTGAAGCAATTTTAAAAAGTGCTTGCATCATTCGTATTTTATTTGATATGATATTTAATGCCTTTGTAAATGATTTTATGTCGGTACCAAGTGTACAGCTTCATTTGGTATTGACTGTAAGGGGGCATCCATTAATAAGGTGAAGTGATTTTGGCGATTTTTCTTACCCCTCCCTCCCCCTAGTGACATATCGTGAGACTTGGCTCGACCCCCCACCCCCCTCACGTGAGATTATTCAAATGCGTGTTTTCAGTGTTAATATGTTAGTCTATGCACAATAAAGCACAATGAAGATTTATTAAAATACAGCATGTTGTTTGCGTGATGTTTGCGTGAACTTTGAGTGATGGCCTTGAAATTAAAACATTTTGCAAGATTGCAAGTTAACATGTTGTCAGTCTGCTGTATTGAACTTTCGAACAATCAAACATTTATAGTTTTAAACTATAATATATGGTGCCGTACGGCACTTCTGAACCCCCGGTATAGCTGTTTGCCGAATGAATGAAAGAACATAAGAGTACGTGTGACTCTTGGCAAAGCATGTGCTTCATGTGTGCCGACCACTGAACTAAACAGTAACGGGCGTTAACACAACAAGTCGACTGCTACTATGCTTCTTTGTGGCGCTCCCATAAACGCTGTAAATATTATGGTGTTAAATTTAGTCATATTTTATTAGAGATACCCGTTTTATTCAATTAAACCCAATCTAATATCATAATTTTACACTGTTTCGTGCAGATAAAAAATTACGTAATCTTTGCGATTACATGAGAGTGAGTGAGGCTCGGCTTAACCCCTTGGCCCCCTAAACTACTCACGTAATTAATGGACGCCCCAAACTCGTATGAATTCAGGTAAAATTCATACCTTTTCCATCCTCTATATATCAACTTGGGCCACTCTGGGCCATCGGCTGGCAACGCCCTTGTTGATGACTTGCACTCCACACAATTTTGTTTACTCACCCAGTAAAAATATTTTTGAATAAATCAAATGAATAACAAAATCTTAAATGTGTGATAATTAAAATGGTGAGTTTACGATTTCTTTTCAACTAAAAGCAATAAAATTGAGCTGGCCAACACTTAAGTGTAAAAATATTCAGATGACTTGTGAATTTTTCTATCAAAAGTGAACCCAAATATCCCGGCCTTAAATATAATATAACTTTTGTGATTTATGTGCATTTTAAATCAATTTTTCGATAAAAATAATTCTTCTGTGAGATTGAAAGTTATAAATAAATAAAACATTCATGCGCCATTTGCTAAAAGCTTAAAACATACATTAATTTAAGTGTCACATCTCTTGTTTCACTAAAATAATGATCATCTTTCAATTATTTAAAAAAAAAAAAAATTATGACAACAAATTTGATTTCTTAACTTTGACTTTGCTCTTATAATACGGACTACATTAATATCACAAAGAAATTAATATTTTCATATAACTATTATATATATATAATAAGTCATTGAAGTCAAATCAAGAAAATTGGCAAATAAAAGGATTTAAAAACCTTTTAAGTTTAGCTAACAATTTCTTTGTTTGTTTCTTTTATTTTTTTTTTTAACAGAGATAATAAAGATAAGTAATTAGGATAGATAAATATATTTTCACCATTTTAAGATATCTTATGTCTTCGGTAACGTTGTCAATTAACTGATAACAAAGCTAGATGTAATATTTTCAAGATAATCATATGGTGGGTGTTGTACAATACTGATTGCAATAAAGCTCATGTATAGCAGTAAGCCAAAGCTTGTGGCTAAGATATAAACACATAAAACAAAGCAAATCGACATCATGACAGTGATTATAAAACTCATTCCCGTCACTACTAAGCAGCTAAGAGTCATGAATTTTATTTTTAAAGCTAATAAATTGCTTCTTCTGCCACTTGTATTACTTATCCAATAAAGCATAATTAATGTCATATCTTGCATTGTTTTAAGCTGTTTTTTTTTCTGCAACGTCATGCAGAGACAATCAGTGCTGGCTTTTATGTCATGCTTGTAAGCTGTCATGCTTGCTTTTCCGTTCATAGATAAATTTATTTGAAAATCTGAAAAAAAAAATCGAAATTCATACGAAAGTATTTGTCTACTTTAAGTGGACTTATATTCATTTATGTAAAAAATTTAGTTGTGTTTTATGAGTGAATTTCGAAATGACGGTTAAAGATATTGATTTCAATTTTTATACCCCAACGTGTACTGCGTAAGGGGTATATCAACTATGTTATTCCATTTGTAATTCCAATAAGGAGGCGTGGCAGGTATAGAAAAGTATATATATTTTTGATCAGCATCACCTCCTGGTCAATTTCCGTATGTCCGTCCGTCTGTCCGTCTGTGCGTCTGTCTGTCTGTCTGTCTGTCGACACGATTACGGCCGTAATTTTAAGCTATCGCGATGAAATTCAAATTATAAGTTTTTTTTTTAAAAAATTAAGTTCAAGTTCGAAAATGAGCCTAATCGGATGAAAACCACGCCTACCTCCCACACAGAGTGACTTTATTTTTGCAGTAAAATCTCTTAAAAATCCAAAAAAATTAAGGAAATGCTTTGAAATTTTGCACATTAGCTTTGCTCTTCAATGTCAATCCTGGCTATGAAATTTGAAAAAATCGGATTAAAACCACGCCTACCTCCCATACAAAGTGACCTTTGTATTAATGTAAAATCTCTTAAAAAAACCAATAATCCAAAAGGAAATGTATGGAAATTTTGCACATGAGCTTTGATAATTAATATAAACCATCTCTATAATATTCGCAATAATCTGTTGTAAACCACGCCTATCTCCCATACAAAGTGACGTCATCAAAATAGGAAAACTTTCGTAAATATATGAAACTGAAAGCCATCTTGTCTGTCGTGGCTAAAGACTTCGAATATACTTTAACTCAGCTGCGGGAGGTATTTTAGCTTCGGTACCCTGCTGAAGCTCCAATACTTACTTAATCGTTTTTTAAATTTTCAAAGAATTGTTTTATTTAAAGAAACAATATTTTTCTTTGTAACGTTATTTCTTCGTAATAATAAAATCTGAGTCACGTTGGCAGGATATCTTGGATTTGGAAAATCTAAAAACAAATACCAAACAAATTTATATATTCTGTAGGTTCCTTGTAGGAAAATCAACTAATTTAAAAGTAGTTGAAAAATTAGTTTTTTGTCAACCACAACTAGTTGAAATTCTGACTTTTTTCCATAAAACGAACTAACATATTTTGTATGGTGACGTCCGCTAAATAAGTCAATTGACTTTCGTCTGCACATATTTTCAACTACCTGTTAAACTAGTTAAATTTAAATTATTTTTGTAATTACTGTCAAATAACCAATTGAAAACTATTTAATATTCCATTTACTGAAGATGAATTTAAAAGCATAAAAATTTTAAATTTCTATGCATCAAAGAGATCATTTATTTGACTGTTTTGAAAAATACATAAATCATGCCAAGATAATCATGCCTGGTCGACAGAAATAAATTCTGAATTATAAAATCTGAAAGCAAAATGTAAACAAAGTTAAAAGTGATCTGAGTTTTTTAATGGAAAATTGTGAAATGTCGTTCTTTGTGGTGTTCTAATTGATTTTAAAATAATTGAAATAATTGAAATTGAAATTGAATAATTGAAAAGTAACATCTCAAGCTTTTATCTACCGCGATTTTAAAAATATTAACTATTCAGAACTAGAAAATGCTGTTGTAAATATTGACTGGAGTTTCGTATTCAGAACTGCTAACGTTGATGAGCAAGTAAGCTTAATCGAAAGAAATATTATTTATTTGTTTGACGAGTATGTTCCATTAAAACGAAAGCAGATAACGCGACTACAGCGACCTTGGTTTAATGAAAGCATAAAACAGCTTATAGCTCTGCGTGATAAGGCATACAAGAGATGGAAGCAATTCAAAACAGCGGAAATCTACAACGAATTTAGAAGCATTCGAAAAAGGGTTGTAAAGGAAATACGTTCAGCAAAATGTTCCTACTATAGTCAAAAGTTTGGTAGCGCTGCAGGAAGTAAGCAAAAGTGGAGGGAAATTCGAAACATTGGCATTGGTAAAAGTAAGTTAAAGGGCTTTGAAATCTCAGAAGTTGATAATTTGAATAAAAAATTCGTTAATTTTCCGATGCCAGTAGTCACAACCAACTCATACCTTCATGTGTCCAGTACTACCACACAAGATGGACCATTTAGTTTTCATTGTGTTGATCAAGCCGATGTACTTGAAAGCATCCTAAAGATCAAATCCAATGCTATTGGTTTGGATGAATTACACCCACTTTTTTTAAAAATTCTTCTTCCGAATATTCTTCCATACATTACGCACATATTCAACACAGCACTAACCTCCTCAACTTTGCCAGCAAGCTGGAAAAAAACCAAAATTATACCGATACCCAAATCCGGCAATGAGTATAGACCGATTGCGATCTTACCGTTTCTCTCTAAAGCCTTTGAGCGAATTTTACATGAGCAGATCAACAAGTTTATTCTTCAAAACAGCTTGCTTACAAGTCGACAGTCAGGTTTTAGACCAAAACGCAGCTGCATTACTGCGTTGGTCGACGTTGTCGAAGATATACGTTTTGCTCTGGATGACAACCTAGTCACTTTCTTAATTCTTTTGGATCACTCAAAAGCCTTTGACACCGTCGATCACTCAATATTGCAAACAAAATTAGACAAATTATTTAATTTTTCAAATACTGCTGTTAATCTTCTGGGTTCATACCTTTCTTCTAGGTCTCAATCTGTATGCTCAGGTAATTCTGCATCGGATTTTCTCTCCATCCGTAGAGGTGTGCCACAAGGCTCAATCCTGGGACCACTTTTATTTTCTTTATATATAAATGATCTTCCCGATGCTTTGAATAATTGCTCGATGCACATGTATGCTGACGATGTGCAGTTATATGGAAGCTGCAGCCGCAATGAACTAAGAAGCTGTATCAGCACATTAAATAACACTCTTAATAAAATATATCATTGGGCCATGCAAAATGGGTTGTGTTTAAATCCGAAAAAGTCCAAATGTCTTGTGATATCCAAGCGGTTAATAAATATGACTGAGATCCCAAAATTAGCTATTGGCAATTGCAACATCGATTACGTTGACACAGCAAAAAACTTGGGCATTACATTTAATAGCTCACTGTCTTGGAATAACCACATTAACTCGGTCATTGGAAGGCTTTATAATATGCTATGCGAATTGTGGGCAACGCAATACTTCACGCCGATAAATATCAGAATCCTTATTACTAAAACATATCTTGTTCCTACATTACTTTATGGTTGTGAAATCTTCGCGAATTGCGACTATTCCAGCAAAAAAAGACTTAATGTCGTATTTAATAACATTACAAGATATGTGTTCGGATTACAACGTAGAGATCATGTTTCGCATTACGCCAAAAAACTGTATGGTATGACCTTTGACAATCTGCTTAAATTTCGCACGATGGTTTACTTACACAAGATCATAACTACAAAAGAACCTACTTATCTGTTTGAAAAAATTACTTTCACGCGCTCAAATCGGGTTAAAACAGTAATACCAAAGCGCTTTTCATGGCTAACTTCAGAGCGGCAATTTTTTATTTTTTCTACGCGTCTCTGGAACGCAATTCCTATTCAATTAAGATTGATTAATGACGTAGTGCAATTTAGAAATCAGCTTGCGATATACCTTTCCTCGTTGCAATAAAAGGATTAAAGTCATGTATCTTATTCAAAGATCTATTGTTTTTAAGAGTTTTCGTAATTGTTTATGAAACCATTTCAGGTGATTCATTTATATGTAAAAAATAAGTATACATGCTTTCATAGATATATTTTTTGTTTCTTTTTAAGGTTTGACTGTACTTTTTGCTGTTACTTTTGAAACTTTTTGAAATTTTCTTATATCATGTTTTAATATCAGTGTTTAATGGCTAGTGTTTTACTATAATTTATTATTACTGTATAATTATAATATTATTACTACTTAAGAACTATTAAACATTTTCATACTTTGAAGCTAGTGCTGTTATATAAGATCTTGGTCTTGTTGTGCTAGCTGGTCTAAATTAAATTAATAAGTAAATAAATAAATAAATAAATAAATAAATAAATAAATAAATAAATAATTCATGCCACGCTTCATTGCCAGTTAATTCCCAAAAAGGAATAGTAATTACATTTAAGGAGCGCAACAGAAGTACGCTAATATAATTTCATTATTCCTTTCTTCATTGGACTATTTCTGCTTCCAACAGGTGATAGTTCCAGAAGCTGGAGGAACTCAGCGCTTATATGTGAGCATGCCTACCAAGGAAGCAGTTTACAAAAACGGGCACGCCACCGCCTGGGTACATGAGCGAAGGTGCCGATCCAATTGATCGGAATTGTGTGGATACTGCGCCTGTTATTTAACACGAGTCAGCTTTTTGATGCTTCATTTAAAAATATGAGCTAAACAAGCGTGTCAGCGGGATTTTCTACGCTTTGCAACCATCAATCATAGTCTATAGATACACCGATATTTTGCTTAGTGCTTCTTTTAAGTGTCAATCGCAATGAAGTGATGGTGCTGACTCGACGCTACGTAGGGAAAGGCGTGGTCTTTACTATTGAAGTGATGAGGTGTTTGCTGAATAATCCGTACAGAGCCCAAATTGTGCAATGTTTGCTAAACAGTACCAGTTTGTAATTTGAATATCTTAAATAATAAAGAATTTTTAATCGTTTCACAGGGTTTAGATGCAGTTTATTAGTTTTAAAGTGTGTTTACCACGTCTGTATTGCAGCTCAATGTCGTAAATAAAAAATATATGACTTTTTGAAACAAAATGTTAATGAAGCCTAAAGTTAATAATATTTGATGAATTAACATGCTTAAATATTTATCAACTTGCAGTCTAATAAAAATTTGCAATTAAAACATGTCCAAATCAGAGTAGTTGCCGCCTTAATATAATTCAAAGTAGTTTATCAACCACTTGTTTTTAAGTAGTATTTCAACTACTTCAAATATAATGCAATAAAAACTATTTAGAATTGAAGTGGATCCCGCCTTAATATAAATCTATAATATACACTAGTTTATTTTAAATTAGTTTTTTAATTAGTTGTTTTTAAAAACAAGTTAGTTTGTTCCTATAGGGTACAGTGACTATCGTTGTTTATTACACAAAATAGTTGCATATTTAAAGTATTTGTTTAGTATGATGCATTTTTTTAAATAAAACATACGAATGTTCTGTATTTGTACTGTACGTGTATTTTACATTTTAAAATATAGTAATGTTAATAAAACAGTGATAAGCAGCTGTTATTTATTCATTTATATGCTGCATAGAACATGTTTTTCATAAAAGTATTTTTAGCCCGGAAAACAGTAAATAATCATTTATGAAAATTTAGTTTTCCCCCCAGAGCAATTTCTAGGTCCGCCACTGATCAGAGCGAGAGAAATACCTACAACAAGTTTGTTCTTTTAACATCTTGCCCTAATTTTAAGGATTTCTGTACGTGTTTTAATTGTAACGCCAACATGGCTAAAGTGACCGACTTCTTTCCTGGACACTGCCACAAGAAGTTGCAGAAAAAATAGCGCCAACACACTCAGTTTTATAAAGCTTTATAGGCGTGGGCGGGTTGGTTGGTGTAACTTACCCGTCACATTCTGGTCACAAGCTGATTTATGCTGCTCGTTAAACAAGCAAAATTCTGCGGCTTTATTTAGTCCCTTGCTGCCACCAATTCTAGGTTTTTCTCATTTTCTGTTCCTTCTACTTCGGCTACTTTTTCAACATCTTCTTGTTTCTCGTCTTCTTCTTATGACGATGTTTTACCAGAGTCTGTGTGAACCAAAGAGGTGGAGATGTCTGGTTGTGGTAGTAGTGGTGGCGGTAGCTCGTGAGCGGGGCAGGGCATGGTGGCCGGGATGTAGTGAAGTGCGTGTTTATTTAACGTACATTATGCTAGATTAAGATAATAAATGATTTTAATAATTTGAAACGATTTGTTTGTTCCGGATAAGCTGCCATGATTAATTACGAGTGCGCGTCTTTTTTGCAATTCATTAAGTTTCATTTCATCACGTTCCGCCTCGTTTTCATTTTAGTTCAATGCGCACTTAAGTTATTATATTACTTGCTTACAATTTAATGGCGGCGTTTGCGCTTCCGTTGTGATTACATCACTAACACACACACACACACACACACACACACACATATTTACAAAAACATGTATATGTTTATAAATATCTACGAATGTGTTGATTTATTTTTAATCAAATTCGCATAAGAATTGCTTCACTTCAAGCGTATACTTAAGCTGGCGAAAGCGCGGATGGGCGCTACAAGCTTAAATCAATTGTTGGTTATGAACATTCATGCTGTCAGCTTTGCTTCTATTCATTCATATTCATATCCTTGCACAAATTCCAACTATATAAAAGATGTTTCGCTAAGCTTCAATCCATTTATTTCACTATCTAGTCAGTCATCCATTCATTCGTTCATTCATTCATTCATTCTTGCTGCCCTCCTTAAGCAATTAATTGTCTCTTGCAATTCATTCACTTCGATGACAAATGAAATGAAATTCATTATTTTCTTCAATATCATCATTTTTTCTCGCTTTTTTTTCCACTTGGCTTTAGTTTTCTTTTTCTGTTTCGTTACTGTCAGTCATCATCAACCTCATTTTCATCCTGCTGCTCGTCCGCCTTTCGTCGCATTTTATGCGTCGTCACTTTTATTTGAGTCGTAGATAATTGCTTCCAGCGCATTCGTATCTAGATGGATGTCATCAAATATGCTTTCATAAATAATGATTTGCGCGCAAACTTACGCTCGATGTCGCTGTCGCTGTTAAGAAGTGCGTTTTAAAGGATTTTATTGTTTGTGCTAAGAGCGGAATTTAATTGAGAAATGTTCATCTTTTTACGGTGCTATTTTTTTCTACTGCTTTGGTCTCTGCACTCTATTAAAATTTTACTTTTAAGCATTTTAAGCGAATATCATTAACTTTGTTTTATTGATATTTATTTTATTATTTGTTGTTGTTGTTGCTGTTATTTTTGTTTATTTGCTTATTTACAATTTTTCCAAATCATTGAATTTTCAACAATTACTCGAAGGCTAAGGAAGTCGAAACTCGAAGCTATCTATTTGCAATTCATGGGGAAAAGCAATCAAATTTGTTGTTGTTTTATTATGAGTATCTACAGCATCATAACGGGAATCATCTCTATTAGTTTTTCATTAAAAGGTTTAATTAAGCTAAAATAATTGAAAATATTTCAAATGATTTTTATTGCTTATCAAAATTAATGTCAGAATCTGTAAGATTGATAAAAAATTTTTAAACGATACTTTTCAGATTTCGTTTTTTTTTTTAGCTTTATACTTTATGTAGATTTAAAGATTTGCAAAAATTTGTGCTTAAAATAATTTATAAAAAAGGCTACTAAAGACTCTGGTTTATATCAGTTTTGATTGTAAGAAGATAATGCTGTGAAAAATGAAGCAACAAAAGTGGAAGAGCTCAAAAAATAAAATATGAAACATGAGCAACTCTCCACTGCTTTTATTGGCTACACCTAGAAAAAAGCTTATGTTAAATTGAAAAAAAAACCTAGTATAATTTATAAGATGGCTTTGGCAGTTTTCAGCCACCCAAGTACTTTATCAAAACCCCTAAGTTTTACATGTTGACTTTCCAATTTTTATTGGGTGATAAATTAACCAAGTATTTGGTAATTTTTTGTACACTACTTTAAAAAAATTGAATTTCAAAAATATAACTTATTTTCGGATTTTGGTTTTTGTAGTTTTCTTTTTTTTTTTAAGCTGCCGCCGTCTCGTTCTGTGATTATCTTGACTGAAATCGGCAACAACACAAATTGTTCTTTTATCAACACCGTTTTTTTCTTAGAAATTAATGACTTCTCGGCTTTTCTTGCTGATTGACGTCTATTATAACAAGAACATTAAATTAAATTAAATAAAATATCAAATACAAAAATTTTACCTTCGCATGCCGTTGAGATTCGAACCCACACCAACCCGATACATTGAGCCAAACTCCTTCTTTATTCGGAGTGATTTACTCAATATTAATTACGACTGAAGCTATGCTGCAGCTATCAACCGAATACTGCGACATACTGCATCTGTTAATACAGCATATGTTAATATCTGTGAATCAAATATATTTTTTTTTTTTGGCAGGGCATCGAAGTATGTGCTTTCAAAGCAATGTATTAAACAATAAATTGCTTAGGTGAATTAACCTAGCTGCAGTTATGTCAGCAAACAGTAGCGAGGCTACTTGCATCAGTTGGTAGAGCGATGGACTGGCACCTAGCACCAAAAGTTCCAGAGTTCGATTCCGCACGGCGGGTAAAGAAATTTTTTTTTTCTTTTCTTTTTGTTGTTGAAATGTAATAAAATTTACTGGTGTGAATATTAAAGTGGTTTTTTTAATTTACTTTATGTTATTTTTGAATTTAAATGTGGTTTTATTACAAAAAAAATCCATTAAATTATCAAATCTATCCTTCTCTTGTGTGTCTAATGACGCAGTTGTGTTTTTTTTTTTGCAGAAAATTACTCAAAACTATGCTTAAGCCATCCATGCTAGTTGTTTTTTAATTTTGTATTTTTGGATTTTGGGCTTAGGTGAATCAAATTTTTTTTTTTTTTTTGTTATGTATCGAAGTATGTGCTTTCAAAGCAATGTGTTAAACAACAAATTGCTTAGGTGAATAAGTTTGTAATTCCCATACAATTCTCTTCACCCAAGCCGACTTAGGTGATTTACCTATAGCTTTTATTCTCGGTGTAGGATTATTTTTTTTTTGACAATGATTAATTTTAGTTATAAAAACTTAAACCTTAAACAGTATAACTACAAAATTGTTAAATTTTAACAAAAAGTACTTGTAACTTAAATAAAATAGTAATATAACAAAATTTTTTTTTTATTTTTACTTTTTTATATTATTGTCTTTCAACTGAAGGAAAATCTTTTGAAATTCTGTACTTTTTCTATTATTAATTGTTGTTTTAGCGGGTTGGACAATGTGTTGTTGCTGTTTGTACATGCTTTTATTTTTGCAAAAGCCCAAATGCAAAGTTGATGTTAAAAAAAATTTGTAACTGATGCTTTTAAACTTTTCATTTTGCTCACGTATAATAAAAATATAATAAAAAGAGTTAAAGAAGCTAAGGCTTCAAAAATATAACGAAACTAGCTTATACCCGGCATGCTTCGATGCACTCCTCGCTTATCCCCTGAAAAGTGGGCGCATAGTAGGGCCACGCCCTTATCCAATTGTTTCTTTTGTTTGTTTGATGGTATGTGTCCACATTTGTTTATACGGTGAATGTTTATAAAGGTTGTTCTTAAGAGGTAAAGTAATTTTTTTTTTTTCAAGTTAAGCACAGAAAAATTATTGAAATGGCCAATATTTTCACTTTATAAGTTCGCAAATTTTATGGCATTTAATTTTTTTGACAATTTGCTGAGCATTTTGGCATAACGGCTGCGTTTGCCCATCCAGTTTGTCCAATTTTGTTGTACTTTTTCCAGTATAGCCGGGCTTATCTCGATTAAAACATGCTGAGTGTTGCTCTCTAATGATTCGGTCACCAAAAGTTCGCCTCAATAAAGTATGGTTACACACGCTGTATGGCTTGTTGCATCGTTTTGTTGGAACCAATTAGCACTTAGACGATTGATATTGACTAAGGGAACCAAAAAATTTCGAATTATTTGCCTGTAGTGCTCAGCATTGACAGTAATGTTGGCTCCATCTTTAATTTTGAAAAAGTATGGACCAATGATGCCTTTGGCATGCAAATCACACCAGAAAGCATAAGCAGAATTCTTTGTTCATGTGACTGATAAATATTAAGAAATTCAATTAAATTAAGTTTAGTTACGTTGAGTCTATATAATTTATACTTAAAAATTTATTTTTCTAATGTCCAGGGGAGCAGCTTCCCCCTACCCTAACATTACTATGCCCATGCCAGATAGTCTACTTTTTTTGGATGTTACGTTGCCTACAGAGAGTCTCTTCAAATACGGCAATTTTTGTTATTTATGTACCCGTTAAGCAATGTGCTTCATTGCTGAAAATTATTTCACGATAAAAATGCTTTTTAAGTTTAACGCACAGAACGCGAATTTTTGAAATAAAGGGTCCGCCAAATAACTTTTTTTTTTTTGAAAATGCAAAAAGAAAAACTACTGAATATTTTCTCAAATTTCTTTTTTTATTTGAATGTACAATCCTTCCGGTTAATAATGGAAAATAATTTCATTCAAATGGCTGCCTCGGCTGGCCATGCAGTAGCCTACACGATCGGTCCAATTTTTAAGCACATTATCGATTGTGTGCAGCTGTATTTCACCAATGGCTTCACGAATATTGTCCTTTAAAGCGTCAATTGTCTCTGGCTTGTCGGCGTAACACTTATCTATGAGGGCACCCCACAAATAATAGTCCAACGGTGTCAAATCGCAGCTCCGAGTTGGCCAAACGACATCAGCTCTGCGGCTGATAATGCGATCTTCAAAAACAGGGCGCAAAACATCGAGTGTAGCTTCGGCTGTGTGGCACGTAGCGCCGTCCTGTTGAAACCAAATGTTGCCAATATCCTCCTCTTCAATTTTTGTGAACAAAAATTCGTTCAACATGGCCCGATAACGATGGCCATTGACTGTGACGGCCACTCCTTGCTCATTTTCGAAGAAAAATGGCCCAAAATCCGCACCAAACAGTGACTCGTTTTGGGTGTGCATCGGCTTTTCAATGTATGCGTGCGGGTTTTCTGTGCCCCAAATGCGACAATTTTGCTTGTTTACATACCCGCCAAGATCAAAATGAGCTTCATCTGAAAATATGATTTTTTGGCAAAATCGGCATCTTCTGTAAGTCGATCGCAGGCAATATTTCCCAGCATTGTTCAAGCGTATACACAACCATATTCGTTCAGCGGAAGGATAAAACTAAATATCTGTCAAATCAGACATGTGCTAAGTGTTACCATTCACGAAATAAGCGCTAGTTGAAAAAAAAAACGTTAGATGGCGGACCCTGTATATTCCCACAATTTGTGAACGTTATTCCGGTGTAAGTCTTTGCATGGTAAATTGCTAAAGCATACTGACCATAGATGTCAAACACATGTGTTTAATTTAGCAATACTTTCCCTTAGGAAATTCTATACCTTTGAAAAATAGACCCTTCATACCAAGCGTGGTATTTCACTATCAAAGCGTGTACAAGTTTAATGATTTATACAAAAGTTGTTGTTACTATAGTACGACTACTCCTATTTTTTGTGAACTTTCCATTTCAACAAAATTACCAAATTTTAGTCTTGTACAATGAAAATGATCAGATATGGGCAAATCGCAATAATGGTTAACCACAGGTGAAAATTATAAGTTATTAAAAACTTATCATTTTATGATATTATCTTGGAGAAACATTTAAATTTTATTTATTTAAGCAATTTACATTCATTTAGCATGATTATCAAATCGCCCGCAGTAATTCAAAAATGTAGTTTTTCTTTTTAGTAAATGCTTACTTAGTAAGTGTTTCGTAAATGTTTTTGTTTTATTAAAAATGAAAAGTATTGGCTAAAGATAATAATGAAATGATTGAGGCAAAGAAAGAACAACATGTTAGATTTGGTTCTTAATTATCTAATTACTTAGTTACTTTGTTACTTAATTAAACAGAAATTAAATGGAAACATATGAAACGTCCGACACGAAACTTCCGAACAAATAAAATAGTTTACTTTGACCTCACTATGTCCTTAATTAAGACGACGTAAGACTTTTCTGAAAGCTTCTTAAATTTATAAAAAAATATTGTCTTCTGAATTTTTGTATACGACTGATAAATTCGCAGATCTATGCATAGTATGAACTTAGTCTCAAAATGACTTCCGTTTCGTGAAACGTCTGAACGTTTGTTAAAAATAAAAATTTTGCTATAAAATTAAGTTCAATAAAAATTGAAATAAGCTGAAAAAAAATTTGAAAAGAAACGTCCGAATGAAACGTCCGACACTCTGGAATTTTATTTATATTAATTTACCCAGTGCGCGTTGCTACGTCTTAAAAAAACAACTTGTATTTGACCCTTTGTTTGACACCACGCTCAATGCCCAATGCCTACCTCAGTTTCCTGGTAGCAGGACATCACCAAATAGTGAGAAACTCCATTCTGAGTTTCAATGCTCAAAAAATTTGGCTGGTATGGTCTAATCCACACCCCCTTCACCAAAACTCGTCCAAGTTTTCTAAATATTAGAATGACATCACCAAGTGGTAGCTCCATACTGGCTTTCAATGTTCTGTGACTTTTACTTCCAAAGCTATTCGATATCAAAAAATTGTCTTATATAGGCGGAGCCACACCCCCTTGTCCAATGCCAGTCTCCAAGTTTTCCATTAAAAGGACATCACCAAGTGGTAACTCCATTTTAAATTTCAATTTTCTATGACTTTTACTGCCATAGGTTTTCTTTATCGAAAATGTGACTTGTATGGGTGAAGCCCCACCCGTTTTCCATAGGAGGTTGAAAAGTACTTTACAACGTATTCTCAGAATATTCAAAATACTTACTTATTAAGTTAAATTTAATTAAAACTTAATTATTAAAAGTATCTATAATTAAACGCTGAAAAATAATAAGCCTTCCCAAACATAATTTGCAGGAAATATAATATGTTTCTGCATGTTTCTTGGAAACAAGTAATCATAATTGGTTCCACATATAATATGATTAATTAATGCAATTTTTCTTTATATATGTATATATATTTGCATCTTAAGCAAAGAACACTTTTAGTCTATTACTATTTGTTTGCTTGGAAATATAATTAAATCAAGAATAACATTAAATATTAACGGACAAATATATATTAATTGGAGAATACATAATTTAATTGCAGTCAAGCAATTATTTTCAAAACAATTATTAAGAACAACATAATATATTTACCGATGATTACACTATATTTACTTGGAAACATATTTTAGCAAAAGAAATGCCAAAAGTTTTTCACTGTGATTACAAAATATTTGCTTATAAGTAATTGTTGGTTTGAAGCAAACAAAATATGTTTAGAAAACAGTAAATAAGGTTTTCTCGGATTTAATTATGTTGGGAAGTAACTATACTATGTTTATCCGACAATACAATAATTTTTATAAGCACACATTTTCTAGTTGGAGGAAACGTAATATGGTTGGAGCACCCACTTTGCCAGCGAAGCACCCGCTTTATCAGCAAAGTTGCTTCAAAACTCACCTATTTTTACTGCTGAACCGCCTTATTTTTCTTTTATTTTGTTTTTTATTTTATTAATTTGAGAACACAAACACTTTTAATTTAAACAAACATTTTCAGAAACACTTTTCACAAGAGCTAAACTTTTCAACACGTTTGGCGCGGCTGCTTGAAACTTAAAATGACGTCAAGACTTGGCAACTGTTTAATGCAAGCACATAAAGCAACAAGGTTTCCGCTATTTTTTGTGCAAGTGCAAATGGAACAGATATATGTATGTCTAGGTGAAACACATAAAAGAAAGGAATTCCGTTTGTTTTAAATTTGCAGAGTTCTGTTCTTTTTGAGTTTAATACTGATACAAATATATTTTTATTGGGTAGAAACACACAATTTTATTTTGCCACAAGCATATTAATGTAGACGTTAGTTTTTTAGATAAGGCAATTATATTAATGTTGGACACAACTAATATCTTCTTATATCGAAAAATAATGGTTCCCTCTGAACATTTTGTTTTTGAAACCAAACATATATAAACATATTTTTTCTCTGCCTGAAGTAGGAGAAGTTAATTAGTTATTTCGCTGGCTAATTAAAAATTATTGAACTCACTTTTGTGTTTAATCTTTTATCACTTTGTTATGTGCACTTACTTAGATCGCGTGGTTACTCTGTAGAGTTTTACGAAAAGTTTTCTCTCAATAAATCAATATTTTGATAATTTTTAGTGGTGTAGCCACTTTAAAGAAAAAAGTTATTGAAGAAGTTCACTTTAGGAGAAAGTCTACTTCTCCCCTATATTTCAATAGGAGAATTTCACCTTTATTTAAAAACGTTCCCTATATTTGGTATAGGCAACGCTTAATACTTTTTAATTTTCACAATAGTTTATTTTTTTGTCATTAATTTAATTCATTCTGTTTTACTTTTAACCTAATCTAACCTTCTTAAATTTAACCCAATTTTGAACGCTGAACATTTTGGGGCTATTTGAAATTTGGAGTTGCAAGATGGGAAAGTCAAGAATTCATCAATTGTCCCAACATATTGGGCAATTTCCCCAAAAAGAATTTTATCGCTTCTTTTTAGCAAAGATAGTAGCAAAGCGCCCTCTGGCGGCTATCATAAATAAAAGTTATCGTGAAAAGCGGATTCCTTGACTCCAAAAACCACTTATATATACACATAAAAAATGTTTTCTTGTCTTTTTAATGCAATTTCTAAGCCAAATCTTAAATATTTTGAAAAAATACCTATTTCGAAATAGTGGGAGGCTCCGATTTCAAAATAAAACTATCATTTCTTGGCCAAAGTTTCTTTAAATGACCCATAGAGCACCGCTAGGGTGGAGCCAACATCGAAAAAAATCTGACCCGCTCTAATGTCCGTATGTCTGTGGCTCGTTTGAGCCCTGATATTTTGGTCATTTCTAAACACTCACTATCGACATTTTTTTTTCCATCAGTCGAACTAAAGTTAAATGTGTGCACCTTAAGTTGCAAGAAATTTTACGGGAGGATATACTTTCTTCTACCAATATAATAATTTTCACTCTTTTATTACGTGAAAATTGTCTTTATTTCCGCGAAATGTTGCTTGCTTGCAATCAAAACTATTTTAAGCGTTGCAAAACCGTATCACAATTAATTTTTTTGCTTTTTGATATATTCTTGGAATATCAAAGAGTTAATTCTTCTTCCAATAAACTTAAATTAGCTGTTTATTTGATTTGTATAAAATAACTAGCAGGCCACAGTGGTCCGCGGCTTCGCCACGGACGTTTTTTCTTATCAATAAAAAGCGTTAACGCGCTTATGTTACTCCGATAAAAACTTATGTTTGAACGCCATACAAACGATCACCGTGTGAGATCAGCCCTTGAGGCAATGCATGTCAAACAAAATAAAAAATTGTTTTTATTTTGTTTTGTTTTGTTTTGCAGCTCAGCACAGCATTTATATACATCTCTCTTTTCGCCTTGCTCGGGGCTCATCTGTTTTTTATGTTGTGCTGTGCTAGCTGAGCAGAAAGAGAAGAGTAGAGAACAACATGGAGTTTATTGAAATTCTCGCAACACAAACATGTGAAAAGAAAACAATGAAAGATTCGTGGCATTGGGAATGATTTCTTGAAAAACTAAACACTTTAATTAAACATACTTAATATTAAAATTTCAAAATTAAAATGCCCCTATGCTGTGCTTTAGCACAAATATGACATTTTAAAACTTATTTCATAAAAGTCGACCCAGTACTTTTGGAGTTTACCTGAAAACAAAAGCTTGCACTTTAATTTTATACAATAGTATAGAAGTATAGATGAAAAAATTGCTAGTGGTATAGTTTTTATGGCCGCCAGTGTATATAACAAGTTTGAACTTTCCTTATTTTCGCTCAAAAAAGAAAAATTATTGCTCATCAAAAAATCAAGAAGTTTGTCAATAGTTCAACTTGCTGCACTTTCTACAACTTGACTTCCGGTTGTAAGTGGCAGCGCTTAACATGATCAAAACTACATCTGTAACCTAACTATACAGCTGTCTTGAAATATTTTTCGCAGAAATTTATAAATACACAAGCACATGCACACTACTTTTATACCCACTGCAACTCATTTTTATGTCAATAAAATATTCGCCAGCAAAAGTTAATTTCAATTTAAAGACAGTTTAAAAATGGCGCGCTAATATAAAATGTAGAAAAACAAAACCAAACAATTGCTTTGTTCCGTTTGGCGGAGTTAAAAAAAAAAAAATGAAAAACAGTAAAATAAAAAATAATGAAAGAATACTAAACCGGAAGCTGACATCTTAATGAAGCACAACATTTGTAAAGAAAGCAACACAGAGCATAAACAGCACATACAAAATGTTATAAAGGCAATAAAGTAGTACAAAATATACAAAAAAAAAAAAAAAAACAGAAAGCTAAAACAAAGAATAAAGCTTAAAAAACAAATTGAAATTAGAAAAGGGTGCGCTTCCGTTTCCGCAGCAACATAATGATGACGACGACAACGACTGTGGGTTGGTTGTTGAACTCGTGTCGTTATGCTTTGGATTTTCTTTTTTGTTTTTTTGTAGTTTTGTATATTTCTAATAATTAATCAGCATGATTATAATCAGCAAAGCAGCAACAACAACAAATACTGACTGTTAAAATTAAAATAAGCTGCTTTTTAACGCTGCTTTTTTGTTGTTTGAAGAATTTGCTTTTGTTTTCATTCACTTTATTTTTTCAGCAAAAAAAAAAACGCTATTTGTGCTGGTTTTGCGCTTTTAATTATTTTACTGACGCTTTGGTTTTGACGTTGAAAGAGCTGAAAAGCTGAAATTCAAATTATTTTTTAACATTTTTGGTCATAAAAAACAGATTTTTTTCCACTTCATGTTTACTAAAAATTATTTTCATGACTCAAACATTTTTTCTTGTCTATTTTTTCTATCTCTCCCTCTCTGTATGACTTGTCTTGCATTTCCGGTTTGATGATGTTGCTGCTGACGTTCTTACCACAACTGCTGCTGCTGCAAACACCAACACAAACAACAACAACAACAACAACAACAACTAAAACTCAGGATGAAGCCCGCAAGAAGGCTGCCTCAACGTATTTGGTCGAGAACTCAGACATGCCACCGCCTAGATATCAAAAGGATGGCACCTTGCCAGCAGTCTATCCCAATAATATTGGTAAGTCATTCACACAATCAAGCATTTGGAGCCTAAGCCTGAGCCTCAGCTCAGCTTGGCCAAGTCATGTTATTTTTTGTCTTTGTTGTGTTTTTTTTTTTTTTTTGTTCGAATGTATAACCGCTTTATAGAGATTCTGGTTGTAGACTGCCTGCCTTAGAGTTTGCTTTGCAGCTAACAATTTCTACAAAAATCCACAAAAAAGAAAATATAAAAATAAAAAATATTGAGTTGATTTGAATTTCTGCATTTGGTCAATACGTAAATCTTGCCAATTGTGCTATTCTGTGCTATGCTGTGCTGGGATGTGACAAGCTTGTGATTCTGCCTCTGACTGCCAGCCACAAATAAAATACAAACCAGGCACAGCCAGATACAAACGTGTGCCTGCATATTTTTGGCTCAGTTTATTGGCCCCTGTACTGCAGCCTGTATTCATTGTGGCACACTTGAGCAAACGAGTCCTTAATTTCAAGCACTGATAAATTGAAATCAAGCCATACAAAAGCTTTACGAAATGTTTTAAAGAGCTTTTAATATTAACACTTGTTTGTTATTAATTCTACTTTTAAGTTGTTGGTTTTTTTTTTTCTTACTCAGGTTTTAAATTTTATAATAAAAAGTGTCTCTGGCATATTTTTCATTCTATAGTATAAAATAACTTTATTGAAAGCTGGAAAAAACAACAAAACAAAAACAAAATTTCATTAGATCTTGTTGAAGCAGTAAAAACTCTTCGATTTAATTAAGTTATCTAATGAAAATCAAGCATTTTATTGCAGATTTTTTTTCTAGCATGCATTTTCGATGCATTTTGTGATAGTTTTTGCTTTTTCAGCATGTGTCTGTCAATCAAGTTAATACGAGTAAATTTATTTAATTTTTTTTTTTTTTTTTTGCTTAATTGAAATTGAATGTTTTTGTCTTATATACTCAATTAGCTAGTTTGTTCACAACCAAAAAACCACACACCACCCAACATTCTCCAGCCATCATTTTGCACCGAACATTCTCTATTCACACGGCGCACAGTGTCTTGATTTTAGTTTTCTTGTTGCAAAATTCATAATTTCTAAGCAAATTCAAATATATACTTGTTTTTTTTTTTTGCTATGGATAGAAATTTTAAACAGTTTTTATGTTATGCTAAATTTTGTCTGGATTGTTATACAGGGTGCAACGGAATGAGTAGTTGAATTGTGTTTTCCTGCAGGGTTCAACAATCTATTGGGTTCTTCAAAAAGAAAGTGCGTTTTTTTCTAGTAGGCATTACTGTCAGCGTCAAAGATCTGTCATATGTTGACATTTATGCCATTTTTTGTCCTCAACATTGACTTTAAAAACGAATAAATTAACTCAAATTTTCTTTAAAAAAAGGAGCTTTAATAAAGGAATACTTTAGTGGGCATATATATCACCATAATTTTCCACTCATTTTTGTCTGGCCTCAGTTGCTTATTATCCTTTTTGAAGTGAAAGAGCAAAATTTGATATATATGCCCACCAAAGTATTCCTTTTTTAAAAGTTTTTCACTTCAAAACGGATAATAAGCGTCTGAGGCCAGACAAAAATTTGTGGAAAATTATGGCGAAGATGTGATTACAAAATGCAATATCAAAAATGGTCCGTTTTCGGGATGGAAATTTTTCAATCATGGATGCACCTCGTTCTGGTAGGCCCTTGGAGGTTGACAACGACCAAATCAAAACTCTAGTGGAGACAAACAAGTATTCGACATTCATAGAATCTGCGAGTGCTCCAAATTTGTCCGTTAAAAGCATTCACGCTCATTTAAAGTCCATCAATTTCATCAAAAAATTGGATTGCAGGGGAAAAAGTTCCCAAGCGTACGATTTCGGGTGACGGAAAGTAGAGTGTGTACAACAATGTTAACAAAAGTAGATCGTGTACAGAAAAGGAAGCTAGACCAAAAAAAATAAAAATGAAGCGCCAGAGAGGCTTTCATGCTTTCAATCTGGAGAAATTGGAAGGGGCCTGTCTACTAAGAGAGTTATTCCTACAGAATCAAACCATAAATTCTAAAGTCTGTTGTGGGCAGCTACAGAAATTGAGCAATGCCATCCAACAGAAATTTCGTGAGCTGGTCAATCGAGTAGAGGTAGTTTTCCACCACGATAACGCCGTATGAGAAAATGGTACTAAACTGTTTTTCCTTAGCCTATTTATATATAGAAGCAAATTTAAGGAAACATTTTTTTTCATTTTGAAATGTGCCAAAGATTGCAATGCTGCTAATTGATCACAACATTTGTATGAGATAAACCACTGTGCGGCCTTCAGAACTCTCGTCTCATCAATTAATGAGCCACACTCTTTTTTCCACAAGTCTTAAGCCCGCTCATAAACTCGCTTTTTACTCTCTTCAATGTTCGATACATATTTCTGGCATACCAATTCAGCTTCAAAAAAGCTTTCTCCGACTCTCCACAAGCTTTTGCTTAAAGTGCCTCGCACTTTGCTTTTGAGGCACTGTAATGCAATTTCGTTTAAAGTGAATATCTGCTTCAAATTGCCTATCATTTAGCTTTTTTTCACATCCTTCTACTCCTGCGCTTACTCCTCCTAGTTCTCCCTTATCGACAAATAAAAAACGACTCTTCTAAATTACTTTAATATATGATGACAAAAACAACATACGTACAGTATTGGAAAAAAAACACTACTTTTTGTCAAAAACCTACATTTTGTCAAAAGAAAGCATTGCGAAACAAAAGCTATAAAAAATTCAGCAAAAAAACAATAGAAAGAACTTAGAAATAATAATGAAACAAAGAGAAAAAAAAAACAAAATTCGTTAAAAAAACAAGGAACCGGATGTTGGAATACAAAAACAAACACACGGCAATGGCAATGTTGTTCACGAGACGACAGACAGTCAAAGGAAATACGCAAAAAAAGTTCTACATACAAAAACAAACTTTAGAAAAATCAACTTAGAAGTTGAAAAACTTCAAAGTTTAAACTAAACCAGAGTGATGAGAAGAATTGCGCTTTAATTTAAAACGTCCAAGGGAATTGCTTTATGTACGGTTTCTTTAAGAAAATTTCATGCATGCTAGATTTAAAGAACAGTAGTTAATAATTATTAAAAACTATCAATTATAGCAATATCTGCGTACATATCTGTGGTAGATCCGATGCCTGGATTTTCCTTGTTGTATGATCACAAAAATATATAGAAATTGATATAAAATGTAAAAAAGCTATACGTGCCATTTTCTACTTTAAGTCCCACACTTTTACAAATTTCTTTCAATATGCATTTATTTTTTTAACACGATTAAGGTCATCAGAATAACACGATTTAATTAATCGTTTTCGGGATATCATATTAAGAAAAAAGTCATAATTTTTTGTTGTTTCTTGGCAAATTTTAGAACTTGACAAAATTTAAACAAACTTCAGCCGGCCGTTTATAACAAAAATAGGCAGTGGAATACAAAGCTATGAAATAAAAGTGTTTTTTTGTCAAGTGAAAACTTATTTCAACGCGACGTTGAGCACTTTTTGGTAGAGAACAAAATTATGGATTCGCGATATCATCACGCTGTTAGCGATATCATCACGCTGTTAGCTATATCATCACACTGTTAGCGATATAATCACGCTTTTAGCTGTTCATTTCTGTTGCATTGTACAGCATTGCTTGTGCCTTGGTTATGCTAAGCAAATATGTTTGGTGAGCTTTTTTTTATTACCGAGACGATAAGCAACCGACTACCGAACCAATTACCGATTACCGAAGCGATTACAAACCAATTACCGATTACCGTAGCGATTACCAACCGATTGCCAAATCCATTACTGATTACCGCAGCGATAAGCAACCGACTACCGAACCAATTACCGATTACCGATGCAATTACTAGCCGATTATCAAACCAATTACCGATTACCGAAGCAATTACCAACCGACTACCAAACCAATTACTAAAGCGATTACCAACCGATTACGCCATATTGGTGATGTAAATGCCGTATGTGCGGTAATTTTACTGAAGCGTATTTTGCAACAACAAAATTGTACGTGAGTAAATATACTCGGCTTACAGCACAAAATCGCCGTGTAAACAGCACGTGTAAATTCGTTAATGCAACTGTGGGCTAATGTGTCATTTTAAGTAACTTTGCGCTAGCGAAAAAATTGTAAAAGTTTTTTTGTAAAAAGAGAAATTTTGTGAAAAGATAAATTGTAAAAATAGCCACAGAAGATTACTGATGAGTTGGTGTAGCGGCCAACGAAACAGCTGTCTAGTCTGCTGGTGGTTGTTCTGTAAAGAATTTTGTTGTTGTGGCAACCTGTTGCTTCATGAAATTACTTGTCATAAAGCTCTCAAGTGTAGTTCTTAAAAATTAATTTTTTTAAGAATTGCTAAAAACTAAATATAAATTAAAAAATGCCACAATTTATTTTTCATTTCAATTTTAATTTGACCGAATTCAATGAATAAGTAAAGAGTCAAAGAAAGAAAAAATTGCTTAAGGGGGAGTAAGAGTTTGCACTTTTGAAAAATCGATATTTTTTTTTTCTTTTGTCTTTTCTTATAAGTAAACATCTGATGAATATAGCCCCAAAATTTATAGCCAATAAGAGCAAAACTCTCGAAGTTATAGACTAATAATTCCCCACTAGCAAATTTCACATTAAATATAAACAAAACTTCAGCAAAAATTTAAAAACTCAGAGAACTTTGGGGGGAGGATTTGATGATACTTTGAGTAAATTTGAATGTTCTTTGATTTTCAGATAATTTTCAGCTGAGTTACAGTGAGCACATCAAATCGTCTATTTTCAAAAACGTTCGTGAAAAAGCTCTGTCACTGGATTGTTTGTCAATATTTTTTGCATAAAATAATTACAGAATGTTCTTCAACACCTGTACACCTTATATTGTACAAAAGGTTTCAATGAATTTTCTCTATCCATATTTCTAAAAAAAATTCGCAAAAAACGTGTTTTTTTTTTTGCACTGAAACCCTTACTACCTCCTTAAAGAGCATTTTGATAAAACTCATTTTATTGTGCCGCATTTAAAGGTCACATTCGTTCCAAAGCTGTCACTTTTGATATCTTTAAAAAGCTTCTTATATAGAAAATATATCTTCAAGAAAGACTTATTCACATTGTATTTATGTAACAGTGTAGCTGAATCACTTACTAGCTGTCATTCTTTCTTCTAAAGCTCCCATCTCAAACCGTTTCTTTTTTCCTAAAACTCAATTTCCTACCTAAGCACACAAAGGTCCTTGCTTTTCACCATTATGCTTCAAGCATAGCGTCGAATTGTTTTTCTGCTAAAAATTTTATGATGTGCATTATTTTTTATTTATACCTTTTTTTAAGCCCCACTCCTCTCCCCTCCCCCTCTTGCACAATATTAAAACACACACCCTCTTGGAAAAAAAAAATAATAATCACAAGTAAATTCCATGAAGTAAACAAGTATTTAGTTGCAAAAATGTTGCTTCAAGATAAATTTAAGCACAAAAAAGCCCTTAAAATAGAAACAACAAAATCAAGAAAGAAAGAAAGAAAAAATTAAATTATAAATATAAAGAAAAAAGCAAACACGTAATATTGTGTGGGTGGACGAATGAGTGAAGCTGTTGGAATTGCCTCATATAAGCAAAGTTAGTAGCACAAAATGAGCACAACAAGCAACAGACACCCATCTACCCATCCATCCATTCACCCATCCATCCATCCATCCATCCAAACAAGCCAGCCAGTCAACCATTCATTCATACATTCCTCTATTTAAACATTTTCAATGCTCAACGGGAATCGTCATCTTGTCATCCGTTGCCCTAGGGGTCCTTCGGTTAGAAAGCAGACATGAGCTCAAAATAGTAGCAAAAGCAACAGCAGCAGCAGCAGCAGCAGCATAAAATGGACAAAAATATGAGAATATAAGAAGAAAAAAAAAATTAAGGAATTACAACAGCAAAAGCTTTTTCAAAAAAATGCTTGTGACATCGTGTTTGTAGTGCTACCCCAGCTCAAACAGTGGATCCAACAACAGTTATAGCACACATCAGCTGGAGGCAACAGTGCAGTTTCGAACACATGTTGGTAACCTGTTCCTTTTTTGTTCCTTGTACCGAGAACTAAGGTATATGTGTGTGTGTCAGGAAAAACTGAGAAATAGAACAACACAAGTACGAGGAAAACAAGTAGTTCTGATCTTGCTACTTAGGTTTTCTTATGCTGCTCTAGAAACTGGTTTATAATTTTTTACCCCAACCTCCACCTCACTTCATTTGCTGCTCTTGTTCTGCTCCAATATAGCTCCGCTTTTCATTTCTCGTTTTGTTTAAAACTGACATAGTTTGAATATAAATCTCCTCCTTATGACGCGCTCCTTTACACAAGAGGAAATATTGTTGTCTTAGTAACCAACAAGTTGAGGGTATTGTGGCGAGTGCTTTTTTCCGAAATCCATAAGACTCACAATGGTCAAAAGGATAGTTATTTTGGAAATCTCTATGAAAAAGAAAATGCTAAAACTAAGCCCAGTAAACGGTACACAAACTACTCAGAACTAGAAAAAAACATTCACCAGAGGATTATTACTTGTTGTTTTGATATTAGCAGACAGTACAGTTGCCTCAAAGTGTGTGTTTGTAGAAACCAAACTGAACATCATCTATTAGACACCTTCAAGACGACATCAAATAGGTTACGCAGAAAAGTAGAAAAACCTTAGAACAGCATTGACAAGCTTATTTAAGCATTTATGTTAAAAAGGCAGGGATGGGGCTATATTTGTTCCACCAGACTTTGGGAGTTACGAATTTATCTGTGTATTTTCCCCCTTCCTTAATCCTATTCATACATATTTTTTTGGGGTTTCATTTCTTGCTGGTAGATTGTGTCTTACGAGACTCCACATACGATATCGTATTGAGATGAAACGAAACGATAAATCTTGTCAACAGGTGTTACTTCGGGCTCAGAAAGCAATTGAGAAGCGGAGCCTTCTCTCAATTAACAAAAGTCACGCTCTGAAGTTACTAATCATGCTCGTCCTGTTATATGCAGCACAAACCTGGACGCTGAGCTGTTCTGATTTAGACTTTGGGAGCCTTCAAAGATAAAATCCTTCGCAAGTTCTACGGACCAATCTGCGAGTATCGAATATGATGGAACGATGAACTGTATAAGCTCTACGCCAACGTCGACATAGGCCATGTTGAGCGGATGGAATACGACGCTATAGTGAAGAAAATATTCGATTCGGTACCCAGCGTTGGTCAACGCAGAAGAGTACGACCGCATCTCTGTTGAAGGGACCAACCTGACCTGAAGGACAACCTAACGAAACTTGAGCCAGCAAGCGCAGAATTCTGTTCTAGTTCTTAAACGAGGTCAAAAACAAGTAACGTTCGTTGCACCGCTTAACTTAGTAAGTAAGGAGTGACTTTCATATGGTGTTATTTTTATCCCTTACATATTATGCGTCTGGAGCGTGTCCAAAAACAGTTATAAGGTTTACTTTGCGTCTCTTAGCTTTTGAGGAACCGATTCCATCCTATGATGCCAAATGTGATATTTTACGATATAAGCACACAAACTATCAGAGTCAGATTTAGTACTAATTTTTACTGTTTCACTGTACCAATGCCATCATTTTCAGAAACAAAAAGTGTACCAAACTCAATGTAATGAGAATAATTGATATAATCTTAATTCCTACAATACGTGCCTTATTCAAAATTACATTTAAAAAGTGTACTTACTTACTTACTTAGGTGGCCGTAAAAACCCGTGTCCGGGTTTCGGCCGACATCATCAGCTCTCGCCAGGCGCCTCTGCTTTGCGCGCGCCTTCTCCAATCGGATACACCAAGTGCGATTAGGGCTTCCTCAGCCTGTTCCATCCATCGGAGGCATGGTCTCCCTCGTCGTCGTTGACCAGCGACCCTCGCCTCGAGCACCTTTTTTGCTGGAGCTTCGTCGTCCATAGGATGGACATGACCCAGCCAGCGTAGTCGCTGCACAGTTATACGCCGAACTACGTCAATGTCTTCGTAGAGCTCATACAGGTCGTGGTTCATTCGGATGCGATAGTCATCGTCGACTCGAACAGGACCTAAGATTTTGCGAAGAACTTTTCTCTCGAACACGCCCAGAGCGGCTGCGTCAGTTTGCGAAACTACCCAAGCCTCAGCGCCATAAAACAGCACAGGTAGAACGAGCGTCTTGTAGAGTGTTAGTTTTGTCGATCGAGAGAGGGCTCTGGAACTTAGTTGCTTACTGATCCTGTAGTAGCACCTATTAGCAATTATTGTTCTGCGCTTTATCTCCAGGCTGATTTCGTTGTTGGTATTAATGGCGGTGTCAAGGTATATGAACTCCTTGACTACTTCAAAGTTATAGCTACCGGATGAAACGTGGGAGTCTAAACGCCGCGCTTCCTTGTTTGTAAGGACAATATCAATAACAATAACAATATCAATAACAATATCAATATCATCAGCGTACGCTTTTATAGAAAATGGTGCCATTACGATGCACACCGGTTTTTCATACGATCCCCTCCATGATGATGTTGAAGAGATCGCAAGACAGTGGATCACCTTGCCTGAAACCTCTTTCGGTATTGAAGGTTTCGGAGAGGTCATTTCTTACCTTGACGGAGCTGCGTGTGTTGCTCAACGTCATTCTGCAAAGTCCAATCAACTTTGCAGGTATACCGACCTCAGACATTGTTGCGTATAGGCACTCCCTTCTCGGGCTATCGAACGCAGCTTAAAAATCGACAAAGAGATGGTGTGTGCAATTTGATTTTCGTGGGTTTTCTCCAGGATTTGTCGTAGCGTGGAAATCTGGTCTATGGTGGACTTTCCAGGTCGAAAGCCACACTGATAAGCTCCAATCAGTGTTTTTGTAATGGGCTTTAATCTTTCACACAGTACGCTCGAGAGTCTTATATGTGATGGAAATAAGACTGATACCTCTATAACTGGCGCAGATTGTTGGGTCTCCTTTCTTAAGTATAGGGCACAGTACGCTGAGGTTCCAATCGTCGGGCATGCTTTCTGTTAGCCAAAGTTCTCTGATGAGCTGATGCATTTACCTTATCAATTCATCGGCGCCGGTTTTAAACAATTCAGCTGACAGGCCGTCAGCACCCGCTGCTTTATTGTTTTTGAGTCGTTGGATAGCAACTCGAACCTCTTCATGGCTAGGTGGTGGTACTTCCACTCCGTCACCGTTGATTGGTGGCACTGAACTGAACTCTCCATGGGCGGCATTGGTGAAATCGTCGCCTGCAAGTAAATTGGAGAAGTGCCGTCTCCACAATCTCAGCACACACTGTGTATCCGTATTCAGATCTCCATTTTCGTCTCTACAGGTGGATTTTAAAAATTTAGCTAAATGATTTTTTGTTTGCAATGCGTTGGTACAAATATTATTATATAAAAACAACAACGATGGAAAATTTGACGCAACTTTTTTGGAAATTACAGCGGATCGGATCGGTCTTCATTTTGTACTCAAATTTAAAAATGCATAATAAAAATTATAAATAAAACATAATAGTATGAATGAATGTAAACGAACAGATATCTATCAAGAAAATTGAATTCCCTCATTCCCTAAAGGGGTATTCTTTAGTATCTGCGTAACGGCTGCTTGAATGACCAGAGTATCATCGCAAAACGTTCCTTTCATGGCAGTTTTCAGTTTCGGGAACATAAAATAGTCGCACTGTGTTAGATCAGACGAATACGGATGGTGGTCGATGACACAGATCTGTTTTTTCATAAAAAATTCGTTAAATTTTTCGGTCTTGTGAGGAGGAACATTATCGTAGAATAAAAACAGCTGTTTTCCCTCTAGTTATTCAGGTCTAACACGAACAAGTCTCGACCACAAACGATGTAAAACTTCTAAATTATCATCACTATTGACAGTTTGAACTTCTGAAACAAAATCCTTGTGAACACTACCCTTCGAATCATAGAAAGTGAACAACATCACCTTGATTCTGAACTTCTAGAAATGCAATTTGTAAGGTTTTGGTTCGCCTTTCGATTTTTATTGTGCATATTGACTCTAAGTTTCAGGGTCATATTAAAAGCACCATATTTCACCACGAATTATGATCGAATCAAGAAAATCTAGATCATTTTCAGCTATTGAAATGATGTCTTTACAATCTATACCAGCTTTTTTATGATCCTAATTCAATTCGAGCTAAACAAATCGCACTCAGACCTTTTTTTCAGCCAAATCTTTGGTTAGAAATTGACGTACAGTCTCTCTATTTGTTCCTTACTCCTCAGCCAACATTCTCACTGTAAAATTTCCACATCGACGGCAATAATTTCACGGATTTTTTGCACCAATTCATTAGGATTTTTGTTCTCTGGACGTCCGTTTCTTTGATCGTAGTTCAAGTTTTCACGGCCATCTTGGAATTGTTGCAATCACATATAAACTTCTTGTGTACAAGATACACAATTATCACCATAAACTTATTTCATCCTGTAAACCTTTTGCATATATATATATATATATATATATTAATATATATATAATATTTGCATAAAATTGGGTGCGTTTTATTGTAATGAATTTGAAAAATTTTTTAGCATGTTTTATATTGGTGATCTTAGCGGTAGTCTAAAAAAAAAATTATGTCCGAAGTTAAAGGGCCTTCCTCATATTTTTCGGTACTTGTCCCATCGCCTTTTTATTTCCTTCAGCTCTTTTTTAATTTTTAGTATCAAGCACCCCACACTATTGGCCTGATAGCCTTTCCCATATACTTTTCTTTTCAAATTCACCCAAAAAGTTTAGATGGATCTGAGTTGCAGTACGTTTGGAGGATTGAATTCTTTCGGTATATATTCGATGTTCATGGTATCTACTTTGTAACTTTACTATGGCATAATCGACGATATCAGTGGTATTTTCAAACAAGTTTTCAAAACTGGAAGACATTTTTTAACATATGATTGAGAATTGACAGCTAAGCCCACAGTTTCACTTATGCCGAATTCGCTTATGGACAGCCATAAAAGTACCTTTCCCGGCAACTTTGTTTTGTATATTTATTTCACATTATCCGGTGTTTTCTTTCCTTTAACGGTAAAGTAACTCTTGTCATTCATGATGCACTTATAAGACCAACTTAAACGTTACCGAGCTGTAATCGTGTGAAGATGAAATCAATCGGTTGAAACTACCAAATTTTAACTTTGACTGCAAATTTCTTAGAATTTTGCGTATTAAATGAAATTTTTTTTAAATTAGTTTCTTAATTTATTTAATTTTCTTTTCAATGACAGCAAAAACATAACCATATCTTTAAATATAAAAAAGTTGGCTATTCTAAAAAAGTATACTTTTCAGAAAACAATGACAGTACAATAAGTTATGTAGTAGATATCATTGTTTTCTAATAAGTATAATTATTTTAGTACAGCCAACTTTTTTATTTTTTCAAAATTTGCTTATGTTTTTGGTGTCATTAGAAAGAAAATTGAATAAATTACAAAATTGATCCTACAAAAAAATTTCATTTATTACGCGAAATTCTGAGAAATTTGCACTCAAAATTAAAATTTAGTAGTTTCAATCGATTGATTTCATCTGCACACGAGCACAGCTCGGTATCGGTTAAGTTGGTGGGGTTTGTTGATATGCCGTTAGAAAGGGGATTTTATTGACTTTATAATGAGCTATCAAAATAAGTTTTATATAAGTTAGTTTTTCTGCTAAAAACAATAATGTAAACCAAAGTCGTGAAATATTAATTAATCCTGTAGCTCCTAGGAATGTGAAAATAGACCACTCACCCCCCCTGCCCCCCACGCTCCCCACACGATTTTTTGCTCAGCTCGATACAACCTTTAAGCTGCGTAAATAGTTTCACTCAATTACGGGACACCCTGTATAAACGATTTACAAATTACAAAATTACAAATTATTACAAAATTAAATTATAAATTACAAATTACAAAATTGATCCTAAAAAAAATTTCATTTATTACGCGAAATTCTGAGAAATTTGCACTCAAAATTAAAATTTGGTAGTTTCAATCGATTGATTTCATCTTCACACGAGCACAGCTCGGTAACGGTTAAGTTGGTGGGGTTTGTTGATATGCCGTTAGAAAGGGGATTTTATTGGCTTTATAATGAGCTTTCAAAATAAGTTTTATATAAGTTAGTTTTTCTGCTAAAAACAATAATGTAAACCAAAGTCGTGAAATATTAATTAGTCCTGTAGTCCCGCCTCCCCCCCCCCCCCCCCACGCTTCCCATACGATTTTTTGCTCAGCTCGACACAACCTTTCAGCTGCGTAAATAGTTTCACTCAATTACGGGACACCCTGTATAAACGATTTTTTAAATCCCATATTATTAAAGTGATGAAAAAGTTAAATTTTTGTTTTCGTTGGGTTTTTTTCTTTTCTAAAATTTACAAGTTAGTTTTCTGCGTTCTAGCTCCGGTAACGACATAATTGCTTTTCATTAATTTTTTTTAAATAATGATACGTAAACCATATTATTGCTAACAAAATTCCGTTGTTTCTAGATAACTTTCTCGTTTTTGTTTGTTCACATATAAAGTGAAGAGTTGCCATTGAATTTTGTCCATATTTCATTCCTCATACGTTACAGTTGATAAGTATTATTATCTTAAAGTCATTTTAAATTAGTTTCTTTTTTTTTTGCAATGCAGCACATGATAGCACATATCCAGCACAATGCAGCACATTTTCTTCAAATCAGATAGAAAAGTTTTTTCCGTCGCTATTAGTATTCTTATTTTTTATATACTTTGTTTCTTATTAATTTCACTTGTGTTAATTTGACCCAAACGATTGTTGTTTAAAAATTTAAAACTTAAAATATTTCGCAAAATTGTTGTTTGATTTGAAGAACAGTCTTATAACCGTTTACAGTCACAAATGTATTTAACTTAAGATCACTATAAAATTGTTAGTTTTGAGTTGTTATTATTGTAAGTTGAGTTTAATTTCAAATAAAACAAATATAATTAAAAAACATTTAAAATAAGACAAAGAAAGTCTACAAGTTAATAAGTGGTACTCAACAAGTTTCAGTTTTTATTGAAGTTGCTCAATTGTATTGAGTTTTTTTTATGTTCGACTTAATACCAGGAACAAAAACGGAAATACTTGAAAACGAAGTTTCTAAATTAAAGTGTTCCTCTTCTGCGTTATAAGCTAAAATATAATATTTCTTCCTAAAAATTTGCTTTGATTAGGACAAAAACATATCTTCATACTTTGCTTGATTGATTCTATCATAGTAGTTGATTTATTGTTAAACAGAAAGATTCTAGCACATAGCGGAAAAGCAATTCCACTTGTAATTTCTTACATTTTCTTTACAACCATTTCTTTAATTTCAATTTTGTATTTGGCTTAATGGGGCACACACTCAATTATAAGAATGTACTATTTCAAATATAAGCAAATGTGCCATTTTTTTTTTTTTCAAACTCTATTGCACATTGTAGCACAAGTCAAGCACATCGCAGCACATTTTTCAAATTCACTTAAAGAAAGCTACAACTCATAAAAATTTTACAAATACAAAAATTTGTTTCCTTATTGTGGCGCATGAAAGCACATAGTGGGCACATCGCAGCACACAGTTTTTCTTTTTATAATTATAAACCCAAACAGCAAAAACTGAATAGCAAAAGATAGCAAAAACAACTACTATGCACTCTAGTTTTCTTACCCCACTTTCGAAAGATTCTCTCACTCTGTTTAAAAGCTTACAATTTTGAGCAGTGCTTCAAATCTTTGCTGCAACTTTTCTCCAAGCTAAACATATTTGACATCTTTCAAAACTAAGATCAACCACATTTAGCCACTTCACTTTCTCAACCCTATGATTGCTGCAACCTCTAAACTTATCGTAAGCAGCAGCATGTTTAAATGCTGCGCTTCACTAGCTTTCCCTCGTCTATGAATTTTTATTCAAACATTTATTCAGCGCTTTTCTTTACTATATTCATACATCTGAGCGTATCTATACATGTATGCATCTGTATACTATATATTATTTAATTTGGCAACATATTTTCTGTTTGTTTTTGTTGTATTTTAGCTTTAACTTTAGCTGCTTCTAGATGGCGCGACAAGTTAGGAGCTCTACGTGTAGCGAGCTCTACACTGCGACACATGTTCACGTACGTTACAAACATAGCGCAGTTTTTCGATGTCATGAATTGTGGAGGGTAACACATTGTAACAACATGTTCAGTGTAGTTTTTTTCCAATTTTTTGTTTTTTTTTTATATTGTGTTTTTGTGTTGCTGCAGCATGCATTTCACACAGGGTCGGCACCCTAGAGCAGCAGCTGCAATTGGGTCGCTAGGGAGCTAGCAACGACCTCCGATTTAAGTTATTCCTCCACAACAGCGTCACTTAGAGTAGGGTGTAGGTGGGGTGGAGGGTGCATGTAACACATGGCGGGCGGATAAAAATGTTACAAATTGCACACCAAAGTGGAAAACATTTCCCGGTGCTCATTCACTGTAGCTGCTGCTGCTGCTGTTTGCGATATGATGCGATGTGATGCGATGTGATGCGATGTGATGTGTTGCTGCTCATGATATCGTTGCAGTTGTTGTTGTAGCGTATCCTCAAGTGGTATTCAAATTGTTATCCATCCATCTCGCGAACGTAGCAACAGCTGCCTGCATGACTGGCTGGAGAGCTGGTTAGGCGCTGTGGAAAAGAAGCCACCGAGGGAGCCAACAGCATCAAGCTTGCTACAAATGGGCAACTTTTGACTCGTCTTCATTTTTCTCGCAGTTTTAATTTTATTTATTTTGTTAAAAAATACCATTCTTTTTTACTACACATCATAGCAATATGTGTGCTAGAGCTACAAGCAACCGCTGCTGTATGTGTTGGCAGCAATATTTCGTTGTAGTTGCTGCTTCGTTGCAACTCATTTGTTTTAGTTGTCTTTTGTCGTAGTCGTCTAGTTGTTGTAGTTGTCAGCATTGTCATCATTTATGTTGTTGTTGTTCGGTTTGTTGTTGTTGTTGCCATTAACATTGTTCTTGTTGTTGTTTGTTTGGTTGTTATGTTCACCTGTCAACGTCTAAGCCTGTAAGCATAATAATAATTATCCTGCTTATATACAGCTTGGTTTTGTAATACGTTACTATAGTTGCAGTATCCCATCTTTTTTTCTTTAGTATGAGTATGATAACTTTTCGCAAGATGTTTTTGTTGTATAAAATTAATAAAATGAAATATTAAATAAAATAAACAACCAAAGTTACTTTTTCGACTCATCAACGTTACTAAAACAGTGACATATCAGCATAGACATATCAGCATAGACATTTCACACACACGCACATTTGAGCGCACTCACTCACACACACACTCATTTAAGCTCACTTTAAGCATATAGCGTGTGCCGTGCCACAATACGCCTTGTTTGCTCACTACTTTATAAAATTAATTGCAAATTAGACGCTATCTGACAGCATCTGTGATTTCACTGAAAACTACTTTTTGTTGGTTGAAAAAACAAACAAACAAAATATTAAAAAATAATTTTGGCACTATGACCACTAATGCCAAGTGGTGCTCTCCTCAATTTTGCTAGCCCACTATCGGGGTCAAATCTAAGGTGCAGTAAATTTAATGAAATTTCATTTTAAAAAATTAATTCCGCGTCATTTGATAACGGTCAACCAACTTATAGGTAAGGCACTTGTATAAGATAAACATTTTTTTATTAGGAAAAACAAGTAGCGATGAGATCTTGGACTGGCTTCAAGTTAAAATACCCCAGCGACTGTATTCAATTATATTCGAAGTCTTTAGCCGCCTATATAATTTATATGATTTTATAGTTTTAGTTTTTGTGGAATTTTTTAGTTTAGGTGTAATCAGCAAAAATATTTGTGTCATAAGCTTGGTGTTATTCAACCCTTAGCTGCCACATGGAGGAGTTGTTGCTGTAGTACAGAACTTGCATATATTTATTTTTTTATTTATTTATTTGAGTCTATGAAATGAATCCATACAGACTAGGCTTAACAAAAGTTAATAATATATAACAAATAAACTTAAACTAAAAATAAAGTATTTAACAAAGATTTAAAACAACTTTTCGACAATGAGAAATCAAACAAAACTCGAAGCGATAAATCATTAAGTAAAGATAGAGCTCTTTGTATTTGCTCATTACGTGCATAATTAGATCTACAAAATTGAATATAAAATATTTTAAATTGCCTCAACTGTCTTGGTGTTATATTAAAATTTTTTAATGCCAAAAGAGATGAACTGTCGATGTTCCCCGATACTATATCATATAAAAAACAAGGGACTGAACTTTTCTTTGCGTCTCTAATATTTTTATGTCTAAAAGCAAACATTTTCCATTATACGATGGGAGATCTTCACGATAATATAGCGAACTAAGAGCAAATTTTGCATATCGTTTTCAACCGCGAGGTATGAACGGCATAATGCGGATTCCAAATGAAAGAGGCGTATTCAAGTTTTGAACGTACAAAAGCATTTAAAAGTGATTTGACAGTATGTGGGTCAGAAAACTCTGAACTATTTCTGCGTATAAACGCTAGAAGAGTGTATGCTTTAGGACAATGAAGTTCATGTGTTCATTAAAGGTGAACTTCAAGTCAAATACTACACCAAGATCTTTTATAGATTCAACACACATAATTGGTATATCGGAAAGATTGTAAGTGTTATCAATTAGGAATTTATTGCATTTAGAATAAAAAATATGAAAGCATTTAGAAATATTTAACGGAAGAGCGTTTAGCTGTCTCCATTGAAGCAAATTATCTAAATCAGATTGTAAAAGAACCATATCAGATATGCTACCAACCCTCTTAAATAGTTTAAGGTCATAAGCATAAAGCAAAAATTTTGAGTTGCGGAAGATTTTGTTTATATCATTAATAAATAATATGAATAATTGGGAACCCAGAATACTGCCTTGCGGTACACCCGAAGTAGCAGAGAACTTATAGGAGTTAATATTATTTATAGAAACATAACAAGATCTGCCACTAAGGTAAGATTTAATCCAATCCAAAAATGATGAGTGAAATCCCATTTTGAACAGTATAGCGATTAAAATATTATGGCAGAACTTATCAAACGCTTTAGAGAAGTCCGTGTAAATCGTATCCACTTGACAACCCATCTAAAAGGAGGAAATGCAGTATTCAGTAAAAATCCATAGATTAGTTAAGGCAGACCGACAAGAAATAAGACCATGCTGTTCAAGGCAAATGTGTTGTTTAACTTGAAAAGCGATCTAATTTTTAATAATCCTTTAAAAAATCTTCGAAATGTTAGATAACTTTGAAATAGGCCGATTATTAGTTACTTAGGTGGCCGTAACAACCCGTGTCCGGGTTTCGACCGACCTCATCAGCTCTCGCCAGGCGTCTCTGCTTTGCGCGCGCCTTCTCCAATCGGATACACCAAGTGCGGTTAGGGCTCTTCAGCCCGGTCCATCCATCGGAGGCATAGTCTCCCTCGTCGTTGTTGACCAGCGACCCTCGCCTCGAGCTCCTATTTCGCTGTAGTTTCGTCGTCTATACGATGGACATGACCCAGCCAGCGTAGGCGCTGCACAGTTATACGCCGAACTACGTCAATGTCTTCTTAGAGCTCATACAGCACGTGGTTCATTAGGATGCGATAGTCATCCGGGCCGATTATTAGAAATATCATATATACTTAGAACTTATATATATTTTAAATTTAGTTGAAAATTTAAATTTTAACAAACAAAATATATTTTTTATATCTACCTAATATATTTAAAATTAATTCAATGAATGATTCGAATTTATTGTATTTTAAAAATAAATGAAGTTTTTAAAAGCATTCCTACCATGCCAGCCTCCAGTCTCCGTGTATGTAAACCTGCATAGTAGTAAAATAATTTTTTGTATTATTTATAAACTACAAAAACCTAAAAATATAGGTATGCAAATAATTCATACATACCTATTAAAAACAACAACACAAGCGGTTACGATTCTTGATTTATATAATGGCTTATATGTAGTAGCGCTGCTTTTTTTAATACCAAATATACACTAATATAATAACCTATGAATCGCTTCTTCAGACTGCAACGTCTTATTTTCTCAGGCATTAGGTGGACAAAGCGACGCCACCCTAACTGATTGCGAGTCTGCCAGCAGAGTAAAAGCTTCTTATCGGCGCAAGCATTTACATACGTATGCATTGCTTGTAAAGCTCTGAAAAATGCATAAAACGATTCTATTCAAGAAACAACACGATGTTGCGTTCGAGATTTTGGCACGAACTTAAGCAACAAGCATAGGAACATCAGCAGCAACTGAATCATCAATGCATTTTTTCTCATATAAAAATGCAAATTTTTTTTTTTTTTTTTTTGCTATCTTTTGTGGCTTTATTAAAGAAGTGACACAATCCAAAGTTAGCTATTCCTTTTATGCACAAAATAACTGATATTTTGACACAAATTTTATCTTTGTACGATGATACGTCCCCCAAAAAACTTTGCATGGCCTGGAAAATATTTGTAAAAATACCCCCATACAATCCGCGTTGTAAGACGTAATTCTACGTCAAAAAATCAATCTCTAATTTTGAGACCGAAATTTTTTCTTTGGGGTAACGAGTTACTGCAGAGTGGCATAAATGTCACTGAAGTGAGATCTGGTACCCAAAGATTAATAACAGCTTATGATTAAAATATAAAGTTAATATATGTAAATTTTTGAGATGTTTATGAATGCCTCTTTTAATGACGTCGCTTCGTATGGAAGCTAAGGAGCAATGACGATGGTAGAATGTCACAAATGTGTATAAATACTCTACAGAACTGCAATGAATCGCTCTTTTAACATTCATGGTATACTCACAAAAAAGAAGTATAAGTAACTCACATCTTTCCTCTCACCAAGATATGCACTTTCTCATTATTTTAAAATGCTCTATACATTCGATACGATCAAATAGAGACAACCAAATCAATGCAAAATACAACGAGCACACCAAGTTAAACAAATATGTTATGGAGAAATAATTACATCCGATGTAATTTTTTTTTTTCTTTTTGCTCTGATATGAAGCAGAAAAACCTTTTAAACACAAAACAATAACAACATACATTGTTTGTTGACAAGTTGTTGTTTCACTGTATCATCCAAACGAAGCCAATATCAAACTTGAAATTTTAACTGCATTATAATGATATTATGTATTTTTTTGTGAATAAATATCAAATTTTTTAACCCGAGTTCACCAGAGATATTTGACCACAAAATCAGCAAAATTTAGCAAATTTCTTCATATAAAACGTGTTTTGAACGTAACTATATTAAATAATTAGAAAAATAACAAAAAAAATTTTTTAAGACTTAAATTTACAATGCAGACAAATGTCTGACTACCTTTTTAGACAACACTTTTAAATGTCAAAAAAAAACAAAAACAAAGCTCAAATTTATGTCATCTATCTGTCTGTGTGTCTGTCTGTCTACCCTGTAGGAAACTCAACTAATTTAAAAGTAGTTGATAAAGTAGTTTTTTGTCAACCACAACTAGTTGAAATTCTGACTTTTTTTTATTTTTTAACATTTAAATTATTTTTTAATTGCTTTAAAATAACCAATTGAAAACTATTACTGATGGCCAAAAGTTATTAATATTTGATGAAATAACATGGTTAAATATATATATAAGCTTGTAATCTAATAAAAATTTTCAATTAAAACATGCCAACATCAGAGTAGTTGCCGCCTTAATATAATTCAAAGTAGTTTATCAATCACTGGTTTTTAAGAAGTATTTCAATTACTTCATATATTGAAGTGGATGCCGCCTGAATATAATTCAAAGTAGTTCATATACTGGTTTATTTTAAACTAGTTTTTTAATTAGTTGTTTTTAAAAACAAGTTAGTTTGTTCCTATAGGGTACTCATCTTTAACAACAGCACAAATACAACCAAAACTTTTTAAAGCATATCACAAGTTACGCTTGCAGCAACTTTAGCTGTTTGTCTAAATTGTCTTTTGAGCCCGTCTGGCTGGCTGTCAGGCTTTAGTACAATTTGTTTAGTTAGCGTCGCGCATTATGTGTCAATTTACACCAAACGCAACACACGCACAAACACACACACACACACACACACACACACACACACACACACACACCTTCACTGAAAGTTATAACTGCGTTCTTTTGCGTTTTTGTGCTTTTTGCTGCCCTAGCAACCTGCACTCAAAGTTTTCCACTAACTTAACTTTTGCTCAATTATTTTCTTTTTCGTTTTTTTTTTTTTTTTTGTATATATTTTGTGCCTTTTTCTTCAACTTTGAACTTTGTAAAGAATCCGATACGCTTGTGATTTATTTACAACGACTTTTAAACTCACACGTTCTGTTGTAGTCGTTTGAAGAATTTCTACTACTTGCCTGCATATGCCTTCAAGATACTATTGTTGTTTGTTATTAAAACGCACGTAGTTGCAATCATCCCCATTTACTCCAACCCAACCTAAAAAGCCCCATCGTCTTTGTGCTCACCCACTTTAAAAGTAACTGCAAACATTTGCTCTTTACTTGTAACTGGTTCAAACTAAAGTTTCACGCCTGTGCAGCATCCTTTAGTTGCTTACTGCTATGTGGTGCTGTCCTTGTAAGGTCCCTTTGTGTGTGTGTGTGCCTGTGTGTGCGTTGTTGTCGTGTAGCAACATGTTTGCTACGTAATTCCCTTTGTAATACAAGCAGCTACCTGTTTGATGTCCTAGCTGTGTCGCCGCTCACTTTATTGAGAATTAATAGCCACCGTGTGTGCTCAACAATAACAACAACAAACAGCACTTGAAGGACATCAAGGACACGTAACAAGCAAGCCCATAGCAACGTCTTTAAATTGAGCAGGCATTGTATGGTTATTGTTGTATTTGTTGTAGTTGTTGCCACAGCATCGTCCTACTATTGATTCTATTTTCTGCCCCTGAAAGTTTTTAAATGATTTACTCTGAACTACAGTTAATTCTGACAAACACAACAACAACACAAAAAGAAAATAAAACTCAACCAAAAACATTACAAAATATAAAGCTGCAGCTAATCTTTTGTGTTCACCACTAGTTTTGTGCCACAATCTTTTTTGAGCTGTACTCGCTCAGCCTGTAGCCTGTAACAGATTCATTAAAATTCACACGAGTTGTGAAACCAGAAATAAAAAGGATTTTCTTATATCAAATGTTTTTGGCCATGAAATTGAGTACCTTGACTGCTACTGGAGCAGTTGCGGGTGGCTTACATTGAGCTTGCCAAACGCTGCGCTCAGCTTAATCCAATTTATTTTGAAAAATATGTCGCTGTTAAAAAGTATGTATGTAAAATCATTGCCAAGAAAATGAAGCAGCAGGCAAGTTTCAGGCATCATAGCTGTAGAAACAGGCTTTTTGTGGCTTTCTTTTATACAACTTATAATTTTTTTCTTAAGCTTTTTTTTTGTGTTATGGTTGTGTTTATTTTTATGTTACCTGCCACTTTTTATTGGTTTTTCATAATAAAAGAGTTTTGTTTGATTTTCTTTGACGCTTTGAAACATTTTTCAATGTTTTTGTTTTTTAATAGCATTAAAGTTAACCACAAGCGTTAAAGCTGTGTTTTTTATCAAAGAAAATTCTTTCCGATTAACTGGTTTTTTTTTTGTTATTTTTCATTCATTTTTGTTGACGTAAGACTACGACGATGCTCCAATTTTTTTTTTGGTTTTTTAAGCCTTTCAAATCCTTTTCTTTTAATTCTCAATGCCAGCAAGCAACATACCCATGGCGTGTACAACACGCGCACAGTGTGAGATTTTCTCAATCTGTGGCGACAAAATTTAAAAAGAAAATATTTGCAAAAAATTAATTTTTTTTCTGTAAACTATAGCTAATAAACACACAAAGATATAATATAGATATAGATATAGATATAGATATAGTAGATATAGATATAGATATAGATATAGTAGATATAGATATAGATATAGATATAGATATAGATATAGATATAGATATAGATATAGATATAGATATAGATATAGATATAGATATAGATATAGATATAGATATAGATATAGATATAGATATAGATATAGATATAGATATAGATATAGATATAGATATAGATATAGATATAGATATAGATATAGATATAGATATAGATATAGATATAGATATAGATATAGATATAGATATAGATATAGATATAGATATAGATATAGATATAGATATAGATATAGATATAGATATAGATATAGATATAGATATAGATATAGATATAGATATAGATATAGATATAGATATAGATATAGATATAGATATAGATATAGATATAGATATAGATATAGATATAGATATAGATATAGATATAGATATAGATATAGATATAGATATAGATATAGATATAGATATAGATATAGATATAGATATAGATATAGATATAGATATAGATATAGATATAGATATAGATATAGATATAGATATAGATATAGATATAGATATAGATATAGATATAGATATAGATATAGATATAGATATAGATATAGATATAGATATAGATATAGATATAGATATAGATATAGATATAGATATAGATATAGATATAGATATAGATATAGATATAGATATAGATATAGATATAGATATAGATATAGATATAGATATAGATATAGATATAGATATAGATATAGATATAGATATAGATATAGATATAGATATAGATATAGATATAGATATAGATATAGATATAGATATAGATATAGATATAGATATAGATATAGATATAGATATAGATATAGATATAGATATAGATATAGATATAGATATAGATATAGATATAGATATAGATATAGATATAGATATAGATATAGATATAGATATAGATATAGATATAGATATAGATATAGATATAGATATAGATATAGATATAGATATAGATATAGATATAGATATAGATATAGATATAGATATAGATATAGATATAGATATAGATATAGATATAGATATAGATATAGATATAGATATAGATATAGATATAGATATAGATATAGATATAGATATAGATATAGATATAGATATAGATATAGATATAGATATAGATATAGATATAGATATAGATATAGATATAGATATAGATATAGATATAGATATAGATATAGATATAGATATAGATATAGATATAGATATAGATATAGATATAGATATAGATATAGATATAGATATAGATATAGATATAGATATAGATATAGATATAGATATAGATATAGATATAGATATAGATATAGATATAGATATAGATATAGATATAGATATAGATATAGATATAGATATAGATATAGATATAGATATAGATATAGATATAGATATAGATATAGATATAGATATAGATATAGATATAGATACAGATATAGATATAGATATAGATATAGATATAGATATAGATATAGATATAGATATAGATATAGATATAGATATAGATATAGATATAGATATAGATATAGATATAGATAGATAAAGCATTTCATATGTAGAAGAAAATTTAAATTTTGTATAAGTATTTGGATTTTATAATTTTTTGGCCATCTTGCACTACTATTGGTCCCTATCTTTTATATAAGATTTAGGGCCTGTGCGAAGCCTAGTTAGTGTTTCTTTAAATCGTTTTTAGCCATCTGGGCCGTGGCTAGTTTTATACCTTTAAACCAATTGCTTGCCTCTATATAGGTGAATCATATAAAGCAATTTCTACAAAATACTTCAAAGACGTAACCTATGAAAAATTTTCATGTGTCAAAAAAGTCAATATTATCATAAAGAATAGTTTTTACAATTACGGTATAGCGCGTATTTAAAAACATTTTATTTAAGAGCAGAAATAAATTTAATAAGTTCACAAATTTTCATAATTTCATGATATTTATACATACAATGCGTGCATGTAATAGATATTTCAATTGCGGCTTAGCTCGGAATTAAAAACTCTTGAATAAAGCATTAAAATTGGTGTAAAACTCTTCGACAATTTCAGTTTTTTCATGGATTCCATACATAAACTTCATGTAAATAATAGCTTTTAAATTTTGGCGTAGCACGGAATTAAAAACCTTTGAAATATAGACTTTTAAGTGAAGGTGTAAAAACTTCGATAATTTTATATTTTTCAAGCTATCAATACAAAAATTTAATGTTTATTGTAGATTTTGCAATTAGGAATGGAATTGAAAACATCTGAGTGTGAACTCAAAAAAGTAACTGTTTAATGTGTTAGATATACAAACTCCATAAAAACATTAATTTTTGATCTGCACGGAATTAGAACTTGTAGGTTAAAGGTTACAAAAATATGAAAATTTTACTATTTTCATAAGAAACTTCATACCTTAAAACCTTTAATTTTATAGCTTGACATCAGTTCACAACCACAACCACATAAAACTTCCATACTTTTTACACGAAAAGCGAATGAAGTCATCATTACTTGACACAGACTTCAGATATGCATTAAAAAATTGCATTTAAAGCTATTTAAACATCATCAAAAGTCAGCTTATATTTTGTCTAAAAAGCATATTATTTGGTTTATTTTAATCGGCTAATATTGCATACATGTCTTAAAAAAGATTATTTTTGCACAAACGGTATAGCATGAAATTTAAATCTGTTGAATTAAGATACACAAATGCTAAAAATCACAAGATTATTTAATTGCTTTAAAAAAATTTCAAATGCAAGCAATAATTTTAAACTTTTTAAATAACAAATAATTTTGACAATTACGGCATAGCACAGAATTGAAATAATTCGTGTCAACGAACATTAAACACAAAAAGTTTTTATAATTGTAACAATACGCGATTTTCAAGCTACTGTTGGAAAAAATATGAATAATGAAATTAATGTTGGTAATTGCGGCGTAGCACGTAATTAAAAACCAACTTATAAATACTTCACTCTTTAACATTGCTACAATAAAGTTTAAACTTTTATGACTTTAAGTGCCAAAAGCATGCATTTTATTTGCCCTTCCCCCTCCCCCGCCCCCCCTCTTCTCTACCTTGTAACATATATTCACTATCTTCTTCCATACTTTGTGGACAGCAATTCAGAGTAATTTTTTTAGTCTGTTTTCCTTTCACTCCACTTTCTATTTTACAATTTTTTCTTTTGTTGCTTTTACTACTGATTGTGTGCTTTTATCAGAGATAGTTTAATTGCAGCATTGGGCGAAACATCAGGGACAAAAACACGTATGGCAACACCTACGCTACAGAAATTTATATGCTGCTAATAAAGCTGAACACAAAAGCTTGTCGTAAAAGAAAAACACTTCATTTATAGCCTGAACTGGAAAAGAAAAAGAAAATCGTGGAATAGAAAATTAAATCCTTTGACAACCTAACATAAACGACAGCAAAAAAAAGTAGCCAAAAGTAAAAAAAAAAACGTTTTTATAACAACAACAAAAACCAACCAGCAATGTTTTTTCTGGTTTCTATTTTTATATTGTTATATGTATACCTGTACAAAGAGTAGAAAAAACGAAGTAGCGCTTGCAGCATATCAGGTTATGATATCCTGGCAAATGACGTTGTGTACTTTAAGCCAAAGCCTGAACAACTGTATTGCATAACAACAACATCAAAAACAACAGCAGCAATAGCAACTAGCACTGCAGCGGAAATGAAAATTGTATGAGAGGAAATTTAATAATTCTATGTAGATACATAGTAACGGAAAAGTAACAGCGATAGCCAATGTCAGCAGCATGGTCCTATTGCAATCAACAGCAGCAGCAGCATACAACAACTTCCAACAACATTTAGCAACATTGAACACTTTCAATACGCTTGGGCAGCTGTAGGTGGCAATATTGCCTAGTAGCTGCAATCTTTAGTTTTTATTTTTTGTTATGATTTGGCGCTATGATAAGGTTGCCAACTGATTGCATTGCAGCTGGCAGATGAGGAAAAATCAAATCAAATTTCAACGGATATGATCAATTTTCTGTTTGTGTGTGTGTGTTTTTTTTTTCTCGAATCAATGTTGAGTTGGTTTTGCCTTTTGCTGTCATTTTTTTCTTTACACTCTGTTAGTCTGATAGATTTCATGTATATGATTTGGTGTGCCCACATTTAATAGTGTTGTGCTGTGTTGTGTTGAGTTTTTTAAACTTTGGTGTAAATTTTAATTTAAAGTCGGAAAAATTTACTAATGGAAAAAATACTCATGAAAAAATTACCTTTTTTGGTGGAATTTGTGGCAATTTTTAAATAAATTTTTAAATAAATACTGTACCGTAATTATAGCTAACTATTATAGCAGTAATTATAACATATCATAAGTGAATTTATTTTCATAGAAAAAATATTTGTGTGGAATTTTTTTGGAGAAATTTCAGTATATTTTTGTTAACAATTCCACAGAAGTCAAAACCAAATCATGTAGAAAGAAAAACAATTTGAAATTCACAAAAACATGATATTGGCAATTCAACTGGAACTATTGCAGAGTTGCCATTGTCTTAACCACACGTTTTGTGTGCTTGATTAAAAGCGTGGTCACACATATTCATTTGGTGGATTCTCTAGTTCATTTTCACTGATACAATTTTTAGATTTACATAAGAACTGGGCCTTAGAAAATTGTAGCTAGAACCATTGTGCAAGCACGCGCTGTACAGACAGAGCTACGTGCACTTTAGCCAGCAAAAAACTTTCTTTTTTTTTCTTAGAATATTCCAGTTGAAGTAAAATGCAGAATTACGCATTTCTACGTTGATTTCACATTCAATATAAGAAACATAGCAGTAAAACTGAATTTAAAAAATCACAGCGTTTACACTGTTTCAAGCATGTTTTAAATATATTCTTCACTTATTTAACCAAATATTTAATTAACCTAATTTTCGATATCAGCTGCTCAATTGCTGGCATTCCCGTGCTGACGCATCGCTGTGCATCTCTAATAAATTTAAACCAACGTTTTAATACCGCAAGCAGCAGGCGGCATTCAATGCAATAAAATAGTGCCAATGACTGCTCATTAGCTACAATTTTTCTTCTTACAGCCGCTTCTAGTCAAATTGTATTCAGCATAACAACCAACATCCAAGCCAACCTTCAACACCTTCAACTTCACCCACAACATTCAACGGCTTGTGTCGTTCATGAAACGGAAATTCGAGCTCGATTCCGCACTGAGCTCTCACATAATTGCATTTGTTGCAAAAATTTTTATTCAATTGCACGACATGCTGCGATATGCATGGAGCCGCATGCTGCTAAGCTGCTACCGGAACTGTAGAAATGCAAGCGGAAATGCTCGCTTCTTCTACTACTATTGGCTTCCATTGCCCTTTTCCTGCTACCATAACTGCTGCTGCTTCTACTTTGTGCTATTTTTGAATATTTTCAGCTTGTTGTTGCTAGCCGCGTATCTAGAGCAGCATCATTTCATTAGCTGAGTTGCGTTTTAACTCTGTAGCTGTAGATGCATCTGCTTTTTGCTTCTCAATATAATGCAATTTCTTGTACTCCACTTGCTGACTGCTTCTTATTTTTTGCATTGCATTATTCACACCATTTGTTTTTATTCCCCAGTTCTATTGAATTTTTGTTTTTTTTTTTTCTTTTTTCCTCTTTTGCGCTCTATTTAATTTGTTTTTACGCTTTTGTGTACTTGCAGCAAATGCCAGAACTTTGCCACATCCACGACATAACAACAATACAACGAACATTATGGATCATCGAGCACGCGACGATCAAATGCTGATTAACAAAGGCGTCTATATTCCGTCCCCATCGCCAGCGCCACCACCGGATGGCTCTTACTACAACATGAATAGCGACAGATATTTGTCATATCCACCAATGGTGAGTTGCTCTTCTTTCATTTTTATTCAAGAAATATTGAAATCAATGCAGCTAGACGTCAGATTCATTGCAACGAAAATAATGTGGGAGGTAGAAAGAATTTACTAATTTAATTTTCAGCACAATATCAAGCAGTTATTCAAATGAATGCAGTCTTTGACATTGATAAAATTCTATTATATGATGCAGTAAATTGCTTAATTTAATTTCAAAAGCATTGTTTTTAATAATGACATAGCACGGAATTATATACAAGAGAATTTTCTAGCGAAGATATTTAAAATTGACTGTAGTTGAACTAAAAAAAAAAAAAAAAAAAAAAAAATTAAAAATAAAACAATCTTATTGTCAATGCAATGGAAAGGACTTATTGCTAACCTTTTGCGAAGATAAAAATGAAACACGCGGAGTTTCTTAAACTTATATATTATTTGACGTTACTGTAAAAAAATAACAAGAAGCAGGAAGACCAAGAAGTAATGAATAACAAATGGCAGAAAAAAAAATTAATACAAGGGAGAGAGTTTAAAAGAGATAGGCGCGATCAGGACTTATTTCTACAAGTGGAAGCTAAGGAATAAACAAAATTTAAGAAATTCGAGCAGTAGACAGCTAATCTTCATGTTTGCGGCATTGTTTATAATTACGGCATAACACGGAATCAGAAACAGTATAAATTTCTTACACAAACGCTTAAGACCGTGTCTGTACAAGTGCATTTTAACGATAATTAGTTACGTAGAAGACACCTCCTAACTTAACACGTGCTATATTAACAGTTCTCTTATCAAATCTGCGGACATTCCTCAGAATGTTCAATTATTGAGTGGTTTCAGAAATACTTAATGCAAATATGAATACTCAGAATGCAAAATGTTTAGAATTTAAAGTTTTTTGTTTTTATTCTTGATAAAGCACCAGGCCATCCTGCTACATTTAAAACGTACTATATAAAACGTTCATTCCCAATACGTTCTAGAAAAACTAGATCATAATTAACAGTCATTGATGTATGGAAAAAATTTTCAATTTTGGACTCTATTAATCAAATTAGATTGGCGGTGGCTGAATTAAAGTCATCAACCTTGAATGCATGTTGGAAAAATGTTTGGCCAGAATGTGTCAAAAGCAAAGATCCTGTCACACATAACACCAATGAATTTTCTGACATCATAACACTTGCACATAGAATTGGTGGGGATGTTATCGATGATCTATCATCTGCTGATCATAAATGAAATTGTAGACCTCACCTTTGAGACTTATCATGACAAAGAACATAGCGATAATGATGAAGAGGATCCTCTTCTTTTAAATGTAACTCTAGTTATAGAAAATCTTAATCTTGCCCGGAAATTAGGTAACCATTTTGAGCAACATGATCCTGATGTGGAACGAGTTGGAAATTTTCAATGCGAGCTGAAATCCTTAAATGCACAGAGAACTTTATAAAGGCTTATCACCAAAACGAGCACAACCTTCAATGACTGATTTCGTTGTAGAAACTACTGGATTATTAACACAGGAGACAAATGATAATAATATAAAAATAATTCCAAAGATGAAAAAAATATTTCTAGTAATAGCAGTAATACGATTGCAGTCTTCCGCAAACGTATGCATTTATTGCCAGAAAGTTACAGTGAATAAAATTTTAATATGTTTATGTTTTTTTCACTTTTTTTAATACAAAAAATTTCTGATGCAACCTTTGTTTTTTTTTTAAAATCATGATCTTTTTAAAATATGTTGTGCTAGATATATTTATTTAATGAATTAAAATGTGAAAGCAAGAAAAAAATGCTTAATTAAGCTCTACACTGAGGGAAATATGTGTTAAAATTAAATGAAATTGTGTTCATATTAAACGAATATGTTTTGAAATAGAGCTTTAAACAATTTCATTTAAGCTAAACACAAATGTTTGCAAAGTAAAATTTAAAACAAAAGCTTTTGTTTTCAAAACAATGTTTTTAAATCTACTTTTAATATAAATATTTTCCGTTTAAAAACACTTATTTAAAAATAAAATTAAAAAAAAAATGTTGAATATTGAAAACAAATATTTTAAACCCCCATTTTTTCGATGCCATTTTTTTAATTTTTTCGCGTTTTTGACGTCAGTTTCATGATCAGCGAACCCTGGGACCCCTCGAATACTAAATCTAAACTCCATTCGATGACGTTTGTTTTATTGCGGCTTAAAATATTGAAATATCTTATATATTAAAAAAATTAATTAGTTTTATATCAACTTACCTTTAAATTTTTTAAGTCCAATTAAAAAATATTTTCTAACAATCAAATGGTTTTTCTCAGCTTGATCTCAATTGTCTGCTCAATGACATTACTACACATAACTCTTTTAATTCAATCTCAGATAGCAACAAATTTTTTGTTATAAAAAAGAATTAATAAGAGAAAACTTTAAAAAAAAGTGAGAATATGAAATTAGAAACATAAAAAAAAAATAAACACTCTTGGTTTAAATTTTGTTCTGTAGAAACACAAGCGCGTTAAATTTATACTTTAAAATTTTTTGTTTAATTCTAAGGTATATTTTTTTCTCAGTGTAGCAACAATTTTTTAATATTTTAATTGTACTTTTAGCTGCTTTTTAAGCTTTTTTAAGATTTTTTGAAATAATTGTGACAATAGAGCACTAAGCTAGGACAATGTAACTATCCTAAGGACAAAACACTTTTACCGTTTCTTTTAATTTTTTTTTTTTAAACGCACCTTGGTATCGCTTTTTCGGAATGTGATATTACTATTTTTATTAACTTTCTGAAATGATGCTAATTCCGGTCTACGCTGCACTGTGGCTCAAGAAATTAATCCATTGACCAAAATACCCATTTTTTGTGGTAACCGATTAATAAAATTTTTGCACCATTTTGTAGTAAATATATCCAAAGTTAGGTAGCCAAAAATTTTGGTCAAATATCAGCTATGAAGTTGTAGCTGTACCATTTATATTTTGGGTGTTACGAAATCTTTTCAAAATTTCTGTTTTTTGTATAAATTTTAACTTTAGTGGGATAGAACTTTTAAGGTTCAAAACGGACCAAAAAAATTAAAGCATCCAGTTAATGGTGAAAGTCTCTTCTTTCACCACATATTAACTTTTTACCCCCCACGATCCCCCCCGTAGAACTGAAACTACTCACACAAATATTCGAATGACGCTAATTTAAACGCATCCCTATAAGTAAGCAATGATGTATTCTATTGAAGCTTTAGGTATTTTATTGCTTGCAATTTAAAGGATTTTTCAGTTTTATTTACCCTTTTTATTCCAACTATATAAGACAGGTGCATATACAAAATATATATACAGGTTCTAGTAATTAAAATAGTGCCTAGAGTTAACAACTACAATCTACCTACAACTAAAATCATTACTTGATCACACAGCACAACGCTTGCTACAATCATTTAAAGAAAATGAGTTGAAGCAATATGGAAACTGCAAGTTAATTCGTTTTTACTAATGGGGATGTGATGATTTTTCCGAACAAAAATAATACACAGAATTGTTATGCGAAAATACCTTGGACACGGATATGTTCATGGTGTCATTTGTACCATTGCGATTAAAAAAGATTTTGGAAAACTCAGAGCCATCGACCAGCACAACGCGCACTAGGGATATTTGGAAAAATATTTAGGAAAAATATAGTATTTCCACGAAATACTGCAAGCCCATCAAATTTGAATTCAAAAAGGAAACCCAGAATACCATTAAGAAAGAAGAAAGCGATATCAGAGTCCAAATTGCACAGTTTCATCCATTACGGTTTCATCCATTAAATTAACGGGCAGGAAACCGAAGTAAGTTACCAATTAGTGCTTACAATGATTGATGGAAAAGTAGGCCAGGCTCTGACTGAAACAAAGGGTTCATCCAGCTGCATCATATGCCAAACAACACCAAGACAATTAAACCAAGTCCCAGACAAATCAAAAGATAATACTGATGTATATCAATGCGGATTATCACCACTGCATGCAAGAATACGATTTATGGAACACATACTGAAAATCAGTTACGATTTGGAATTTGGACTTACAGGATCAGTAAGAAACAACAACACCAACAAGGAGTTACAAAGTTTAAAAAAAAAACATGCCCAAGATGAATATAGAAAATATGGAGCAGCTATAGATCAGACAAAACAAGGTTCAGGCAATAGAAATGATGGAAACACAGCAAGATGATTCTTGTCAGATTCTGAAAGAGCATCTGAAATAACAGGAGTGAACTTAAACCTTATTTCCAGGTTTAAAATAATCATCGAAGTACTTGCATGCAATGAACAAAATGACGCGAAAAAATTTATTGTGATTACGCTAAGAAAACTGCAAAAATATATACAACGAAATACACATGGAGAAATATGTCTGCAACAGTTCACAAAATCCTTTATCATGGAGAAGACGTCATTAAATATCATTTAGTACCACTTGGAGATCTATCGAAGGAAGCTCAGGAAAAAAGAAAAAAGAATTACAGATTTAATAGAGAACACAGGACCAGAAAAATGTCACGCAGTTGCACAAATAAATATATTTTTAATATATTATTGGCAATGTCAGATCCGCTCATCACTAGCATGCGACATCAATGGAAAGTGGAACACCTGAACTAAGAAGGAAAGGTCCCCAGGTGTCACTCAACGATTTGAATAATTTTTGGATATGTGATAGAGAACAAAAATCTAAGGTCGACGTATTTTTTTATACGTGCTAATCGATAGTTTACGGTTTCAAAATGACGTTTTAAAATCAGCGAAAATTTCGTTTTTTTGCCACAAATTCACTATTTTCCATAAAAATATATACAAATTTGGTATCAAACGAAAGGTATTTTAAAGCCACATATGATGGCATCCATTTTGGAGAAATAAATTTCGTTGTAATTTTGTTGTTGTAATATTTAACAGTATTTAGTCGATATCATAAGGAGCGCATTTTCGAAATTGTTTCATTTTGATTTATTTTTGATTTAAAAGAATTCTAAAAGTTACCTTTTTTTGTTTTTTTAAATTTTTAAGTTTTTATATTAAAATTTTCTTTATTCAAATATGCCTTTATTTTCTTAAAACATTTTTTTTTTTTTAAAGATGAAGACCACAAAATATGGGTATCAAAAATTTTGTTTTTTCTCCAAATTTCCTTATGTGTAAATATTTGATCGAAAAGTTTATATTTAACAGGGCTTCTATACAACTTTGTGCCTTTAACTTGTTTGTCCGAAGAAATGAGAAAAAACCATCGGAAATTTAATAATATGACTTTATTTTTAAATAACTCCATTAGTTTTTAACATATTTCACAAAATTTTTTTTTTATAAAGTTTAATAAAAGAACTTGCCAAAAAATATTTTAGCAATTCCAATTACTGATCATTTGTATTTTTAATATTTTTTTCAAAAAAAGCCCAAAATATTCAATGTTTCCTCAAAAAATTACGTAAAATTTGTTTTTGTTGTAAAAATAATTTAAATTAAAAATTGCATTTTAAACTCCCTTTCAGTTTTAAACAAAAATTTATTTACTATTTCTATCATAAAAAAACAAGGGTATACCCTTATGATTTTTGTGATGAAATTAATTTTTTTAAAAATGTTCTTTTTATAATTTTTATAAAAGATTATAGCTTCAAAAATATTTTATTTGGAAAAAATATCCCAATATTCTTTTCCAATCAAAAGTTATTACTAAAAACCTATTTTCATACCATGTGGATCATCTGTATTAACAAACCTCCTTTTCTGTTTATTTATTTATTTATTTATTTATTTAAGCTTAATACAAGCAATTTAAATACTTAAACTAAAAACTTAAATTTAAACAGTAAATATGTATCTTCATTAGTAATGGATTTAATATAAGTACATTATCTTAGTTGTAAGAAGACATTAAAGAGGGGGAAGAAGTGGCGTTGGAGTTAAGAAGGGTATTTCGGAGTCGAGGTCTACTAAGATGAAAATCGAATTCGCTGATCAAATTATTGGTTATGCGAAGCATCCTGGTTATTGGTTCACTGCATCCATAATCGGTGCGATGAAAGTTAAGGTGGAAGAGGGGTATAGACCTAAGGTTGCGTGGGTTTGTATTAAGTGATATTAAGTGGAGCAGTGCAGGGCAGTTGATAGTTCCGCATACTAGTTGATGAATGAAGAGTACATCGGCAACCTCCCTTCGTTTTTCAAGAGTATGCATGTTAATCAACTTCAGACGGTCGGCATAAGGAGGTAAGTTGAAACTGTCAGAACCGGGAAGACCACGTAGAGCGAAACGAATAAATCTACGTTGAACGGCTTCGATTCTCATTGAATGGGTGTTGTAAATGGGAGACCAAACTGGGCTGGCATATTCGAGAATGGGTCTAACAAAGGTAAGATAGAGAGATTTTGTGACGTAGGGATTGGAGAACTCTCTGGACCAGTGTTTCACAAAACCAAGTGCAGAGTTAGCTCTACTAATAATATTATCCATGTGAGACCTAAAGTTAAGTTCCTTGTCACAAATAACACCTAAGTCACGTAAAGAGCTTACAGACGGAACTGGCTTACCGAGTATGTAATAGGTTCTCGGGGGGAGTTGGAGTCGCTTACGAGAATATGTAATAGCTTGGCATTTACTGACGTTGAGTTCCAGCAAATTTTTTTGACACCAAGTGGAAAAGCTGACAAGATCGTTTTGAAGATTTCGGGAATCGGTGCTGGTTTGTATGCGCCGATATATTTTCATATCATCAGCGTACACAGAAAGATTGGATTCTTTGATGATGCCGTCAACATCAGAAATTGTTAAGACGAATAGCAAAGGACCAAGGTGACTGCCTTGTGGGACACCAGAGGTAGCTGTAAAAGATTCTGAGTTGGAAAATCTAAAGATGACATTATAATGGCGTTGTTCGAGATACGATTTGATCCAGGATATAAACAGGGATGAAAAACCAAAGGCTTTAAGCTTAAGAAGGATGATAGTGTGTGAGATTTTGTCAAACGCTTTACTGAAGTCGGTAGAAACAGCATCAACTTCGAAACCGCTTTCCAACGAGCATAGAGTGTTTGAAACAAATTCTGTGAGGTTAGTGGTAGTTGATCTACCCTTGAAGAAGCCGTGTTGATTAACAGGAAAGATAGATTTGCAATGGAAGAAGAGAATGTCATAGATAATGCTTTCAAAAATTTTAGGAGCACATGACAGTTTTGCAATAGGTCTGTAATTAGAAATTTAATTTTTAGGTCCTTTTTTGTGCAGAGGTATTATGTACGAATTCTTCCATAACTTAGGGAAAACTGACTGAAAAATAGAAAGTTGAAAGAGAGTCAAAAGGGAATGAGCCAGTAAGTTCGCGAATTTTTTTATGACAATAGCAGGTAAGCCATCGGGACCAGGAGAATAATCATCTTTTAGATTACTGATCTTTTCTAAGACATCGCCTAGTGTAATATCAACAGAAGTCAGCGAGGTTTGAGCACAGTTCCTTAACGAAGAAAAGTATTCATAATCAAGTTCATCGTTGTGACTCGTGAATGACTGACTGAAGAAATTTGCAAATAGGTTTGCAATTACTTCCGGGTTATCTGAGGAGGTGTTTGAAAAAGTAAGGGTAGATGGGTAGCTATCAGATTTTCTTTTTATATTGATGAACTTGTAGAAGCTTTTAGGGTCCGACAGCAATTTAGTTTGAATATGAGCAAGATAAGACTCATATAGGTTTTCACAGAGTGCAGAAAAAAGGTTATAGGCGTGTAGATAATTAGCGAGGTCAATAGAAGAGCGAGAGATTAAATAAGTGCGCCAAAGTTTGTTCCTCTTATTACGGAGTGAGCGTAGTTCTTTATTGTACCAGGGAGGAGATGACGAAAAATTGTTCTGCTTAGTAAAGGGGACAGATTGTGTGAAGCAGAAGAAAATTTTGTCATAGAAGAGAGCAACAGCATTATCAACACTTTCGTGAGCATAATCGAAGAGATGTTGGAAATCGATTCCGCTGAGTAACGTTTCTAGTTTTACAAAATCAGTTTTCCGATAGTTGAAACTGTACGCGTGCTCGAAGTGTGTATTTATGATGTTATGGTTGTAAGATAGGGCAAGAGATAGAGGTGGATGGTACTGATCAAGTGTTGAGAGTAAATGGTCACTCGCTGAGACTCGCTGTTAATTAATAAGCTTCTATATCCTTCCCATGCTCATTTAAGAGTAAGCACGCTCATTCTGAAAATTGTGGAAGAAACAAATATTTTTTATAGTTTTCAGTTATTAACCCTTGGTTAGTTGGGGTAATGAGTTACGATAGGGTGGAAGCTATATTACTGGAGCGAGGTGTGGCAGCCAAGGGTTAATAACTGAAAAGTATATGTGTTTCTTTTAAAATTTTCAAAATGAGCATGATTATTCGTAAAATGAGCATGGGAAGCATATAGAAACTTAATAATTAACAGAAAAAGAATTTTGCTAATACAGATCCACATGGTATGAAAATAGGTTTATAGTAATTACTTTTGATTGGAAAAGAATATTGGGATATTTTTTCCAAATAAATTATTTTTTAAGCTATACTCTTTTATAAAAATTATGAAAAGAACATTTTTAAAAAATTAATTTCATCAAAAAATCGATGGGTGTACCCTTGTTTTTTTATGATAGAAATAGTAAATAAATTTTTGTTTAAATCTGAATCAAACTCCCTTTCACGTTTAAAATGCAATTTTTAATTTAAATTATTTTTACAACAAAAACAAATTTTACGTAATTTTTTTAAGGAAACATTGAATATTTTGGGCTTTTTTGAAAAAAATATTAAAAATACAATGTTCAGTAATTGGTAGTGTTAAAATATTTTTTGACAAGTACTTTTATTAAACTTTATAACAAAAAAATATTTTGTGAAATATGTTAAAAACTAATGGAGTTATTTATATAGAAATTCATATTTTTAAATTTCCGATGTTTTTTTCTCATTCCTTCGGACAAACAAGTTAAAGGCACAAAGTTGTATAGAAGCCCTGTTAAATATAAACTTTTCCGAACAAATATTTACACATACGGAAATTTGGAGAAAAAACAAAATTTTTGATACCCATAATTTGTGGTCTTCATCTCTAAAAAAAAATTTTTTAAGAAAATAAATGCATATTTGAATAAATAAAATTTTAATATAAAAACTTAAAAATTAAAAAAAACAAAAAAAGGTAACTTTTAGAATTCTTCTAAATCAAATATAAATGAAAATGAAACAATTTCGAAAATGCGCTCCTTATGATATCGACTAAATACTGTTAAAAATTACAACAACAAAATTACAATGAAATTTATTTCTCCAAAATGGATGCCATCATGTATGGCTTTAAAATACCTTTCGTTTAATACCAAATTTGTATATATTTTTATGGAAAATAGTGAAATTGTGGCAAAAAAACGAAATTTTCGCTGATTTTAAAACGTCATTTTGAAACCGTAAACTATCGATTGAGCACGTATAAAAAAATACGTCGACCTTAGATTTTTGTTCTCTATCACATATCCAAAAATTATTAAAATCGGTGAGTGACACCTGGGGACCTTTCCTTGTAAGATAAAGAAGCGCAAGAGAGCTACTACAGGACGAAAATAATTCAGAACTGACTACGGAATATTTGCAAGCAATATCCAACCAAATAAATAATAATTAAAATATGATTTTTCTTGTTTTAGTAAGACATTAGAAAAAAAAATTAAAAAAAAAAATTTCCCAATGTAAAAAATTCATATCAATAATTAATAAAAAAATGTTTTATTTATCAACATATGACTTTTTTAATATATAGAGAAGATTAAAAAATAAAGAAAAGCATAATTTCATACTTAGAGTACAAAATTTCAAAAGTTAAACTTTGACCTTGAATTTTTCAATAAATACTCAAACGCTTTTAACAAAATGTTAAACGGACATCAAATTCAAAGAATTATCTGTCCGTTGAAAAAAATAAAAAAAATTACTCAAATAATTTTGGCCAATGAAACCCTATTCTGAGCCACTGTGCGCCGTAATTGCAAAAAAAAAAAAACATATTCAAACTTTTTAATTAATCATACATTAGAGATTTCTAGAGCTCAAAATTTATTAAATCTTACAGAATTTATGAGCTTCCTTTTAGACATATATCTTTAGAAATTTTATGGAATTTCATTTTGTCTTGCCTGTCAATAGGAGCAATTTTTTGTTTTTTTTTTGCTTAAAAGTTTTTGCACAACCATTTTTCAATATTTCCATAACCAATTTACAAACAAAATTTAACCTCAAATTTCATTTTCACTGCATTCCGCATTAATCAAAACAGCTCCTCTCTCTCTCTTTCGGCTGTCAAAAGCTTAAGCTTAATTAAACAATTTAAGCCGCAAATTGAAAAAGTTGCTCAAAGTTATTTATGCGTTTAGAAAACGGCTGAAATTTCAAAGCCGTTCCCTATCACATTTAAAAATAAAAAAAAAAATAATCAAATTTGTTATATTTCACTCTCCCAATAGCTCGTAGTATTTCGTCTACCTTTTCATGCCGCACTCAGATATTCTAGCCTAACTTACCACTAAACGCATTATATTTCATTTAAAACTTTTATTGTTGTTGCTGCTATGAGTGTTGTTGTTGTTGTTGCTGGTTAAAAACTTTGCGGCATTTCAATTCCATTTCGTTCCACTAAATCAAACTTTGGTCTACAACAATTTAATAAAAGTTTTTTGGCATTTTTTTTAATATAAAAGCAAATATTTTGTGGCATTCATCAATGCTGTGGTGCTTTATCGACAGCTACGTCTGCTACTTACACTATTAGAATTACTTTCATGCTTCACCCCCCTCTCGCTCCTTCTGCTTATTGTTGGCTCTATTTTCGACATAGTTTTTCCCCCCTCTTTTTTCTTCTTACAAATTTGTTTAATTCTGCTGCGTAACTTGTACGTTTTCCGTAACAACAACATCAACAACTGCAACAACATTAAATGCTGCCTGATGCAATCCTTGCAGTGTTGCACGCTGTCGTTGTGTCATGTTTGAAGTGTACGCAAGAAAAACAACGTAAAACTTTGCGAAGCAGAAACTTTATGCAGCGCAGCAAAACGGAACGCAACGCAGTATACGTAGTACATTCGGCAATGTTACAAACTTGAGCGTAATTGTTCCGTTTTCTCCCTCACCCGTACGCTACCACTGTCTACCAAACTCAAGCACAACACCCACCCTACCCAGTGTTGCATGCAATTTTTCATTTATTGTTAATCATGGGTCGGGATTATTTTGTACAATTAGTTGAATTTTATGCTGCATACCAAGTGAAATATTCTCGAATATTTAATACTTTTGTTGGTTCGTCTAAGTTTTTGCAAGCGTTGAACAGATACGCAGAGCAAGTATGTTGCAAGGAGTGCGAGTGATGATGATAGAGTGCATGTCTGAGTAACGGATATTGAGGATGCAAGTTGACAGCAATTTAAAATAAATAATTACTTTATATTGAAGTTTATTCTGCGAAAATTTCGTCCTCGATTTTCAACTGTCAGGAACGGCTATTAAATGAAAAATAAAAATAATATTTTGACAAGGCCTTATTTCATAAATTTTAAGAATGCCCCCGCTATTAACTTGAATTTTTATTTTTTGAAAAGAGGATATTGATGAAAATTTTTATGTAATATTTTGCATATAACACCCTGTGCTTCGCTTGCCCACAGAGAAAGCTTTTTTGCACTCGATAGAGACAGAAAGCCCACAAATGCGCTTTACCAAACTTGTGAAGTTAAGATTTCTTAGAATAAAGTAGAATCGCCTATCATAATTTACCAGCTTATATTAATAAATAATTTTTGTTTGAATTCTCTACAATATAAAATTTAATTATATCTGGAACATGCCTTTTAATTTTTGTGAACTTTTTTTAAGCCGATCAGAATTGTTGACGTGCAGAAACTGATATCTCGCGCGTCTGGCACCAGGTATACTAAAACTCTAGAAATCAGTTTCGTAGAATTATTACAAAAGCGCTCACTTTTAGCAAAAGAAATAAAAATAAATTAAAACAAAAAATGCAGCACAACATAAGCACAACATCAAAATGTCAAAAACAAAATTCGAGAGCATTTTGTTACCGATGCTAAGTTGTACACCGTCTATAAGCTAAAGCCACCACACAGTGGGCATAGGTGAGAAGAGTATCCTATCATTACCGTGAATGAATCTTCATGAACTTTGAATTTAAATCATTATATTATTTTTATGTTTTCGCATCCATATTGTGGCATTCAAATTTATTAGTGTAATTTTCTTTAAGTTTTCTTAGTCAGACATTTGACTACTTTGTTCTTGCTTTTATTTCTATCAGGAACTTTTTGGGCCAAATACGTTTTTAATACAGGCTTCTCTTCACTACTTCACACTTGAAATTTTTTAATTCTTAAGCACTAAATAAAATTTTCTGTTATTGTTGCGGCCGTGGCGCAGTGGGTAGAGTGCGTTTTCCATACGCCAGAGAACCCTGGTTCAATTCCCATCTGACAGAGAAAGTTTTTTCAATTGAAATAATTTTTCTGTTCGGCCATCACCTCTTTGCAGACAATGGCAAGCCTCAGAGAGCAAAAACTGTCATGAAAAGCTTCTCGAGAACAAACATTTCACAGCACGCACACCACAATTGATCATAAGAAGATCGGTCAAAGTCCTTTCAAGGGCTGAATTGGCCAATTTCACTTTTTCGTTCGTTATTAAATAAGAAGGCATAAAAAAGAATACAAATAAACTTATTTGATACCAGTTCATTGTACCCAACAGCCAACAAAAACTTTGTATTTCGTTTCATTTCCAATTACATTCGTAAATTTCTTTCTGCGTGCACTACCACTTTCGTATTATAACTCGGTTCCACAAAAAGTAGTTTTTCTTAATGTTATTTGTGGAGCAACGGGTGCTAAATTTCAATTGTGTTTTATGAAGAGTGGCACCATCCATTTCCTAAAACTAATTTTGCAAAAGGTGAATTTTCCTGAGCAATTCGAATCATAGGATGGTACGATATGCCGATTCTGGGGCAGGAGTTGCGAGGTGCCATCACCAGTGCCCTCTGGTGGCAAGATTTGCTTATTTGGGCTGTGTCTTACGTAGCTAAACGTGGTAAAGCCATCTAGCGGCAAGCTGATGGAACTTTGATATTTTGGTTCGTGTCTTAAGTTATTTGTGTTGTGACTTGTGTAAAAAGCGCCCTCTGGTGGCAATATTTCGTCAGTTGGGCTATGACTTGAATAAACGTGCTATTGCTATTGCCATCTTGCGGCAAGATGGTGAAAGTTTGCTATTTTGGTACTGCCAAAGGTAATGTTTCCTCAATATGAAGACACTAAAAATTCCAAAAACTTAAGAAATTCAATTCTGGCAACTCCATTCAAGAACATTCCACAAAGAGACAAATTTAGTGTGTGTCTTTGCTAAGCTACATAAGATCTTAAGTTTTTATTTCCAGATGGATGTTTATTATAACGTTCAACTAAGTGCTCGCTGCTGACTATTTTTATTAAGTTTATCTTTTAACAACAACCAATTTGGCTGCAAGTAAAACAATAAACGCAATCCAGGAGCCAAGATAAGACTGCAGCATTATATAAGCACAACTGCAAGGTCAGATCAACAATAAGAGTGGAACAGAACAGAAACACAGCTCAAAAGTTAACCCAACAACAATTACACAATATAGTACAGATCAATGGGGAACGTGAAAAGGTTTAAAAAACACAGATGCGTCGTTGGACACACGAGAGAAGCGAAGCTTTTTCGCAGTTACATAGATTTGATAGCTTAATAATTTTTTCTTTTTAATAAATTAACTTTTAAATTCAAAAATTTAAAATAACATAAAATAAATTACATATAGACAGAAAACATATTTACCTCTTATTTTTTTATTGTTGAATGTCAAATTTCCACACCAATTACATATACGGGCATATATGCCAGCGACTTTCCATTTTAACTCTCCACACATGGTTGTGAACTTGGCTGCACTGAACAAATTTTTTCCTTCAACAGCATACTACCTAGCGAAAAAATCTGTCGAAAATTTTTCAGATTTCACTTCAAGCAAATCACAGAACGAGGAGTAAAAAGCTTCTTTTCAAAAATATATATTAAAGAACGCACAAGAAACAAAATTTAACAAACATTTAGATACCTTGCCGATGTCATGCATGCGTTTGTTAATTCCATATTTATTGATATCATCTAGTTTTTTGACACTTAAAAACGCACTTGCCAACGAACTTGTGGGCATTGCTAATTTTCTTCGTCCCAACCACACCTCAAACTCATTCACAATACAAGCACACCGATGCTGGAGACACCTTGTGGCAAATAAAAGCAAATTTTTCTTAGTTGTAGCATAGCAAATACACAATCCTCTATCTATTGATAGATGGTCACGATCTACTGCAGCATAGCTTCTGTTATAATAAACATTGAATTAACAACTGCTTCTAGCAAGTCTTTGTGGCCTGGTGGATAGTGTATTAGACTCTCATTTAAGAGAACATGGGTACGATCCCCACGGGCGGGCCAACAAATTTTTTTAGTAAATAAGCGCTAGCAACAAAGAAACCATCAAATTTCCAAGAAAAAATCTGTCGAAAATTTTTCAGATTTCACTCTAAGCAAATCACAGAACGAGGAGTAAAAAGCTTCGCTTCAAAAAGTGTTTGTAATTTATTCCGCTATTAGAGATATTTTATAAATAGGGGATCTAGAGTACAGTTTCGATTAGGGTTGTAAACACATGAAAGATATTATTTTGATTTTGTGCAAGTAGGTTTGTGTATTGGATGATAACCAGCTGTAAAGACAACTCAACAACAACAACAGCATAAAAAAGGACAGATCAGCTTAGCAGATGAAGTGTGCGCGAGAAAACAAAAAACCCCCCGTATACCATTAGATGACGATATCCACCCCCGATGAGAATATCAAGAGTAAAATGAGAAGACTCAATCTTCATAGCAAGCGGCTGACATGTTAAGTATTTTGATTTGCATAAGTAGTTACCTGTGTAACTTCGAGAATAGGGAGGAACAAAAAAAAAATAAAACAGTTGAAGTATATCTTTCTTTATTACTATGGCTCAAGAGCCTTGTATCCAACGATATCTAGCAGCGGTTAAGGTTTCCGCATATATTAGCTTTGTTGAAACTTTGAATACATATCATTTAAAACAGCATATTGTCCCATTTCAAAGCGACTCTTTAAATCGACTTAAGGATATGATTCAAGGTTTATATGTACTTTTAAATTAGTTATATGACAATGATATTTCCTTCCTCTTTACTTTTTTCTCTTTGCCGAACGATTATAAGAAATCGTGGTCTTTCATTTTGCTATGAAAACTTAACATTCCATACAATTTTTGTTTCGTTTGATAGTCTACAATTTATATGGTAGTCCCAACTTTTAAAAACCATTGGTATTTAAAAAATTTTCGTTGTTAATTATCTTGTACATTTCCAATTTTGCAAAGAGCGACAATTGTGTACGAGGCATCTCCAAACTATATCTAGTATTATTAGTTTTAATGGATTAGTCCCATTAGTACGATGATACGATATCTTATTAGATGAAGAACGTTGAAGTATAAGTTCATGCTTTGAATTTAATATTATTTTATTGTAATCTTCAACAAAATCTAGTAACTTTTTCAGTGGTATGCCAGAACTAAAATGAGATTTTTCCAAGATCAATGCATCATTTTCAGCTTTATTCAGTGAAACAAAATTTTTCATGGTGAATTTCATCAAACATATATGAGACAAAGTTGTTTTTAAATTTCACAATTGTTATTTTTACATCTTTTCCTTCTTCATGTTTGTACTATAAAGCCATGAATATAAATCATACTTTCATTTGGTAACACAAAAAGATCATGATTTTGAATTGGTATACAAATTTTATTATTATTGTTAAATACTTACCGATATGGATAGTAACTATGATACATATTATGCTGTAATATAAATAGAAGTCAGCAGCGAGCACTTAGTTGAACGTTTTTCATTTGTTGCTTACCCACACTTTCATAATGAATTAAAAAATGCCCCAGTAGGCATTGGCAGATCTTCGAAGGGCTGCTCGCAGGCCTTAAAATGGATGTCGGAGGCCTACCCTACTCATATCCAAGCCCATAATTTTTTATATGAAATGGCCAAATTTTCCAGGCCTTCCGCTCTCCTTGCTTTAAAGAGGCCTGCAATGAACACTCCTTTAGAATGGCTTAAAGAAAAGGTTAACCAAAACATTTAAAAAAATATTTCTTTTTTTTTATTTCTTTTTACGTGTACCTACCTATTTATTCTGTGATTTTATTTTATTTAACATATTTTTGTCAGAAAAGAATTTTTCCAAGTCATAACGTGGATTATTATTCAATATTTTTGAACTAATATATATATTTTAACTTTTAACGAAAAAGTAACCCTGAAATATAAGCAGAACCAGTTTTTGTAGGAACAATGTAATTGTTGTACTGCCCTGGGTAGCGTAAAATTAGGCCTCATAGAAGCGCTCGCAGCAGCAGCGAGAATGTCATGTGTCTTATCGCCAAAAGTAGCAGTAAATGCACGCCTCCGTTAGAAGAGACCTAGCTTTATTGCCTATAGGCGCTTACCACCATTACTACCATCACCACCACGACTATTTTAAAGATTGTAGAGTAATAGCAATGGTGAATCGATCATTAGATACTCATTGAGTTTACATCGGGGGTGGATATCGTCATCCAGTTAACACCAGATGGCGCACCAAACTTGACTCCTCCTCTTGTTATCCAAGACGTAACTCAAATAACCCAAAATAACAAACATCGATCACCTTGCCACAAGAGGGCGCTAGCACGTATTAAAGACACACCCCAAATAGCAAACTTTCACCACCTTGCCGCTAGATGGCGCCACCAGGGACGCTGGCGAGGGCTCCACGCTCCACATGGTCCAGGACGAACAAATAGTACCTACACATACGATCAAAACTATGCCTTTTTTTTTATTAATTTTAACCTAGCAGATTAGATTAGATAGATTAGCCCATAATCATAAACAAAATAAAACTTTAAATTTAGTATAATCATTTTCTTGTCAAATAATTTCTTGTCAAATAGCTTGCACTAAATTTAGAGCTGACTTTTATTTTGTTTATGATTATGGGTCATTGTATTTACTTTCAAAATCATTGCGGTCTAAAACATTGTTGAAAATATTTATACCGATTAAATGGCTTGCCAAGAATTCGCATCCGGGACGCTGGGTGCTCTTAGTGTACAATTTAGTATGGACATAATAGTACCTATAATTAAAGTTTTTGTTAAGAAAATGTCAATTTTTCAGTCAAGAAAATCCATACTTGTGTTAACATAAGATTTAATTATCTCTTTAATAAGAGATTGATATAATTGATATAAGATATAATTTGCTAATTTTTACACTTAATATTTTTAAATGTACTTTCAAGCTCTAAGTTGTAAATTTCACTTTTCGTGTTCGTTTTTATTTAATTGAAGTGTAAAAAAATTATAAAATTTGATATATAAACTGTTAAAAAATACCGTAAAAGCTATGCTTTTAATTTTCGAAACAGCTTCTTTACAACAAAACTTTTCGAACGTCGAACTTTTAAATGAGGTGCACATAAATTTTAAGTTTCTGCCGCCAACCTACTCCGCTCCCTCACTACAACACACAAAATATGAAAACATTTTCCACTTGACTGCCATCCGATTATTTTTCTTTATTAAACTCTCTCAACTAAGTTTTAATTTGAGCTCAGTTACAGGCAGCGAAGAGCTAAAATTAACCGTTATGCCTTATCTTGAAAATTTTATTCTTATTTGCTGCAATTTAATATGTTGTTCTACTTGCTACTGTTGCAATGAAGCTCTCATTCATTGTTGCTTCCCTGTAGGAAAATCAACTAATTTAAAAGTAGTCGATTAAGTAGTTTTTTGTCAACCACAACTAGTTGAAATTCTGACTTTTTTCCATAGAACGAACTAACTTATTTTGTATGGTGATGTCCGCTAAATAAGTCAATTGACTGTCGTCTGCATATATTTTCAACTACTTGTCAAATTAGTTACATTTAAATTATTTTTTTAATTGCTTTAAAATAACCAATTGAAAGCTATTACTGATGGCCAAAAGTTAATAATATTTGATGAAATAACATGGTTAAATATATATAAGCTTGTCATTTAATAAAAATTTTCAATTAAAACATGCCAACATCAGAGTAGTTGCCGCCTTAATATAATTCAAAGTAGTTCATATACTGGTTTATTTTAAACTAGTTTTTTAATTAGTTGTTTTTAAAAACAAGTTAGTTTGTTCCTATAGGGTTCTACTGCTACTTGAGTGTGTGTGTGTGTGTGTGTGTGTGTGTGTAAATGTGAAAGTTTGGCATGTGCAGAAATATCGGCAGCATCGTGTGTGTAAAAACAACTGCTGAGTGAGGAAGGAATGAAGCAGGTTTAACAGCAGCAACAACAACAACAACAACAGCTATAACAAACAATTGCAACACTAAACATTTATTGACATTAAGTTAAAAACTTTGCACCCCGCTTGCTCTATGCATCGGCTGCCTGCCAAAATATGCAGCTCAACGTTGAATACTTGACTATATTTTAAAATGTAAATATGTGTGCGTTAAAGTGGGTGTGCGTGAGCGTACGCATAAGCATCACTTTCTTCAGAGAATGAGGTCCTTGCCTGGCTGCTACCACTATGTTGACTTCTTCTTCTTCTAGCTGTTAACTATTCATGTATTCATACTTGAAGTCGTTGTTGTTGTCGCAACTTTACTCACAGCATATAAATAGCGGAAATTGCATGCATTTAAAAGCAACGCGCATTTCCGGTTCTTAAAGAATTGAATTAAATGTGTTTGTTCAAAGCAAAGGCTTAACTTGGCTTAAAGCAGAAATGTTATAAAATTGTAAGAAAAATTCACAAAAACCTTTTAACCCAAAAAACAAACACAATCAAGCGTCAGCAATTGTAAAACGGTAATCAAAGGATTAAAGCCAATATTAAACATATGTGCAAGAAATGTTGGCGCAGAGAGTAGGAGAGTAGAAGAAAGCAAGAAGATGGCTAATAAATGCAGACCAACTAAAACTCGAATGTGGACGCTGGCTTGCATTTATGCACTCGGGAGTGTCTGTGTGTGTGTGTGTGTGTGTGTGTCTGTTTGTTTATACTATGTGCAAAATAAATGAGCTTCCGGTTTTATCGCGCGCGCAAATGAAAACGATTTCCTTGCATCCGTTTTATTTCATTGGTTTTCATTTCGTTTGTTCACTGTCTCTTTCTCTCTCTCTCTCTCTCTCTCTCTCTCTTGAACGTAGCGACAGACAACAACGTGGTCGCCATAATGGGTGCTATTTTAGATGCTGCTGCTGCTGGCTGATGCTGCATAAGCATTTTTCCAATATGTGTGCGCATACGTAGCTGTTCAAGCTTAGCACTTGAGCACACAGTAGCTGTGGGTAACCAAGGGATCAACAACACTCTGCTGTTGTTGTTATTGTTGTTGTAGTTTTTTGTTGTCATCCAACTGCAGGCTTCATTTTATAAAATTATTGCTGCTCAGCAAACTTTATGCTAAGCCGCAAAATCTATGCACAGCACATTGAAATAAAAGCAAAAAACTCAAATAAAACTAAGTAAAAAAAAAAAAAATTGTATTAGCAGCAAATAAAATCCTGGCTGCTACCAGACAAGCTGGAATCTTGGTTTTACATACGGTAGTAGTGCTGATAACAACAACAACAACAAAAGCGAGTGTGCAGCAAACACCACATTTGACCTCTGCAATGAACTTGTTACACATGCACGCTTTACGCTTCATCCACTCATATCCAGACGATTCTATTTCTGAAAAAATGTTGCTATTTTTGCATAATTTGCACCCACTCGCCGCTTGTAGCACTCAGTTCAGCTCTCTAGTGTTTTGCAAGAAGCTTTGGTTGCCTGCATCGATGCTTCTGACAGCGCGCATTTTTTTTTTTTTTTTTTTTTTGCACTTATGCAACGCATATCTTTTTCATATCATGTTTGTGGTGTTTGTTATTGTTGTTGCTGCTTCATTCTTTCATCCATTTCCGCCATATTTTGCTGCTGCATTGCGTTCTAATCCTTTGCTATACTCTTTAGCTAATAAGCTGCTAATGCTTTTGCTGCTGCATACTTTGAGGCTTGGGTGCAGACACTTTGTGGCGGTTGTTGTTGTTGTTATTGCCTTTGCTGTTTTTTTGTTGCTGCCATATTGTTTTTGTTATTTTAAAGCAAGCACACAAATTCGTTGTCATCATTTGTGCTTACGGCGCACAATCTGGACTATTTTAGTTTGTCAACAAACTGCGGCATGTTAAATTTTTCAACATTTTCGGCTTTACATATTCTTGAGACATGTTAAGCAGCATTAACGCAATTTCAAATTTTCTGCTTTTGAAGAAACTTTCTTTTTTTCTCACGAATTCTTGCTGAAATATTTCTTTGTTGCATATTTTGTTAAAATTGGTTTCCTGACAGGATGCTGTCGCGAAGGTCGCGCACTGTTATTTATTTTTAATATCTGAAATTCTCCTCTAAGGCTTAGAAAATTTGCCCTTTGGAAAAACTCTGACAATAAATGCAAATTTTTTTAAGCAGCGTCTATGATATGACAAAATTTAATTTATTTTTTTCAACATTATTTCTTTATCTTAAGAAATACTTTTAACATCTGCATTTTGTGAAAGAAAGTTCAAGCTCTGGATATTTAAGTGATACGTGATAAGTTCAAAGGTAAGCGTGGTGTAGTTAAGAGCAAATTTATTAGAGCCTTTAAAACAAAAAAAAAAAAAAAAAATGCAAAATATGACAAATATTTATGTTAAAAAGTTGTTCAAAGCCATAAAAATGGCACTTTGTGAATTTTTGAACAAAACTTTATCAAATAAAAACACTTCAACTTCACAAGCACTCCAAGCTTACTTTCAAAGGATGTACCAACCGACTGTATTTATTTACCGAATTTTTTATATCAAAAATTTAGGAAAATTTAATTGTATGGGTGAGGCTTGCAGGTTGCCACCTTAAATGTATTTTAACATTCTAGCAGTGTCATAACCTAAGCTCCAGCTGACATCGACGTAAAATGATTAGTTGCCATTTTGAATGTCTGTTTAAAACTTGTTTTTCACAATGTCATTTTTATGACAACATAAAATTTAATCACTTAAAATATCAACTAAATTAAACTAATCTAAAAAGTCTGTAAAGCCCGTCTCACTAACTGAGTTGTTTATAATTTTCCAACATTTTCAAATGTAGAAAAAAAAGTCAACGTGTTGTCATTTTCCATTTGACTGACAATAACTGACCATTGAAATGACATAGAGAAAACCAAGCATTAGAAATTGTAAAACAGAGCTGCCAGGCTTTGATGAAAAAATCGTTTTTCTGCATACAAAATAGTTATTTTCCCCTATTTTAAGTCTTAGTTTCCCAGATTTTTTTCCCACAGTTTTCGAAGTAATAAGTAAAAGCTTTTGAAAATAAAGAAAATTTTACTCACTTCATCTAACCATAAAAACAAAAAACATGAAGTGTAAATACCTTTACGCAGAATTTTTAAAAAAATGTAAATTTCAGCCGATCTTATAAGAAGATTTTGGACCAAATATCTAAAATATGCCCATCAAGCGTAGCTCTTGGTTCAAAGAAATATAAGAATCGATTAAATTTCAAAAACTATGGATGACAGAGAAATTTTAAAATTGTCTTAACTCTAATATCGTTCAACTTTAAGCAAGGCCGCTGTTGTGAAAATGAATGTAGAATACAAAATCACTATTACGCTCTTTAAAAAATGCTGTTCAATTTATTTTGAATACGATTTATGTCTTGAGTGTTATACCTCTAAAAAGTGTGTGTAAGTCTACTAAAAATTTACGAATGTTAGCTGCCGATATTATTTATTTGTCTTAAGCTGCAAAAAGAACCATTAGAAATAAGTTAAGTGATTCGACGGCATAGACGTTGGTGTTGAAATAACACTCAGGACTATTAATGATTTTTTAATAGTTTCGTTGAAAAAAATTGCACTAAAAACTCGATATATAAGAAACACTTATATACTAAGCAATCAAATACAAACTAACTCACTTACTAACTTACTTACTTACTTACTTACTTACTTACTTAAGTGGCCATAACAACCTGTGTTCGGGTTTTGTAACCTATTTGTCACCACTTACTTAGAGGTGACAATTTTTGTCTAAATTTGTAACTAAAGTACAATTTACACCTAAAGTACAATCTTGTTAATTTGGTGACTATTGTTACCGTAGAAGAATAAGGCCGTTAGTGAAAGGCAGAGAAAAATATCGAAAAAAATATATATATATCTTTTTTTTGTTTTAACTAAAGGTCAGATCAATGTTTTATAAGATTTTAGAGAAATTCGTGGACGGTTTGTATAAATTGATTTGAAAAAATGTTTGAATAGTATTTCTTAGAAATATACGCATATTCTTTATTAATAACATTTCCATTGAATTGAGAAATAATTCTTAAGAAAAAATATGCACAATTATAAATTTATTTCTTCAAATATGTACATAAGTTTTATAGATATTAAAAGTTTAAAGATGCTTCACTGTCATCTGGAAATTCAAGCTTTTTTAAATTAATTTAAATAATAGGCTGAAGTGGGTGATGTGTAACACGTTTTTATTTGCTCCACTGAAAGTGTTAAGAAATTTCATTTTTTAATGGTTAAAAGGCCTACAACTTGCAGATGAACTAATTCAAAGCGAGTGTTTTCATGGCTGTTGAATATTTTGAGAAATGGTTGAAGTCGAACGAAAATGTCAAGTATGGCTTTTTCAGTTTTCTTCCAATTGGTGGTGTGATGTGTAACACCAACAAAATGTTGGTTTCAAGACCAGGAACTTTTAATTTTTTATATTTATTTTGACTTTTATGTTTAGTAAAAGTATTATGATAAAAACTTAACGAAAAAATAGCATAAACTCGTAATTCTGTCTAATTTTCATTGCACATACGTTGAAATTAAAAAAAAAACTCAACGTTAACTTCAAGAGCATGAATGGGTGTATAATTTGCAAAAAATAAAAATATGTACATTTTAAATGTAAAATGATAATTTTTCGGAAATATCAATTTCGTTGAGGCAATTCTCACAAATAAAATTGCTCACAAAAAATAAAAAAGGCGCTTGCATTTGTTGCATTTAAGTGAATACTTGTGATTTAAATGTTTTGGCAAAAAATCGCAACAAATCATAAAAAAATCTCGATCTTCTTCGGATGATGACGAAGAGCGCCGGTTTTACAGCCGAGTACCTACAGCTTTTTTGTTGTTTGTTTGGTTTTCTTTTCCTAATTTTTTTATTTATTTTGCCACCTCCTGCAACTGTAAGCGTTTAAGTGGAGTTGTTAGAGCACAGCTTTTCACTGACTACCTACCACGATTGTATTTTGGGTCTGGGCTGTATAGTATGAACGGGGCCGATCTCTTTTAATGCCATTGATATGCTTGCATTTTATAGTTTGACGTTGCTGCCTCTGTAATGGCAATTATAATGTGTAAGATGTGTTACACATCACCCCACCGTGAGTATAACACATCACCCCAATGTAAGTTACTTTTTGCTCATTGATGGTATTTTATCACAATGTGAAAAAATGCAAAATCTTTTCTTATATTTACTTACATACCTACTTAGGTGGCCGTAACAACCCGTGTCCGGGTTTTGGCCGACATCATGAGCTCTCGCCAGGCGCCTCTGCTTTGCGCGCGCCTTCTCCAATCGGATATACCAAGTGTGGTTAGGGCTTCCTCAGCCTGGTCCATCCATCGGAGGCAAGTTGTCCCTCGTCGTCATTGGCCAGCGACCCTCGCCTCGAGCACCTTTTTCGCTGGAGCTTCGTCGTTCATACGATGGACATGACCCAGCCAGCGTAGTCGCTGCACAGTTATACGCCGAACTACGTCAATGTCTTCGTAGAGCTCATACAGCTCGTGGTTCATTCGGATGCGATAGTCATCGCCGACTCGAACAGGACCGAAGATTTTAAGAAGAACTTTTCTCTCGAACACCCTCAGAGCGGCTGCGTCAGTTTGCTAAACTACCCATGCCTCAGCGCCATAAAGCAGCACAGGTAGAACGAGCGTCTTGTAGAGTGTTAGTTTTGTCGATCGAGAGAGGGCTCTGGAACTTAGTTGCTTACTGGGCCCGTAGTAGCACCTATTAGCAATTATTGTTCTCCCGTTGTCGGTATTAATGGCGGTGCCTTCCTCCTTGACTCCTTGACTACTTCAAAGTTATAGCTGCCGAATGAAACGTGAGAGTCTAAACGCCGCGCTCCCTTGCTTGCAGACAGCATATACTTTGTTTTACCCTCATTTATCGTCAAACCCACTTTGGCTGATTCCTTTTCGATAGCGGCGAAAGCAGCGGTAACATCTCTCTTGGTTCTGCCGACAATATCAATATCATCAGCGTACGCAAGGAGCTGGACACCTTTGTAGAAAATGGTGCCATTACGATGCACACCGGACTTTCGTACGATCCCCTCCATGATGATATTAAAGAGATCGCAAGACAGTGGATCGCATTGCCTGAAACCTCTTTCGGTATTGAAGGTTTCGGAGAGGTCATTTCCTACCTTGACGGAGCTGCGTGTGTTGCTCAACGTCATTCTGCAAAGTCTAATCAACTTTGCAGTATAACGAACTCAGACATTGTTGCGTATAGGCAATTCCTTCTCGGGCTATCGAACGCAGCTTTAAAATCGACAAAGAGATGGTGTGTGTCAATTTGATTTTCGTGGGTTTTCTCCAGGATTTGTCGTAGCGTGAAAATCTGGTCTATGGTGGACTTACCAGGTCGAAAGCCACACTGATAAGGTCCAATCAGTGTTTTTGTAATCGGCTTTAATCTTTCACACAGTACGCTTGAGAGAACCTTATATGCGATGGAAATAAGACTGATACCTCTATAACTTGCGCAGATTGTTGGGTCTCCTTTCTTAAGTATAGGGCATAGTACGCTGAGGTTCCAATCGTCGGGCATGCTTTCTTCTAGCCATATTTTGCTGATGAGCTGATGCATGCGCCTTATCAATTCATCGGCGCCGGTTTTAAACAATTCAGCTGACAGGCCGTCAGCACCCGCTGCTTTATTGTTTTTAAGTCGTTGGATAGCAACTTGAACCTCTTCATGGCTAGGTGGTGATACTTCCACTCCGTCATCTTTGATTGGTGGCTCTGAACTGTGCTCTCCATGGGCGGCATTGGTGGAAAAGTCGCCAGTAAGTAAATTGGAGAAGTGCCGTCTGCACAATCTCAGCACACACTGCGTATCCGTATTCAGATCTCCATTTTCGTGTCTACAAGTGGAACTTAAAATCAATTGTTGGAAATGAACGTTTTAGGAATGCCGTAATTGAGTATTTCTCACAGAACATAATGTAAATTATCAGTTTATTTGCTCCTATATCTCTCTCTTATAACTCTTTTCTCTACTTCTTCCTTATATAATAATTTAATTTAACTTATAATAATTTAAAAGTGTTATATTTTAACTGTAATATTAGCGATTTTTACATTTAATATTATTTTACACTTAATTTTGAGATGCAGTGTTAAGTCTTAAGGGGTTACATGACATTCGCGGCAGAGAAAACAGACCTTTTTTTAAAAATTCATAACTCAGTCAAAAACAAACATTTTTCCAAACTTTTTTTTATTATTGTAGAGGATTGAACATATACAAGAAACAAAATTCACAACAATATATTTTTCACTCCAACATGGTTATATAGAGCTCCAAACTGGTGGCAGAGAAAAAAATGGGGCATCGTGGTTGCAGCGCTGGGAGTTGCAAAAATTGTCCGATCTGGAAAAAAATTACTTTTTTAAATCTTAACAAAATTGGTTATCGTATGACACGAGCTTTTTTTAAATTTTTTTTTTTAATTTTTGGGGATGTTCCAAATTTGAAAGTGTGTTTTTTTCGAAAAAATTATTGACTTTAAAAATTCATAAAAAATCGAAAAAAAAATTTAAAAAAAAGCTCGTGTCATACGATAGCGAATCAAGTTTAAAAAAATACAAAAAAAAAATTTCGTCAAAAAATTAACCCGCTAGTGCCGCAACCAGCACGAAAAACATGGTTTCGAGATAAGCGCGTTCAAAGTTTGTGAACAAAGAAAAAAAAAAGGTAACCTTCAATCTGCCATGCCTGCTTCGTACTGTATGCCTTCGTTATCTTGTGTTGTGCTGTTTCTTATAGTTTTTTGCAATCGTTTAGCAATTCGGGCTTTTTTTGAATCTTCATATGCCTTCACTCTGGCGCTTTTCTAACGATTTTCATCATTTCCTTTGGAAAAATTTAATGCTGTAGCTCCTAGGTGATATCAAGTAGTTGCAACATTTGCAAATAACTACATATAAGCGCCGTCATTGTAAGTAGACACTGCCATGTAGCTTGCAATATTAACAATTCTGTTGCTGCCTGGCATATACTTAGGTGCAATGAGCCAAATTTTTGCATTCAAACTTCACTTGTTCACTTGTTTAGCAATTCATAGATTTCTTTTCAAATTTTACATTTCCACCACATTTTCGACAAACAAGGCAATCAGCAATGCCCAAAAATATTTCAGCATATTGTAATATGCAGTAGAAAAATGTTTCATCACAACCAACATCCACTGATGCTCCATGAAGTTTTTTAGCAGATTTACTAGTGAACTCCACCTCAGATTCCATTTCTTCTGTTGAAATAGGTTTTCTTGGTGTCATGATTTTGTGTAAAAAACCTCGGTTGACTTTTCGATTTAAAGAACGACGCTTCATTTTTCAATTTTTCAAAATTTTTCACAAAAAAACCATGACATCACGCTGCAAAAGATGCCAAATAACTGAGCATATAAAATAAAAATTCCACTAAATGAGTTTTAAATATAAAGAAATATAAAGAAATTCAAAAACACAAAAAAAAACCCACCCTTTAAGTAGGTACGAAATAACAACCACCAAAAGTCAGGTAGCAAGTAAAACAAGCATATACCAGCTGCCGTACGTAGGTAACTTTTGAACCCGTAGGAATTTTTGCATGCAATTTTTTTTCTTAGAATTTTAAGAATATTTGCTAAAATACAAAATTATTAAAAAAAAATCGATCGATTTCATTTATCGATTCATGAATCGAAATTATATATTTTTTTATTGTTACACCTTTGTCTTCTTATTCTCTATTGTTTTTACCTTTAATTTTAAATAATTAGTTATAACTTATTTTAAATGTCTATTTTCCATATTATTTCTGAGTTAAAATTTTAAATCTCAAATTATATAACTTTTGTATTACTAATCCTTTGTACTTGAAAAGAACATAGTTCTAATTGTACTAATTATCAATATATATCAAATATCAAAAATTATCAAAATTTCTAAAGATGTCATGAATTGGCAAATTTATATTGTGTTAATTCTAAAATGGCGTCAAAATGCAAGCTGGCACCTTTATTGGCTTGTAAGTTGCTAACTCTTTTTATTGTTTTTGTTTTGTATAACGTGTATACAAATCCTCCTTTATATGTTTATACTCGTGTTCAAATTTACTAAATCTGGTATTTTTACTTCAGTTTTTTTTACATTTTCAGCAGTTTTTCAAGATGTGGCAATCTGCAAGCTAAAAATTCCAAGTGGTGATCCCAAATAATTTTAAAAAAATGTAGTAGAATTTTTATTTTTTGGAATTTTGAATAATTTCTACCTTAGGATTGGTAGAAAATGCATTAGGAAAAATGCACTGATTGAACAACAATTAATGATCCAAAAACTATAGGGTGGCAACCAGCAAGCCCCCCCACCCCCCTACTACTTTAAATGTACTTTAAAAAATTTTACTTTCATTCATAATTCTTTCTGTGAACTTCTCAAGAAAGTAAGCACCCCTGAAGAAACTGATACTATTTTGCATTTTAAACAATCTGCAATAAGTTTTCTCATCTTCTGCTTAAATTAAATTATTTAAAACACCCTTCACTTCCTTTCCTCACACAAAAGAAAACCATCCTCTTAGATGATCATTTCAAATACTTTTTTCAATCATCAATAACAGCTGGCCATCAAAACTGGACGAATTAACATGACAAAGGATTTCAGGCAGACACACACACACACACACACACACACTTACATATATTGGTATACATTTTCCAATACACATCAAAATCCAGCTTATCTTATAGTTTAGCCGGGTTATTTAAAAGCCTTAGCCTGAATTTGTTCTTTTATTCTTTTTTTAAAACAGCAGCAGCGGGTTGCAGTTTGAAGTTGTTAACTAAATATTTTGTTCGCTTTGCTCAATCCTAATGCTACACATTATTGTGCCTCTTTTGTGGGTCTTTATGGTCATCGCCTGATGGGATAAGAAATATTTTTGCTTCAAATGTGGCAGCAGCGTTGGCAGGTCATGTTTGGACACGCACTAAAATCCAATATAAATTCCACAAATTCACAACAACACATATACTATAACATAATACAACAACATTAAATCCATTTACAGATTTATTATCCTTTTTAATACTTTCATTTTTGCTGATTTTTGTTGAACTTTTTTATGTTTTTCTTTTTGTGGTGACAACTACTTTCGAATATGTATGTGTATGTGTATGTGTGTTGTGGTCGTGTGGGCGAATTGTATGCTGGTGTGCTGATGTGCGTTTACATTAGAGTGTTTGTTTATTGTGTGAAGCTATGTAGCTGCTGTCAGCTTTAGCATTCTTGTCCTTGGTGCTGCGCTATATCGTCGCAATGTCCTTTTCACTATGTTAACCGTTTGTCTGTCAACGAGAATTATATCTGTAGCACTACAGCAGCTTAAGCCACCGCAAAGCAGTGCAAATGTGTATGTGTGTGTGTGTGTGTGTGAGTTTTTTGTGGGTACCCGTTAGTGGATAGTACCTGAATTTCAAGGGTTTCAAGTTAACTGCAATTGTTGTAGACTTACTACTATTAACTTTAACACAATTTCTCATTTTTGACATTAAGTTTCTATGCTCGTAACTCATTCAGTAACACAAATAAAAAAGTTAAATTCTAGAAGTTTGGAAATTATTTGCATGCACTCTTCTATTTAATTTAAAAATGTATAAAGTAAGCTTTGAAGTTTTTGATTTATAACTTAAAAAAGTATATGTGCTGCAATGTGTCCAATGTGTGCTATCATACGCCACATTGGAAAACAAATTTATACGCATTTTTATAATGTGAAGCTTTCCTTAATAAAAGCTAAGCACATACTAAATTTTTCAGGAATTCGAAAATTGTGCTAATATGTGCTCAAAATGTGCTACATTGAGTCACTTAGAAAAATTTGTTTCTATAGGAAAATTATAAAACTTAACATGCCATGATGCTTTAATTAACATTTCAATTGAGTTTCTTTTACAAGTTAATAACACAGATGGAAGACTTGTTATAATTTCTTCAAATACAATCAGACTCGATCTGCTCAAAGTAATTCAAATTGAATTTTTGAGCAAAAAGTAAGTGGGGTCTGGCAATAATTACAAGATTTTTACGATCTGAAAATTATAAAAAAAAATTATGCAATTATATTTAATTTTAAATGTTCTCTGTAGCTTATAGCAGCACTGCCTAAGTCCTAGATAGCACTATATTGAAATTTTGTAAAATATTTTCAAATGGGGATATCCCCTTAGAATCTTCTTAAATATGAGAGTTTTTTAAAACTGTTTTCAGCACATAACAGCACAATTTCAGCACAATACAACAATATATGCAAATATTGACAAAACTTTTAAAATAGATAAAACTGTTAAAAACCTTTGTTAAAATGCAAATATCTGAAAACGTTTGTTGACACTTTGTAGCACAATTTGAGCACATGGCAGCACAATTACTGAAAACTTTCGTTTATTTGCGAATTTTTTTTTTTAAATCTCTTCTATGCGTCGCCATAAAATTTGAGCACACCACAGCACAATTATTTAATTTTGAGAAAAACATCTAATGTAATCCAACTTGTACTTAAAAAAACACCATTTCATGAAAATCGTTTAGTTATATTTTTATTTTTTTTTGCCACATTATTACAAACTAATTCACTACCTTCGTAAATTGAAAGTCACTATTGAGAGCTCTTGCCTTATTTCTCTGCCAACACACTCACACATTCAACGACAATTTTTATACATTTCTTCTCCTTTGTTGTCAGTATATTTGTTGATTCTCGACTCTACTCTACTCTGATCGTTCGTCAAATACCGAATAAAGATATTTTAATTTTTCATTGAAAATTTAATATGATGTATATGAGTTCCGTTTGGCTGCGTTGGTTCTGCCGCAGGATGTAAGAGTCAGCAAAATAAATAAAAAAAGAATATGTAAGCAACGGCCTGGTTGTGAGTGGAGTAGCAGACAGGAGCTTGAGTTTGGTAAAGTGCTTGTTGCTACTTTTTAACAGTTTATGCTTTGCGGTCTAAGCAAAGCACACAAATACTCACACACACACATACACACACTCCGACGCTCACTCATAAATAAGTTAATATAATATTATTTATACACACTTCTTCGTTTGCTCTTTTGGTATTTATACGATTTGCTAAAATATTATTTCTCTTCAGTTATTTCATCAAGCGCACTCTTCTGCCAATACATACTCACTAAGTTGTTAGCCTGTAGAACTTACATATCTTTCTATGGGTGCGTATGTGTATTTTTCATAAATTAAATATATATATATTTTTTTTTTCGTGCTTATGTATGAGCTTTCATAACTACCAGAAAACTCATGTATATGTCTTTGGGGAGTTTAGATGTTGTTGCTGTTTAAAAACCTTTTGTTGTTTGTTGTTTTTTTATTTATTTTTTTTTTTTTTTTTTTTTTTTGTATATTTTATTGTAGGTTTTTGTATATTTGTATGTGTTCTTTTCTATGGTTTTTCTGTATTGAAGGAAATTCAATTTTGAGAACGTCCATTTGGTCAAATCTATTGTGAAATATCTAGCTGCTGCTTTTTTTTTTTTTGGCAACTTTGTGTGTATGTGTGATTGTGCGTATTTGTTGTGGGCTGTATTGTTTGTATGTCATTTGGGTTCTGAGATTTTAAATTGAATTATTTGATAAACATCACTGACTAAATTTTTTGCTAGCATTGTCGCTTTAGAAAAAATATATATATAATTGCGATTGCGAACAACTCTGCGGGCTGACTTCAAGCTTTTTTTACTAGCTTTGTTTTGGTTTTTGGTTTTTTGTCCGACAAGTTGGCAAGGTTTTGTTTGTTGTGGTAAACCAAATTTTTCGCCTCGCCTAGCTACGTTTGTAAAATTAAAATTTTATGCCATATAAAGAAAACAGCTAAAACATTTTATTGATGAAATGAAGCTTAAATCTAGCTAACTGTAGACTAAAAGCTTATTTGCCTAGAGTTGTGCAACAGGGCGTATGAGTGTTTTTAAATACTCGTTATACGCTTAAAGCGTGGAACAGAATGCGATGTAGTTGTAGCGATTCCATGCAGTAACCTCATCATCTGTTCAGTGTGTAGCACGTTACGCCAAAAAATATGTCCAGAATGGCGAGAGTGCATCAGGGAACACTTGTTTATAAATTTTTACGATTTTACAAATATTGTTAATTTCGAATAATTATTTCGGTACCGACAACGTTTTCAGTATCGATTTGTTATACCCGATTCTTAAAAAAAGCATCATTAATGCAACTTTCAGAGCAGTGTAGTAATCAAAATTTAAAGTAAGCTCAACTTGCGCCACAACTACAGCTACGAGCCACAGACGTACTACGCATTCTTTGCGATTCCGTGAATTTAGTACATTTTAACTTTTGACAGGTCATACTACGTACTACAAGCTACACCATTCTGGTTCCCACTTAAATTTTAGTTTTCCAAATAGGATCAATAAGAATGAGTTCTTTTATGCAAGTGGTTAAATGTTGACAATTTTTGGATATGTAATGATTTTAATGTTATGTTTTAATGTTTTAATGTTATGTTATGTTATGTTATGTTATGTTATGTTATGTTATGTTATGTTATGTTATGTTATGTTATGTTATGTTATGTTGTTATGTTATGTTATGTTATGTTATGTTATGTTATGTTATGTTATGTTATGTTATGTTATGTTATGTTATGTTATGTTATGTTATGTTATGTTATGTTATGTTATGTTATGTTATGTTATGTTATGTTATGTTATGTTATGTTATGTTATGTTATGTTATGTTATGTTATGTTATGTTATGTTATGTTATGTTATGTTATGTTATGTTATGTTATGTTATGTTATGTTATGTTATGTTATGTTATGTTATGTTATGTTATGTTATGTTATGTTATGTTATGTTATGTTATGTTATGTTATGTTATGTTATGTTATGTTATGTTATGTTATGTTATGTTATGTTATGTTATGTTATGTTATGTTATGTTATGTTATGTTATGTTATGTTATGTTATGTTATGTTATGTTATGTTATGTTATGTTATGTTATGTTATGTTATGTTATGTTATGTTATGTTATGTTATGTTATGTTATGTTATGTTATGTTATGTTATGTTATGTTATGTTATGTTATGTTATGTTATGTTATGTTATGTTATGTTATGTTATGTTATGTTATGTAATGTTATGTGATGTTATGTTATGTTATGTTATGTTATGTTATGTTATGTTATGTTATGTTATGTTATGTTATGTTATGTTATGTTATGTTATGTTATGTTATGTTATGTTATGTTATGTTATGTTATGTTATGTTATGTTATGTTATGTTATGTTATGTTATGTTATGTTATGTTATGTTATGTTATGTTATGTTATGTTATGTTATGTTATGTTATGTTATGTTATGTTATGTTATGTTATGTTATGTTATGTTATGTTATGTTATGTTATGTTATGTTATGTTATGTTATGTTATGTTATGTTATGTTATGTTATGTTATGTTATGTTATGTTATGTTATGTTATGTTATGTTATGTTATGTTATGTTATGTTATGTTATGTTATGTTATGTTATGTTATGTTATGTTATGTTATGTTATGTTATGTTATGTTATGTTATGTTATGTTATGTTATGTTATGTTATGTTATGTTATGTTATGTTATGTTATGTTATGTTATGTTATGTTATGTTATGTTATGTTATGTTATGTTATGTTATGTTATGTTATGTTATGTTATGTTATGTTATGTTATGTTATGTTATGTTATGTTATGTTATGTTATGTTATGTTATGTTATGTTATGTTATGTTATGTTATGTTAAAAACTGAAAATATAATTAATATCTTTGTTTAAAATACCCAACATCATACAATGTTATTATTTTCTAAATTATTGAGTCAACAAAAACTTTTGTTATTATTTCGATATTATTTTTTTTTTTTTCATGTGCACACATACACATGTTATCTTCCAATCTGTTGTTTTTGTCAAATTTCTTTCAAATCTTGTAATAACGTTTAAGCTACTCTTGCATTTCTTAGCTTTAATGAAAAATGTTGTTACACCCTAAGACAGCAATTATATTGCTGACATTGACACTAAACTTTAACGCAACTGTGCATGCATTCCAAATTAAATGGCAATCATGCTCGAATGTCAACATCTAGTGTTTGATGGAATTTAAGTTCAATTTTGGTTCTGGTAATGACTTAAGGTGTTGTTGTTGCTATTGCTGTCTTTATGTTGCTCCTATTGTTTTAACTTTTGTTGTTAGCTCTGAGCTTGTTTGTGGGTGGTTTTGTTGTCATTTAAATAACTCTCAACTCTGAAACCATTAAAGTCAAAATAATATGAAATACACACACACATACACATGTTTCAAAGAAGACACTGAGTATTTCAGAGAAAAGGCAGTTTTAGTATATGGACGTGACACATACTACTTAATATATCAAGCTTTTGCACCAACTTCTGCTAGGTGTTCATTTTCATATAGATAATAAGGATCAGATACAGATAAGATATAATAAACACTAGTTTGGGCAGTAGCTGTAAAGAATTTAATAAGTGTTTAATTTGAAATGTGAAACTTGACTTGTTTAATTTCACATGATAAATATTCGAATTTACAATATAAATTGATTAAAACTTTTAAGACCTATGAAACTAGTATATCATATTATTATATGAAAAGCTAACAAAAATTTTTAAGAGCTTATGAGAATGATTTTCAGGGCTAGAAAGCAAGCTTGTAAAATGCTTTCCCCAAACAATTGAAATTTTTAATTAAATTATAAAAATGTTAAAAAGCTTTTACTACGCTTTTCAAGCTTACACAAAGCTTTCAAAGCTTTCAAGATTTTGTAAAATATTTCAAACTTAAGTTAAGACATTTGACACTTAAACTAAATATTATAAAAAAAAGCTTTTAAAAATATATAAAAGCTTATGGCAATGCTAATTAAATATTGTACAGCTTGAAACAGTTGTTGCCAAACTATTAAATATATTGAGTAAATTTTGTAATATTATGAATATGGTTTAACATTAACAAAGATTTTAATGTTTCCAGAAAGCTTTTGGGGAGCTTTCAGAACTTAAAAAAATGCATGACAAAGCTTTTGAAGTTCACAGAAATCTATATGAAGGCTTTAAGAGCTTAAGTAAAAATTTTATCAGTTTATGTTTAGGCTTTTTCAGCTTATGCACAAGCTTTTAAAGGTTATATAGAACTGCTTAGAGCTCATATAAGGGCTTTTAAAGCATATTTTCAATATTCTTTAGAATATGCAAAAGGTTTGAAAGTTTATGCAAAAGCTTTCAACATTTTTTCAACTTTTTTAAACTAAAAGCAATCAAATTGCAGCTTAGGTAAAAGCTTTAATGGCTGATATGAAAAGTTTTTAAGCACATGAAAAAGCTTTAAAGACTTTATGTAAATAAAGAATTTAAGAGATTGAATTAAATCTTTCAAAGTATTTGCAAAAAGTTTTAAGGCTTATGTTGGTGAAACCAAACCAAAGCTTTTTCAACTTATGTAAAGACTTAAAGTTTAAGCATAAGCGGTTGTATTTCATGTAATGATTTGAAAACTTGCGTAAAAGCTTTCAATGCTTATAAAAAAACTTTCAAAACTTAAGATAAATCTATCAAAATGTATGCAAAAAGATTTAAGACTTATATAACAGCTTTTTGAGCTTTTTAAGCTTTTTAAGCTTTTGTATATACAAAAGCTTTCAAAGATTAGGTAATAATATTTGAAAAACTTTAAATGATATCAAAAGTGTTTAATATAGAGAAAACTTATGTCAACATTTTTAATTAACAAGCTCTTGAAAACTTTAATGAATGGTCTTAGAAGAAACTTAGAAAATAATGATCAAAATTGATAATGATAAACCGATGGCCATAGCTGCCAGTTCCCATTTTGCATTATATTTAAGTTTGTAATTTTATTACTTTCTTAATTTTTAATAAAAAAAAAAATTATCAAAAAATAAGTTCTTTATATCACACATAAGCACAATAAGCTAATAGGAGAAGCTCTCAAAATCAACCACAATTCCTTAATATTATAAACTCTTTTAAAAATACTCCTGCAGAAATTTTAATTAAAAGGCTTTTTTATGGTTGTACAGAACTTTCAAAACAAACCCAATGAAGAGTTGGTATAAATTTAAGACAAAGTTTAATATATCAATATAACCTGCTAAGCTTATTTAATAGACTAAAAATGTATCACAAATCTTTTTTGCTGATGGAGATGAAACAAAAATTTGAAACATATTTTTTCAATTTGATTGGTATTTTGCTTGTTTTATAATTTTCCAGCCAAATTGAAGCAGCTTGTTTCGTCGTGTTCAATCTAAATTAACAACAAAATTCATTTAAATCAACGCAAGCTAAATAAATGTTACTCATACGTCATGGTGTGCAAATAAATGCTTTTATTTTTGCGGGGTTTTTTTTTATTTAATAAATCGACAACTGAAAAGAAAAGGGAAGACTTATAAAAAATTTGATTACATTTTCGTTTTGTGCTATATAACCTTTAGACAGAGCTTATTTTAAAATTGCAAACTTTTTTCTTTCACTGCAACAAAAACAAAGGCTCAACAGAGGTTCATCAATTAAAGTTTACAAACTATAAATTTCCAAACTTGACGAACAATTTTTGCAACCACAAGGCAAGAGAAAAATAAAGGAAAAACAAAACAATAAAAAAATAATCAAAAGAGTCTGCAAATAACAACAACAACAACCAATGCAGCACCCTTAGACACACACACACACACACAGCTTAAATTGATAAATTGAAATGAAATCAGTTTTGTTGGCTGGCAAAAGAAGAAAACTTTGACTTTTTTGCTTTTTGGTTTTTTCAATTACTTATCTAGATGCGGGTTCATCGGCTAAGGGCATCACGGTAGCCTGCAGCAATAGCAGCAGTGCTTCAACAACAGGCCGTACTTAGCTCCCGTCTGACAATGAACGATAGCACATCAATTGATAAATTAAGTAGTATGAGTGGGGTGAGGTGGAGTGAGATAGGAAGTTTTGAAAGAATTTAAACTCAAAATGAGGGTTAATCGCAGTGCGTTACATGCGGCAAGTGGTGCCAAGCTTAGATACCAAAACATTGCTTTAAAACTAACTCAAGTAAACTGAGATGAACTCAACTGAGCTGTGCTAATAGCCTGATATAGCAAGGATAACGTACAAAGAATCCTCATCAAAAGCCTGCTAGTATTACCAACTTTTGGACAACAAAACAAAACAAAAAGAACAAAACAAAAAATAAAGGAAATTAATCCATTAAAAAGTGAATTGCCGCTATGCCGTTCATTGACGTAAATGAAAATGAAAATTTTTTTGTGGGTCGCATATGGAGCGTTGGTCGCTTAAGTCCAACAGTTCACACAGTAAAGTGGGTTAAATTGTCGCTGGTATAGCCACAACAACGAGGACACATTCCAGCTGAGTGGCACAACTTTTTATCTATCCTGTATGTCGCTCACCCCAATAGAGCATCCCAATCCAACTTAGCAAATATTTTGGTAGCTTAATGTTGAAAGTTTTGGTAGAAGTTGTTGTTATTGTTATTTTTGTTATGTTTGGATATTTTAGGAAGGTTTTATTTTGAGTATTTTGTGAGAATGCGTAAAACTTAAGCTATATTCTGGAGTATTAGTGTGTGTGTGTGTGTGTGTGTGTGTGTCTGTGCGTGTCTATGATGTCTATATAAAGTTTAATAGCTACAATACCAAAAGGATCCAAAAACTTTTTGGCTCGTCATTTAGATGACGTTACCTACACCCACACCTCACACCCTCTTCGTGTTGCTCCCGCATTAAACATTTGGCAATGATAACTTCCAGAAGTTGCTTAGCAAATGGTAGGTGGCCAATGGTTTTGAGGTGGTAAAGATTAAGCGTGTGAAAATTATTTTTAGTAAATAGTAGACTCAAAAAAAAAAACAAAACAAAAAATTAATTCAAAAAAACAAAATGTTTAAAAAAACTTGTATAAAGTATAATAATGTGTGTGTGCTCTTGTGCAAATTTATATCCTGCTGGTGTTTTTAATTTTTGTTGTTTTGTGGCTTATAGCTTGAGTTGCAACAAATAATTTTTATATATATATATATATATATATATGGGTTTTTGTATATGTGTGTGTTTATCCTTATTTGCTTGTGCTTGTCTACCAATATAACCTTTTTGAAACGCACTTACAGCTATGCAAATAATATTGCTTTTATTTATATAAGAGCATTGACTTATATGTCTTTGTTGTTGTTGTATTTTTTTTGTCTAGTATATTTATGTTGTGTGTCATAGCATAATATGTGAGAAAACCCATTGAACCAAGCAAGTAATTATTATGCTTATCCATGCTCTCAATAATTTCTGGATTAAATAATTTAAATTGAAGGGAGTCTTCACAACGATGCCGTCACTGAAAGCTTTACAGCTTTAATGTAAAGTAAAGAAACATTGCTCCAGTTAGTTGTTGAAATAGTCTAAAACCAAGTATGTAGATACGCAAAGTCAACTAGATACATAATAGGTCAAAATCAACAAGGTTACATTTTAGATTTGTGTAAAATAATAATTTGTGTGAATGGTGAATGTAATTATTCTCTGTTTAGGATAGAACTTGAAGCGTATAGAATTTGGTTTCTTCCAAACTAATTTGTCTAAAAAATTAAGAGTAAGAGCATTAAATCTCTAAGAGACAGCTGAGGCAGTTTTTGCTTTTTCAATGTAATTTTGACGTTTCCATTTGTTCGAACTTGACATTTTTTTTAACAACTCATTAGAATTAGTTCTTTTAAGTATTTGCTTGCGAAAGCTTTCATAAACATTTGGAAATCTTTTGTGATGCTTAGAAAAACTTTCAAAATATTTTATAAAGCTTTCAAAAGCTTTAATAATGCTTTTCGAAGCTTTTGTTTGCATATGAAAAGCTTGCAAAAACTATTTAATTATTTTATAAAGCTTACAATATCTTTTATAAAGCTCTCAAAAACATGCAAAAGCTTTATTAAACCCTTCATGAGGCTTTAAAACGCTTTCAATGTATTTTATAAAGCTTCCGATTACTTTCATAAAGTTTTTAATAACTTTCATAAAGCTTACTCAAATGTCCAGAAACGAGGGAAGGTCAAAAAATTGCTTGTAGTAATCAATTCTCTTAAGCAATTGCTTGCGAAAGCTTTCATAAAAATTTCTAAAGCTTCCATCTTCTAAATTTGTGAATTTTTAAAAAAAGTCTATATAAAGCTTTCAAAAACTTTCATAGGGGTTTTGTTGGTATGTAGCCTTTAAGAACTATAAAAATATTATATAATTTCAAAAGTTTTAATAAGTCTTTAAATAACTTCCAAAATATTTTATTAAGATTCCAAAAACTTTCATAAAGCTTTCTTAAATATTTTAGAAGGAAGGTCAAAAGCTTTCATATCCTTTACTTCTCTTAAGTAATTAGTCTCTGTTTAGGATAGAGCTTGAAGCATATAGAATTTGGTTTCTTCCAAACTAATTTGTCTAAAAAATCGAAGTAAGAGCATTAAGTCTCTAAGAGACAGCTGAGGCAGCTTTTGCTTTTTCAATGTAGTTTTGACGTTTCCATTTCTTCGAACTTGACATTTTTTTAACAACTTTTTAGAAATAGTTCTTTTAAGTAATTGGTTGTCAAAGCTTTCATAAAGAATTCAAAAGCTTTCATAAACATTTGGAAATTTTTTGTGATGCTTAGAAAAAATTTCAAAATATTTTATAAAGCTTTTAAAAGCTTTAATAATGATTTTCGAAGTTTTTTTTGATTATGAAAATGGTTGCAAAAACTATTTAGTTATTTTATAAAGCTAACAATAACTTTCATAAAGCTCTCAAAAACTAGCAAAAGAGCATTCAAGAGGCTTTAAAAAGCTTTCAATGTATTTTAAAAAGCTTCCGATTACTTTCATAAAGCTTTCTCAGATATTTTAAGAGAAAGGTCATACATTTTTAATACCAATCAATTCCCTTAAGTAATTGCTTGTGAGCGATTGCATAAAAAACTCTCACGCTTTGTCAAACATTACGAGATCTTTTGTTATGCTTAGAAATACTTTAAAAACAATTAATAATGCTTTCAATAACTTGCATAAAGCTTTTAAAAGCTTTCATAAACATTTCAGAATATATTATAAAGCTTGCCAAAGCTCTTACAATATTTGATAAAGCTTTCAATAACTTACATAAAGCTTTCAAGCACTTGCATTACGTACAATACGTAAAGATAAAGATTCCAAAAAACTTTAAAAATATTTTTAAGAATTGCGCTAACTTTTGTTAAGCTTTCAATAACTTTCATAAAGCTTCCTCAAACTTCCAGAAGCGAGGGGAGGTCAAAATTTGCTTATACTCTTCAATTCTCTTAAACAATTACTTGCGAAAGCTTTCATAAAATTTTCTAAAGCTTTCATAAACATTTAGAAATCTTTTGTGAGAAAATTTCAAAATGTTTGATAAAGCTTTCAAAAACTTTCATAGGAGTTTTAAAAGCTTCATAAGCACTTCAAAATCTGTTTGCTGTTTCAAGCTTTCAAGAACTATTAAAATATTTTATAAAGCTTTTAATAGTTTTATAGAGACATCACAAAATTACAAAAGTTTAAATAACTGTAAAAATATTTCATTAAGCTTTTAATAACTTTCTTAAATATTTTAGAAGAAAGGTAAAAAGCTTTTATATCCGTTACTTTTCTTTGTAATTGCTTCCAAAAGCTTTGATAATACATTTTATAGCTTCCATAAACATTTCAAAATCGATTGTAAAGCTTTTAATACCTAAATAATACTAATAATAAAGCTTTTAAAAGCTTCAATTAACATATCCAAAACTCTATCGAAACTTTCAAAAACTTTTAATATATTTCTAAAGCGCACAATAACTTTTATAAAGCTTTTGAAAATTTGCAAAAGCTTTCAAAAACTTGCAAAAGCTTTCAAAAGACTTTTAACAGCATTTATAATTCATAAAAAGTGCTCTTGTATGCCTTAAAGTTTACAAAATTTTTGTTATGAGCTGTTTTAAAGCAATTCTAATGGTTCAGTGCTAACCAAAGTCGTATGCAAGACTTTGGTAAATCCTTTTAAAATCTAGAAGAGCTAGTTTTTTCTGTTCTGTTATATAAGCTTTTGAAGGTCTTGATTCCAATAAGACCCTTGCGTATTACTTTGACTTGCATTAAGCTTTGATTAATTAATTCAGCTCGTTTGTCTAAAAGCTTACGCTCAACTAAAGCCAAATTGCTTGATTAATTTATTAATGCTTATAATTAATGAACTGAACTCGCTCTTGACCATAATCGTAAACACAGAACACAAAAGTAAAGTGTTCAATTAATGTCAATATTAGGTGCAGAAAATCTAACTTCTGCAACTCATTACAACTGGTTGCCACAGCGGGACAGAGGTTTAATCAAAATCCTACAAATATTCTAGACAATAATTAATTAATAAATTTCTCGCAGCGTAGAGCCTTTGATGCACACTTAAATTAGCTTAGAACGCATATAATTTGCCAAAAAGTTGATGAAAATTAAGTTCTAGTCTTAAAACTTATTTTGTTGGTAATTAATTATACATCAGTTGTTGGAATTTGTCTTTTTGATGTTTTTATTGGTTGACATGAATAGTTTTTTTTTTAAATTTGAAAAATTTGTTATATTAGCGCTTTTGTTAAAATTAAATTATTTATAATTTTTTAACAAAAGAAAACAAAATAATTTAATAATTATTTTTTCAAGATTTGTTAATTTTTTCTTATAAAAGAAAAATAAGTTGCTGCTTTAACTGCAAAAATATCCTGCTGCCCATTGCCCTGAAAATTTGCTAACGATTGCTGAGCAATTTTTTTGCAGCACTCGTTAATTTTTTGTTTTTCTTTTTTTTTTTTTGTCTTTATCTGTGCATCTGAACATACGAAACGAATGAATGATTTTAATTGCACAGTAATTTCTGATAGCGCACAAATATTTACAACAGCAGCAACAAACAAACAGGGAAACAAAGCAAAAGGAAATGCAGCAGCAATGCAAAGTGAAACAATGAAAAGCAGAAATAAATAAAATGAAATAAAATAAAATAAAACAAACAACGTGCCAGCAACAAGCTCATCAGTGGTGTGCATTGCTGCTTATTTGCAATGAATGAATTTTGTTGTGTACAAAAAATGCAACAACTTAAACAAAATTAAAAACAAAATACAAAAAAAAGCCAACAACAACAAGAACAGCGATAAAACAACAATGGTGGCGGAGCAACAAATTAAGTTTTGCCATATCACACACAAGCAAACAAATAAACTATAATGTACCGCTACTGCATGACATACCTCAAGGCACCAGCAGCAGCAGCAGCAGTTAAAGCACAAATAAAGTAGCAACAAAAACCACAACAACAAGCAGCCAGCCCTAGCATCGACCTTCACAGTCTCGAAAAGAGCCACCCACCTTGCACGGACAACTTAAACATGCGATTCACATGCTTATTTTGCTTCTTTATTTGTTTATCCTTTTATTTATTTTATTTTGCCTGTTTTTACTGAATCACCCTCACCCTGCTCTCCCCGCTTCCATCCCGATGCTGGCTTATTTTACTTTATTTATATCTATTTATCGCGAGATGCGCACACATTGAGTTTCAATTAAATGTTGTTGCTTATAAAAGCTTGTGCGAACCAGCACCACCTTTAGCCAAAAATATTTCCACTCAGACCAAGATCAGCCGTTCACTGTTAACCAGCGTTCGTGTACTTCATCTTCATCATCTGTTTGTTTGCTGTAGGTTACCATTGACGTCTATTTGCTGTGGCGGACCTTATATTAACCGCTCCTCAACTCAACTCAACTCAACTCACTCTACTATGCTTTGACTGCCTCTGAATTAAATGGCGTTTAAAGTCAATTTTAGCTGCTGCTACAGCAGTTTCATAAGTGGACGCTGGCAGTTGGCACTTGAATGAGCGAGATGGTCTTTGTTGCGGTAAAAGCGAGAAAGCAAATAAAGCAGAAGCCAGTAACCGCAGTTTAATAAAGCTTGTAGTTTATAAGTTAAGAGCTCTCGATATGGCGCGCTTTTTTTTATTTTGGTCTGATTTTTTAAAATTAATTTGTTTTTTTATTTCCCTAACTAGTAGTTTGCGTGTTAAGGAGTTATTAATTAACTTCATTATTTACTATTTGCAGCTAATCGTTTTATTTTTATAACCGTCGAATGCTTGTGAAATGAAAAATATATCAAAAATAATATACAATTTTCAAGTAGTTGTTGTATGCTTTTGCCTTAAATTTTCTTATAGGAGCTACATTTATGAAAGCTTAATTAAATCAAGCGTTAATGTCAAGTTTATGCAGCTGCTAACTTTAATTAGATGGTATATTAAAAAATTACTTTTGTCAGTCTCAAATTACTGATTTCAAATTTAAGAAGAATAAAAAACGAAACAAAGTTTTTTAATTATAAATTTATTGGTTGCTCAAAACTTTCTGCGCACTTTGAAAATTTACTTTGCTCAGCCTGGCGTATGCGTAATTATAACACATATAATTGAATAAACATGCGAGGTCTGTTTATAAAATAGACGTTTACTTCAAAGTTAATTGTTGTGTGTGTGTGTGTGTGTGTGTGTAGTCACCCGAATAAGATATATGTATGTATAAAAATTAGGCAGTGTGGGGACTGCCGATCAAAGCGAAAACTTGAAGTCATGATAAACTTGAAACTATAACGGGAGTTTTTTTTTTACTTTTCCAAATTACGAGTAATTTAAGGATTATATCACTCATATTTCCATCATTTCATGAAATTCCAATATAGTAAGCAAATAGGCTTATATTAAATAAAGTAAGAAACAAAAATGTTCCATTGGCATATCTCTAAATATTGTGTAAAAACCACATCGATTGTCGTTTTATATTTAGTAGTACTGAATTTTCAATCATTAGACATAGTTAAACCTAAAAATTTCTTTCAAAAATTCAGTTAATTATAGATTTTTATCATCTGCAAAGTTAATATTAAAGTATCCGCTTAGTATCATAGATACATCATAAAGTTTTTTTGGCAAATCTTTTCCGAGTATTTTAGAACCTTATTTGAAAAAGTTATCAAATTTTCGAATAAAAAAAAAACTCTCTCGAATTGAACCCTAGAGGGGTTAAATATATGAGCTGATGCTATTATTTTTTACACTTCAACAATTCTTCCGAACGCACCTACCGCCCGTCACTCTTCTGGGAGTTCCCGTATAAAAACACAAGAACTGTCGTTTATAGTTAATACACTCAAAAAATTGTGTGTGTAAATATCACTAAAAACTACGTCCATTCTACGAATTTTATTTGTGGTTTTCAGCCATGAATAGCCACCAATTCTATGTATTTTATTTGTGGTTTTCAGCCACGAAAAGAATTCGTAGAATAGACTCAGTTTGGTACATATAACGAATATTTTATTCGTATTCGTATAAAAGCATGCGTATATTGTACCAATAATATCGTTTCATTTACGCTTACTCCTAACACAATTTGCACATTGTAAGTGCGATGCATATATTGTACGAATATTATTGCAATATTTACTAATGCTCTTGTTATTCACTTGTGCATTATACAGTTTAATTCGTATATTGTACGAATATTGTTGTAATTCTAGATTGTAGATGATTGTAGATTGATTGAGAAATAGAGCGCAAAACTTTATATAATAAGAAACTAAGCATTGTGGGATTGTTATACATTTTTTACACTTAACGAACACTTCGTACATTCTACGCACACCGAGAAAAAAGCTTATGTTAAATTAACAAAAAACCTAGTATAATTTATAAGCTGAGATTGGTGGTTTACAACCTCCCAAGATCTTCAATGATATCTTGAAAAATGCGATGGAAGGGACAGTGTTGCTCTCAGCAAGCATCCTGTGATACCTACTACAGAGGCCATGCGACACCCGAGTTTGGATGCGGATTTGTAGTTGGCAAGAGGTTACGGCATCACGTCCAGCGGTTCACTCCTGTGAACGAACGACTTGCCATAAACCACATCAAAGCTAAATTCTTTCATATAAGCCTAATATGTGAGCATGCTCCGACAGAGGACAAGGACGATGAGGTCAAAGATACTTTCTACGAGCACCTTGAAAACGCTTACAAGCGCTGCCCCCGTCACGACACAAAAAATGTGCTTGGTGACTTCAACGCTAAGGTGGGCAAGGAAAACATCTTTGGTCCAACAGTCGGAAAGTTCAGCCTCCACGACAACACATCCGACAACGGAATGAGGCTGATTGACTTCGCTGCGACACCAAACATGGTTATAAGTAGCACTAGATTCAAGCATCTCAATATTCATAAGGCCACCTGGTTGTCCCCTGACCAAAAAACGCGCAACCAAATTGATCACGTTTTTATTGACGGAAGGCACTCTTCCAGTGTATTAGATGTATGCACGATCCGGGGTGCTAACATAGACTCGGATTATTATCTTCTCGCAGCTAAGAACCGTACACGTCTGTGCACTGCAAAGAATACGCGCAATCCTACACAGAGAAAGCTAGACGTCGACAAGCTGCAGTCAAAATGGACAGCCGAAGCCTTTGCCACTCGACTCTCACTCCTGCTTCAAGAAAGCACTCCTCCGATCGACGATAAATGCGCGCAGTGGGCACACATCTCCCACTCTCTGCGTACGGCTGCCAAAGAGGTTATTGGCTACCACCGTCCCCGCCGAAACCAGTGGCACGACCAAGAGTGTAGCTACGCCACTGCAGAGAAAAACGCCGCTTACAAAGCCACCCTGCAGTCCGTTGTAACGCGTAACTGCTAAGGAGCGATACAGAGAGAAGAGGAGGGACGAGAGACGTCTTTTCAGGCGGAAAAAAAGAGAGACGGAAAAGCGCAAGATTGAGATGTATGATGACAGGAACTAGGCCCGGAAATTTTTCAAAAAGATAAGACGCCTGGCCGATGGCTCTAAGACCAAGGCCTCTTTCTGCAAGGATTAAAACGGGAATCTAGTGACAGATATCCATAGTACACTGATGTTATGGAGGGAACACTTCTCTAGTCTTCTGAATGGCGATGACAACAATCGCGCCAATAGAGATGATATCCCGGAAACCGTATTTATGGATGACAGCGTTGAAGTTCCGCTGCCCGACTATAATGAAGTCTTGCCGATGCTCTACCCGCTGGGCTGTTTAAGAACGGAGGCGAAGCTCTATTTAAATACATTCACGAGCTTCTATGCAGAAAATGGTCGGAAGAATGCATTCCACACAATTTCAAACTCAGTGTAGTCTGCCCAATCCACAAAAAAGGCGATCCCCTGTATTTGCGCCAACTGCCGTGGGATAAGCATCCTAAATATCACCTATAAGGTACTGTCGAGCGTATTATATGAAAAACTGAAGCCCATCGTAAACCAACTGATTGGGCCTTATCAGTGTCGCTTCAGGCCTGGAAAATCTACCACCTACCAGATATTTACGCTACAACAAATCTTGGAAAAGACCATAGCGAAGTAAATCGACACCCACCATCTTTTTGTCGACTACAAAGCCGCTTTCGACAGTCAAATAAGGAATCACCTATACTCCACCATGTCTGAATTTGGTGTACCTGCAAAATTAATCTGTCTATACAGGATGACACTGAGCAACACCAGCAGCGCAGTTAAAATCGGGAGGGACCTCTCCCTCCATTTGTTACCAAACGAGGTTTCAGACAAGGTGATTTCTTATCGTGCGTCTTTTTTAACCTAATCATGGAGAAGATCATTCGAGCTGCTGATTTGAGACAAAGTGGCACACTATTCTATAAGAGTGTTATGCTGCTAGCGTATGCCGATAATATTGAAATCATGTAACATAACACACGCGAAGTCAGTGCAGCATTCTCCAAATAAAAAAAAAGTTGAGGCGCGTGGGTCTTGCAGTAAACGCAGATAAGACGAAATATCTTGTGTCAACAAACAAACAGTCCCAGCCCCAACAATCCAGGTTGTGAAGGACTTCGTCTACCTCGGTTCCAGCATTAACTCCACCAATGATATCAGTAGAGAGATAAAACGAAGGTTAACTCTTGCCGACAGTTGTTACTTTGGGCTCAGTAGGCAATTGAGAAGCAAAGCCTCAACGAGCCTCTCTCGACGAACAAAAGTCGCGCTCTATAAGTAACTAACCATGCTCGTCCTGTTATATGCAGCTCAAACCTGGACGTTGAGCAGCTCTGATGAAAAGATTTTGGGAGCGTTCGAGAGAAAGAGCCTTCGTAAAATCTACGTACCAATCTGCGTCAATGGCGAGTACCGAATACGATGGAACGATGAGCTGTATGAGCTATATGCCGACATTGACATAGTAAAGCGCATAAAAATCGAACGGCTTCGCTGGCTAGGTCATGTTGAGTCCAGCGGCGGACATTTTCAGCCTTCAACATTTCTTCTGAACGCCCTATGTGCCAACTTTCTGGCAGGCCTACAGGATCAAATATATAAGGTGGTCCATTTATTTTTACCTTTCAACATTTCTTTTGAACACACCTTCCCCCTACCTGCCACTCTTCTATGAGTCTCGATACAAAAAACACAAAAACAATGCTATGTTTTCTGCTTGCCTGGTAGTCATGACGTCAACATTGCCGATGTTAACTTTGCTCACGTTAACATTTCTCACGTTAACAGTGTTGACGTTAACATTGCTGACGTTAACATTGCTTACCAAAATGTATTAAAAAAGTTTTCAAAATATTGAACAATACCAATACCAAATAACTGACAAATTATTTAGGCTTTATTTAATGAAAATCAATTTATTTTTTTTTTCTCTAACAAATTTCTAGTTTTACCTACTTAAAGATTTGCTCCACTGTAAATTTTATTAGTCGTTCAGTCGAATCGCAACATATTGTCGACTCTGTTGCTGGCAGATTTATTCTTTTTTCTTATTTTGTGTGTATTTTTGCTATTTGCTAACGTGCAATACAAGCTTAAATAACTGCGTTGGCATGTCTCAGCGTGTGTGTTTTGTACTATTGTGTGCATGTATGTGTGTGTGTGTGTGTATGTGTATACGTGCGTTGTTCCAATATGTTGTGATTTGTGCGCTCCAGCTGTAGTTAATGATTGTTATTGCGCTGCATTCACCAACATTTAATGGCCAACAATCGAAGAATCGGCGATTCGCATTGAATCACAATGCAATGCAAGAGATCGATATAAGAGTCGAAGTAGGTTGGGGTAATGCAAGCAGTATATACATCAGTTAGGCGAGACATTAAAAATGGCAAATACGCTGAATTTAAGGAAAATGATTAGACCGAGATGTAAAAAAAAGTTTTGCAAATACGCTGTATAATACGTGAGTATGGCAAAACTTTCTTTGTAGTACGAGTATTACGCTACATTCTTTAATAGAACAAAAACAACATTGCATTTTTCTAATGCTAGTTATACAAGTGGTGGAATTTAATGAAAAAACACGCACATGCTTATATTAATTTGCAGTCTAGTGAAAACCATTTTTCTAGGGTGCAACTGTACACAGGACACCTTTCCTCAGTCTGCTGTTCAGTCTATCCTTGCCATCGAGCTGTCTGTGTCTTTCATTGATTTCAAAGTAATCAGTAATTTAATTAGAAAACGATTTCCAACAATTACAACAGTATTTCAGTGCAAGAGATGAAAAGGGAGAAAGCGCAGAAAAATAACTATAAAAATCTTGTGTAGATCGAAAAAGTTTTGCAAGCAGCTAGTTTTTTTTTTTTTTTTTTTTTTTTTGTTTTGTTTTTTCATTGCCAATAAGTGTGGAATGTATAAAAAGTTGCAGAGTATCGATAAAAGTTGCAGCACGTTAATCAACTATGTACGCGAAGCTAATGCAAGAAGTTTGAAGGAGGATAACATATAATAGCAGTAGATAGCAGCTGAGTATCAGAAAACGTAAGGGTGCGCAGTATAGAAATAAAGTCCTCATCGTGAAATTTAAAAAAAAAAAAAACTTTAATGATTCGAGGATGGAAAAATAATTACACAAGCATTACGAACAGTTCAATCAACAAACAAAGATTTTCTTAGTATAGTCATCGACATGAAGATGACTTGTAGATACACAAACGCATACACAAATACATACTCCATACACAAAGTCAAAGTGTTACAACCCATATATAAAGTGCTAATAATAAGAGTGAAATAGAAACAAAATTTGAATAAAATGACATTATGATGTGAATCTAATAGATGTCATTAGGCTATCTTAGAGAAAAGTATGAAAAGAATTTAAAAAAAAATTTAGAAATATCTCCATCAATGCAAAATAACTGGAAAATTAAAAAATTAAAAAAAAAACGAAATGGCCATTTCAGCCCTTGAAAGGACTCTGACCGAGCTTCTTATGATCAATTGTGTTGTAAAATGTTTCAATTACAATTGATCGAGAACTGGACTTGCCAGCTTTATGCCGACTCCGAACGGCTTATGATCTCAAAAAGCTTTTCATGGTAGTTTTTTTACTCTCTGAGGCTTGCCATTTTCTGCAGGGAGGTGAGCGCCGAACAGAAAAATGAATTCAATTGAAAAAACTTTCTGTGGAAATTGCCCATCAATTGATGGGCAATTTGAATCTGGGTTCCACGGCCGCCAGTGGAAAATGCAATAATTGAAATGAAATGAATGAAATGAATGAAATGAATGAAATGAATGAAATGAATGAAATGAATGAAATGAATGAAATGAATGAAATGAATGAAATGAATGAAATGAATGAAATGAATGAAATGAATGAAATGAATGAAATGAATGAAATGAATGAAATGAATGAAATGAATGAAATGAATGAAATGAATGAAATGAATGAAATGAATGAAATGAATGAAATGAATGAAATGAATGAAATGAATGAAATGAATGAAATGAATGAAATGAATGAAATGAATGAAATGAATGAAATGAATGAAATGAATGAAATGAATGAAATGAATGAAATGAATGAAATGAATGAAATGAATGAAATGAATGAAATGAATGAAATGAATGAAATGAATGAAATGAATGAAATGAATGAAATGAATGAAATGAATGAAATGAATGAAATGAATGAAATGAATGAAATGAATGAAATGAATGAAATGAATGAAATGAATGAAATGAATGAAATGAATGAAATGAATGAAATGAATGAAATGAATGAAATGAATGAAATGAATGAAATGAATGAAATGAATGAAATGAATGAAATGAATGAAATGAATGAAATGAATGAAATGAATAAAATGAGTGGAATGAAATGAAATGTCAATAATTTTCAATATTGTTTTTATTCTCAGGTTAGGTTGTCAGGTTAACCGACTTCAAAAAGGAGGAGATTCTCAAGTTCATCGGTTTCTCTGTTTTTTTTTTTTTTTTTTAAATGTATGTACATGGATAACTCCTAACCATATGCCTGATTGCCATAATTTTTGGGGAAACAGATAGATATCATAAGCATGGAGGTGCCCGTAAAAAAGTGGGCGGTATTCGAGAACTGGGCGTGGCAATAATAGATCTCGCAATACTAGATACTACTGTATCTCGAATAATATTGACACTAGGGTACTGCAATTTAGTGTAGCAGTAGGCACAATTATTACAAATTTCGGGCAAAAAAATGGGCGTAATTCGACAAATGGGCGTGGCAATATTAGAAAAACAGTATATCTCGAATAATATTGATACTATGGTAATGCAATTTGGTATAGGGTAGGCATCATTAGTATAAATTACGGTCAAGAAAGTAGGCGGAATTCGACTACTGGGCGTGGAAATATTAATAAAACAGTGTATCTCGAATAATATTGACACTAGGGCACTGAAACTTATTGTAGTAGAGGGATTGGCAGAATTATTAAAAATTACGGTCAATAAAGTTGGCGTTATTCGATAAATGGGCGTGACAATACTAGATAAACACTATCTCAGTTAATATTGACGCTGGGGTACTGAAATAAAGTACAGGGGTAGCCACAATTATTGGGAATAACGCTCAAGAAAGTGGGCGATTATTTAAATTCATCAAGAAATTACTATATTTATGATAATAAAACACATAAGAAAAAATTCAAATAATAAGATTTCATATATAATAATATGTTTAAATAAATTATCAAATATGACCAAGAAATTAAAAGGAAAAGTATTTTTAAAATTATTTTATACTTTGTAGTGATTTTGTAGTCGGTTGTTTTTTTTAAAAAAATTTTTTTGACCTCTTTTTGGTAAAGCACAAGTATAACCCATAAAACAGGGATGTAACAGGTTAAAATGTTCCACAAAATTATTTGCCATAAAATTCTTCTATAAGTTTCTGAATGCACCAGAGCTCAAAAATTCACTTAATCGCCAGAAATATTTAGAATTGATGCTAAAATTTCCCACAAAACTCAATGTTAGGGTGTTAATTTCTATAACAAAAACTAGCTTATACTCGGCGCGCTTCGCCGCTCTCCGCGCTACTCACCCGAAAAGTGGGCGAATAGTGAGGCCATGCCCTTATCAAAATATTTCAAACTATCGTTGTGTGTATGTTTGTTTAATATTTGTATATACAGTGACTGCCACTTGGATCAATAGACCAATAGACCCTACATACCAAGCGTGGTATATCACTATCGTAAGTGGGTGTAGGTAACTAAAGTGCGATTATGTAGTCCCATTTTTTGTGAACTTTACATTTAATCAAAATTACCAAATTTTAGCCTCATACGATCAAAATCATCAGATATGTATATAGAAATTTTTTGTTTGTTTATTTTTTTTTTTTATTTATTCTTATTAAGCTACACAGCCCACGTTGCTCCACCTAAAACAAACAACTTTTATTTGACCCTTTGTTTGAAACTACGCTCATAGTCCAATGCCCGTCTCCAAGTAGCATGACCATCACCAAACGAAAATCTTTCTCGTAATATTTTATATAAATCTGCTGGACATATCCTATACCCAAAATGTAAGGGTCACATGGATTGCCGATTCACTATAAGAATGCTCAAAAGGGGGATAAATTAAATTAAACGCCAATACTTGTATATTTGTTATTGATCCCCTCTATCAGAAGCCGTTGGCGGCACCTTGTTATTTTGTAAAAAAAAAAATTAATTTGTTGTTGAGTGTTATCTACATTTTTATACATAATTTTGGAATTGTAGATATAATTTCTGAATATACTGTCTTTTAACTAGCAAATATTATTAATGGTTTTTAATTGATCATTTGAAATTCAATTCAGTTTTAATTTATATAGAATTTCTAATTTGTTTATGTGCATACGAAAACTATCCTAATATTTGCTAACTTAGTAATATTTGCCATGTATTATTATTTCAAATATATTGCCATTATTTTGGCCATAAAAGTATTCACAAATGCAAATTCATAGTTCAATAAATTTTTTAATGAATGATACCTAAGTATAAAAATAAAAAAATTTAACTTCAAAGACTACCTCCGATTAATATATTTTGGCTATTTAACAGAAGATTCGTTATTTGATTTTGTTTTAAGGTGGAAATTTAAATATTTTATAATGAAATTAACAAAACTATTTTATGCGTTTTTTCAGCATTTTTATTATACACAATATTTTAAAATGCCAATATATACAGTGAGTTTTTATTTTTTTTTATGTGTTTATTTAAAAAGGCATTTTTTTTTTTTTTTTTGCAAAATAAATTAAGTTACAAAGTGTCTTTTTAAGCAAATTAAACGCTCAATAGAAAAATGTGAAATGAAACTAAATTATAAATACATGCAAAATTTTTAAAAAATTTTCTTTTTTTATTTTATACCCAATATATATTTATTCCCAGTTTGCTATTATTTGTTTCATAAAATACACCTTTTCAAAAATAAATCATAGAATCAAAGCAAATAATGATGAAAATAGTATTATTTTTTTATTTTGGTTGGTGGGTGGTGTCACTTGGTTGGCTATGTGACACCCAAGCTGAAAAAAGCATGCATGTGAAAAAAGCTAAATTATAGTTTTGACATATACTACCACACACAAAAACACACTCGCAGACACACTAAAACAACAGCAGGATGCGAAACATATTCGCGCGACTAGCAAATCAAGTACTCGATACGATGTCGATGAGCACGATGAGTATGGAAAAAGAATGATGACGATGATGAGGATGATGACGATGATGAGAATGATCATGATCAAATAATGATGCTGGTGACTACTATATTGGCAACAAGAATGTCAATGACACACAACAATACCAATGCATGAGTCGAGTCACGCTTAACACTGCTGCAACAGCAATGTAGCAGTAAAAATAGCAATAGCAACAATAATAGCAGCAACTGCAGTACAACAATAACCAATGCAACAACAATAATGAATTGCAATTGTCGCCGCGATTACCAAGTGACGCGTAAACGGAAGTTAGTGAAAAATTACATGACATTTGTTAGCAGCTGCGAATACGAATCAGCCGCAACTTCCGCTTCCGGTTGCACAAACGGCTGACGATGTTGATGCTGGTAGCAGCAAGCAAATTGATGCTTGTATGTTTCAGTGGGTGTGTGTGTGTGTGTGTGTGTGTGTGTGTGTGTGTGTGTTTTTGATTGACTAACTGCACTACTGTCAGCGCTAGAGCGGCGAAAATTGCCTCTACAAAACTGAAATAAAAACATAAACAACAACAAAAACAGCAATAATATAGAAGCAATGAAAAAAGTTCCAATGTCAAAATTCCTGAAGTTGCCAATTTTGTATTAAAAACAAAATGGAGCTGACGCAAAACGCAAAATAAGAAATGACAGAAATAACATCAAAGCATGGTGTGAAAGAGATGAAGCAATTGAAAAAGAAAAACATAAATTGATGGAAAGAGAGCAGGAGCTAGCCAATTAAATTTTAGCCGTGTGTTCCCAAGGTGACAAAAAATTCTAAAACAACATCTGACTGTACTCGGCCGGTATCCATATCGAGCAGCAAAGCAAATTTTATGCATAAAAGAAGATATAAAAAAAAAATTGTATTAAAAATTATTTTATAGAAAAATATTGGAAAACCACTTGCACTGAAATAAAATTAATTAAAACAGCTTTCAATCGGAGAGCCTGCCAAAAGCCATGTGTGCCATTTTTTGGTCCACCATCATGATTGTTTGCGTTTTTTCGTGAACACCACCCGCTATTGAGCTGCGCCATTTTGCAAGGTTATTTTATAAAAAACTCCGCGTAGCCTACGGTTTTATTTCAATTTTTTTATTAATTTTTTTTTTATTTTAATAGTTTTTTTACATGTTCTATTTTATTTTATTTCAATTCATTTTATTTTGCAGCATACTCCGCTATATGCGGAGCATAACGCGCTGTGCGCTATACTGATTGTGAGTCCTTTAATCCTTTGGGTGCTTGAAATTAATTTAGTTTTACGTGGTTGTATTTTTTATTTATTTTTTATTGCGGGTGGCTGTTGCTGCGGTATCATATTGTAGTTGGTGTTGTTGTTGTTGTTGCTACTTTGCCGTATAGCCGTCTGTAACAACGAATTTGTTGCAGCTGCAGCCCTCTAAGCAAACAATTAACAACAAAATATGTCAACTCGGCACATTTGCATGCTTTATTTTGTAGTAGTGTTTTTTTACTTTTTTTTTTACAGTGTTGCTGTTAAAACGAAAAATAAGTTAACATAAACAGTATTTATATAGATAACCTTTTTTTTAATAACTATCTTTTTATTGAATTGAGAACCCATTTAAAACGATTACATTTTTAGGACACTGTAACTGATACTTGAGTTGCTTTTGCAAAAATAACCTGCAAAAAAATGAATATAAAATTAGTAATAATCCAATGAAACATGCTCTCAGAAAATATATGCGGCAAAAAGAATTTTTTTTTATTTATTCTTCTAATGTCTACTTCATCTGGCATAAAAAGCTAGCGAAAGATAACTACAACAACTTTTGAAATAGATTTAAAATTTCATGATTTTAACAGTTCAGTCGAAGTCTATTTTCTGGTAAGCTTTTATTTACTTCTTGTTGTTAATCAACAAAACACCTTATTCAAACGTTTTATTCGGATTTAGATACACAGAATATATACTATACTATATACTATACTATATACTATACTATATACTATACTATAATATATACTCTACTCAATATTTCTATATTTCTATATTCTATTTAGCGATATAAGTTAGTCGTTTTTTATAAGCATTAATTTCTTGTGTATTCAGAAAATAGAATAACAACAACACAGTGCAGCAAAATTCCAACTTTTACCTTGGTATTTGATGGTTTTAATTATTTTGGGACTATTTTAAGCTGCTGATCACTACTATGGCATTAATTTACTCCCATCACTTATATTTTGTTTATAATTTGGATTCGAGTTCGAAAAAAGGAGTTATGAAAGATTTTAAAAAATCATAGTTATTTCCAAAGATACAGATTTGATGGCTTTAACAAAGTCGTTAAGCATTATAAGATCAACAGTGTTTAAATAATAGAGCCCTGCTTGAATATGCTTTTTCGCCTTCCTGATTCTCTTGCTATAGAATAAAAAATTTCCTCGTACCTACTCATACACTATCTTAGTTTTATTCAGATATAAGAAACGAAGGGAATAAGAGCACGATGCTTTACCTAACACCAGCAGGTAGCAAATAAAGCAATAAAAAATAACAAAAATATCAGTGTTCATACCCTGAATATTTAGCGAATAGTTTTTTATTCGTTCGTTCCTAGAAAATATATGTTTTTTGTATCGGCACCCAAAGAAGGGTGGTTGATAAGGGTTAGGTGAGTTGGGGAGAAATGTTGAGGGGCAAAAAATAATAGGACCAACTCATATATTTCACCCGTCTAGGAGTTCAGCTACGGCAGATATAAACTATTTTGGACAGCTTTTGTGTTTTTTGTATGGGGACCCAAAGAAGGGTGCCAGATACGGGGTAAGTATGTTGGGAAGAAATGTTGAGGGGCAAAAAATAATAGGACCAATTTATATATTTGACCCCTCTAGGAGTTCAGCAACGGCCGTTATAAGCTATAACGGCCAGTGTTTGTGTTTTTTGTATGGAAGGTAGCAAATAAAGCAACAAAATATAACACAAATATGCATTAAGAATAACAAAAAGCTTATTGCGCGGAAAACCCAACATATTAACTCTTAGTCAGGTCACTGCAGCAGATACCTGAGTATTCGTGTAGTTTATTAAGTGCTCAGAGAAAAAACTGAAACAACGCGTAGATCGCAAGCTCACCTCATTCCAAGAGTGTATGAAAAGAGAACAGAGAGCAAAGAAAAAGTTATTCTCTTGCGCTACACGACTTGTTGCTACACGACCTGCTGTTTATATTTATTCGCTTGCAGCTTTGCTTGCAGTGACTGCTACAGCAGAGAATCAGGGTATATTCACTTGATGAATATATTCATGCAGTGCTCTATTAAATAAACATCCACCCTCTATCCTAAAAGCACTCCCTTTATAAAAGAGATCTAATGACCTTTATTTTAAAAAAACATCCGTTTGCAGAAAAATTCTTGAAAAAACTTTCAATATTGTGCAGATAGAAAATGTTGATAGCCATTTAATGTACAGGTTGGTCCAAAAGTTTTTGTACAGTGCTAAAATAGCACAACTTTTTAAGTTGTTTCAAGCCAATCACTCTGTATTTAAGTATACGGTATTATGACATACCCTGAATTTGATAATTCTTGGTATTTTTTCCTTAACTAAAATGCTTTTTTGAAATGTTTTTAACGAAGTTATCATTCAGTGTTGAACGTTCAAATTGAAATTATTACGTAGTGGTTAAGTTTTCAAAAACTGCGTTTATGAGTTGTATTTCTAAAGAATTAAATTTAGTAAAATGAGTTTTTGCTAATTTTTAAATCAATTGAAACGTTGTAAAAAATTTCTTATAAGTTTTTTTGATTTTTGAGCTCTTCGACTTTAGTACTAGTTGTTTTAATAAACGTATTTTTTTCATGAAAAATTAGGCGATTAGTTCGAGGGTTCTCTGATTATTGGTGCTGTTTTGACAATACAAAACTTTATTTGTTTTCTTCAGGCTGTCTAACGCCGAGTTTAGCAGTAGACTTAAGGTTTCAAGGACCACGGTAATCAAGTGGATTGAACAATGGTCAGAACAGCAATGATCAGAACAAAAAAGTGAGCCAGTCTACGCTTTTGAAATATATATAAAAAACCGTCTTTGAGAAAAACATGCATAAATAAGGTCCAAAAAGTAGCTTTTATTTGAAAAAAATATCGAGGCCCGTAAAAAGTTTGGCACACAGCTCATTAAAAATGGATTTACTGCGTACAACGAATTAGACCGGAAAATCCCATGCCACTTTCTTTTCACTGACAAATCGTCAGTTGAACTGTTTCCAAAACTACCCAGTAGGGAAGCGAGCGCTCCATTAGCGCATCTGGAGAGCTCCAAAAAACAGTAGAGCGCTTTATTCTCCTTGTGTTTAGCGAATTTTTTAACATAGTCATGTCATCAGATGTATGCGCTCCGCTCCCGCTGTAGAAAATATGAAATCGTAGCGAGAGCCGAGCGCTTTGTTCTCCTTGTAGTTGGAATAAGAACCTTGCGAGAAACGAGCTCTTTGTTCTACTTATACCCCAACAACTTGTAACTCATATTGTTTTCATTTCTTATTTACACTTAAAATATTGCTTTTATTGAACTTTTTATTTGTCGCTTTTGGAAGCGCGAACACTTTAAACTATTCACTTTATTCACGTGGAATGATCTGATGAATTTTTACAGTTTTTGAAACAAATTTTTTTTTTTTTGACAATAAAATACTTTTTTCAAGTGCAACGTTATCATTACGGAAGTGCTACAAATAGAACGCTATACAAACAACAGTATATGCAAGAAGAATGAAGCGCTCTTTATGTGCATTGCATTCAAGAAATGCGCATTGAAATTTTTTGCTGGGTAAATAAACAATATATGAGAATTCAAACAAGTAATCCCTAAACCATAAAATCTGTGAATAGACCAAAACAGGGCTTAAAGATAATGATTACAGAAGAAATAAGCATGTACGGCAAATGCGATTTTATTATCAAAAAAAAAAGTAGACAGTGGGGGGTCTGCCGACCGAAGTGAAAACTTAAAGTGATGAAAAAACAAAGCTGTTATGAATTTCCGAAGAATTATAGATAAGAATTTCCGGAGTCAGCAAATCAGACACGTTGTACTTTTTTAACTGTTTTTATCAATATATGCGTTACTGAATGTGTAAACTGCTATTTTTTGATGTTTATATATAACAAGTCATTCAATAATTCCCAAGGATAAGTAAGAAAAAAACAATATTTTGATAAAACTCGATTATATTTTTCAACATAGTTGCCTTCGAGAGCGATACAACGAGTATAGCGATTTTCCAACATTTCGATACCACTTTTTTAGTACGATTTCTCTTTCTCAATCGATCCAAAAGTGCACAGTAATAGTGTCGATTGTGGTTCCTTTTTGGAGATAGTCGATGAATATTATTCATTTCGCATCCCAAAATACAGACGCCTTCATCTTACAAGCCGACTGTTGGGTCTTTGATCGCTTTGGATTCTGGTGTGTAATAGTGAAGCCATGTTTCATCCATTGTCACATATCGACGATAGAATCCGATTTTATTGCGGTTTAAAAGCGCCAAACACTCCTCGGAAGCATCAATTTGTTGTTGTTTTTTGGTCGACAGTGAGCTCACGAGGCACCCACTTTGCACAGTACTTTCGCATACCGAAATGTTCGTGTAAAATGGTAAAAACACTACCATCTGATATATATACAATATCAGCTAGCTCGTGCACCTTCAATTTGCGATCGTTCATAACCAATTTGTAGATTTTTTTGATGTTTAGTGGAATAACAGTCTGATTTGGCCGTCCACTGCGCTCTGCATCATTTGTGCTGGTACGACCACGTTTAAATTCAGCAATCAACTGTTCTACCATATGTCTCGATGGAGCAGAGTACGGATAATGTTTATCAAGCCATTCCACTGTATTTTTTTTTTCATCAAAATGCTTTATCAAAACTCGAAATTCACTTTTTTCCATTTTTTTTTTTTTTCAGTATTAATAGTTGCACACAAAATGCTTTATTTCAGGAATCACTTGTCAGATTGTTGTCAAATTTTTATACGTACCGTTTGAAAGTTGGTGCTAAATAAAAATCATATGGAAAAAAATCTAGTAACGCCATCTATGTGTCATCCTATGGACTTTTTGAACGTACTGTTAATCAGCTCTATTGTGAATAAAATTTCGCCCGGAATTAAAAAAGGGAATTCTCGTATTTTGAACAATGTTCACGGAATTTTTGAAAAATTTAAACACCAATATTTGCGCTCATCGACAATTTTTAAGATCACAAGAAAAAAATCTTTTAAAGTATTATCCCTTGTCTAAAAAATGAAAACTACCTTTTTCAATTCCGTGTAAAATTTTATTCATAATATGGCTGAATATATTTGAAACACAATTACTTTGGTTGGATAATCGATAATTGGCTCGGTTATCGGTTGGTAATCGGTTGGTAATCGGTTCAGTAATTGCTAATCGCTCGGTAATCGCTTTTATAATCGGTTAGTTATCGCTAAGGTATCTTATTGGAAATCGGTAATCGATTGGTACTAGTTTCGGTCGTTGGTAATTACTTCGGTAAACGGCAATCGGAAATCGCTTCGGTAATCGGTGATTGATTGGCAATTTTTTCGGTAATCGGTTGGTAACCGCTTTAATAATCGACTGCTTATCGCTTCGGTAATCGGTAATTAGTTCGGTATTCGTTTAGTAATCGCTTCGGTAATCTGTAGTTGGTTCGGTAGTCGGTCGGTAATTGCTTCGGTAATTGGTAATTTGTTTGGTAATCGGTTGGCAACCGCTTCGGTATTCGGTTGGTAACCGCTTTAATAATCGGCTGGTTATCGCTTCGGTAATCGGTAATTGCTTCGGTAATCGTTTGGTAATCGCTTCGGTAATCTGTAATAGGTTCGGTAGTCGGTTGGAAATTGCTTCGGTAATTGGTAATTTGTTTGGTAATCGGTTGGCAACCGCTTCGGTAATCGGTTGGTAACCGCTTTAATAATCGGCTGGTTATCGCTTCGGTAATTGGTTCGGTAATCATTTGGTAATCGTTTGGTAATCGTTTGGTAATCGCTTCGGTAAACGGTAATTGGTTCGGTAATCGTTTGGTAATCGCATCAGTAATCTGTAATTGGTTCGGTAATCGGTTGGTAATCGCTTCGGTAATCGGTAATTGGTTCGGTATTCGGTTGGTAATCGGTTCGGTAATCGGCCTGGTAATTATATTTTTTTTTTTTGCTTTATTACTTTACATTATTGTTACATTAAAACTTAAAATTAAAATTATTTTATTAAATTAAATTATTAAATGCAATTATTAATTGCAGAATGAAATGCAGAATTGAATTAAATTAAATTAATTATTAAATTAAAGTCTTCAGCTTGGTCGATACTAGCAATCCCAAAAAAGGAATGCTGTACAGCAATAATTTCTGTTACGCTAACAGCGTAACATGATATCGCTAACAGCGTGATGATATCACGAATCTATAGTTTTGCTCTCTACCAAACGGTACCCAACGTGCCTAAAGATGTTTCCACTTCAGAAATACTACAAAGAACCAATTCCACCAATTAATGAACTATCTTGAAAAATTCAAAACAATTTCTAAGGCTGTCAGATGATAGTCAGACCATTTCAATTGAAGTTGAAGCAAAGTGACCATAAAAGTCGCAAGAAGTTTTCTTAAGTAGTTGGACAGATTGGCCTGGAAACTCCCCCGACTTGTACCCAGTTGAACATATTTGATCAAGAATACAAGGATCGGTGTTTAAAAATCCAAATCAAATAATAAAATGCAATTAGTTTACAGGGTCAAATAGAATTGGCGTGTTTTGAGTCAAAGATTCAAAAACAAATTAATTAATTGCCATGCAAGCGGTAGGCTTCATACAAAATAATAAATTATTGTTATTCCAACATTAAATTAAGCTAAATATAATATAAACAAATTGTGATAAAATTACAAAGCGTTTCAATATAAAATCGGCACTTGGCTTCTACGTAACTCGTATGAACATGTTTCGATGAATGTCGGAACAGGTTGTCGTGCTCCAATTGAGCAGAAATTTAGTTTTCGTATGTTTTAGGGATAAATGAGTGAACTAGACTTTCTCGTTAAAATAACAAAATCCAACCTAAAAAAAGATTGAATATAAAAAACGATATGTTGGCAACCCCGGAATTCAAAAAATTTTTTGAATGAAAATCAGAAATATTTTTCTAGAATTATTAAATTTACGCCACGTGAGAATATATGTTTTTAAATTTTTTATAATTTTTTTGTGTTCAAAATTCTAGAAAAGAGCACTTTAAGTATTTTGGTATTTGGTATTATTGGTATTGGTATTTTGTATTTGGTATTATTGTTATATTTAAAAAAAGTACCACTTTCAATTCATTTGTGAACAAACAGTACTATTTCTGAATAATTTGCAAAAAAACAAATTCGTTTACGATTTAAGTATATATTCCTAATAAAATAAATAAAAAATAGGTTTAAATACGATTTCTTTGAAACCTGGCTTGCAATGTTTCTAGTGTTATATTGTAAGCTCTTTAAACTTACCTACAGTACAATTAAGTTCTGTAAAGAAAACATTTTTATGAAAACAATTATCAAGAGTTATTCATATGCAATCAAGTATACCAAGAAAAAATTTTTTAAAATGGATGAATGTAGAATTTTGGGGTTATATGACTAATATAGCGATGTAGTCAGTATATGTGCAAAATTTATTAATAGAAATGGAATAGAAATTAAAAGAATCAGTCGTAATTAATTTCTGAATTGAAGTGATTACTCGATTCAACTATATTTCAGTTGAGAATTACGATTTCTCCATAGAGAGCAGAAGTTAACAATTTTTAACTTAACACATCAAGTTAATTTTCTGCCATTCACACTTTTTTTAATTGAAAAATATTAGTAATAAATTCTTAGTCTTCGCAATTCACACCAATTAATGTCACCAGTAAATAATTTCTGCTTATTTATGTGTGTTGGAAATGACTTTCATTTGATAAATGTTGCCGCTTTTAGTACAACAGATATTATTTGAATAGTTTTACTTAATATTAAATAAATACTGTATATTTGGACATATATAATATTGAATATCAAATATCAATGATGTTTTTGTATTAATTAAGAGCATTCTGAATGAAAGCGTTCAATAGCAAATAGCGCTTTAAGCCGACGTAAAGCTGCTTTTTTAAATTAATAAGGATATCAGATATGATGCAATATTTATGTTTTATAACAGCGTGGATAGATGATATAATAATAAAAATAATAAATGATTTATTTTTGTGTTAAATCCACATATTAAGCGCAGCCAAGCAAAGTTCATCATCACTCAGAAGTGCTGCAGTTGTTGATAGTTTCTTTTTTCATCTCATGAGGCTGTTGCTTTTGGCCGTTTTAATTGCCACAAAAATAGATTGAAATTTTTAAATATCAAAAGCTTAAATGCACATTTTTCATCTCTCTCTCTCTCTCTCTCTCTCTCTGGCATTGTTTGTGCTGCTAAAATACGCTGCTATTCAAAAGCTTTTAAATTTATTTATTTATTTTTGTCGAAAACCATTGCAGGAAAATAAATAAATACAAAAAACTTATTTGGGTTTTAGATTCAAAATTCATATGAAATAAATTTCAGAAATCATAAAATCATACACAGTGAACATGAATACGCACACACACAACACACTAATACACACAATACAAATTTATTTAGTTATATAATCTATGTACATTATTATATAAATATAAATCGTCTTTGGCCGAGAATTAGTTGCAGCAAGCGACGGTCTTAAGTCGGTCCATGGACAGGCCAATGCAGCAAAGGTTCTAAACTTAAAGCTTTAAATAGTCTCTCAACGTTAGGCTGGACTGCACACTCACACAAACACACACACATACTTGCATGAAACAGCTTAATGTGCCACATATAAGCAAATCATTTGAATATATGTGGGGCAAGTATGCAGCAGCAGCAGTTAGAGTGGGTGCCATGTGTTTTTGTGTGTGTGCGTGTGTATTTGAATTGGAAGTCTGGTTTGTTATGGTTTTTGCTGCTGTCATAGTTGTTGTTCTTTTGGCAAAACTATGACCATTAAGGCCACAAAACACGTTGTCGAATTTGAATTGTGCATCAAGAACTGACAGCAGCAGTAAAACTGGTAGCTGAAACAGCAGGAGTTGAAGCCGCATTAGCAGATACAGACACACACACACGCGCATCCACTCTGACTATCAAAAAATATTGCATCGTGATTTAGTAGCGCTCTAACAATAGCAAAATACAGATAAAAATAGACTTAAATATATGGCAGCTACTTATTTGCAAAAGATTTCTTAAAAGCTAATTTATTAAAAAAAAACTCTACACTTAAAGTTCTGAGAAAAATATTGTGTATATTTTTATATCTGTACAATATTTGGGAACACGTTCGGAACACGTTTGGGAACATAAAATTGTAAAGGAAAAATCATCACAACAAATAATTTCGATCACGTAGCTGGTTGCGAAAGGTGTCTGCTTAGATGAAGATTGGCAGCCAATAATAATAATAACTAGCAAGAATTTAAATGTATTTGTGTTAAGGGGTTCAGTACAGCAGATGTTTGAGATACAAAACTAATAATTTTCAGGTACCTTTTTTTCTCTGAAACCTGAAATCTTTCTTTCGATTGACCATGAATTTTGTAGGGTAATTCTTATCACTAATTTCAAGAGCTCTTCATATGCTTTTTCAATAAAGTTTGTTTAAACTATTTTATAAAAGTTTGAAAAATGTAAATATTGAAATTATTCCAACTCAACTGGAAAACGCCTTGTATAAAAGTAATTAGCCAAGCTTTGCTTGAAAAAGACTTGTAAAAGCTTTGAAAATTAAATTTTCTTGAATAATTCTTATATAAAACTTTATTCAGGAAGACATTTTTAGGAAGTATTCAAGAAGATTTGTATTCATATATAATTCCTTATATAAAGCTTTATTAAAGGATAAATTTTTACAAAGTATTCAAAAAGATTTTTTCTCAAGTACAATTCCTTATATAAACCTTTATTCAAGGACACATTTTTAGAAAGTATTCAAGAAGATTTTTACTTAAGTAAATCTCTATCTTAAAAAATATACTTGCCAAAAGACAAGATATGTTTTTTATTTCAATAAGTGTACTATCAAAAAAATTCGTCTCACGTAATCAGGGTGAGGCATGGCAAGGCAGCGCCCATACACTATTTTTGGAAAACGATGAATGATAACTAAACTGGACAACAACTACAGCGATGAACAGCTTTTCCCATATAGAGGTAGAACGCAATTCATCCAATAGGGGACATATCATCGAAATATGACATAAAAATTTTGGTGTACATGCGCCTTACAAGCCTCGTACCCTTGTACCTTGTACCACTAACCAATTAGTGGTCAACGTGAGACGTAAGTAGGTGCAAAAATGGCAAAACGGTTGATCAAGAGCTTCAAAAGTTCAGGTCAAATTATTACGATGGACAATTTGTTTACATCTTAGAACTGGCGGACTTTTTGCTATCAAAAAGTGCAAATATCCCAGAAGAAATACTTCAAAGTGTGACTCCCTCCATTTATTTCTCTATATTAACATAGATTCTCCAGCGAGAAAATTATTGTTTCTTATGTGCCCAAAAAGGACAAAGCAGTTGTGATGCTCTCAACTGTGCACCATGATAAATCGGTGTCAGAAGACGACCAGAAGTCGGAAATCATTAGATAATATAATGGCACAAAAGTAGGAGCAGCTGTAATGGATAAAATGTTGACTTATTTTCAGTTGCTTTCTTTTGTCCATATCTTAGATGTTTGCAGCTTAGATCTACATATTACACTGAGCATAACTATGAAACTGCATAAAAATCCAATAGAAATCTTTTACAAGAGCTAGAAAGGCAATTATGCATGTCAAGTATTCACGATAGATTGCATAAAACTTTAGTTTAATGAAATTTTAACACATGCAATAACAATAGATTTCAACTACTACAGATTTTTCGCACTTCCTCAGCAAAAATATCAACGATATATTAACCAGTGACCCCAAAAAAGTTAATGTGGTAAACCTTGTAATACCAAAAATGGCATCAAAGCTATGCTTGGTACACAAATAGGATCGTTTACAACTCAACCAGAAACGGCAGCAGCAGACGGGGTCCAGATGACCGACTAAAATCCAGGGTTAGTGTTATATTGCTAACAATAACACAAAAAAAAAATATTTTCCCAGGAATTCAACAACACAGTTATATTATCTGTGATTGTGTGATTCATGTTTCCAAAATAAGTGGGCCTTCGGAAGTTTTTCGAAGAGAAAAGGACGAAAAAAAACGAAATGGCCATTTCAGCCCTTGAAAGGACTTTGACCGAGTTTTGTAGGATCAGTTGTGTTGTGCTTGTTGTGAAATGTTTGAACACAAAATGATCGAGAACTGGACATACCAGTTTTATACCAAATCCGAACGGCTTACATTCTCAAGAAGCTTTTCATGGCAGTTTCTACTCTCTGAGGCTTGCCATTGTCTGCAGAGAGGTGACGGTCGAACATATAAATCAATTGAAATGAAAAAACTTTCTGTGTCAGGTGGGAGTTGGACCAGGGCTCTTCGGCGAATGGGCGACGCACTCTACCCACTGCGGCACGGCCATCAACAGATATCTTGCTCACCGCAAAATTTAAGGTTTTTCGCGGCATTGCACTTTTTGGCCTTATAGGCGAATATTTTTAAACCAAAACGTCAGGGATAAGTCTTGAATAGTTATACTTAAATGATGTAAAAAAAAAATTTGGCCTAAAATAAAATAGAGCTTACAAAAAAAACGACAGTGGGTCTGCCAACCAAAGTGACACTTAAAGCAATGAAATAAAATACGAGGGCCGTTTGCTTATTCAGCCATCTGTTAATAGACTACTGTCAAAATTTCAGCTCGCTGCCACACTTTGTTTGTGTTTGGCAGCTATTGACAGCAGACGATCTTGAGAAATTTGGCGAAAATGGATAAAAGTGAATTTCATGTGCTCATCAAGCATTATTTTTTGCGCAAAAAGAACATCAGCCCAATCAAAGAAAGGCTTGTTAAATACTATGGGAACTCTGCACCATCGATTGGAATGATTCACAAGTGGTTTACTGAATTCCTATGCGGTCGTACAAGCACAAGTGACGACGCCGAACGTTCTGGACGTCCAAAATAGGTCACCACACCAGACATGGTCACTAAAATTCACGATATCGTGTTGGCCGATAGCAGAGTTAAAGTACACGCACGAAATTGTTGAGGCCCTAGGCATCTCAGACGAACGGGTGTGGAACATTTTGTTTGGCGATGTTGAACAGAGATAAGAAGGATTTTTCCGTCGATTAGTAAACGTGAACGAAACATGGATGCATCACTCCACACCAGAGACAAAGGAAAAGTTGAAAAAGTGAACTTCACCGACCGAACGTGCTCCGAAGAAGGCGAAGACGGTGCTATGGGCCGGAAAGCTTATGGCGACAATATTTTGGAATGAACGCGGTAAAATCTACATCGATTACCTTTCACCGAAAGTCACGATCAATAGCGAATACTAAGCAGCCAAATTGGACCGTTTCAACGACACTTTGAAAGAGAAACGTCCGCATTTGGCGAGGGAAATCAAAACAATGCGCGTGTTCACACATGCCCAGCTCCCATGGCAAAATTACATGAATTGAAGTAGTACGAGTTGCTTCCTCATCCAGCATATTCTCCAGATTTGCCCCCAGCGATTATTTTCTGTTTCGAAACCAGAAGAAATAGCTCGGCGTAAAGAGATGCACCAGTAGAGAGGCCGAAACAGAGGCCTATTAAGGAAAAAACTTTTTTTTTTTAATGGGATCAAAAAATTGGAGGAACGTTGGACGAAGTGTATCGAGGAGACTATATGGAGAAATAAAACGATTTTTTTCCGTAAAAAACATTCCTTGCTTAAATTTTTACTGAATTATCAAACGGTCCTCGTAGCTGTTATGTATTCCGAAGTAACTAGAGTAGACAAATCAGACGCGTTCTGCTTTTTATTACTTTTAATCAATTTATGCGTTAATGAATGTATAGCATGGTGTTTTTTAATGTTTATATGTAGGTAATATATTTGTAACACAATTACTTTTGTTGGGTTATCAGTAATTGGCTTAATAATCAGTTGGTAATCGATTCGGTAATTGGTAATTGGTTCGTAATTGCTTCGATAATCGGTTGGTAATCACTTCTGTAATCGGTAATCTGTAGGTTATCGCTTCGGTTAACGGTAATCGGTTAGTAATCGCTTTGGTAATTGGTTGGTAATTGCTTTGGTAGACAGTAATGTGTTGGTAATCACTTCGATAATCGATAATCGGTTGGTAAACGCTTTGGTAATCGGTAATCGCTTCGGTAATCGGTTGTTAATTACATCGGTAATTGATAATCGGTTGGTAATCGTTTAGGTAATTGGTAATCGGTTGGTAATCGGTTCGGTAATTGATAATCGGTTGGTAATCGCTTCGGTAATGGGTTGGCTATTGCTTCGGTAATCTGTTGGTAATTGATTTGGTAATCGGTAATTGGCTCGGTAAGCGGTTGATAATCGCTTCGATAATCGGTAATTGGTTCGATTATTGGTTGGTAATCGCTTCAGTAATTAGTAATCGGTTGGTAATCATTTCGGTAATCGGTAAGGGGTAATCGGTAATTGCTTCGGTATATGGTTGTTAATCACTTTGGTAGTTGATATTCGGTTGGTAATCGTTTAGGTAATTGGTAATCGGTTGGTAATCGGTTCGGTAATTAGTAATCGGTTGGTTATCGCTTCGGTAATGGGTTGGCTATTGCTTCGGTAATCGGTTGGTAATCGATTTGGTAATCGGTAATTGGTTCGGTAATCGGTTGATAATCACTTCGATAATCGGTAATTGGTTCGGTTATTGGTCAGTAATCGCTTCGGTAATAAGTAATAGGTTGGTAATCACTTCGGTAATCGGTAATGGGTTGGCAATAGCTTCGGTAATCGGAAATGGGTTGGTAATCGCTTCAGTAATCGGTTGGCAATCGCTTCGGTAATCGGCTAGTAATCGCTTCGATAGTTGGTAATCGTTTGGTTGTCGGTTATTGGGTCGGTTGACAATCGCTTCGTTAATTGGTTTGGTAATCGCTTCTGTATTCGGTTGGTAATCGCTTCGGTACTCGGTAATTGGTTAAGTAGTCGGTTGGTTATCGCCTCAGAAATTGGTAACTGGTTCAGTAATCGGTTGGTAAGCGCTTCGCCAATATGCGTGGTAATCGGTTCGGTAATTGCTTCGGCTTTCGGTTTGATGATATCGCTAACAGCGTGATGATATTGCAAATCTATAGTCTTGCTTTCTGCAAAAAAGTTCTCAACTCTCCTAAAGAAGTTTTCACTTCAAAAAATTTTAAATAGTGTTTTTTTTTAACTCCCGGAGACCCTTATAATTATAGGGCTTTATTTACATCATAATCAATGTAAATCAAAGATTTACTGCGACTTGCTGTATAACGAATTGAAAACCTATAAGTAACGAAGAAGCGACAATATAATTTGGTATGAAAAAATTTGGCATGATCGAAAGTGTGAAAAGAAAAGCAAGATGCAGTAAGTTCTAAAAATCTTGTTTCTGCAAGCAAAGAAGAATTTACTTTACAAATATCAAAAACCAAATAACAAAAATTGATATATATGAAATAAATTTTTATCAAAGATCAAAAAAAAAACAAAAAGAGTAAAACTCAATAAATACCTTTTTTGAAACTAAACTTCTTTCTTTTCGTTTTGTTTTGCCTAATTTGGCGAAATGATATTTTTGTTGAGCTTCTTTTGTGCAAAGCGTCTCTTTTGTTAAACTCAGTTGAGAGACAAGCGCTGCATTTCAAACAGCTTAACATAACTTTTATAGAGATTTGGAAATATTTTATGTATTTTGTACAAAACTTATTCATGCACTGATTTCTTTGGCTAAGTGCATAGAAAAATTTAAGAAAGAAATTGAAAATTTATTCAATGCAACAAAAGTTTTCTTTTGTACGATAAACGTTTTAAGAAATATTGCAGCTTTATTTTTTGGCAAACGATAGAAAGAGAGAGAAATGTTAAATTTTATTGATGATGGATATAACTCAAGGATTTTAAAACTAAGAATGCATATGTAGAGTATTTTCTAAAGAACAATTTTTTTCTTTTTATTATAATACAGCCAGGATGAGCAACAGTGGCAAAATCATTAAACATTTTCTAACACAAAGCAAAGATATTCAAGTGCTATGGTAGTAGAGTGTTTTTCCTTTTGCTACTGTTGCTATACGTTATCCTTGAAATCCTCCAAATCCTTGAAATCCTCAAAAGAAAATTTCAATTGATGAATACGTGCAAACTAAAGAAAAAAACTTTTATTGAAAGGGTTGGCCAGTGCTTTGTGTGTTTCTCTACAGTTTTTTATTTTTTTTTTTTTTTTCTTGGGACAGCGCACAAAATGATGAATTGCAGTTTCGACATAGAATGACGGAATGTTGGAGGCAGCACTGCTGCAGCAAAAGTACTACGAATCAATCTCAATCGTGCGAAAACAAAATCTGAAAATCAATTTCATTGCAGAAGCAAAAGTAGCGCAGGGCAAGGTGGGTCAAGTAAGATGGAGCATTCAATAATTTGATTGAGTCAGAACCAAAGCCAGCGTTGGAAGAAGATACAAATAAAAATTGAACACATCAACAGCAGACTTTTATTGATAGATGAAAATATGTGGCAATGAAAAATTTAATTTTTATGCGCCAAATTAATGGAAATACCTTGATTTATGAGGTGAAAAAAATAAAAAACTAGCATACACAAAACTATGACAAGGACATTGAGGACCACAGAACTCCGCGCTTGCATTTATAAATTGTATGCTGCTTTTCCTAAGCTACACCTAAGCATATCCTTGATAAGTAATCTATTTTTGTTTTCTTTGTTCTTGCAACACAAATTGCATTGGTCTGAAAGCGCCTTAGCCGTGTCCTGATGCCAGGTTTAATCAGGCAGCTACAGCTGTTGAAGAATATGCAGCAGATGTTAAGCATCTAAAAGATGCTTGGAATTCAAGGCACTGCAATCTGAGGCAATGTCTTGCGATGCGATGCTATGCGAAGCAACCTCATCAAATGCAAAACTTTTCCCATTAAACTGTCGGTTGATACTTTTGTTGATATTCTGTTGTTCTTGTTATAGTTGCTGTTGTTGTTGTTTTATTTGTTGCTGCTGTAGTTTGCTTTTTCTACAGCTACTTTTAAGTACAACAAGCAGCAGCAATATTTTTCTTCCAGATCTAAGTAAAACAAAACAAAAAAAAGAAAAACAACAATTTTGTTGTTATTGTGTGCATTCAAAAGTTTCGCGAAACAAACAATACAAGTTTTAAAAAAAAAAGGCATTTGAAGCAAGAAAGCAATAAAACAAAAAGAAATAACGCGAAACGCGCCAGAAAATAAAATAGAACAAATGATGAACTTATGGCAGAAATAAATAAAGTTTACGAATGCAACAACAACATTCACGATTGCAGCGCATTCTTTTGACTCAAGGATGTGCTTGCTGTGATGGACAACAAGTTGCAAGCATTGCTTTGAAACAGACGAAACAAGTGCAAAAGGAAGCAAGTGTTCAAGTTTTTTTCAAGGCATGTGGGGAACCGACATGAATGGAAGATCTGTAGCAGCATGAGATTAAGAGTGAAATTTAAAAAAGTTGTGGGTGAATATGAAAAATGAAATGAATCCTAGCTACAGCAACATTAACAACAACAACAAAGCAATTTCACTGGCAGCAACAACGTTGCCTCAAAGTAAAAGATTTGTTGATCTAATGAAAATGAAAAATATTCTGTGGACATTAAAAGTTGTTGGCGGTCAACATGCTGCATCTAAATATGTTTTGCCGCAATTTTTTCGAAAAAATCTAATTTATTTCGTAGCTTTGAAACGATTAAAATTATGTTCAAATAAACGATCCTTCACTATTTATGATTCTTCAAAATGTGTTCTGACCTGAAAATAATATGACTTTTATCGTTTTTCAGGCGATTATTAAACTTTATTTGCGAACAAATGTTTTTCCTAAATTTTATAACTGGTATTTTATAACAATTATTTGCTAACAAATGTTTTTTTAATATTTTAAGCACTTCATTGAAAATTTAAATTTAATAACACTGAGTCGCAACTTAATAATACTGACATACAAAATGAGAAAAAAAAAATTTTGGCACTTCTATGTGTCGGGGCATGCTGTCTTTATACACTATTGCATTGTGTTGAAGTTCCGTGTCGTGATGTTATTTCTTGATAAGAGTTTCAAACAAAAGGAGCGTGGTGGTGATTACTTGCTAGGCGATAGCCTGTTTTTTAGCTTCCATATTCCCTCTATGGGGTTCATGTCCGGATAGTTCCCTAACAAGGGCAAAACAGTAATGTTTTTTTCAGCTGAGAATACATTAATACTCCTGGCTTTGTGGCAAAGTGCTGAATTGTGCATAAAAATTTAGTGCTTATCACCAGGAAACAATTCCTTGATCTTTAGAAGTGGCCGAGTTTCCAGTAATCGCTTGTACTGGTCCTGCCTCATGGTTTCCTCTACAATGCATAGGCACCCCATGCCCTTCTCTGAGATGACAAACCATGACACTAACTGGGTGTTAAGACCGCGCCGTGAGGCAGTCTGCATAGAACTGTTGGATGAATGAACTTTTGTCGACCAAAATTTGAAACGTTGAGTCAGAGTTATTACTATGTTGTCTGGCCCATTGCAGTCGCTTTTCCTTCGTTGCTTCGGCTAGGCGTGGTTTTTTTAACCGCCTCCGGACTGCCCTTTTTGGAAACTTTTATTCATTGGAGAAAAATTTTACTATTTTCGAGGCAGATATCCATAATTTCAATGTGCGTAAAGATGATCCTTTGCCTGCCGCACTTTCCCACACGGCTGCTTCCAGGAGTTTATTTTGATCGATTTTAATCTTTATTCGGTTAACGACAGGTTTTAGAATACCTGCAATCAGAGAAGGAAAATAAACGAAACGATATCCGAACCGATCTCTCAGAGAGTGATACAAAGTCGATATTTTTCATTCGAATCATTAGTCAGGGCGAACAAAACACGAAACCTTGCAATGGAAGAGAGAGCTAATGTAATTTTTATAATTTTTGCTAATGTGTTGGTATAAAAAACGAAACCAAAGCAGACGTTTCATTAATGATCACTTTTATGCATAAGGCATTGAACGATAACACAAGACTTGTTTGCACACAGCGTGAGCGTGGCTTTTGTTTTTGTTGTTTCACAGAAAATTATGATGAAGGTTGATTTATAAGGTTGTTGCAGGGCTGATCGCACTCTCTTCTCAGTACCCATAATTGTCAACACCAGCCAATTTTGCGAATGACTACGACAGAAAAGCGGATGATAATAGAGAGCACTTGCAGATTTTTTATAAGCTGTCAACTTCGATTTCACAATTATGGGTACTCGCTCTCTCTCTTGCGATAATCTTATAAATAAACCTTGACTATGATATTAAAAAACAAAGAAAGGAGAGAATTTTGCTGAGAATTTGCTAAACAAATGAAGCAAAAATACAAAGAGTGCAAAAAATTGCGAAATAGAATATTAATTTTGTTGCAAGCCGACGATCGTTTAACAAATCATTGTTTCGGTTTCATTTGTGTCTTTGATTACACAATTTTTTTGTTTTGTTCATGATACAATGATAAGGTAGGGCCGCTTCTCTGAGTGCTCTCACGCGTCAACTAAGAGTGAATAATGAGAAGGAACATATATGTCAAAACGACGAATTTCGTAGAAATTGCAAATGAAGAAAATATTTTATGTTTCCAAAATGCAAACAGTGCGGTCGCGGGTGTTAAATTTGTGCTAATTTGAGTAAAAATATTATAAAAAAAAAGTGTAATAAAAACTATAAAATGTGAAAGAAGTCTTAAAATTGCAAAAAAAAACCTGTAAGAGTTTTACCCTAAAAACAACTGCGAAACGTGAGCATAAAGAAATCCGCGCTGAACAGCTGATGTTGACACCAATCTCGCTTTATTCTGCTTTCTACTCCATTCCTCTCCGAGTCGACCCTACCTTATAATTCTGCCATGGTTTTGTTTATAGTTTTGCTCGTAACAGCAAACGAAAAACGAAACAGACGCTCAATCGTTCTCTCATTATTTCAATCGTTTTTGTTTCATTCGCTAGAAAAATCGAAACGTAACGAAATGGAACGATTTGTTATTGTTTATTTTCGTTCTTTGCCAGCAATACGAGTAGATGATATGTCTTTGTGGGAATGTGTTGAGTGAAGTAATAATATCTATTTTTCTCTACATTTTCTTGGGGACCTGCCTGTACCATTTTGAAATTTAAGATCACGTCTTATTGTAAACAAAATTGAACATTACTTATGAAATTGAACTTTATGAGTTAATTTAGCAAAATAATTGCAAGAAAAAATATAACTTACGTTTCGATTATTTCGTATGAGAAACTCTGAGAAAAAACAGTTACGAAATATTTTAATCAACTTTTCTGAAGCAGCAATTTTCAGGTTTCCAGTATTGTCATAAAATAACCAAATAAAAATAAATTTATTTATTCATAAAATGTTTTTAACTAGATATAACATAAATATGAGCACTGTTTCTAAAACTTTGGTCACCCACTTTAATAAAAAATACTCCATTATTAAATTGACGCTTTTTTGATAAAAAAGCTTTGATAAAAGTTTTCCCTAGAATTTACTTAAAAAAACATGAAGCTTTTAAATGATTTTCAATTCTTCTAACTATTTTTCGTTTTCTTTTCTTACAGGACTATCCACCACAGCTGGACTTCAGCACACCACCATTGCCAATGGCACACTTGCAGCCCATATCGCAAGCCTCCGTCATCAGTGGTGGCGCTAACATGGGTGGCGGTGGCACTTTGCGACGTGGTATAATGCGTGGTGTCATCGGTGTGCCACCACCCGATGTAACGCATCACACCACCACAAACATGGCAGGCATGCAGCTGCTGCACGATCTGCATGCGGTTAATATATCAAATATATCGAATACCTGCTCCATGGCACCCAATGGCAGTCTGCCGCTGAGTTCAACACCGAAACAGCCACAAAGCATACTCAAAGACCCAAATCGCAACAAGCAGCAGCAGCAACATCAGCAGCAACAACAACAGCAACAGCATTTGCAGCAACAACAGCAGCTACTCAATGCAAGTCTAGTGGGAGTGCCCACCTCTGGTCCAGGTAGTTTGCAAATTTTAAATATACCTAGCAATGCGCTGCTGATGACAACGAGCAGCAGCGATGGCTATGACCCAACGAATCCGCACAATAACCTCAGCTCATTTGCAGCCGGTGGTATTGGTGTAGCCACTATGGGGTACACCGATGCTGATGGGCATCTCGTATAGCTGTAGGAATCCTCAGCTGAGCCCACAGGGTATCGCTACTGAGGAAATGGGAAATACTGAGAGAAAGGCGCTTGAGAAAAAACAAAAACTAGGAAAAAAAAAGAAATATTGAAGAAACTTAAAATTAATTAGAAAGCAACACTTACGTATTGACATAAGTTGTTGGTAAGAAAAACGCAAGACGTTAGTTGACGTAAGTAAGTAAGCTGTTTTTGTAGCGAATTTGTTTGAAAATTGAATGCAACGAATTTGTTGTGCTTGCGCTACGTTGCAACTTAATGATGTAAGTACGCAAAACGTGCCGACCGGCTGTATAGGTGCGCCACAACATAGAACAGCTTAAGTAAAACTTTTGTTGATTTTTATGCAAATAAGGTACTTTTAAATAAGTTTTTATTAATATTTTGTATTTCGTTCTTGCTCATTTCTGCGCTTTTATACGTTTATTTTGTAAATACATTCTTAACGTAAGTAGTTAAGTAGATAATATAGAAAACAAAAGAAAAGAAAAAAAAAAAATAAGAAAACAATTTCTATGCTAGTCGCTGCTTATCCAAAAACAAACATAAAACAAAAACAAACAGAAATTCACAAGGAATAGTGTAACGGAAAGTAAGGAATAAAAACTTAAACAAGCACAGAGTCGCGTAAATTAAAATTAAAACAAACAACAACAAACACAATAACAAAAATAACAAAAACAATAATAATAACAACAACAACAATATTAACAAACACAGCAAAATAATAACAACAACAACAGAATCCAAAACAAACACAAGACTACAACGTAAAGCCTTTCCTTCGTGTGCGTTACGCATTTTAAACTTAGCATTGCGTAAAGCGTAACGCAAGAAAAACTTTTATAATTGGATAACAACAAGCGTTGATCTCAAGCTTGCACAAAGTGTATCGCGTGCTGCCTGCCTCAGTCACTCGTTTCTGCTCTCATTATTCTTGCTCCTTCATCCTTTTTTGTTGGATTTCTTCTTTTTTTTTATTTCTTGTGTTTGTTTTGCTGCCTTTAAATTAAATTGCTTTATATTGAGCATAGCACCCGCCGCACATAATGAGCCAGCTTCGGCTTTGCTCGGCTCGTCTCAGCTTTGCAATGCTTCGTTGCGTTTCAGTTCGTTTCACTTCTCTAGTTTTTGCCTTTAAACGGCTCCCTGGGGGCCGCTCACATTTGCTTGAAACTTTTATAATTTTTATTTTTTAATTCCTGATTATTTTATCCTGCTGCCGCCAACCAGCCACTATTTTGTGTGTGTGTGTGTGTGTGTGTGTGTGTGCTACAAGTTGATTCTTTGCGCCACGTTAAGCAGCTGAAATGGTCACGTGGCTTGCTACTATTGAGCGCAGCTGAGGCAGTTCTACGCTGCTCGAGTCAAGGCAAGAAAACCAACCAGAACTCGCACACAAATAAACAGATTCACTTTTAAAAAAAAGCACATTACACGTTAACTTTGCTGAAGCATATCATTTATTTCAACCCTCTTGCGTAAAATAAACACCAGCTTACTACATCCATTTTTCACCTCGACATATTGTTGTTGCTACAACTACAAACTGTTTAAAATACGTGGCCCACTTTACACCATGTTGTCCGATTTTGCTGCCTCACTTTGCCCACAACGCCTGCCACTGCATATATATTTATTTTTTTTTTTTTGTTTTTGCTCAACGCTCACAGCCACCAAACGTTCAGTAAAAATTAGCTTTTTATTAACAGCACAAAGATGTTGAACAACAAAACACAACAACTTCAAAATAGCGTAATTAATGCTGCAAAAACTACAACAACAATGAAGACTAACATGCTTTTCTGCACTCACAAGCCTCAGTGAGCACTCAAGCAGCGTAAGTTTTAGCGTACTTTGTGCTAATGTTCGTTAGAGAAATAAAGCTTTAAGAAAAATTTTTAAAAAAGCCACAAGTACCTAAAACTTTTTTAAATCAAATCTTAACTTTTTTGCCATTTATTTTTGTATTTTTTTTTTCAAATATAAATCTTTAACATAAGCTGCACTTTGCAGCTTATAAAAGAAAAGCCTTCATAAAAACAATATGCCAAAGCTGCAGAATGCGCTTTAAGCTACAGCTTTAAACAGCTAAGCATTAAGCTAAAAGTAAATTTAATCAACTTAATGTTAAGTTCATAATGTTTGCTTTGAGCGAAATTGCATTTAAGCTTTGCACACATACCTTGCCGTTTCATACACAGCTCTATACAAACACACATCCATGTGTAAGGTGGTACTAGACTTTTACCTGTTGTTTGCTTCCTTAAGCACTCCGAACTGACTTTATGAAGATTCGTTTGTTTGTTTGCACAACTGCATTTTTTGGGCCAATTGTTTTCGGTAACTATTGGTTGTTGCTGTTGTTGTTTTTTTTTTCATTATCAGCTCGTTTGTGATGTTGAAGTTTTCGCCGTGGCAAGCAACACTTCATTAGTTTTGAAAGTTATGCGCAAAAATATAAGTTTACAAAGTTGGTCGAAGATGTTGCTGAAAGCTACAACAAAAGTGGTTATTATAATTATGAAGGCATCAGTGGTGGTGTGAGTGCGGCTAAAGGGCAGTAGTAGTGTAAGCGTAGATGGTTTATTTTTTAGTGCAAATGAAGTTTTTCTTAGTTTGTGGCACTTACTTTTTATAATTTTAAGATTCATATTTTTAGTCACTTTTTTAAGCAAAAATGCAAATAGTAAAAATCAAAAACTCGTTGTTTATATCACTAAGGAAAAAATTTAGCAATTTTATGATGAAAAAATTCTTAAGAAATTTTTTAATGCCGAAGCCCACGATCACACGCTTAATCAATATGTTGTTACTTTTGGCTTTGGCCGCTAATAAGCATCAATCTTAACTCATTGTTGCCAATGTTTTGGTACACCTGATAGCCAATTCTTTAAAATAAACCACAAAAAAACATCAAGAAAATTATTTTTAAAATAAGGAAATAAATATTTATAAACACTATATTTTTATTTAAATTTTTTTAAAAGCAACAATTGCATGCAGTGTAGCAAGCTAGTTGAATGCACTAGTAAATGTACTAGGTCTGAAAATACCAGCACTAGTTCAGCCCAAATGATTTTTACATTGATCATACTGGTTATTTTCCTGTGATGATGTCATAGGAAAAGACAATGGTCCTTTCCGAATGAAAAATAAACTAATTAATACACCCATTCGAGTAAAACACCCCGCCCTAAAAATTGTAAACAGAGCCTTAATCGACCTTCCCACCCCAATTAACATTTCAACCTGATGAAACTTTGGGTCTCTCTTAGGCCTATGCTTAATAATCCAGATCATTACTGACCTATTTTTGGCAGTACATTACTCTGCTGACATCTCTCTGGCTTTCTCAAGAGTAAATCATATCTGCCGAGATGTAAATTACGGATGGTTTTAAACAAACATGAATTGAGCTGGTATTTTTACTGGCATTTTTTGAACTAGTTGTGATAATAGAATTTTTTAAGCCAGTAGAATTCTAGTATAATTAAAGTAGGATTTTTACTGGTATGATTTTGACCACCTGTGTACTGGTATATTAGGTTAGGTTAGGTATGTAGGGTCGTGCACCGTTACCGGCACTTCCGCGGGGGCCTATAGGTACCATGTTAAACCATTGTTCCGATTTGTTTCTTAAACCATTCTGTGCTTTTTATGATCCTCCAGATGTCTAGCAATGGTGTGTTCACTAACTCTTCCAAGTCTTTGAAAAATCTGTTCCCCATATGTCGGAGTCGACGATTCTGTAGACTTGGACATTCGCATAGTAGGTGAGTTATTGTTTCTGTTTCTTCCGGATCTTTGCAGCTCCGACAGAAGTCTGGCACGCATTCTATTGGCCATAACCCTCATGGGGCAATGACCTGTTAAAACTTCAACAAGAATCCGGATAGATCAAAAGCAGAAGGCTTTTAGTTCTCTTTTCATTTAGTTCCGGCCAAAGCCTTCGAGATATGTTGCAGTCACCTCTGGAAGCCCAGTTTGTGTTAACAATATCTCTGGCTTTAAGGTCTATAATCCTTTTGACGACGCCTATTGGAATGTGCACATGTGTTTCAGCTCTGTTTGTACTTGCGATTACTCCACGCCTCGCCAGTTCATTTGATACTGCCATGTCCGGTAACCCAACAGAGAGTAACATTGTAGGTATTGCAGATACTGTTCAGTGCCATTTTACAGTTTTGCACCATTCGAGCCTTCATCGTTTTACTGTTCAGTACTTTGATGACCGCTTGGCTATCCACAAAAATTGCTACCCTGGTGGTGGTACGATTTTTCCTGTAAATGGCCTGTGCAGCTTTTTCAATAGCATATATTTCTGCCTGAAAAGCGCTGCAGTAATCAGGGAGTTAAACACCCGATCCAGTTCCGTTTTCCATTTTGGAACCATCAGTATATGAATGGAGATTGCCGTAGGATTCTACACCCGTTTCTTCCCATTCTTGTCCGCTGGGGATGGATGTGGTGTATTCTGTACAGAATCTCATACTGGGTATGATATAGTCTGTTGCTCTTCTTGATTCCTCGGTTCCAAAGAGATTTAGAATAGATGCACGTCCGAATGTGTTGTTTTCCCAGGCTCGTGATTCGTTGAGGCGAATCACGCTCTTGGTCACCGAACATTTAAGGAACTCTGCTATAGAGAGAAGATTTAGCATCATATCCACATCCGCCTGTGCCGTAGATCTCATGGCTCTTGTTACACCTATACACGCAAACCTTTAAACCCCTGTTAGGGAGCTAACAGGGTGCGTTATAGTCCACCATACAAGAGTGCCGTAGGTAAGAATGGACCTCACGATCGCTGTATACATCCAGTGGATTATGTGCGATCGCAGTCCCCATTTCCTGCCAAATGTTCTCTGAAATGCGTATAGAGCGCACAGTGCTGCACTTTGAAGCTTATAAAAGAAAAGCCTTCATAAAAAAAAATATGCCAAAGCTGCAGAATGCGCTTTAAGCTAAAGCTTTTTTCGTTCTTTCCTCTATGTTGCGTTTCCAGCTCAGCTTGTTATCAAGGATAAGTCCAAGGTATTTGGCTTCCATGGAGAGCTTTAGAGTTACTTCGAAAGCTTTGAGTTTCGGTAATGTGAAACTTTCTATTTTCCCTTCTTCTTCTGAACAGAACGAGTTCGGTCTTTATTGGGTTTACACCAAGTCCAATCGATTCTGCAACCGTGATAGCTCATTCAATGCCGCAGACATTAGTTCGCTAATTATTTGCAGGTACTTCCCGCTGGTATATTAAGTATATAAAGGGCTTATAGCAATAACACGTCATGCCAATTTATTTATGAATCGGTATTTTTAGTTCATTATATATTTTACCTATTACCTGTTCGTGAGAGTTTTATTCTTAACCCTCTAATGCTCAGCTCCGACTCTAGGCGGGATTCATGTCGATCGATATATATCGAAACTGTAATCTCTACATGCTACATGCCCGTAGAGAAAAGTTGCATGAAATCTTAAGCTTTCTGTTGTATACAAATTTAGTATATGTGTGAAATTGAATGTATATGTGTATGTGTGCCTTCCAAGTTCTTTTGTTCACATTGTTTCAATTCAAAACTAAAATTCACATATGGTTTCCCGTAAGTGCAAATTCCCGGCTTTTCCTGATTTTGTATTCTCTGAGTAGGTATATGAAGAACATGTGGCCATACCCTCTGTTACCGCCTACATATTAATAAAAAGTCTATGTATCAGACGGTTTTGATCCTATATTATACCAAAATGTCGTAATTTAGTTCATATGGCTATTATGAACTAAATTAGCTTTACACTTTTCAGGCGATAAGCGCTGAGCGAAGCATAGTGCGCCGGGTATAAGCTAGTTAACAATAAAATTATGTTAATTTTTTTCAATGTATTCGGCAAATAGGTGCCTAAAAAGTTTTTAGATAAGGCAACCAAGTTTTTTTTTGTTAATCTATAGAATTTTATTTGAATGAAAAATTGTCACTATTTTGTACAATTTAACATATATCGATTCTATCCAAGTCTTTTTATACAATTTAACATAAGCTTTAGTAATGATTAAATCAGATTTTATATAAAGACTTTGGTACTTTAACAAAAAATTTTCTCAATTTTACAAACTTCAACTTTAACAATGCAAACAATATATTTTTGTAGAAATTATCGAGCTTCAGCGTGCAAAAATAGTTTTGTCATTACACATTAGTTTTGCCACTCTGCACATTTTTCTTTTACAAAAGCCAACTTGTGTGTTCTTACTATGGTTTTTTTCTCTCGGTGTAGTTCTAATGCAATTAGCGCATATTTCGATAGCATAAAAAATGCTTCATTTCAAAAAAATTTTTTATATTATTTCTTTTTTTTAATAATGTTCAAAACTTCAAAGTACCCGCATTATTAAAAAAATATTTTTTAATGAAATTACTCTTAGCGTCACCGCTGCATTTTAAATTCCACGTAAATTTACAATTAATTTTGTTGAATTTACTTCCACCCTCTAAGCTCTTTTCGCTTCACAAAATCACAAAATTCTTAAACTAAAATGATGCAAGAAATCAAAATTAACTAAAATTAAAAGAAACTAGCCAGAAAGTTATAAAACCGTTAGGCTATAAATGCAAATATTCTTGTTATTTTTTCATGCACTTCCACTCTTTTGTTATAGTAAAAATATTTTCTTGGAAATTATTATACATTTTATACGTTTTCTCCTTAAGCGTATTCAATTTCATGAAATTGCATACATTATTTTTGTTTGGTCATAAAAATATATGTGAACTTTATACAGTTTTTATATAGAGTTCCATAAACTTTGCAAATTATATAAATTTAAAAGCTATTTCTTACCAAACAGTGTTTTCTTAGTAGTTTTGCGTACACTTTTACGGTGCTTTTGTGTTTTTATTTTTTTTTTTTTTTTTTTTTTCTACTACTATTAACTCAATCAGAAGCTCTTAAAAACTTTAGCAGCACATTTAAAACCATTAGCAATGAATAAATGTACATGCATGATGTGTGTGTTTGTTGTCTTGGTATTGTGGCTTTATAGCACACATAAAAACTTTAACTAATACGCACACGCACAGACATATACGCACACACAGATACATATGTTACACTACTGATTGTTTTTAACGTCGCAATGTCTTCAAAAAGTCATCAGAGACAATCGAGTCGATTATTTCAATGCCACAAAACAAAAACAAATGCAAAATGATTATGTGTGCGTTACTACCAACAAGCACACACATACACATATATATACACTTATTCACACTGAAACAACAGACTTTTGGTAAGGCGTTAAATTAATTTACAGCAAATGTTGTTGTCATCCAACGCCATCAATAAAACACAAACAAGGAGTACGAAGCCACGAAACAGTCCTTGTCTTCTTCACCCTGAAAGTGGCAATAACTAAATTAAATGACAATTTTCAACACTGTCACACACAAATAAACACACGCGCTCTCACACACGCGCATTGACATAAATACCTTTGCATACATAGCTATACAAAACAAAAGCACCTTATTTGTGATACTCAGTAAATTTTAAGAAAATCTAGATTGAGCTGAATTGAATTGAATCCAATTGAACTGAATGAGTCCTGCGGAAACAGAAATTCCTTGGCGTTATATTGTGTTTCCGCCAAAGGATTTTTTTTTTGCCAAATGCGTGTGTGTAATGCGTAACTTAAAAGCAAATTGATGTAACCGCTCAATGTCGTCAGTGATGCGCATATCCCGCAAAACATAATACATCGAAGGCTGGTGGAACGAAGTGCTTGTTATAAAAATTCTTGCACGATTGTGTTTGAGTGTAAAATAAGCTATTTTTTAATCGGCACTCATATCAAGAAAAGCTGATCGTTTAAAATGGAATTTATTAAAATTTATATGTGAGTCGAAATTTTTTACATCAATTGAGTGCTTTGTTAGAGTTTAAGGAAATTTAGGGTTAAATAAATGGTTCAGGAATATATGCGCATTTGTCAAAATTGTTTGAAGTTCAAATTGGAGTACAATTTTTTTTTTTTTTTATATATAAATACTGTTTTATATTTATTGACTTTTATGCCCAGCAAAGACTATTATCGTTATTCTTTAACCTTTTGCAGTTATAAACTCTGCAAAATATTGATGATCATACTTCGACAACTCGTAACTAATGCTTTTTTAAAAAAAATTCCATTTTCATATTATATACATATATATATATATATATATATTTATAAAAATTTTCGTCTAATGCATTTTGGGTCCACAGACCACATTTTGTGGTCTATTATCACTTTAACTATAACCAAATCCCTTTATAAAGTTTTTTATATAGTTTATATATACAGTAGGTGGTCAAGCTGTTAGAACGCAGAGTAATTTAACGAATTTTTCCAGTTCGAAGTCAAATTATAATTTTGTTTTTATTTCAATGTTAGAAAAATAAATGGATTAGTTAAATGCATTAATTGTTTGTCATTAGAAAGTATTTTGATTACATTTTTTGTCAGTAACGTGTATTTCCGCCTCTAGCTTCTACAACAGCTCGTACTCTATTGGGCATACTTTCAATCGAAGCCTCAATACATAATTTAATTTCGGAAGAATTTCTCCAAACATCAATGATATATTCTTTGAAAATAGTTATGGAAGGATTATTCCGAAGGTGAACATGGTGTTTCAGGGTGTGCTAGACATTCCCCATCGGATCTAAGTCCGGAGAATTGGCCGGCCCAAGATGGGTGGGAATTTTCATAGACGAAAGGAAATTCTTTACAGATTTAGCCGTGTAGCAAGGTGCACCGTCTTGCATAAAGACAAAGGGACTGCTATTTATCCGTTCATCCTCAATATAGGGCAGAAAAACGTTTCTTAGAAGCTGAATGTACTGATCTTGCCTCATTGTACCTTCTACAAAATAGAGGGGACCTTGGCCTTCAGAGCTTATTGCACCCCAGACCATTAGTGGGGGAGAATGTTTTATTTGGCGTTTTATGCAGCTTTCTAGAAGATTTTCACCTGGTCTTCTTCTGACGAAACTGGTACCCTCCGTGAGAACATGAAGTGTGCATTCATCCGTAAAGTAAACCTGAAAAAAAATATGAAAGTCACAACAAAGAAATAATGTAAGAAGGAGTGTTTCATCGCGCATTTTGCATAAAAATTGAAGGCTTACATTGTTCCAAAAGGTCATTTGTTTATTTGTGTGTGCTTTCGCAAAGTTCAATCGGGATACCTTCATCCTTTTGATGAGAAGTGGCTTCATAGTCGGACGATACGCTTTCACTCCGTACTGCTTTAGCCCAGTGTTGCCACTAAATTTTTGAAAAAATCCCTACCGCATTTCATGAAAATCCCTACTTTTCCCAATGCAAACATAATTTTTCCCGACAAGTTTCCCTACATATTTATTTCATACATCTAAATGAAACACAAAAAGTTTGTTGCAAACAAAAAAATAGCATGTACGTATGCCTTAAAATGTTTATTTAATATTATATTTCACACCGATTAATCCATAAAATTGTATTGTACGTACTCAAAAAAAACAATAAAAAATTAACATAAGTATATGTAGACTAGTTAACATCGATAAATCCATATAATTGAATTGTACACAAAAAATAACATAAATATATGTTGACTAGTTAACATTGATAAATCCATATCATGGTATTAAACATAAATAAAAAAAACACCAAAACATAATATATAAGCATATGTTATACGCATATAAATTAGTTTAGATTAAAGCTGATTCAACAGAATTATTCAAAGGTAAAAGTCATTTTTTTTTAATGATGATCATAAAGATCTTTATAATTCATTTGTCTGAAATGGCTTTCGTTACATTTAAAAGAAGTGCAATCTTGTTTTTCATCTTGTAAAAAAGACCGAATTATGCAAATTGAAGTCAGGTTATCGTGACTGATTTTATTCCTTTTTTTTTGTACGAACATCGGTTACAATAGAAAATATACGTTCAGCATCTGCATTAGCATGAGGCAATATCAAACAATGCTTGGCTAATTTGGATAAATTGGTAAATATTGCTTCATTATTAAAATTCCTTAAATTCTCAATTTTTATCCAAAATTCTTCGATACCCATCTTCTCAAGAACTTTCTTTTCAGGTTCAAGAAATTGAAATTCAATAGACCTCCACTCAACCAGCACGTCATTTATATTACATTTAAATTTCTCACAAATATTTTTAAAATCAATTTCACGCCTGCTGAATTCAGTATGGACCCCCAGTACAATTTTGGGATCAACAAAGCACATATCTTTGAAAAAGGTCTTGTTTTGTATCGGCAATCTTTGCTGAATTTCTTCCAGAGCAGTGATATAAAAAGATAGGCAATCTAATCTGATTCGTTCGGCAGCTATTTTTGGAAGCGTATTCAGTAGCTCGAGGGCCGAGATATATCTCATTGACTGGCAAGGATACATGAGGTGACCTAACGTCGCAATCAGTCTTTAATGCAGTTTTTTTAATAAAATTTTGGCCTAACTTGAAAAATATTTTTGTTGACTCCAAGTAAAGTTGGTGTATTAATGGCTTTTTGGCTTGAAAAAGTGCATTTAGTTCATTGAAAAAACTGAGAACGTATTTTAAGAAATATAAATATGCCTTATTGCATTCATTAGTAAGTTCTGTTAAAATTATTTGAGCTGATCTTAGTTTGTCGATGATGCTTGCCTGTTTGAAGAATTCAAGGAGTATATTCCAATTGTCTAGAATTCTTTCAATGCATTTTTGGTGTGACAGCCACCTAGTCGCACTAGTTTTTAAAATTTTTCTTTTTTTCTCATTCAAAATATCTTGAAACTCCTCTATCTGAGCACACCTTTTCGAACTACCTGAAACATATGTTCCAATTTGTCTTAATAACTCTTCTGGAGCCCTAGGTAATGCTAAACATGCCTTGTTTGCTACAATCGCTGCTGTGTGACAAATACATTTTATTACAACTTACTTACTTACTTACTTAGGTGGCCGTGACAACCCGTGTCCGGATTTCGACCGACCTCATCAGCTCTCGCCAGGCGCCTCTGCTTTGCGCGCGCCTTCTCCAATCGGATACACCAAGTGCGGTTAGGGCTTCCTCAGCCTGGTCCATCCATCGGAGGCATGGTCTCCCTCGTCGTCGTTACCCAGCGACCCTCGCCTCGAGCACCTTTTTCGCTGGAGCTTCGTCGTCCATACGATGGACATGACCCAGCCAGCGTAGTCGCTGCACAGTTATACGCCGAACTACGTCAATGTCTCCGTAAAGCTCATACAGCTCGTGGTTCATTCGGATGCGATAGTCATCGCCGACTCGAACAGGACCGAAGATTTTGCGAAGAACTTTTCTCTCGAACACCCCCAGAGCGGCTGCGTCAGTTTGCGAAACTACCCATGCCTCAGCGCCATAAAGCAGCACAGGTAGAACGAGCGTCTTGTAGAGTGTTAGTTTTGTCGATCGAGAGAGGGCTCTGGAACTTAGTTGCTTACTGAGCCCGTAGTAGCACCTATTAGCAATTATTGTTCTTCGCTTTATCTCCAGGCTGATTTCGTTGTTAGTATTAATGGCGGTGCCAAGGTATACAAACTCCTTGACTACTTCAAAGTTATAGCTGCCGGATGAAACGTGGGAGTCTAAACGCCGAGCTCCCTTGTTTGTAGACAGCATATACTTTGTTTTACCCTCATTTATCGTCAAACCCACTTTGGCTGATTCCTTTTCGATAGCGGCGAAAGCAGCGGTAACATCTCTCTTGGTTCTGCCAACAATATCAATATCATCAGCGTACGCAAGGAGCTGCACACCTTTGTAGAAAATGGTGCCATTACGATGCACACCGGCCTTTCGTACGATCCCCTCCATGATGATGTTGAAGAGATCGCAAGACAGTGGATCGCCTTGCCTGAAACCTCTTTCGGTATTGAAGGTTTCGGAGAGGTCATTTCCTACCTTGACGGAGCTGCGTGTGTTGCTCAACGTCATTCTGCAAAGTCTAATCAACTTTGCAGGTATACCGAACTCAGACATTGTTGCGTATAGGCAATCCCTTCTCGGGCTATCGAACGCAGCTTTAAAGTCGACAAAGAGATGGTGTGTGTCAATTTGATTTTCGTGGGTTTTCTCCAGGATTTGTCGTAGCGTGAAAATCTGGTCTATGGTAGACTTACCAGGTCGAAAGCCACACTGATAAGGTCCAATCAGTGTTTTTGTAATTGGCTTTAATCTTTCACACAGTACGCTTGAGAGAACCTTATATGCGATGGAAATAAGACTGATACCTCTATAACTTGCGCAGATTGTAGGGTCTCCTTTCTTAAGTATAGGGCACAGTACACTGAGGTTCCAATCGTCGGGCATGCTTTCTTCTAGCCATATTTTGTTGATGAGCTGATGCATGCGCCTTATCAATTCATCGCCGCCGGTTTTAAACAATTCAGCTGACAGGCCGTCAGCACCCGCTACTTTATTGTTTTTGAGTCGTTGGATAGCAACTCGAACCTCTTCATGGCTAGGTGGTGATACTTCCACTCCGTCATCGTCGATTGGTGGCACTGCACTGTGCTCTCGATGGGCGGCATTGGTGGAATCGTCGCCATTAAGTAAATTGGAGAAGTGCTGTCTCCACAATCTAAGCACACACTGTGTATCCGTATTCAGATCTCCATTTTCGTCTCTACAAGTGGATGCTCCGGGCTTGAAACCTTGGGTTAGACGCTTAACCTGTTGATAGAATTTTCGTGCATCCTTCTTGCCCTGGTATACCTCTAGTTCCTCACGCTCACGCTTTTCCTGCTCTCTTTTCTTGCGTCTGAAAAGGCGCCTCTCTTCCTTCCTCTTTTCGCGGTAGTTTTCTCGCACGGCTCGCGTTGCAGCTGACTGCAGCGTTTTTCTATAAGCGGCGTTTTTTACTGCAGTCGCAATGCGACACTCCTGATCATACCATTGGTTCCGAGGTTGCGGGCGCCGGAAACCAATGACTTCTTCAGCGGCAGCGCGCATGGAGTGGGATATATGCGCCCAAAGTCCGCCGGCGTCGTCGAGTCCAGAGGTTGGTTGGTTGAGCTTAACCGAGAGTTGAGCGGAGTAGGCTTCGGCAGTCCGTTGTAATTGCAGCTTAGCGACATCTAGCTTTCGTTGCATTCCTGTGCGTATGTTCTTGGCATTGCATAATCGCATGCGGATCTTGGCTGCAACAAGATAATGGTCGGAGTCAATGTTGACCCCCCGAAATGTACGCACATCTAGAACACTAGAGGCATGCCTTCCGTCGATTACAACATGATCAATTTGGTTTCGCGTTTTTTGATCCGGGGACAGCCAGGTGGCCTTGTGGATGTCGAGGTGCTTAAATCTGGTGCTACTAACTACCATGTTTCGTGCCGCGGCGAAGTCGATCAGTCTTAGACCGTTGTTTGTGGAGGTCTCGTGAAGACTGAACTGACCGACAGTGGGGCCAAAGATGCCTTCCCTTCCGACTTTCGCATTAAAATCGCCGAGGACTATTTTCACGTCATGGACCGGAAGGTGGTCATATACGTCCTCAAGACTAGCGTAGAAAGCGTCCTTGACGGCTTCGTCCTTTTCCTCCGTCGGGGCGTGCGCGCAAATAAGGCTTATGTAGAAAAATTTTGCCTTGATGCGGATCGTGGCCAATCTTTCGTTCACAGGTGTGAACCGGGAAACAAGGTGGCGTAGTTTCCGGCTAACGACGAATCCACATCCGAATTCGCGCTTCTCCGCATGGCAGCTGTAGTAGATATCGCAGTGTGCTTGTTTAGAGCAGCCTTGCCCTTTCCATCGCATTTCCTGGATGGCGGTGATGTCAGATTGTATTGTTTTGAGGGCTTCCGCCAGTTGGATAATGGCACCTTCCCTATAAAGGGTCCGGACATTCCAGGTGCATATCCGTAAATCATTGTCCGTTTTTCGTTTGCGGTGGTCGTCAACGTAATTGGGGTTCTTATCCGAGGCTGGTTTAGTTTTCATTGGGCAGTAGTAATGTGGCGGGACCCAAACCCTGCGCACATTCCATGTTTAAGGTCTATGGAGTGACCCGCCGCTCAAATTAGCCGTCAAACTGACGGATGCCAGTTTGCCGTTGCCCAGGGAACACCACTTGGAGGTTTGAGTCGACTTGAGACGATTTCGACATGGATAATGCTGGCCTCGCCAGGTTGAGGCGGTCAGACACGTTGCCATGTGAAGGTTCGCCCCCTGTTCCCCTTTTATTACAACTACGTCAGGAATATCCTGTAAGAGTCTTGAAGCAAATGAGTTGCGATGGCCAATCATGACACTCGCTCCATCACTACACATTCCTTAAAATTAGCAACAGAAAAAACACATGGATATAGCATGTTTATAAAACAGTTTAATGATTATCTTACCGACTATATTATTGAAAGGAATTTCGTAACTTATAATAAGTTTCTTAAAGTCCGTATATAGCGCCTCCGCAGAACAATCCGATTTAACTCTCGAAAGGTCTAATAGCTTGATCGCAACTTTGCCGTTAACATCATCAAAGTACCTCACAACAATACACATGCACTTATTCGATCCAATATCAGTGCTCTCGTCAACCATAACTGAAAACTTTGTGTTTTTTAGCTGTTGGATCAATTCATCCCTATGTTGCTTTGCCAATACATTTTTTATAATGCTACTGCACTTAGTTCTTCCAAGATTAGCATCTAAAATAATTTTGGAGTCCGGAACAATTTCTTTTAGAAGGGGTAGCAAATGGTCAACTACTTGCGTTGCTACGTTATGTTCGGCAAAGAACATGCATAGCTTCAGCTCAAAGTTTTCCACAGCAAAGCTATTTTTCGGAGGTTTTTCAAAAAATGTTTCAATCGATTTTAAATTTTTAATGGAAACTACGTTTTTTTTATGTGATTTGCTTTGCGAATGCTTCAGGAGGTCCGATTTTCCACAGCTTAAAATCTTGTCACAAGCTGCACACTTACACTTGAAAGCATCCGTTTCAATTTTTTCGAGCCATCCCTTGAATTCATCGATCTCCAGCCAGCTTTTATTAAATTTTTGTTTTCTGTACTTCACACGTCGCTTCAAAGCACCCGTTTCAGAAGAAATGGAATCGGAAGAATTACTCATTTTTCTAAAAACAATTTTATTGAAAATTTGTTTAGTAAAGTATGTATAACATTTGAAGCAACTTACGGTTTTTACTCCTTTATTCAGACTCGGATTTTGTGAATTTTAATAAAAAATTAAGCGGTAAAATTAATCTTGTTGGAGAAAATCTAAACGAAAACGCGGCAAAATTGACATCAAGTAAGCTCAGCGACAAATAGGTATGTTCAAGCACAGAACAGAATGATTATGTCAGTGGGTATGTTTAAGCATATATGAAGACTTAACTTGCTCAGGTTTTTCACACTGAAAGAATTTCAACTCAATTAAAGAAATTATATGCGAATATAAATACACATTTTCTGAGAAATATAGAGAGAAATTTAAAATTTTAAAAATTCCCTACATATGAGCATATATTGGAAATCTGTCCTTTTTCCCCTACATCTCAAAACTAAGGATGAATTTCTCTACATGTAGCCTCTTTTCCCTACTAGTGGCATCACTGCTTTAGCCTTCTTTGCAACGTGTTCTTAGATAAGTTTATTCCCTTAGCTTGTAAAGACTTTAAATGTTCACGAAGTGGTTGTGCACGATTTTCCAAAACTTTTCGGATTATTAAACGAACTGTTTTCCTGCCACTTCCAGCTCGAGAAGGGAGCCCATTTACTTTCAGGTTACCTTCATTCAACTTTTTTGCAATTTTTGAGACTGTGGGTCGAGTTACACCCAGCATTTGGCCAATTTGCTTGAAATGATGACGTCCTTCTTTCAGGAACAAATATCTTTTTTGCGTCCCTTTGTCAAATAATGTAAGGATTTTGGTGCAAATAATTAAGAATCACTCGTACTAATATCTTAGATGAAATCTTAATATATGTATATTTTTTTTTTGTGGTTCTTTATATGTAGCTTTTCACAAAAAAGCAAACAAAACAAAATAACACTTAAGCGCAATATAAAAAATATTTATATTATGAGTATAACTCAACCGCACTGTTCAGAGTTCCTCGAGACACTAACAACCAATGTACAAATAAGCTTTAAATACTCCCGCTAATGAGAAAACTCCCGTTAGTTTTTACTGTATAATTATTCAACAAAATGTTGGTGAAAAATTTTTTCAAATTCATCTACTGATTGAAAAAGTACACACTCGGCAGCGCCAAATTTTGTTTTAAAACAGTTTTAGTTTTTTGTTATCACTTTAACCTAAACTATAAGTTATCACTTTACGGGCATGAATATCAGTAAACAGGGTTTTTCAAGGTTGCAGACTTCAAATCAGATGACAAAATTTTAAAATTCAAAATGGCGGATAAATTTTCAAAAATTTTCTTTCATATAAAAATTAGTAAGCTAAGGTTTTAACAGACTGTGATTAAGAATCCGAAGTTAAATTTGTGAAATTCAAAATGGCAGATCCAATATGGCGGCATAAATTTTTAAAAATTTTCTAATTTAAATGAAAATTAGTAGACTGCAGTTTTAACAAACTCTGATTAAGAATCTGATGTCAAATTTTTAAAATTCAAAAAGATTTGTATGATTTATATGAAAATAAGTAGATTGAGGTTTTAACAAAATCTGATTAAGAGTCTGAAATCAAATTCTTAAAATTCAAAGTGGCAAATTCAATATGGCGGCATAAATTTTCAAATTTTTTTGAATTTGAATGAAATTTGGAATATTAAGGTTTTAACAGACTCTGATTAAGAATCTGGCGGATCTGATATGGCGGCATAAATTTTGAAATATTTTTGATATGCAAGAAAATCGATATTCGAGAGGTTTCTCAAAAACTCATTTAGATAAGTACGCGCACAGAAAAAAACGTTTATCGCCAATTTGAAGTAAACGAACTTCGTTAATCGTGCTTGGAAACGTGTTTTGCAAACGAGGAACGGAAAAAGTTGCGGAAAACGGGTTATTTAGTTGCAGGAAAAGAATTTCGTTTGTTTATAACAATAAAGCACGTGCTTATATTTTTATTGCAAAAGAATTTGTTTGTTGCTTTTCTATTTCTATTCAATTTTAATTTCTATTCCAATTCAATTCAATTTCTAATAAAACCAAACAAAAAAACAAATTTGTGTCAGCTGGGGACTCGAACCTAGGCTGTTTCGCATACAAATCAAGCACCTTAACCACTGTGCCATGGCCACCACAAAAATCTGGTGGAAAGTTTTCTTTTTTGTCGGGTTTCTGTCGAGCTTCTGTCCATGACAAATGTTTAATTTTTGCCATAAACGGAAAAAAATTGTGTAACTTTACTTCAATACAATTGAACTCCAAGCAGCAGCACTAGGCGAATATTAGCCGACTGAAAATTCAATTGACGGTGGTGCAACACGTTAAGCAGAGCGCGCGGTAAACCAGACATCGACGAGTCCGGGTTCGAATTTCAATGATTGAAGTAAGATAAATATCAATTATTTCAAATCATATTGGATTTAATGTGTTAGAAGAAATGTTTATAGTAAAATAAAAATTTGAATATTAAAATTCAATAAAAATGCTATTTTCATTAAAGCGAATTTCGTTGTTTTTTTTTATTCGATATTTTTCGCTATTTTTTCGTTAGTTACAACTGAACATTCGTTTGTAGCTACTACAGCTCGCAAACGAAGTATAATTGGCTAATTTTTCAGTTGCGCTAAACGAAAAATTTCTCTGCGTGTATAGCTTCTCAAGTTTGAGGCATTTTAAAAACATTTTATTTTTAAATCAGTGCAATCACTCGGAATACAATTTTTGAGAACAGCTGCTAGATCTGCGTTTTCTTATTTAAGAGCTGAAGTGCTTGCTGCCATAACCATCAAAGTGTTTTAATTTTCAAATCGTTTACTCAATATCAATACGTCTCTTCTTTTACTACGACTCGATTTATAAGCAAATACAAGTTTGGTACGTTCTCCTTTTGCCCATGGTGACAATTGCTTACTTTTCAAATCAAGCACTGTTTCCACCTCAAAGCCAATTATTCTAGTTAAACTTGAATCTGTGGCAATTTCTTGTGGATTTCATCCAAAAGAAATGTTCTTGTTTATGATGTGTTTACTTTTTAAAATAACTTACGTTACCCTCCATTTCATTCCATTTACCATTTTCAATAAATAACTGCTTGGAGCGCTTTCTTTTGTATTGCGTGATCTCTTTGCGCTCCATACATTAGAAAGTTGCTTATTTTTGAGGTGGTACTTTGTAATTTTTTTCAAACTGCCGTTCTTTTGCTACTGCACTGATTAATGGAGATGATACTCGTATAAGAAGAACACCAAAAAAATATTTTTGAAAAAAAACTTGACTTATGGCGTTTCTGAAATACCCGATTCACTTGGTCGGAAGAAAAAAGCTTTGAAAAAAATTCAAATTTCATTTAAACTAGTTTAGTTTAGTGCGGTTTTTGGTTCCCAAAGGATCCATGTTTAATATAAAAACTATAGTTTCTGCATCTTCATTGTTTTGTTTTCAGACTTAACAAATGCTCAGGGGATGCCCCCTTTACTTGCGAAAGCGTTGTGTTGAATCAGAAGACGGATATTAGTTAGTTGGAAAATGAAAAGATGAAAAGATTTTACAACTCAAAAGTGCCGGGAGCACTCTCCCAGACAGATTATTCTACAATTTCACTGCGCGAATAAAAATCGTATTATACCAGTAATGCGAGGCAATAGTATACTTAGTAGGGCGGGTCGATTTAAAAATCGCTCAATGCTCTCTGAAAATCGTATTCTAGGGATCAAAATAAGAAACTTTGCCGAAGGAACCATACCTCTAAAACGAATTCTGATGTCACCCAATATGGGTCGAACTTTTGGGTAGGGGCAAATTTTGAAATCGAGTCCAAATGTATGACCGACCCCCACTAACTTTGGAGGCTTGACCCACCCATGCCAGTGGCACACCCCCTGGAACCCCCACAGGGGGGTTTCCCATACAAACATTTAAAAAAATCACCAGTTTTGACACTTTACATGAAAAAATCAGCGAAATGGCTATGTTTTTTCTTTATTTTTATTTATTTATTTATAATAATATTTATTATTTATTTATAATAATATCAATTTTTTCTCTTTTGAAATTTATTTAGTCAGAACATATGCAAATGAAAAAATTAATTTAAGTTAGTTATAGAAAAGAAACTAAAAAAATTATTGTTTGAAGTCTTTTTTACTTTTAAGTCTGGGCAATTTCGCACGGCTCTCTAATGTCGTCGCCATAACAGCCTCTACATTTTCCGGTATAACCCGCTTGGAAACGCTAGCTAGCAATTGAACATGTCGTTCCGTTCCTTGTATGTGTGATGCAATTTTTGGATCATTAAACGGTGGATCATCTTGATTTAAATATTCTTTCAATGTATCGTACGGAATGCTTCGCGTGAATGGTGGTTCAAATACGTTATTTATGTCATTCATATTGATCACTTCAGTGTAACTTGTGCAATTAAACTTTATATCTGGTTTTTTATAAGCTCTAAGTTGCGTTGGGTCGTCAACATCTGTTCGATAGCGTAGAATTATGTTGATAGCACAGTCGCGCATTTCTTTACTATCATCAAACAACATTGATAACAAGATATTTTCCGAATGCGCATAATATGAATTATCTGTAATTACTTGATTGACAATTTTGCGTAAACGAGGTTCTAGAAATCGTGACCAACTAATGAAGTTGAAAAAATAATGCACTGCCGTACACGACAGAGCTGTAATACTTGATATTGAAGTACATTGGCACATAACATTTAATTATAAATTCAACCAGAATTCTTAAATTTGCATCTTGATTTTCCGTTGTCACGTATAATCGTAATAATCTAGCGGCCTTGGTGAGCCACCGAGAATGTAATATTTTCCCTGGTTTGATGTTAGCCAGATCCACCGAAACCACGCCGCTAGAAATTGCATAGGCCATGTCGTATAAGAACTTCGAATCGGTGGAAAATTCAATTTTTTTCTGGAGCGGGGGCATATTTTGCAACTCAATTTTCTGGAAGCCGTCACCATCTGAAAATATATAATAATAAAATAATTAAAAATTGTTGACAATTATAATAAATGAGTGATAGCAATAACTTACCGGAAGAGTTTCACAAGTTTCGATTTGACGGCTCAGTTTTCCGGTTGCCGATCTTGGTCCAGTGCTGGCTGATTTATCCAAAGCTTCAAACAAATGCCGAAACGGAAGTTCGTTGAAGTGTAGAAGGCAAACGAACCAATGCAATGGTCTTTTTAACAGCAATTCGAATCGTCGTATAATTCCACCGTAAAAAAAAAACTCCAAAAAGAAAAAAACATAGGCATTTCGCTGATTTTTTCATGTAAAGTGCCAAAACTGGCGATTTTTTGAAATGTTTGTATGGGGAATCCCCAGGGGGGTTCCAGGGGGTGTGCCACTGGCATGGGTGGGTCGGGCCTCCAAAGTTAGTGGGGGTCGGTCATACATTTGGACTCGATTGGAACACTCTAAATGGGTCAAAGTGGGATTTTTCAAAATTTGCCCCTACCCAAAAGTTCGACCCAAATTGGGGGACATCAGAATTCGTTTTAGAGGTATGGTTCCTTCGGCAAAGTTTCTTATTTTGATCCCTAGAATACGATTATCACAGAGCAATGGGCGATTTTTTGGCCTCCCCACAAATCGGCCCGGCCTAAGCTGGTGTCGTCAGGCCGTGTATCTTCCTTGAACACTTCCCATGCTAGTACCTATGCAGAGGTCTTAGGCAACCAACATTGTGTCGATGCTGAAGAGAGTGAAGAGAGATGAAATGATTTTTTCCTTCCATCCTTTTTCTATCCAAATAAGATCTCAAATATGTGGATTGTGCTATAAAAAGTACATATTTACACTTTTATAATATTTTCGAACTTAATATAACACCATTTAGCGCTCTATAAATAACTAATCAACAGAGTGCAGTAATTTATGAAATTCCACATCAAAATTAATTTCGTAACACAAGTTATCCTTCGAAGCTTTGGGCTACGACCTACACTGTTGCATTATTGCCTAAATCTTGGCTTAGAATTACGGCATTATTATGAAGAAATTTTCCATACCTTTTTTGTATATGTAGTGTGTGTGTGTGTGTGTTTGAACTTCCCCTTGTCTTAATATCTGGTAGCCCTTACAAAAGCTATCCACTTCTTTGAGCAACAGCAGAGCAAACTGTTGAGCTTGATTATACGCTGCTATTGATATCGCACGTCAACGGCAAGCTTCACGCCAGCTACGACAACAACGACGACGATGACGATAATGACGACACTCAGTGAAGCAAGTATTTAGCAGATATAGATAATAATTTCAACAAAAGATTGTTACAAAGTAGCATTTAAGCCAGAAGAAAAACTCTCCTTAAGGATCGAGCGACCTTCATAAGCTTGCAGCACGTCAAACACACAAAGCCTAAGCATAGCAAGTCAAGCATTTTGTAGATAATAAACCCGGATGGCTTAGGCAAGTTGCTGCAGTAGTGTGCATGCATGTATAACTAAGAGTTTGTGTGTGCGTGTGTGTGTGTGTGTGTTTTTTGGTCCTGTATTTGTGGCATGTGTAAATTCTATAGCAATTAACAGTGAGTTGCTGCTGCTGTTTTAAGCTCTGCTGGTTTTACTTAATAAGAATTCGATGATGTTGACAAGAAAGCTGCAAGCTTCATGCTGTTAAAGCACAAAAACCAGTAAGAAAAAAAAACATCTACTCAACTTTATTGGCTCTGAGCAAACACAATATGTACTGCAGAGCTTTGTATGTTTGCATTTTTGTTGCTTGCACTTAAGCTGTATAGACAAAATTTGTTAAAATAAAATTTCCATTGTGCTGCTTATACTCGCATTGTTGTTGCTATTAAAACTCGAGCAACTACAATGAAATCCTTTATTAACTTTTTCTTTTTTGTCACTATTTTTTTTTTATTTATGCCAGGACATTCAGAAACATTCGCATTAAATTCCCAGCTGGTGCCATGCTAGAGCTTGTCTTTGTATGGATATGTCTATGCATGTGTGTGTGTGTGTGTGTGTGTGTCACACAGCACTATTGTGTGGCTCTATTGAAGCATTGCAATTTACCCAACAGCACTCCAATCAGCACACACTATTCACTCTCTGACTCTCTCTCTCTCTCTCTCTCTCTCTCTTTCGCAAGTACCTGCTCTGCTCTGCTTCGTTTCGCTTTGCTGCTGACTTAAGTGTCCTTACTGGTAATTAAAAATCAAAAACTTTATTGCTTGCACCCACCCTCCGCTCCCACCACCTGCCTACTCCACTCATCACCCATCAATTTAATCACTCTCGACGTACATTCACCATCTCTAGCCTCAATATTGCCATTTCACTTACCTTTACTATTTTTATGCAGCTCTCTCTTACAATTTCGCACTAGTGCAATTTTGTATTTCGATATTTCGGTAAATTTGGTTTGGTTTTTTTTTGTTTTGTTTTGTTTTGTTTTATTTTGGGTCAAAAATATTTACAATTTATTGCATTTAGAGCTGTAAATATTGAAATCTAGCTAGGTGCACCAAAAAGTACCACACTGTGGTATGCTTCGATTTTGAATTTCAAACAACTTGAACTGCTTTTTGCTTTTTGTGGTTCTCCTAAATGCCTTTATTTATATTTGTGCCGTTAAGTTTATCAGTTTTTGCTTTGTTTTTCATAAATAAATTTCTTCTATGCTTAACTATGCCGAACAGAGTCTTAATCGCTCGTTGGTATTGAAGGTTTCTTGACTTATTGTAGTTTGAACATTGGTCTCTGGTATTTCATTAAACCAGTATTAATTTTTGTTGTTAATTTCATTCACCAGAGAGTTTGAAACTTATATGCTATAAATAACTAATTAGAATTTTATAGAAAGTACTCTAGTTAAAAGAAGCATGCTCTTAACTTGTCCTTACAAAAGAATTATAAAGACAAATCAGAATATAAGGATCAGAAAAATGTGAACTTTGTATATCAAGTCAGAAAAACAAATGAGTAGATACGATATGTTGGTTCTGGATCAGGTGGAGCGGTGGAGCAAGCCGATGACGTCACGCGCCCGCAATTCAACCGGAGGAAAATATTTTGCAACAAGAGTTGAAGTGGTTCCGCTTAAAGAGATTGTTATTGACATTATGCGTATTCGTTTTAAACTGATAGTCTATACCTATAGAGTAGCCTATATACCTATATAAGTAAAGAGTGCCCCCCCTATACCTATGGCATTGGCTTAGGTTAGGTTGATTCTGAAGTATTATTTGTATAGGATCGCGCTATTTGCTATCTCCCTTTCTCTCTCTTACTATCAAATTCTCGCTCTCCCTTCTCTCTCGCGCCATTCGCTTCGGCATACAATGACATAAGTCGGCTTCTGAAATGTTCTCGAAGTTTCTGCATCTCGAAGCTTTACAGACTCTTGAATTTATATAAAATATAAGCCAGAGGCGGAGATTTTGCTGGACGACTTGACCGGGGGATTGAGACTTATACCTCAGATGTATCCCATTTATATACGCCTATGATTCAAATGGTTGTTATCCAATTCATAAACTACTTATGCAAATCTAATACTCGCACCTAATACTTGGCACCATTATGATAAATTTATAAACAATTCTTTAACCCTTCAACCTTCTCCGCACCTAAATTGCTTCAACCCATATTAATATATATATTTTTTCATATAGCAAGTCATACCATTTAAGCTAAGCTCGTCACTCAGGATTTGAGTCATTGCTATTAGGTATTCGAGGGTTAAGAAAACACATGCAAACACTGATAAGACCTCGCTTGACTACCACTACCGATAATGTAGTGTATAAAATTATGATCAACGCTTAAAGCAAAGACATACCCCAAACTTGCCAATTTTAAAAGTTTAAAGCAAAGACATACACCAAACTTGCCAATTTTTAATAGCTTTTAGCAAAGACATACATCATAATAGCTTTTAGCAAAGACATACACCATAATAGCTTTTAGCAAAGACATACACCTTAGCACATTTTAGCAAAAAGCCCCCACTAGATGGTGCTGGGGTGCGGGCGTGACGTCATCGGCTTGCTCCACCGCTCCACCTGATCCAGAACCAACATATCGTATCTACTCAAATGCGGAATACGATTTCGGAAGAATATGATTTATATAATCAACAAAAGTGAACTTACAGTCAAAAATAACTCATATGTCCTTATTTGTTAGGTAGTACCTGTTTTTAGGGAGTACCAGAGAGGCAATACGAAAAAATTGAAAAATTCTAGCACTTCGAGTACGTCACTGAAAAGCACTTATTAAAACTTTACGGTAAGAAATTCACTTAACTCCCTGAAAGTAAGTTGCTAAGATTCCTCTGTGAAATAGCAGCATTATTTAAGTCCGATACTTTACTGAAAAGCTGTAAGTAATCAGCATAAAGTAAAAATTTTGCTGAATGAAAACATTTACTAACTACATTAATAAATAATAATGTAAAAAGTAAAGGGCCAAGAATGCTCCCCTGTGGTACTCCAAAAAAGGCAATAAAGTGATACGATTTAACACCATTTATCACAATGAAACAAACTCTGTATTGAAGAGCAGATTGAATCCAACTCAAGAAATTAGAATGGTAACCCATTGTGGCAAGTTAAGATAATTCAACGTTATGATCATCAGAATAACTTATAAGCAAATTTTTAAAACAAAACAAAACAAAAACGAAAAACAATCCCCGCCAGCCAGGTTTGAACGCGGGCATTTCGTTTACAAGTCAAACACGTCAACCAGTCTGCCACACCTCAATTGAAAAATTTGTTTCTTAATAACATTAACATTGTTTGATAAAATCAAATCAAATTTTATTTATTCACGTGAAACGATTAAATGAATATTTAAAATTTTTAAATACATTTTTTTTTTTTTACATTAATATCTAATACTTTCTTTTCAAGTGCAACGTTGTCGTTATGGAAAGTGTTACAAATATAGCGCTTTACAAACAGCACTACTTGCAAGGAGAATGAAGCGCTCTTTATGTGCATACAATTTATTTAAAAACATTTTGATTTTTTTTTTTTTTTTTTGAGTAGATATTTAAAAATTTTCCAAAATATATTTGGTTACGTTTTGAATAAAAAAATCATAAAAAGTTTTAAGCTGATAGATATTTGAAACTATCAAAGACTAGTCAAATAGTTTTGACTATTATATTAGAATTAAAATTTATTAGGATTTGAGCATAAATAAAAATGTTTTTTTTTAACTTTTTTTATTGATTTTTTATTGATTTTTTTAACTTTTCTTACTGCATCTGCGCAGCTTCAAATACCAACCATAAACTCTTTGTTGTTACTGTTGTTTAAACACCCTATAAAATATGAACAAAAAGTAATCACTAAAATAATAAAGTTTTTCTCTGTCAAAAGCTTGTTATATTTTTTCTGCTGTTTCTTAATTGTTCATTTTGCCAATTATAACTTTTTGTTGCACTATATTTTTGCCAAAAATTCCTCCCAAAATGCAAGCAATTCTTTGCAATAACTTGCTATAGTAAAATAGTGGCGGCCAACAAAACAAAACAAACAAAAAATAAAAAACAAAAACTGGTTGCAACAATTGCAGCATTAAATCTGCAATTTTTATTCCCAAAACAGTAATTTTCGGAAAACATATGTATGTTGTCGATGTGAGCTATGCAAGCTTGTGTGAGTCAGCTGCATAATACATAAGAAGGGGATGAGTGTTCGACTGACTGACTGACTGACTGACTGTCCGCCTGAATGTCTAGTTTTGGATTGAACTATGTGAATATGAAGCACAATAAAAAGCACGCAGCATTGAATTTGCTTATTGATGTGTATGTATTAAGGTGGGACAAGACATTCGCGGCAGAGGAAACAGACCCTTTTTTAAAAAATTCATAACTCAGTCAAAAACAAACATTTTTCCAAAATTTAGTTTTATTATTGTAAAGAATTGAACAAATTACAAGAAGAAAAAAAATTCAAAAAATATATTTTTCACTCCAACATGGTTTTATAGAGCTCCAAACTGGCGGCAGAGAAAAAAACGGGGCCTCGTGGTTGCAGCGCTGGGAGTTGCAAAAATTGTCCGATCTGCAAAAAAAATGACTTTTTTAAATCGTAATAAAATTGGTTATCGTATGACAGGAGCTTTTTTTTTAAACTTTTTTTTTAATTTTTGGTGATGTTCCAAATTTGAAAGTGTGTCTTTTCGAAAAAAATATTGACTTTAAAAATTCATATAAAATCGACAAAAAATTTAAAAAAAAGCTCGTGTCATACGATAGCGAATCAAGTTTAAAAAAATACAAAAAAAAAATTTCATAAAAAAATGAACCCACTAGTGCCGCAACCAGTACGAAAAACATGGTTTCGAGATAAACGCGTTCAAAGTTTGTGAACAAAGAAAAAAAAGGTTACCTTCAATCTGCCATGCCTACTTCGTACTGTATGCTTTCGTTATCTTGCGTTGTGCTGTTTCTTATAGTTTTTTTGCAATCGTTTAGCAATTCGGGCTTCACCCTTCACCCTTCAAGTAGGTACGAAATAACAACCACCAAAAGTCAGGTAGCAAGTAAAACAAGTATATACTAGCTGCCGTACGTGGGTAGCGCAAAAATTAAAAATGCGCTCTCACTAATCCGGCTGTAACTTTTGAACCCGAAATCTTTTCTCAGAATCTTAAGAATATTTACTAAAATACAAAATTATTAAAAAAAAGTCGATCGATTTAAAAAAACTGCCAATGTCATGTAACCCCTTAAGAGCTGTAGGTATAAATATATATATTTTCATATAAATTTCTGATTTATTTGTCTCTGTGTGTGTGTGTGTGTGTGTGTTTGTGTTCTGATTTGCTTTTCAATACATGCTGATCAGTGTTTATTGCTCACAGACTAACTGCTTCTTAGGTAATTAAAATGTTGTCGCTTTCCTTGTGACATGTTTCTGTTTTTGTGTATATGTTTTTATTTTCTTCACTTTTAGTTGCTTGTGCACTTTGTATTTATAATCATATCAAAGTTCAAAGCTCGTTTTGTGTCTTGCTTTTACTTATATTTTGTTTTTATTTTAGTTTTTGCTGTGGTTTTTATTGTGGTGACGTACAATTAAACCAGCTCTGCCAATCAAGCATAAAATACAAAATTAAACAAGTTGCTGGTTGTGTTTAAGTTTAAATATTTCCTCTTTGCAGTGTTCTAATGTCTCTTGTCTCTCCTTATTTTGGCGCTTTGTTGAAATCTGCTGCTCTTTTGCTACCCGCAGCTTTATTTCGAGTCTTTATTTGTTACGATTTAAATTTGCTTTTTTATTGTCTTATGCGTCTTTATTTACTCAAGAAAACATACCGACATACATATTGCGCATATGTTAAAACAAGTGTATTTCTTTTTTTTTTTTTAACTCACTCCGTTGCAATTTTTAATTATTTCTTTATATTTATTCTTCCTGTCAAGCAGCTGTAGCGGCGGCACATAAACTGAAAGTTTTAAATATTCATTTAAATGTAATTAACACGCACATACATACACATACACATACAGTGAGCCAAGCTAACCAACACATACCACATATTCATTTGCCGCACACATACAGCACACACACTTAGACAACCAAGGCAGACAAACGTTAGTATTTCCTGCAGCAAACTTTCATCTTCTTAAGCTTTTGCACAAAGACAGAGCAGATTGCTTTGCTTAGCTTGGCTTGGCTTGTCGGGTGGGGCCGGCATGTCTCCGGTACCGTTCGAGTGCTTTGGCTGCCTCACAAATACAAAAACTCACACACACACTGCCGGTGAATGCCTGCTGTTGAGATTTCCACTTGTGGATAACGGTATTATCGCAAATGGATTACTCCATTTTCATTCAAGACAAACACTTCACCAGTACACCTACACACAAACACACACACACACACACACACACACAAACACACAATCCCGACACACTTTATGGCGGCATGTCGTACACTTGCAGCATATTTGAAATTGTTTAAAGCAACTTCCGGTTGCAATCTAGGCACAGCTGCTGCTGTTGCTGCTAACTACGACTTCATTGCACTGCACTACTATTACGCTTTAAATACATCTGCTATTACCTAACCATATTCTTTACACCACATGCCACCCAATCTGCTGCTGCCACGCCTCGCTTTTCATTTGCTACGCTTTGTGCAGTAATTAAAAATTAAATTAAATTCGGAGTACGTGGTAGAGAGAGCAAGATAGCGCATATAATATGACTGAGCACGAGATAAACAGCGCTGTAATAAATGCTATACACACACACACTCACACCCACATGCAAACACACACGCGAGCGCACAAAAAGGATTTCTGCTATTGAATAATTGTGATTAAGATTGTGTGCGTTTAATGCTAAATGAGCAGGAAAATAAGAAACCATTGAGTAGATCAGGGGTGTCGTGGCGGTGAGCCTGAGATAAAAAAAAAAAATAAAAAAAATCGATGTTGTCGAAAAAAAACCCTAAACTACAACTTGCTTCAAGTACAAAAACACCAACAAAAAACATACGAGAAAATAACAACAAAATACACACAGCAGCAAGCAAACAATAACAACGCATGCACATTTTTTTCTTGCTGTCACGCCAACGAAGTCAATTCTTTGAATTACAACACACACGGAAATATTGAAGTTGTTGTAAGTGAGCTAAAAGAGCTAATTGAGCTGTGGGATTTACAACTCTGGAGTAGATAATGAAAAGATCAGCATAAAAAAAAATATTAATAGGTGTGTGAGTGTGTGCAAAATAAGTCGGAGGCTACAGATACATAGGAAGTGGGCGCAGTTTATATAAAATTAAAACAATTGTAATATAGTTAAAAATACTTAAAACACAAATTTATAAACTGAGCACAGATGACGATAATAATGATGCACCACACACAGATACTTGTTATGACTAAAAAAATTATGTAAATATTAGCTTAGTTTAAATAAGTAAAACAAAATTGAATTGAAGGCATTATTTAGATTTTAAGTAAGAAATTTAACATAAAAAATTAGCTACTTAACTAAAAATAATAATATTTAATGTAATTTTTAAGGACAACAACAAAAACTTCCACTTGAAATAACAAATACAACTTATTAAAAAAAAAACAATATTAAAAACATTACTTAACAAATGCAAGATGATGTTGTAATTATTTTAAAACAAAATCTTATGTAAGAAGATAGATAAAAATGAAACACTTTATAATTAAAATTATTGAAAAATTCAAAAACAAACTTAAAACAATTTAATAAACAAAAACACAAAATAAATATGTGTATGACTATAAAAAAATTAATTAACGAAATAAAAAAAAAATCGAAAATAAATAGAAAATATAAATAATATAATTTAACAATACTTTAAGATGATTTTTTTTTTTCTGTGCAGCACTTAAAGAAATTTTTTAAAATTTTATTTTTCACAAGCAATTGACAACTAAATAGGTATAATTAAGAGTATCTCAGCTATTTTTTTTTCAGAGCCTCCCTTTCTACAAGCCGAGCAATCCGAGTTGAAAAATACATATTATTTAATCGGTTCCAAGAATTTGTCAGCTTCCCAAATAGATATGAAAAATAAATTTATAGGCTTTGAAAGTTTGACATATAAATTTTAAAATAAACCACTGTTAGCCTGGCAGACATTTATTAAAAATATTAATTTATAATATTTCATAATTTTCTTCATTTTTTTTTTTTATTTTTTTGTGAGCTTTTTTAAAACAAGGTATTAATAATAAGAGTTTTTTTAAGGCGCTCTAAAAAATCAATTTCTGATTTTTATGGCCAAAAAAAAAACTTTATTTTATTAAAACCATTGTATGCAACAGATTGCACAAAGATTCAGTCCTATTGAATTTAAAGTTATTTTTTTATTTAATTATTTAAGAAACAATCATATGTACATTAAGAATTAAATCTTTTATAGCACAACATAAAATTAAACAATTAATTGACAAACGAAAATAATAACAACTCAAAATAGGTTTTCTTCCTTTATATATATAAATTTTTTTTTTTCAACATAGCTTGTGAGGGAAAAAAGGCTTAAAAAAAATAACTCTGAAATAATTTTTAAATTTTGTCTTTTAACGTACAACAATATTTTCTATTATAATAAATAGTTTGCCCAAAACAACGTCTTTAAAAAATACCATGCTGCATGTGAGAGAACCCTTAATGAACACAAAAAAATTATGAGACTTATACACTGAGGGAAATATGTGTTAAAATTAAATGAAATTGTGTTAAAATTAAATGAAATTGTGTTCATATCAAACGAAAATGCTTTTGTAAAACAGCTTGAAACACTTTCAGTTAACTTAAAGACAAATGTTTGTAAAGTAAAATTTAAAACAAAAGTTCTTTTTTCAAAACAATGTTTGAAATGTAAAATTTTAGTTTTAAGTAAAGAAATAATGAAATATGTAATGAGTTTATTGTTGAAAATTAAACACACTTGTTTTTAATTTTGTTTTGTAGAAACGCAAAAAACGCGTTAAATTTACATTTTATAATTTTTTGTTTAATTTTAAAGTATGTTTTTTTCTCCGTTTATTTAATTATAAAAGTTTAACTAACTTTATACAAAAAAAAAAAATATATATATAAAAAAATAATATCCATAATTTTAAAAAATAAAAATTTCAAACACAAATTTTTCCGTAAAACTTAACAGATATTAATTAAAAACTTAAGGTTCAGGTGACATTTTTTTTCTGAACTATACCGAGAAAAAGTCTTATGTTAAATTGAAAAAAAAACCTAGTATAATGTATAAGATGGCTTTGTTAGTTTTCAGCCTCCCAAGTACTTTAGCAAAACGCCTAAGTTTTACATGATAACTTGCCAATTTTTATTTTAGTGATAATTTAACCAAGTAGTTGGTAATTTTTTATACACTACTTAAAAAAAAAAATTGAAGTTCAAAAATATAACTTTTTTCGGGTTTTGGTTTTTTTTATTTAAAATTTTTATAACAACGCAAGCTGTTTTATTTTATTTTTATCACACAAATTTTTCTTTTATCAACAGCACCGTTTTATTCTTATAAATTAATGACGTCTCGACTTTTCTTGCTGCTTGGCGTCTATTATAACAAGAACATTAAATTAAATTAAATTAAAATATCAAATACAAAAATTTTACCTACGCCTGCCGTTGAGATTCGAACCCACAACAAACCGATACCACTGTGTATGAAGTCACTACACTACGCATTGAGCCAAACTCCTTCGTTACGCCGAGTGATTTATTCAATACTAATTACAACTGAAGCTATGCTGCAGCATAACACAATAATCTGTTAAAAGATTTTTGCTGTATGGATATCAAAGAACTGCAAAACTCACATAAAAATATTTATACGTAATCAACACTGTAAACATCATGCCCCTGCGTTCAATCGATCAGACATGCTCGAATGCACAGGCTCGATGTTGGGTTAAATTCAATCAAACCATGTGCTTCGTGTTGGCTCTGAGATTTTAATCAACGGTCGTCTTTGGATACATATTTCATGCTTGTCCGTTGGCCTCAACAACGATTATTTTCACCAAGAATGAAATGCAATAAGAAAAAATCCACACGTATGAGTTTTTCATGTGTAGACAGAGAGAGATAGAGAGAAAGAGAGAACCACAAGAAGAAGAAGAGTGAAGTTTTTATTACGGTTGACTGCAAACAACTAAATTTAACTATTTCTTTGATTTTGCATTTACGAAACACATATCCGTATACACTTCAACGCCAATACTCAAACATGTGAATCAGCTCACACCAACGACGTCTTCAGCAGCATCATTTTATTTTATTCAACGTCGACACTCGTTCACAAGTGAGTTCGAACATGTGAGTTCGATCAGACGAACTCAAACTCAAACTAACACATTTGTCACAAATTCACAAAGACGCGTTCGTCAGTATTGTGCTGATTTTATTTAACGCTGAACTTTGTTGAATGAGTTGAGTTGAATAAGAATTCCAGCGAATAATTTAATCAAGCAAAAAGTGAGTCTTGCAGTTCTCTGATGGCTATCAACAGAATACTGCATCTGTTAATACAGCGTCTGTTAACATATCTGCAGTTATATCAGCAAATAGTTGCAAGGCTGCGTGGATCAGTGGGTAGAGCGATGGACTGGCACCAAAAGATCCAGGTTCGATTCCGCACGGCGGGCAAAGACAATTTTTTTTTCTTTTTTTCTTTTCTTTTTGTTGATGAAATGTAATAAAATTTACTTGTGTGAATATTAACGTGTTATTTTTGAATTTAAAATTGGTTTTATTACAAAAAAAAAAAGAGAATAAATTATCAAATCTATACTTCTTTCGTGTGTCTAATGACGCAGCTGTGTTTTTTTTTTTTTGCAGAAAAAATCTCAAAACTTTGCTCAAGCCATCCATGCTAGTTGTTTTTTAAATTTGTATTTTTGAATTTTTGGGCTTAGGTGAATCATGTGAGATAGCCGATGAATATTATTCCTTTCGCATCCCAAAATACAGACGCCATCACCTTGCAAGCCGACTGTTGGGTCTTTGCTTGCTTTGGATTCGGTTCGTCGACTGTTGTCCACTCAGCTGACTGTCTTTTGGATTCTGGTGTGTAATAGTGAAGCCATGTTTCATCCATTGTTACATATCCACGATAGAATTGATTTTATTGCGGTTTAACAGCTCCAAACACTCCTCTCCATTCGTTGTTGTTTTTGGTAGACTGTGAGCTCACACGGCATCCACTTTACAGAGCTTTCGCATAACCAAATGTTCGTGTAAAATGGTAAAAACACTATCATCTGATATATTTACAAAGTCAGCTAGCTCGTGCACCTTCAATTTGCAATCGTTCAAAACCAATTTGTGGATTTTTTTGATGTTTTGTGAAATAACAGTCTGATTTGGGCGTCCACTGCTCTCTGCAGCATTTGTGCTGGTACGACCACGTTTAAATTCAGCAATCCACTTTTCTACCATTCTACCATTTGTCTCGATGGAGCAAAGTCCGGATAATGTTTATAAAGCCATTGTTTGGTTTCCACTGTATTTTTTTTCATCAAAAAGCAATGCTATATCAAAACTCGACACTCACTTTTTCCATTTTTTTTTTTTTTTTCAATAACAATAGTTTGTTATTTGTCAGATTGTTGTCAAATTTTTATACGTATCGTTTGAAGGTTCGAGCTAAATAAAAATCACGTGAGGAAAAAATCTAGTAACGCCATCTATGTGTCATCCTACGGACTTTTTGAACGTACTGTTAGTATACCATTTTTATAAATACTCTGACTTTTGTTTAGGTCTCTTTTATTGTAAAAATCATATCGTCACTTTCATGCCAAAAACACCAATGTGCACTTTTATGTTTTTTGGAAAATTAAGTTTAAAGATTCGAATGGCTGAGAAAAATCTACCTTTTCCAAAATTTATTTTCGAAAATGGGTGATGCATGCCTTTGTAATACACAGTTTAAATTTGGTTCCCGTTTCTTCACAACAACATTAAAAAAATGACTTTTTGTGCAACTAACTATATTACGATTTATTTATTTTCGCATTGGGGCGAAAAAATTGGGGCTTCAGACTGTAGAACAAAACACATTCATCAAAAAACAAATGAATATCTATTCCCAGCCAGCATTTTGTATCGCGGAAGAGCAGAAAGCGAATCTTCATCAAGAACAATTTTTCGCCATAGAGCTTGATATCTTATCGTTTTCTGCTCTCTCGTGGGAGAAAAAAGTCCATCTTGGCGAAATCTTCTAGAAGAGCAGAAAATGATTCTTACTGAGGAGCAGAAAACGAGTCTTCCTAATGAGCAGAAATATTTGAAAATGCCTCAATGATATCGCTTTTTCTTCGCCTAGACTAGGGACGGGCAGCAGCGGTGCACTTTCGCAGCTGCACGTGCAAAGCTGTTTTAGGTGCCCCTTGCCAACAAACTAAGAGGAAAGGACGGCTGACTTTGCGTTAAGTAATTGTTAAGCCCTTAACATGCAAAACATTTAATCAATTACTGGAATATTTTGAAGCCTATAAAAGAGCAATCATATTTATATTACTATAAATACTGGTGTCACGTGTGCAGTACATAGCATATTATGCATGTAATAAAAACATTTTTACAATTATGCATCATTTAATTTTATGCTATTGAAACTATTTCGCCCTGAGCTTACTTTTAATTTTATTAGAAGCATAGGGTTAATTATCACTCTCCGGTATTCAAGCTGGAGGAACAAGCTGGTATGCTCAATAGCCCAGTAGAAAAAAGTATTTACATTATAGCGACATTGAATGCTAGTTAAGTGCTGTAAGTCAATATAAAAAAAAAAAAACCTTTTTTTCATAAAGTTTTTAAAACAAGTTTTTATAAAAAGACCATTTTTTTGTAAGAATAAATTTCTGAAACACTGCAAAATCCCGTGAACCTTTGTAGTAGAGAATAAAGAAATTGTATTGCTTTATTATTCTTATTTAATTATTTATTCTATTGGAGCGATTAATTGAGTAACTCATTTTTTGATAAATTCGATTCCTAATTAACTGATTAATCGTTTAACCAGTTTTTCTGATTAATCAAATCATTGATTAGTCGTTTAATACTAATTATGATTAATTATGTGAGTGATTATTCGATTTATCAGGAATATGATTAATCAAACATGTTAAGTGTAAAACAATTTATTATTGTTCTTGAAATTTGCTTTTTACTTATTTTAAAAGCATAAAATCTGAAATCTTATTAATCAAAAAATTAACTTCTCGATTATTCGCACGGTCTTCAGGGCATGTGAGAGAGTTGCTTCTGCGTTCAATTTTTCTCTCTTTAAATCGGGCTATAGCAAGGCCCGTGCTATAGCAAACTCTAGCCTAGATGCAAAAGGAGCGAAACTGTGGTGTTTTGATTTTGAAAAAAAAAAAAAATGTATCACCCAGAAGTAACGATAGCGAATCGCTTTCTTTTCGCACTAAAGGAATCTCGCCTAAATATCTTCCAAATTTATCGCTTTCGTAAAAAAATTATAAACAAAAATTTTTACTTTTCTATGTATATCTTGGAATCAGGCATTTCCCTTACGTAAACAGAGTTCAAATTGTACGAACAGCTTTGTTACTTGTATGATACAACACTTGGCGCATCTTCTTGACAAGGTTCGCTCCGGCTGATGACTACTACTTTCTACATCCAAAAAAATTCATGCGTAAAATGCACGAATGTATATATAACGTAATGTTTCGTGTTTTTAGTCTACGAAAGGCTTTCGTAAATAAAACTTAAAAATTTCTTACATATTACGAAATTTTTGTTAAAATTTACGAATTTTTTCATGAAATGTTACGAAAAATTTGTAAATTTTTGTTAAAATTCATTAAATATACAAAAGTTTCGTTCCAAAAAAACTTTAGTTCAAAATATAATAACGAAAGTTTCGTAATTTAAATGAAAGTTTTTTTTTATATTACGAAATTATATTTTACGAAATTTTTTTCGTAAAATTCATAATTGCCTTCGAGAGCTGGGCCTGGAACTCAAGTTTGGGCATAGATAATATTCGCTGGAGGCCAAGTCTGCAAAATACGATGAGTGAGCCTTAGCATTTATGTTTTCAGTGTATGATACTGAGCCTCTGTTGGTGAAGTGTTGAAATAAAATGAAAAGAAAACTAATTTTTTAACTCTAAACGCAAGTTTGCTATTTGCAAAAAATATTTTTTTCATAAACTTTTTACGTCGTTCTCAAAAAATTGTATAAAAAATGTGATTTTCGCTGTAGTTAAGAAAAGAAATGTACCCTAAAAATAAGATATTAAAAAACAAAAATTGTATAAAATGTTTTATATAAAAATAAAAAAGTTATAAATATATAAAAAGAATTTCAACTTCAATAGATAGATTCAATTGAAATGTTTGAATTAATCAAAAAAAAAAAAAAAACTTCAACTAAACAATGCCAAAATTAAGCACAAAGCAAAATGTACTTAAAATCTCTGAAAATAAAAAAAAAATTAAATATAAAAAACATGGTAGCAATTAAAAAATAACACACAATATAAACTTCAACCATGCAGCCAGAAAAAAAAATCAAAAAAGATCTGCTGAAACATGAGCAGGGCAAGGAAAATGTTTTTTGTAGAAAATATTTTTCATATATTTTTTGATTTGCAAAACTAACAAAATCGAATTTAATTGGCAATTTTAAAAGTTTTTAGTTACTCTGTTATTATAAAAAAAAAAAAAAAACAAAAAACACAAAAAATTGTTAAGCTTAAACAAGAACGAAAAATATACAAACTGAGCTCTAGCTGTGAGCCCAAACTCTTCAACTCTGACTGTCAGCTAATTCTGTTTGTTTGTCTGTCCCTCATTCTACATGTCTAAGTCGAAATATTTTGTACATTTGCAATACATGCATCTAGGTACTAACATATATTTAAGCAAGCATGACTGTAAATGTGTCTGTGTATTTTAAGCTTCTTCTGCATATTAAGCGTACAATACCTAAAAATCTACAAATATCTACAAAAATTACAATAATTCTTAAAACTACGAACACATATGTTGCTTTTCTCTATTCAGTTGCAGCTTTAAGTTAAGGCAAATTTTCATAAAACTTTTGTATAGCATTATTTTAACTTTAATACTCACTGCTTTAGTTTACATTAAAGAGCTGCAACAGATATAAGTATATTGAAATAAAATTCCAGCTAATGTCTTCCCCTTTATTAAGTCATACTCACTCATAGTCTTAAATTGAATTTATTCAACTGCTGCACTTTATTTTATAATTATATTTAATATATGCTAATATTAAGTTAAGTTTATTTTGTAATATTTTATTAATACTCGTTATTATAGCTACTTAATTAGTTACCATTAATTTGCCAAAGAGATTATAAATGTTAAACTTATTCTTATATTACTAAATACTATCGCACATATGTGCTTCTTCATATTATGTGAACACATACATACATAAATATGTGAAAAAAAGTATTTCAAATGCCTTAATTTGTAGCCTTTTTTATATATATATATACATTAATTCCTGATTATTTTTTTTTTTTTTAATTTGAACTTGAGCAGCTCTCAATCTAAACTTGGGCAGCTTTAAAGCTTGTTTATGAAAAACATGGCTTAATGGCTTCATTTTGTATTCCTATCCGATCAATCGTTTCGTTCAAAACAGTGTTCGTTCGTGTTTTTGAAATTTGTAATTCGAACAGAATCAAACAACGATAACAGCTGATCAGCCAACGAACGATGCCGTAGTACAGTTACATATTTGCAATATGTATTTCTAACGAGCACTGAACCCACGAATCCAAATGTCAAAATCAAACGAACACTTTTATAGCCTTATTTTGTATTCCTAACGAAGCATTTAACGAACGATGGCTATGCGAACGATGTAGAATTCAAGCGGAAATATGTATTTCGAACGAAGCTTATCGTTGGCTCATTCGTCAAGCTTTTGTTTGATATGTACACTCAAACTGTTATACACAAGCAGTTGTCAAATGTGGCACTGCCATATCAAACACTAGAGAAGTTTTCTGTATTTTGTCAGAGATGTTTTTAATATGTTGCTTCGTTTCTTATATGTTGGCAGTGCTTTTTGGTTTTGTCTGGTTTGTGCATTCAATAAATAAACTTTGAGCAATTAAGTGGTTTGCGGACTTGCTTTTCATTATTTTTGTTTTCAGTGATTGTGTGTTTGCTTTTGACTTAACAATATAAAATGTATGCAGCTATTGCAGTTTTTATTTTTATTTTATGTATTTCAAGTGCTTCACAGCCTTCAAACACTGTATACAGGGTGTCCCAGACTTAGAGTACTATAATGTGGGGGCTGATTCCTCGTGATGAGACGAGCAAAAAATCGTATAGGTGGGGGTGGTCGCAAATACCCCCCTAGGGGTCTAGGAATGAAAAACAAAAAAATAGGTGTCGTAACGTTTTAATCCATAGCTAACATATCTCTGCAACGATTAAAAAAAAACATAATTTTTTGAAAAGAAAATTTAATTTGCTTTAAATTATTTTTGCAAAATTTTTCCATAAAGTCATAAACAAAAAATGTTTAAGCACCTGAAGTCAAAAAATAGGTTTTTTTCTTTAAAAATTCAACTTTCAAGGCAATTTTCTCAGAAAAAAAACAAATGTTTTATTATTTTTTATGACGCAGTTTTTTTCCTTGGTCAATTCTCTAAAAATTTTCTAAAACCGTAACAAAAAATAATGTCTGCGTACTCTGAGTTGGAAAACATTATGGCCCTTAGTAATAGAAACGTAAAAACTCACTTCTAAACTCAAACTTAGTTAGGTGATTCTAAGCTACTTTTAAGATTTCGTAGTAATAAAACAAATCTAACAAAAGTCGACTTCAGTGCTTCTACTGTGAACTGATCTTAAATTTTATGTGTGAACGTACCCTTTGTTCGGTTTGCTTAACAGCTGATTTTATTATTTGCTTATTTTTTAAACACAAAGCAAAATAAATGGAAGCCGCTTTAAAAGTAAGTTTCTTCTTTTGTCTGCTTATGCTATTGTTTGCTTACTTAATTGGTTATTTATTTAATTGCTTATTATATAATATAGTATATCTACCTGTAGTTTTTTTTTAAATTCTACATCATTGTAGAAGAAAGCGTTTAAACGGCTTTTGTAGTTATTCTTTGCACTTGTGCTTCTGGCATCATTTATTATTTCTAGATCCCGAAATATTTCATCGTCCATATTCACTACAATTGTTTTAAATGTCAATTTAAAATTGACTTAGAATCAGGCGAGCCACAACTAGATGTTTTCTAACTTATAAGTGACTTTTTTGTTATTATTACTACCGATTGAAAGCTAAAGTCGAGTTTAAGAAAGATTCGACTTAGAATTTCTTTATTACTAAGGGCCTATAACTCTACGATCGGTGAAAGAATGTGTCGATTCAGGCATGTGATGCACTTAATAATGAGAAATTGCTTTTTTTTCTTAATTCCGTTAAATCTAACTGTTTTACTAGTTATTGTAAGCAACAAAAAAACAAAGTCGCCTTGCTTGCATTAAGTACCCCAGTGGGAGGAAAAAGTGGTAGAATCGGAAAATCGATATTATACGAAAAATATTATCTCTGAGGTATAAACAATGTATGATGGATTTTTAGAGAATTGACCAAGGAAAAAAACTGCATCATAAAAAATAATAAAACATTTGGTTTTTTTCTGAGAAAATCGGCTTGAAAGTTGAATTTTTAAAGAAAAAAACCTATTTTTTGACTTCAGGTGCTTATACATTTTTTGTTTATGATTTATGGAAAAATTTTGCAAAAGTAATTTAAAGCAAATTTAATTTTCTTTTCAAAAAAGTATGGTTTTTTTTAATCGTTGCAGAGATATGATAGCTATGGATTAAAACGTAACGACACCTAATTTTTTGTTTTTCCCTCCTAGCCCCCTAGGGGGGCATTTGCGACCACCCCACCCATACAATTTTTTGCTCGTCTCATCACGAGGAATCAGCCCCCACATTATAGTACTCTAAGTCTGGGACACCCTGTATATTTATATATTTCATAATTTATTTACCTTTAGGTTCAGAATTATTAATTTTTTAACCATTCTTTTAACGTTTGCAACCACAACGATAGCATAAAAGTGTTCGTTTGATTTTGACTTTTGGATTCGTGGTTTCAGTGCTCGTTAGAAATACATATTGCAAATATGTAACTGTACAACGGCATCGTTCGTTGGCTGATCAGCTGTTATCGTTGTTTGATTCTGTTCGAATTACAAATTTCAAAAACACGAACGAACACTGTTTTGAACGAAACGATTGATCGGATAGGAATACAAAATGAAGCCATTTATGTATTTCAAGTGCTTCACAGTCTTTAAACACTGTATATATTTATATATTTCATAATTTATTTACCTTTAGGTTCAGAATTTTTAAATTTTTAACCATTCTTTTAATGTTTGCAACCACAACGGCCTATGGCTATATTGTCTATGTCTAAACTGGTTGACTTCCTAAATTGTTTTCGTTCGACCGTCAAATATCAAAATATCTATTTAATTTCAACTATGACCAACTGCTGTATACCCATGTTGTCCTTCACGAAAAACAATGGAACTCTTAGTCCACTCAAGTACAGGAAAAGTATACGCAAAAAAATATTCGGTCTTATAACCATTTTCAGCAAGCTGACGTTTGCTTATAAGTAAAGAAAACTATCAGTACCACGTTTCGGGCTTTGTAATAGAAGGATAACGGGGCAACTACTGTAAGGCAGTACCAAAGTCGTATTGCATGGCATAAGGATATGCAACATTTGGTCTATCTTTTCTCAACCAAAATACTTAACTCGCCCGTAAGTCAATTGCATTTGTACCCAATCTTGAAAACAGAGTATTCATAAGTGAATCTGAATATAGAATGGAAGAACGTTTCGTTAGGTTTATATTTACACAGAATTTTTTAACGAGCAGACCGAAATTCACCAGAGGCAGAGCAGCCTAGCACATTTGTATCAAGCGTATCCCGTTGAAACGGACTGAAAAGCTGACACTGCTAGTTAAGGTGAATCATATTGCTTAACTGCAACAGCTTTTGTCCTAGCCAACCCTGATTTGGAAGACAGGACAGGGAGAAATTTCCCCGCATCTCGATTTTCCAACTAAATGTTCTTAAATTTTTTTATTTCATTCAAAACAAATTATTTTATTTTTGTGTGCTGTCAAAAATACTTTCTTGTTACTTTTTTCATTCAAGAAAAATATAGAAAATTTTTGTTGACTCATTACTAAGAGCTGAAAGGGGCCTTAAATATATAATTTTTTTAAGTGTCAACTCTATTTAAAAAAAGCAATTTTCCAAACTAGGTCTTACAGAAAATACATAGGACCAAATTTTCACATCAGTTCTTTCATCGTAAAGCGTTTTTTTGTTTTCATAAAATCCATTTAAAAAAAACCACGAGCAAACTTATTATAATACGTATTTTCTGTCCGCTTAAAAATTTATTTTTCAATCTGACAAGAAATTGTGTAATAATGCTTTTTTTTTTTTTTGTGCTAATATTAAAAAAGATCAACTCACTTATATAAAATTTTTTGATTTATCTGTTCAGAGAAAAGTGTTCCAAATTTACTTTTCCCAGGTAACAATTACACCTAAATACACACAGAGAAAAAAAAAACGTGTAAATTATAAAATTTTCGGGTATAATTTTTCTATGACCTTCGGCCAGAATGAGTTATCTAAGTATTTGTATAATACAACAAAGAAAATGTAGGCAACCTTCTCCGAAAATGGTTTGCCGTATATTTTAGGCAATATTAGCTGCATTCCCGTGGCACTGGATCAGATCAAATCTCAGTGGAACAGTTTTAGTTCAACTTTATTACAATTTGGCACCACTAGCGATGAAGTGCCAAAATACGAATGCGAGCAGTGAGACGAATACTCGATTAAGAGTAATTCAGATTTGCCAACTACGTTCGTTTTGAAAAAAGTGCTTTAAACTTGGCAGCATTTGAAGATCAGAAAATAGAGCCAGGAAAAGAGCTGGTTCAAATTTTTGTTTTTCATTGCGAATAAAATAGTGCCACGCTCCAGATCAACGACCACGGGAATGCAGCTATTAAGAAAGAAACTTTGGCATCATAGCCTTAGGTAATTTACACTTATACTAGTGAAGATTTCCTATGGCCTTTACAACAAGCGCTTGCCTTGTTCTCTTATGATTTCTTTGTTTTTTTCATCTTTTGAGTGATGTTTGACACTTTTTTTACTTTTTGTATTTCTATTTTTAATTAACTCAATTTTTATTTAATAATGTCGACTCATCAGTAGTCTTGCGTGATTCTCGCTGTGATCCACTAAGCCGCTTTATGCTCAATTTGTTTCATCAATGCTACGAATAAATTACTTGGAAATATATGCACGTTAGTGCAAGGGATAAGAAAAGGAAAGCAAATAATGACCTCATATGACAGAAACCTAACAATGAGAGAAAAGATTGTAAAAACTCCAATTTGCTCTTGCCCAAGTATCTTTGGCATATAATACAATTTTGGCATACCTAAGTTGACAAAAAACTTATTTAAATTTACACAAATTTCTTAGGCTTCATACAATAAATAGTTACCCAAGTCATTTTATAGCATGTTCACACAGAGAGTTTAGTTTGAGTTTCCAGTACAAAGTTGAGTTTTATCGCTAAACTCAATATAAACTCTAGAGTTGACTGTAGAATTTTGCTGGATTGAACTCAAGTGAACTCAGTTTGCTTTCTGAGCTTATCAAAAGTCAATTTGAGAAATGCCTAAAAGTATGCTCGGTTTCTAAAAAAAGCTACGTTCAGATGCAAATTTTTACACCGTACTGTACATTTAGAGTATTGAACGATTTTTTCTGCGAAATATCAACTCAATTCTGTTGACACATCTCTGTGTGAACAGCTTAAATTGAACTCAAACTAAACTCTCGGTGTGAACATGCTATACGTATAAGCCAATACGCCGCACAGTGTAACGAGTTCTATGGGATGAGGGACAAAAATAGAAGGAACCTGAAATTTAGCATGTGTCATTATTTCATAAATATATAACGCCACACAAATTTTTTATGAAGAACGACCACGCCCTTGACCCACATGCCATACAATATTAAGATTAAAAGAGCAATATCTTCAGTTGTAGAAAGTATAAAAAAGGAAATTAACTTGTTTATTATTGACTTAATTCAATTTAAAATCATATTAATTCATAAAAATTGCATGATGATCTGCTACGCCTTCTCCTATCTCTCATACAATAGTCAATATACAATATTCAATGCAGTTTATTAATTAAAAAATAATTTCTATTTTTAATACATATTCAAATTTTACATAAATCTTAAGAAGCGAAAAAAATTACAAGAAACAAATTATTCGACTACTCGTATCATCAGTGCAATCCGTGGAGTCACTCGACACATAGTCAGGTAAATCGAGATCAGGAAAATAAATTCATCGATTTCTAATGATTAACATCATGCTTTATTATAATTTTCAATATTTTTCTATGAGAAGTTATAGAAGGATCTGACGACAGCAATAACCCAACGAAAATATCTCTATTGGATTGTTCTCTGGAGTTTTTACGAGTATGATTTAACCTCATTTTTCTAAACTCCTTGTGATTAGATTCTAAAGCCTCTTCTGAAAGAATTCCGATAGGTAAATTAAAGTTATCCTTTACTTCAGTTCCGTGAAACAGAATTTTATGTACTTTTGGCAGCATCGTGTAGCAGTCATAATCTTTTAAATATAACACGAAAGTACGATCTAACAAGGCTTTGAAAGTTTCTTTTTTAATCAATTTACCGCGATTTAGACGTCTGTAGGGTACTCTCATATAGAGTAGAGTATAGTAAAAATGTTTGAAATGATCCATTAGTGAACCCTAACGACATTCTTTTACCACCGTTGCACGTAAAGCTCGGCCTGATGAAAAATTTTGTAGAAGCTATGCCTAAAGATGGCAGTGGATTTGTTTATCTGAAAGAGAAATTCCCCAAACTTAGCGAGGCAAAAATTAAAGAAAAAGCTACACAAATACTGCAACTGATAAAGGATAAGAGCTTTGAAGAAAAACTGAATGATCAGGAAAAACTTGCCTGGAAATATTTTGTGAACATTGTCCAAAATTTTGTAGAAAACCATAAATCGGAAAATTACAAAGACTTAATAAATGACCTAATAATGTCAAAAAAATACATATGGTAGACTCTCATCTGGATTTCTTTCCGGCAAATTTGGATGCTGTGAGTGACGAACAAGGCGAGAGGTTCCATTAGGACATTTCCTTAATGTTGAAGCGCTATCAAGGGAAATGGAGTCCAGGAATGCTTGCAGATTATTGTTCGGGACTTAAAAAAGACCTTCCAGAAACCAAATATTCACAAAAATCATAAGTACTTATATTATTACTTTATTCTATATAAAGCAATAATTTCTCTAAATGCAGCTGATGTTTGTACTTTTAACAAAAATATATTTTTTGATGTCACAAGGAAGATGTTTTTTTTTTTCATTCATTTATTATTGTTTGATGGCTCTAGTGCATTCAAAACTTTGTAAAGGTTTTCATGTGACAAAAAAATTGTTAAAATTTTGTTAAACAGTGTTATCAGAGAAGAACCTTCTGGCTGTGCTCTCATCTATCGACAATTTGGCAAATTTTTTCTTTGAATTCTCGTTGAATTCTTTTCTTATTCTCTGCCAATATTTTGAGATGTTCTTCGTTTTCTGGCACATTTTTTGGTTTTCGTACACATTTTAAAGGCATTTTATAACCAATATTTTTTTTTTTATATCTGCAATCTGTTTTTAATAATATACAATAAGCAAATTAGATCATTCTAATAAATTGACATCAAGTCATGCATTACCATTGAAATACATAACAAAGTATTAAAACAATAGAACTATAGAATATTTAGTTTAAAAAATGTAGATCTAAAACATGCTTGCGCTTCAGTCTTCTAGTCTCGTCGATATCATCTAACAAGGATATTGCCAAAACATTTAAATGGTCGCTGAGTCTTTGCAAATATTTTGTGCTGAATCTGCTGATTTCGTGTTTTACAGGTACGACGTTCAGATCAATATTGATAGTTTTGTTGGAGACAAGCCATGCTGCGTTTGATATAAGCCTATTAAGGCTCTAAACTATAAATTTGCATACTTTCTTTTACAAATTTGCAAACATTTTTTCCATACCTAATTTTGTCCCATTCGTTACACTGTGCGTCGTAGGTATTTTTCTGTGTGTAAGCCTTGAGTAAAGCTTTACATAAGGAATTTATGTATGGAAGGGGATTTTATATTTTCTTAATTAATTCTTAAAACAAGTTTTATATTAGATCTATGTAAGGAGAAAAGGTGTATGAAACCTTTATGAAACCTTGTATGAAACCTTGAAAAATTTTGTATCAGCAGCCGTTCACACTATCCACTGGTCTATTTAGGAATTTGCTTGAATAACTGTGAAACTTAAAAACAATTATGGTTGAATTATAAGATTTTTGCAGGGCTGTTTATACTATCTCCTCATTACCCATAGTTGCCAAAATCAATACAAATCACTTTTTTGTTTACATTTTACCCAATTAAAGCTTTCTCATTGCTTTTAGATTTTGTGTGAGCTGTCAATATCGATTTGACAATTATAGGTACTCGCTCTCACCCATTGAAACCCTTATAATTCAACCATGATTACATTGCCTTTGAATTTCCTTGAGTAAAACTTTATAAAAAGCTCAACTGAAATGATTTTTCATACAAGAACTTAATTTGTCGGCCATAAATTGCTTCGCTAGCCTTGAGGTCTAAGCAAACAGATTTTCAGTCAAGATTTTCGTGGTTCAACTCCGGACACAGACAAATTTTTTTTTTATGATGGAGAGTGTGTTTTTGTTTTTATTTAGTTCAGCGGAAAAATCTTCTTGAATACTTCCTAAAAATGTATCTTTGAATAAAGCTTTATATAAGTAATTGTATGTTTGTCCACTAAGTAGTAAAGTTGAACATAAAAAGTATTTTGAGTGATATTTGGCAACATTTTTTTCCTTTACACATAACTTTTATGCTTACTTTACTGCATTTCTCAACATGCTACAAAACCAAGCTTTAAAACTGCTCGCTCACATGCAACATTGCACTATATTTTCTTTTATTCTTATATTTTGTTTTAAAATTTTAGCTATGTATATGTTAACACAAATATTTTTTAGTGATTTCTCTTTTAAACTCATGAATGTACAATAAAAGCAAAAAAAAAATTATAAATTAACAACAAAAATAAACAAAAGTCTGTTAGTTGAACTTCAAATTCAAATTCAACTGAAATGTATATGAAACACAACAAACAAATACAAATGCAAAACAATACAAAGATTTTTAATAAAAAAATGCTGTAATATAGTTTAATAGAAGAAAAAATTTAGTTAACTAAGTTTAGTCTTAGTTTTAATGAAAATGAGAAAATAAATTAATATAAAATCATTTAACGATAAGTAAATAATTTAATTTCAGAGAAATTAAAATTCACATGTAAAGAAATTACAAAAAAAAAAAAAAAAAAAAAAACAAGTCGCTTAACAAAAACTAAATATTTATATAAATAGTTGTTTAAAAGAATTTCAAATTGCATTACAAAAAAAATAAAACAGAAAAACCCAAATCATAATTATTTAACTTAATTTTACATCTCAATAAAAATAAGACTTTAAAAAGAAATGTGAATTTAAGCATTGCAAGCAGTTAGCAGTTAATGTTGCTAAATTAAAAAGATGGCAAAAAAAAATTTAAATTGTTTAAATTGCAGAGATAGTGACTAAAAATTAAAAAAAAAATAAATGCATAAGCATAAAATTATATAAAAAAACTGAAAATTATTAAATAATAAATAATTATAACACAATATTACATTATATAATAATAAATAAATAAATATATATATATAAATATATTGTATGAAAAATTCATCGATTTTTTTTTAAATCAGTTAATAAAAATATTATTAAAAAAATAATGACAAAATTAAATTGTTTTTTTTTTCCTTTTAAAAGCTTGTGTTAAATAAATGCAGCAGCTTTGGTTGACTTTTTTGTTCCTTTCCAACAGCCACCAACTTCAACGCACACCTTTTTTAGATACGATAGCTCTGTAAAATTGCACAATCTGCCGATTTGTCATGCTTACCTGCCCTGCTTTTGACGTAAGTACCTTATTTTTGACAGCCAACAGCTGCGACAGCGTCCGTTGTCATTTGCTTTAATCGTATCGCACTACCGAGTGCTTTTAAACTTGATTTCGTCGATTACATACATTATCATAAAACGAACGAACCTGTGTTTGTAGCTACAACACAACACCCAACACACACACATTCTAGCACGTAGCCACCCTGTAGGAAAATCAACTAATTTAAAAGTAGTTGATAAAGTAGTTTTTTGTCAACCACAACTAGTTGGAATTCTGACTTTTTTCCATAGAACGAACTAACTTATTTTGTATGGTGATGTCCGCTAAATAAGTCAATTGACTGTCGTCTGCATATATTTTCAACTACTTGTTAAATTAGTTACATTTAAATTATTTTTTTAATTGCTTTAAAATAACCAATTGAAAACTATTACTGATGGCCAAAAGTTAATAATATTTGATGAAATAACATGGTTAAATATATATAAGCTTGTAATCTAATAAAAATTTTCAATTAAAACATGCCAACATCAGAGTAGTTGCCGCCTTAATATAATTCAAAGTAGTTTATCAATCACTGGTTTTTAAGTAGTATTTCAATTACTTCATATATTGAAGTGGATGCCGCCTTAATATAATTCAAAGTAGTTCAAATACTGGTTTATTTTAAACTAGTTTTTTAATTAGTTGTTTTTAAAAACAAGTTAGTTTGTTCCTATAGGGCACCTACAAGCCTTGGCATCATAGATGGCAGAAAAAAGTAGCTGCTACAACCCCGCACTTAACCTTGATAACATCGAATTGCATAACTTTGATTTTTCGCAAGGGTAAAACTGGCGCACAACGAACGCATTCTCAACGGTTATCCTCTTTCAGTGCTTTTAAATCTGCTTGAAGTCGCCTGTTTTTAAGTCTTTCTCATCGACTTGCTGAACTTATGACCCGTATTAAAATAATGCGACGCTATCATTTCAGCTCACACGACGCGAATGGCGTCGATTCGCCTTTAAACACCATCAACCTGGGGACAATCAATTTCATATTTTTTGCCACTTTTTTTTCTTTCTTCGTTTCTTTTTACGACAGTGGGCGCCAACGATTGAATTTTATGCCACATAAAAAACAGAAAAAATAAGCAAAAAAAAAATAGTTCTCCATCGTTGTTTTTCGATTTATGGCGTACACTTGAGATTATTTTTAAAAGTTTGAATAAAATATTTCGACGTTTTCAATAAAAAAAACATTGTTCATTGTGAGCGTCTTTTTACTACACCAAATGAGTCAAAAGTAAGTATTTTTTAAGGATTCTTTCAAAAACAACACCCATCCAAGTTCTTAATTATTTTTAAGTATTTCAGTTTTCTTTTAACAAAAATTTTATCTTAGGCACTAAAAAATGTTTAAAATTACTTCATATTTTTTACCGAATTCAACATCACAACACTCACATTTACATTTTAGCTCAAAAGAATTTTTTTTTAATTATTCTTCCCATCCAACCAGGAAGCAACCAGTTGGCAAAACCAGTGAATTACATGAGTAGCAACAGGCGATCAGAAACACCGAGCAAGCTGTTCTAATTGGTTTGTGTCTTTGCTACGCGAATTCTTAGCTCGTCTCCATTCACAATGGTTGTTGCTGCAGTCTATGCTTCCAAGCACAAACGAACAAAAAACAATGCATACCTTTAGGCATACAAATAAGATGCAATCGTTGCACAGCGTCTACTATGGGCCCATTACTTTTGAACGGTTGCACATTTTTTAATCGGGTTTTCTGTATCGTGCAGAGTATTGGTTCAGCTTTATTTTTATGAATTAAAAAATATATAAAAGAACTATTTAACTTAACTGTAAGCCTAAATAATGAGGCACTTTTTTCACTGAATTTATGTACGATTTTATTGCAAAATAAGGTTAGTATTATAATTACAAGCGCACTGGCGATACCCTGTAGTTTTTCTGATGTGCACTTGAGCTCTTGAGTACATTTTTTGAATTTTTGACATCAAATAAAGAGTGTTGTGTATATTGTGTACACTTCTCAGTTCCAACTTTTTTTTAATATATAAAGCAATATATAAAACATATCACGTCACACAGTGAATTTTACTAATTTTATCCATTTTATTGAAACATCAGTTTATAAAAACTGAAATATGACAAACAACTAATAAAATATCAAAAGCCTTCGAGATTTTTAACACAACACAAATATTTGGTACAAGCATGTTGACTTTGAACTCGATTTCACATCACTAATTGTCAAAGCACTTTAATTTTATTACTTCTCCATAAAAGGCGGCTCAAAATATGACCGCGAAAATAAAAATTGAACGAAAATGTGAGAAGTAAATTTTAAATAAATACTAAAATACATATAAGCTGAATAAACAAAACACAGCTGATTCAACTCTACTTCAATTGCTAAGTCTGTGTATAATCGCGCATAATCTCTTAGCCTCCTTTTGACCTCACAAATTACCTTCATGCTTATAGCCTTTTCTCCGCGCTTTGCGAAAATCTATATGAATCTTATCTTGTCCATATTCAAACTCAATTCATTTCTGATCCTAAAAGCTTCTACGAAAACAAAAACGAAATTGCCAGTACAGACCTTGAAAGGACTTTGACCGAGCTTCTTATGATCAATTGTGTTGTGCGTGTTGTGAAATTGTTGAACACAAATGATTGAGAACTGTGCCTACACGCTTTATGCCGACTCCAAACGGCTTATGTTCTCAAGAAGCTTTTAATGGCAGTTTTTACTCTCCGAGGTTTGCCATTGTCTGCAGAGAGAGAATTCAATTGAAAAAACTTTATGTGTCCGGTGGGGAACAGGGGGCGAACCTTCACATGGCAACGTATCTGTCTGCCTCAACCTGGCGAGGCCAGCATTATCCATGTCGAAATCGTCCCAAGTCGACTCAAACCTCCTCGTGGTGATCCCTGGGCAACGGCAAAGTGACATCCGTTAGCTTGCCGGCTAATTTGAGCGGAGTGTCACTCCGTGGACCTTAAACATGGAATGTGCGCAGGGCTTGGGGCCCGTCACATTACTACTGCCCAATGAAAACTAAACCAGCCTCGGATCCACCATAGACCAGATTTGCACGCTACGACAAATCCTGAAAAAAAAACCCACGAAAATCAAATTAACACACATCATCGCTTGGTCGATTACAAAGCTGCGTTCGATAGCCCGAGAAGAGATTGCCTATACGCAACAATGTCTGAGTTCGGTATACCTGCAAAGTTAATTAGACTTTGCAGAATGACGTTGAGTAACACATGCAACTCCGTCAAGGTAGGAAATGACCTCTTTGAAAACTTCAATACCGAAAGAAGTTTCAGACACGGCGATCCACTGTCTTGCGATCTCTTCAACATCCTCATGGAGGGGATCGTACGAAAGGCCGATGTGCATCGTAATGGCACCATTTTCTATAAAGGTGTCCAGCTCCTTGCGTATGCTGATGATATTGATATTGTTGGCAGAACCAAGAGAGATGTTACCGCTGCTTTCGCCACTATCGAAAAGGAATCAGCCAAAGTGGGTTTGACAATAAATGAGGGTACAACAAAATATATGCTGTCTACGAACAAGGGAGCGCGGCGTCTAGACTCTCACGCTTCATCCGGCAGCTATAGTTTTGAAGTAGTTAAGGAGTTTGTATACCTTGGTACCGCCATTAATAACAATAACGAAGTCAGCGTGGAGATAAAGCAAAGAACAATAATTGCTAAAAGGTGCCACTACGGGCTCAGTAAGCAACTAAGTTTACGAGCTCTCTCTCGATCGACAAAACTAACACTCTACAAGACGCTCGTTCTACCTGTGCTGCTTTATGGCGCTGAGGCATGGGTAGTTTCGCAAACTGACGCAGCTGATCTGGGGGTGTTCGAGAGAAAAGTTCTTTGCAAAATCTTTGGTCCTGTTCGAGTCGGCGATGACTATCGCATCCGAATGAACCACGAGCTGTATGAGCTCTACGAAGACATTGACGTAGTTCGGCATGTAACTGTGCAGCGACTACGCTGGCTGGGTCATGTCCATCGTATGGATGACCAAGCTCCAGCGAGAAAGGTGCTCGAGGCGAGGGTCGTTGGTCAACGACGACGAGGGAGACCATGCCTCCGATGGATGGACCAGGCCGAGGATGCCCTAACCCCACTTGGTGTATGATGAGGTCGGCCGAAACCCGAACGCGGGTTGTTATGGCCACCTAAGTAAGTAAGTAAATCAGGTGGAAATTGATCCAGTTTTCTCTGGCGTAGCAGCCATGCACTCTACCCACTGCACCGTGGCCGCCACGACTATGGATGTAATGAACCTATAACTAGGACTCTTCGTCTGACCAATAATTTGGTCAGCGATTTTGATTTTCATCAGAGCAGATCTAGACTCTATAAGACCCTCTAAATTCTGTCACTACCAATTTTCCATCTTTAGTTTCTTCTAACAATTATGTATATGAGGGATTCCACCAAGTATCGGCCAACTGTGAAGGTCAACATCTTCAAACTTTACTAATTTGAAGACAACGGTGAAAAATATGTAAGAAAATACTACTTTTTTTACCGTTATTATTTCAGCTACAACCAGTTATGGTATTTCTCTCATAAAATATTTCAGTCATGTTTTCTTTTATTTTTCATGATATCTTTATATAAGAAAACATGACTTCTTCGAAAAAATAGTGCATTTTTAAACATTTTTGGGGAAGCCTTTTAAAAGCAAGGTTAAAAATTAATATCTAATATATATGCCCTTGCCCTCATTTTAAAATTTTTTTTCATATTTTTATTGAAAAGCGAAGAAAATTTTTCTATAGATTGCGTTTATTTTCAAGATGGCTTCTCTATAAATACAGCCAGCATGGGGGTAACCAGGATTTTGTTCAGAGGAACAAATTATTTTTTCTTGTGACTGATAAATAATTAAAAAATATTTCTGCCGTAAGTTTGTTATAAAAAATAATTTAGCTTTGATAAATATTAATAAATTCTATGCTTCATAAGCATAGCATTATAAGCAAAAATGTTTTGAGTTTCTTAATTCAATACTAAAATTTTTATTTTTTCTAATGTTCAGGGGGCTGGAGAGAACTGTCCTCCCCTTTTCTATCCTCGCTACGCCCATGACAGTGAGCATAAATAAAGGAATAAATAAAGCACGCCAAATATTACGATTTTTCTTGTGGAGAAGTGACAATAAAGCAAGCAATAGCAATGACAACAACCAAAGCGTAGCACAACACAAGAAAAGCACTGCATTTATCGTGTTTTATTTATTGCGACTGTGTTTATAGAGAATCCATCTCAAAAATTAACGCAATCTATATAGAATTTTCTCAGCTTTTCAATAAAAATATGAAAACAAATTTGAAAATGGGGACAAGGGCATTAAAATTAGCTTTAAAAGGGTATTTCTCAAAAATTTTCAATGAGACACTATTTTTTTTCATATAAAAAAACATGACAACTTTGTGAGTAGAAACTTTGGGACGAAATGTTACATAGGGAAATGTGAAAGGGAGGTAGGGGTGATGTTATGAACTGTATAAATTTACTGGATTTATGAGACAAAAGATATTACAAAAAATCTTCAAAATCGTTCTATACTTTAAACTTTCAACTTTTAAATATGAGCTATTTGATTAAAAATTGTTTTGTTTATCTATCAACAGTCTATTAAATACATCTCCATTCCTACACCACTGTGCAATAAAATAACCAATAAAAATCATTTTTTTTTTTTTTGTTTTTCTTCCTCATCACAAATAACGATATAATTTTGCTTGACTTGGTTTTGTTTATGAACTGATTGTGAGATGTGAGTAGAATTTAATACAGTGAATGTCCTTAAGAAAAAAGTATGGTTGCATGTGTATAATAAATAGCTTTTTATTGAATTGTTCTGCTTCAATCACTCATTTTATTTCAGCTCACAACTCACAACCACTCGAAGAAAACTTGCAAATCCAGCCACAAGACATTACATTTTGCCTTGATTTTGCCAATGCTGCCATTATTTTCTCCCCTTTTTTTATTTCTTTTTCATCTTGTGCATCATTGTCACCTAGTGCGTATGTAGTGAGCTTAAATTAGGTTCTTTTTTTTTATGTTATAATAGAATTTATTGGAAACAAATTGCGGAAGTTTCCTAATTTATTGTCAACGTCGATGAACTTAATCGAAAGAAAAAAGCAAAAAAAAAGCCTAACAACGACAGATATAATAACAACAATGAGATATAGATGGCCTATAAGAACTCAAGAGCTGATATTAAATACTAGCTGGGCACATATGCGAAAAGGTAAAACAAGCTAAATCAAGTGCGACTAAGAAGTTGCTACAATATAATAAAATCGAAGGCATGGGTGGGAATTAAGGATAATAACAATAGCGCCAGTGGACGCATTCATCATGAAAGTCAGGACTTATTTCCAACACACACACCCACACACGCACCTACCAAATGTAGCAAAATTGCTTTTATTTTAAACTGTCCCTCGTGATTGAGCGAATGAGTGGAATGAGCGTAAAAAGGACATAAACAGAAAAGAAACAATATCATCACACGCGGACACACACACACACACACACAGAGACACACTAACGTTTGTTTGTGTGCCCCTAAGGACATTGTCCCAAACTAACACACACAAGCAATTTAGTAAAGGAAACTTACTGACGAATCAATTTTTTTTCACCGGAAGTCAAACGGAAACGAAAGAAAAGAACGCATGAAATGCAGCAGCGGCGCTGCTGCTATATAAAAGGAATACTTTAGATTTTTATGGCCTGCAACGGCAAACAAAAAACCAAAATTAAACTAAATAAATAAGACAAAACAAAAAAAAGCAGAACAAAAAACCAACAGGATGTTCAGTTTCTATTGAAAAGCTGAGCACTAAAATTCAAACAATAGAAACAAAAAAAAAACAAACCAGCAAAGGCATTTTTTGCCTAAACTGCGAGGATGACATACCGCACCAACACCAGCGCATTCTCAAAGGAATTATACACGCACACATACTTGGACACTTTTACTTGTTCACCCCCTTCTGCTGCTGCTGCTGCTGCTGCTACTACTATTTGCCGTCTAAGTCCTGGCTTGCACTTCAACGAGTGTGCTTTGGAAAAATTGAATTTCGTGTAAAACTTATGGATGGGTATTAATTTAACAGCTCCGCTGGGCTCACTTAAAGATGCCATCAGCAGGAACACCAATAGCAGCAACAAAGAGAGCGACAGAACCTAAGGACTAAATCAGCGTAGAGCTAGTGTAGCTGAGTGGGTGGTTAAGTGACTGCTTAAACGAGAGCCGGGCAAAATCGAACGTAACTCATTTCGTTCAGCTTCATTGGCAGCAGCGCACATCACATGTAACAGTGTGTCTGTGCCGTTAGTATGTGTGTGTGCCTTTGTTTTTGTATGTATGAGCGCGTTAGTGTGCATCATGACACTGTAGTTGAAAGTAAAAGCTATCATCCGTTGTGCTTATTTATGTCTTGCTACTTCCTTATGGAATTAGCAGCTGCGCAAAGTGTGCACTTCATTGCATAAGTTTTTCCAGCAGTTTTCCCAACTTTTGGCGTCAATGAGTTGCAATTAATTTTCAATTGCCTTCTTTCGAGAGTGCAGCTGATCGTTGTGGTAGCAGCAATTCAATAGTACTGAGCTGCAAGGACATGATTTCAAATAAAAACTAATGTTCTTTATATATTAAATAAAAAGTGAAAATTATTTGGCACACATTCAAAATTTTCACCGAATGAATTTTAGTTGAGCTAAGGAGTAAGATAAATTTTCGCATGATCTTTATTCATAACTTGACCTGGAAAGTTGGCATGACAAGTATTTTATTGCATTTAAGATATTTTGCATTGTCTTATTTCTAATTTTGTTTTTTGTCTAATTTTGTTTTAGGCCTAAGAAAAAAACTAAAATTTTACATTAATTAAAATTTTTTCAAGGATTTTTTTAAATTTTTTCAACATAAAAATTAGCATTTAGCATCTTAGGGAATTTTTTTTTTTTTTTTTTAAGTTAAAATTTTCTGGCTCCTGTTGAAAAGTTATTTCTTGTTGTAACGAACCGCCCTCTTGGCTGGGGTATTTCCCGCCGGCTGCAAGGTTCGTTGCAAACATTTATTTGGTTTGCAGACCGCACGAATAATTCCGGGGAAATAACGACGCAAAGGGGTTTATTTTGTTCGATACGTTTATTTCCTCTCTTATTTTTACCTTATGCCTACTTCCTTGTGACTACCTTATTACTACGTTTCTTACGTCTATTCTCCCCTCAAGCGCCCCGTCACTCGGCTTTCTGTCCCTTCTAATCGTAAGAGAAGATCTCCCCTCTCGCTCTAAAAATAATATTTAATCTCGTCTAAATTACCAACTCTGACCAGTGGAAAGAATATTTCCCTAGGTATTCCCCCTCTCTCATTCTATGAAATAATATGACTAACTATAACCAGTGGAAAGAATGTTTCTTTAGGTTTTCCCCCTCTCTCTTTCTACGCAAAAAAATATTGAATCTCTTATCTAAAACTATTCCCTATGACCAATGGAAAGAAAGTTTCCTTAGGTCTTCCCCCTCTTTCATTCTACGCAATAATATTTAATCTTTTCTAAACTACCAAATCTGACCAGTGGAAAGAATATTTCCATAGGTCTTCCCGCCTGTCTCAATCTAAGAAATAATATGACTAACTATGACCAGTGGAGAGAATATTTCCTTAGGTCTTCTCCTCTCTCATTCTATGAAATATTTAATCTTTTCTCTAAAACCATTACCTATGACCAGTCCAAAGAATGTTTCCTTAGGTTTTCCCCCTCTCCCATTGTACGCAAAAAAAATATTTAATCTCTTATCTAAAACTATTACCTATGACCAGTGGAAAGAAAGTTTCCTTAGATCTTCCTCCTCTCTGATTCTACGCAATAATATTTAATCTCTTCTAAACTACCGACTCTGAGTAGTTAAAAGAATATTTCCTTATATCTTCCTCCTCTCTCATTCTACGCAATAATACTCACAATAAACTCTGACCAGTGGAAAGAATATTTCCTTAGATCTTCCCCCTCTCCCATTCTAAGAAATAATATGACTAACTATGACCAGTGGAAAGAATGTTTCTTTAGGTCTTTCCCCTCTCTCATTCTACGAAATACAATGAAATGTCAACTAATTTAACTACGGCCACTGGAAACAATATTTCCATAGGCTTTCTAGATACTTTCTAATCTACTTAGTCTGACTTACACTAGCCGCTGCTCCAACAGAACTGCCTGAAATCTAATTATTGTGCCGCTATTTATATGCTACCGGCAGAGCTTTCTCTGTCAGCTCTTTTTTATACTCTGACTTCCTATTGGTTGATGCCAACAGCTTTTGTAGACTTATTCAGCTGCATGTCAGCACCAACTGATCGTATGCTTTGTATATCTAGCACAGGGTGCGCATGAGGTACAATTTATACTATTCTTAGTCTATACCAGAACCTAGTGAAGCATGTACTAATGATAATAACAATATAATAACTAACGCAGTTCATTTAATAACTATAATAGCAATAGCGATAATAATAAAAATATAACAATTCAATCATATATTCAATTATATCAATTCCATATCAATAGCAATTGCAAAAGTGATAATGATAATAAAACAAAACTTTTTCATTCAAATATTTAGTTCATGTGTGGGCAAAATCCCTAGAATTTGTTTTTCACATTGTTTGCACCGTAAACAAACAATAAAAATAACTGTTTTTCGTTACTGATTTACGCCGGGTATGCTCAGCGACTCAGCGAGGTCGAGTTGTAGATAATTCTTTTATTTTCAATTACGTTGACTTAATTCTAATTATATCTGGATCTTATAACTATAAGTCTTAAGTGTCCTGTCTCGTTTTAAACAAAACAAATTTCGTGAAATTTATTTCTTTTATATTCTGCAAATATTTGAGTTACAGAACAACTGCTTGCAGTGGGCCTCACAGTGACGATAGGATGGAGCAAACCCTGCCAACACGTGAGCCAAAATCTAGCAATAAAGGAAAGAAACTTCGAGAGAGGCGTGGAGATTACGGGAGGATGGAGCAAAACCCAACATGCTAACACGTGAGCAAGAAGCAAGCGTTAATAGAAAGAAACTTTTAGAGCGGCGTAGCAATCACGGGAGGATGAGCAAGACCCAACCTGCCAACACGTGAGCTGAGGGCAAGCGGTAAAAGAAAGAAGCCTTTAAATGGGCGGGGCAGTCACGAGAGGATGGAGCAAGACCCAACCTGCCAATACGTGAACCGAAACCTACCTGCGTAGTTGAAGAAGATACAGTTCAGAAGAAGGCGTGGCAGTCACGGCAGGGTGAAGCAAGACCCAACCTACCAACACATGATCCGGAAGCAAACGGTAAAAGAAAGAAACTTTGAGAAGGGCGAGCCAATCACAGAAAGATAGAGCAAGTCCCAACTCTTCAACACGTGAGCCGAAGCCTTATAATGTACGAAGTCCGAACTATAAAATCCGTAGAAAGTGAAACATATCTACAGTAGAGAATAGAAATAAACTAGAAGGAAAAATAAAGTAAAAAAAATTCCATATCGATGCTTTAATATAGAAAGGCCCTATCTCAATGGGAGAAGGGAAAAAAAACAGGGACTGAAAATAACTGTTATTTTACAATATTCAAATGAAAAAGGTACAACGAAAAAGTTGCCGATGGCCTATTTCAAATATACTATTATGATCCTAAAGGCCGTAGCTTCACGAATATTAAACGCCTTTTGAATTTTCGACTTTTACCATAAAAGGTAAAATTAACTGTTATCTCATTCCTTTTATTATACCTAAAAATAGCGGTTACTTTTGACTATTATTTTATAAGTTAAAAATAACAGTTATTTTGAGAATTTTGTTTGTACGATCAAAAATATCAGGGTTTTTGGGAATTTTTTTCGTAAAAAAATTCAAACTCGGAATTAACAAAAAGGCATAGGTTAGGTTAAGCAGAGGCAGCAGCTGGTGTATATACATACACACAGGCCTTCATTCAAAATGGAACCACCTTGAGCTCTTGAGGAATCCTATTAGACGTCTGACATTAGTCGTTGACAGGTCGTCAAGCTCATGAAACAAGAAAGAGCCTAAATAGTAGTAGTAAATACCTTGAGCTCTTGAGGAACCCTATTAGACGTCTGATATTAGTCGTTGACAGGTCGTCAAGCTCATGAAACAAGAAAGAGCCTAAATAGTTGTGCCTTCTTCTGGCTAGCGCAGGACAGGAACCCAGAAGATGGGAGATGGTTTCTACCTCTTCCACGTCCCTGCAGCTTCTACTGAAGTCATTTGAGATCACTCCTTACCTGTCGGCATGTCTGCTTATCAAGCCGTGCCTTGTGGTGACAGCCACTATGGAGGCTAATTCGGGTCTTACCAGTGAGAGGAGAGCTCTCGATCACCCCGAATCTAGAGGTTGCCATATAAGCCTTGATGCTCTGCATGTTGAGAGTCCAGCCCAGCGAGTGTTGACTTTCGAAATAATATTGTTACTGATTAGCAGCTTAAGAGTCGCTAACAGGATAATCGGTGGGTTTAGCACCTGATGCCGCTTGTCTCTCATTTCTTGCATGCTTGTCTGCCTTTTCATTACCTTTTATGTCTTTATGCCCAGGTACCCATATTAGGTTAATGCTGTTATAATTCGTCTTATCACCTTATGAAGCACGACATTCTTTGGCTACTTTAGAGTTTTTGACTAATTTTTCCATCAATTTGATCGCAGCCTGGCTATCCGAAAAGATATGAATTTCCCATTTCGTGACAACGTTGTTTGAAGGCCATGATGCAACTTCCCTTATTGCCATCATTTCAGCCTGAAACACACTACAGTGGTCAGGAAGCTTACGAGCCAGAGATACCTCAAGATCTATTGAGTAGACCCCGTACCTGACCTTGTCGTTTAATTTTGATTCAACTGTATAGAAATATAGACATCCTCGTTTCCATGGCGCACCATTGACCCAGTATGTCCGTAGTGGAATTAACGTACCATAAGTTCCTTCGAAGGAAAGCGAGGGCTTGAAGTAATCAGTCCTTGATGGAATGAAGTTGAAGTTGTTAAGTATGGATGAGTTCCCTGTTGTCAGACTTTTCCATACACCCAGTCCTCTTCGTCTTATCGTCGGACAGACTACTGTCTGTTTGGCAACCAAGTCCAGTGATAGATGATGAAGTATGGCCTCTAAGGTGGCAGTCGGTGTTGTTCTCAGAGCACCGCTGATGCATAAAGATGCCATTCTGAGCACTTTTTGGAGCTGTACCAAATTACGACTCCATATAGAAGAATAGTTCTAGTGACCGCAGTATACAGGCAGTGAACAATACGGGGCGAGAACCCCTATCTTGTCCTGGGCCCAGTCTTGTACTGGGGCTTTTTTAGTGCGCTCTGCTGTGTTTAATTTCCAGCTTAGCTTTCTATCGAGTCTGAGTTCCAGGTCTCAGACCTGGTCTATCCACAAGGGACAGAACAGACCCACTTAGTGTGATTGGTGTTAAAGATGGAATTTTGTATTTCCTGGTGAATAGGACTAGCTATGTTTTAGTCGGATTTACTTCAAGACCAAAGGTCTTAGCTTATTGTTCAAGTCTTCAAAAAGCTTTTTGCATAATGTCGCATATAGTAGTAGAAAGCTTGCCTCTGATTGGGATTGCTAAGACATCGACGTAGGCTGCCACTACACATCCATCTCACTCAAGATATAGCAGTATGTTGTTAGCTACCAAATTCCAGACGAGTGTTTAGAGAACACCATCTTGAGGAAACTCCGCCAGGGGACATGTCTTCGGATGCAAACCTGCCTGTCCAAAGCTAGGATAAAGGAGGATAGTTGTGTGTAGGATACGTCCTATCACGTAAAACTGACAGGGCACACCAAAAGCTCGGGGTGGCGCCCATCTTAGTAGCAGGTCATAATCGGTATATCGATATGGAAAAAGCCTGCGAAGGTATAGCAATGAACCTAAAACTTGTTAGAATGACTTGATAGGATGACCCTCTCTATTCACGGCAAGAACACAACTGAGGATGTAAAAATATGTTGAAAATGGTGTCATTGACACGGATAATTCGGGTGTATTGTAATGTTGTATTAATATATATATATATATTAATAAATAGGCACTTCTTTCACGGCAAGTGGATTTAAGATTCATGCCTGGATTGAAGTTGCCGGGCAAGCACAATTAAGTGCTCTAACTGGTCGCGGCCAGATGCAGAAACTCTTGCATGCATGCATATTTTGTTCTCACTTGCTGGGGTGTTGTGGAGCTTCTTTGGCAGGTCCGAGTTGTCCAGGTGACTATCATGGGCTGGCGCTTCCTGGAGACTCGTGCTGGCTGTGATTGTGTGTATGCTACACAGGTCTATATTGATCGGCGGGGTCACGCAGTGGTACGACCGGTGTGGCATATCTGCCTTAATGAACAAGAGATTGGGTAGATCTCGTCTACACCAGGAAATGACAACGAAGGTACGTCACTACTAGTAGTTAAACTGGTACTGCTACTGGGAACAATGAGGATCCATGGTTATACAAATGTATGACATGTTGGAATCGTAGTGTTTTCACTAGTAGGGCATTGGGTAGAGCTACTGTTTGTGGAACGGCTTCCAGTTCGTATTAGCTCTGCCGGATGACCGTGTGTTCTTACACTGTAAGCCACAAACGGGTCCGTTGATGGAGTGTACACTTAAGTGCTGGTCATCTGTTCCATAACCCTTGGTTCACAGACCAAAGTAATCAGGGCTGCATGGCAAGTGTGCTTGTAAAAAGTAGATTTCAACCATCTTGAGTCGTGCCTCTGTAAAGAGATCTTGTAGCGCTGTATGCGCCCAGGATCGATGGAACTTCTCTACTGTTGAGTAGCTTGTCTATAAGCTCTGTAATGATCTTGTTCACGCCTAGTTCGACTTATGCTCGCCTAATTGATTGTGGCGTTACGTTATTAAAAGCTCTTTCTATTTTTAAGAAGGAAACCAAAGTTAACTCATTAGTTAATAAGGATTTTTCTATCGTCCCGACCAGTGGATGTAGGGCCGTTTCTACGGATCTTCCTTTATTGTAGGCATGCTGTGAAGCCGATAGTCAATGTAACTGCGGAGGTAGAGATCTAAAAGGCCTTCTAACGTCTCTAATAGTAAGGACGTTAGGCTAATGGGCCTGAAATCCTTAGGGGAGTATGTGATATCTTCCCTGTCTTGGGTATAAAGACCACCCTTGCAATATTCCAAGATGGGCGAAAATGTGATAGACTAATACAGCCATTAAAAATTATACGCAGCCAGGGTTTTATTGTATGCATGGCCTCTTGTATTTCTATAGAGTAAACGCCGTTAGGTCCTGGTGAGTTTTAGGGTTTGAAGCTGTGTACTGTCCATTTTAACTTCCTATCGGAGAGGATGTCTTCGACCTCATGCTGGAAACAGCTAAGATAAGGCGGGGGTGCATACACGGACGTGCCGCTAAACATGTCTAAAAGAAGGTCAAGAGACCCCTCGCTAGGCATTGTCCATAAGCCGTCCGACCTTTTGAGGTAACCGGGTGTGCATGATGTAGTAGCAAGAATTTTACGCCATCTGAATTTTTTCTGTTGACATTATTGTAGACAATCCATTTATCATCACCCGTAATCATACGCTAGAAAAATAGGTCACTTTTTTACTTTAAGCCTTAGGAATATAAGTACAAATAAGCAATACAGTCTTTGTGTTGATACGGAACAATAAATGTGTTAATATTTGTGCAAGCAAAACACTGTTTTAATCCGACTAAACCAAGTTTGTATAGAATTTTAGTTATTTTATTTCTTGTCTTTTGAAAACTAGTTTAATATATAAAAAAACATGCCGTTCAAGCCATCTTTAAAATTAGCCAAAATATTGCTCTAAATTTTTTAACTTATATTTTCAATTTTAAGCTGAAAAAATTGTACGTGTAACTGTCATTTTATTATATTTATTCTCTAGAGCAACAGCAGCACCATTAAAGAGATTACTTAGAGCAGCACGGAAGGACTAATTTTCTACTCATTTTGTGCTGTAATGCGTCACAACGGCGACATCAACACCAAAAACTATGCATTCAAGTTCAAATAAAAATAATATGGACGCAAGAGTCCCTGTTGTGGGGCCTGCCAAGCATTACTTTGCACGCAAAGCAGGAGAAAAAACAAAATGGAGAGAACTTATTGACTTGACTTTGGCTTCAAGGTTTTCACAACGACCTAATGAATTTTTTTTTTTCCATCTCGACGTTGGGCGCAATACCAGCTCTATGCTAGCCTGCAACTCAAACTCAACGTTTCAACCTTGTTATTTTGAAGAAACAAAAAAAAACGAAAAATTCGAAAATGAAACGGAAACTGAAAGCATCCCAAACAACAACAACAAATAACAACGAGGATTGATGTTAGGAATTTATATTTCACTGCACTACAGTGCTGTAGTTATTATGGCTAAGGATGTTGTTGTTGTTGTTGTTGTTGTTTTTGTAACTATATTTCAGTTCGGTGCAAATTTATCTTCGTTGGCAGGCAGTGAGTAAGACAGTGAGTTGTTCCAAAACCACCAGGTAGTGCTTAGTAGCTTAACCTATCGCCCGCTTCATCGACAGCAGAGCGTTGGAGCAGATGCAGTGGTTACAGTTACAAAGAAGATGAATAAGGCGAAGAGGCAGGAGTTCAGCAGAAGTGCTGGAGAAATGAAGACGTTATTGTTGCTACCAGCTGCGTGTCAGCTGAATGTGACAACATCGACCATGACTGCGACCAGGTCACACGTCGTCCTTCGACATGTCGTAAATCTGTCGAAATTGTTTTGCATTTGCAATTCTATGCTTAACATCAATTGAGTTGGTCAGCAGCTGTGGCGGAAATGTCAAGAAACTGAGAGTTTGCGAAGTTTAGATAAGTCGGTTGGTGCTAGTTGCCAGCACTTGGTCACTCATCGTTGGCGTATGAGTAATATTCACAATGTTTGCTGGCTGCACTTGGCTTCCGAGTTGAATGTTAAACATACGTTACTGTAAATGGGTAAAAATTAATTCTACGACGTAGATTAAGTGTGGGGCAGTAAAATTTGTGGGCTCTCATTATCGCTTTATGGTTTCACTAAGTTATACATCATACGGTATTCATATTTATGGTTATTTATTAGCGTCATAGTCATGCTAATGGAAACAAATAAACATGGAGTGAACGAAAGAACAACAGAAATGTAATGAAATTTTCTTTTAATTTAATTTACGAAGGTTCTAAAGGATGGTTATGACTCATTATTTGAAATATTGGTAAAATTACATGGAATATATCATAAAAAAAAAATTTAATAGGCATTTATTTGCTTATGAAAACATTTCTACTCTGAGGGTTTCCATGGCATGATCTGAAAAAAAATTTTCAATTAAATTTAGTTGTACTCAGTACTAAATTTTATGTAAAAGTTAATAAATTTTTATTTTAAGCACTGCTCTTTTTAACTATTGTTATAAATTTTATATCAAAAAAAAAAATAAATGTATAAGCAATTTAATCAATTATCACTAGGATACAAACTGAACTAGGCCCGAGGCCAGAGGGGTTTTTCAGGGTGCTCAAACCCATGGGTTCCAAAAAGTAAGAAAATGCTTAAAGACTGTTTGAAACAAAATTTCTTTTTTTTAAATTTAAAAAACCGAGAAAATTATTAAGAAAAATTTTCCAAGTGTCTTAAGATAAATGTTCATAATTGACGATTACAAGCAATATTTGATCATTTATTTAAAATTGTATAAAACTTTTGAACAAAATTAGTTTTAAGAGTGTGTCTCCATAAGATATCAAAGACCAACATAATCTTTAAAGAGCAGCAATTCTAACATTTAACATATTAAATATTATACAGGGTGGCTGATGAAGAACCCTTGCAACAATGCAATGATCCCAAACATAACAGCAAAAAATCAAAAAGTGCTTCCAAGGCAATCAAATCAATGTGATGTAATGACTCCGACAGACATCAGATTTTAATCAAATCAAAATTTGTGGGCTGACGTTAAAACAGAAGTGGAAGATTTTCAACCCAAGAACAATGCTGTTTTATAGGTTGTATAATGAGGGTTTTCTTCAAAGTCTGAGCTATGACTCAGCCACTCCAGAATCAGACGAAAGACCCTCGAACTTTCACCAATTAAAAAAATGTGGTGTTATTCGATTTTTTTCGACTCAAATAATTATTTGTTTTATTATAAACAGTTTTTTTCAGTGTACAGAGTATAAAAGTACAATTCTAATTATGAGTTCCATAATCTGTCTTTTTATATACAATACACAATAATATGAATATTCCAAAATGATGCGTTGCTTGTAGAGTTTTAAACGCTGCTTGATGGATTGCGAACGAGTGTTGCTTCTGCTGGTAGTGCTCTCGGTTTAGGTTCGGGTTCGGTGATGTTCGGAGGAATGTAATATTCGGTGAAGTTTGGCGGTAGGTTCGGTGATGACGACTACACTTAGGCAAGACTCGACTACGATGCTTTCGGATAGCAAAAACTCTACATTAATTTGTATGCGTCAATTTGGCATGCATTACCTTACTATTTTTTAAATGCTAATCTATATATCTATGAAATTCATTACCTCACTATATTTTATACGCTTATTACACAGTGCAACACGAAAAAAAATAACCATATACGGAGACCACTACGTGATAAAAGACCAAAAAAAAAAAGACCCCTGTCTCGCAGTTTTGCCCAAAGTCCTCCAGGTTTTTTTTTAAGGACCCCCAAAGAAGTGGGGCCACGGTGTCATTTTTGGAAAAAAGTGATCATTTTCTCAAGCTCATATCTTGCAAACCGTTTAGAATTTTTACTTACTCTCTGGGGCTAAAAAAAACTTCATCTTCAAGGTCAAAGTCGCAAAAAACTTAAAAAAATTAGCGAAAAATGGCCCAAAAAGCGTTTTTTTTTTATTTTCCGCTTTTACGAACAAATTTACTATATGAAAAATGCGCCAATTTTTTTGGCCTGGTAGTGCTTACAGCGCTGATTAAAGCCCCAAAGATTTTTTAAGGAGGCCGATCCAACTTCTTGAGATATAGGCCTTTATAGCTTGAGTATATAATCGCTTATATGTCACCCATTTCTTATCCGATCTGGTGGAGATGGGTATCATTGAGAAGACCTTTAAAAACGCTCTAAGTCTGTATATAAATATGTTCATTTTTATTAATTCATTGAGGCAAATTAAAAAAAAAAGATTTTTTAACCTCACTTTTTTAATAAAAATCTGGTTTTCTCAAAAAACAGCCCAGTCCTTGTGAACTTATTTCTTCCTAGACTCAGTAAAAGACAACACTTCAAGCTTTTTTTTTTTAATGTATAATACTCCGCATTAACCCTTCTAAGACCGGAGATAGTGAGGTTTTTCTAACAAAAGTAATTTCTGGGAGCAAAAATTTCGCTTAAAAACAATTGAAGTGTCAGAAAATAAGCGATTTCTTAAAAAAAATGTTGATTTCAAAACTTTGAACGTAAATAATTGTCAGTCAGGAGACCGTGTGTGTGAGTGCACTGTACCTTCACTGATAGTAAGTGCATTCTAATAAAAATTCTCAAGCTGGTGGGTGAGTTCCCGTGCCCAAACTATCAAACAACTACCTGAAAGCAAACATCTGCATTGAATTCACATAAAAACAACCCAAAATATCAAAGAAAATACCTGGAAGCACATTGTAGCTCTTCATAAAGATGAAATTGTGAACATATAAAATCAAAAAAACTTGTATCAAAAAACTACCTAGAAGCAAACATATGCATTGAATTCACATTGTAGCTTATTTAATTAACGCTCAAAAATGAAATATGCCTGGCCAGAACCATGTATTTGTCCAAGGGTTAACACCGCTTAGGTAGCGCTTAGGTATCACCACAATGCCCATGGAAAAACGGTACAAAGGCAAAAAACTCGACGCATTGCTTGCAGAGGTAATATCAATTTTATTGATGCATTGTTTTGCATTCCTTTTTTGATTTGTTTTCTAATTCATTTCAGGTATGTTGGTGGAGTCACAAGATCACCCTGTATGATGTTAATGAAGTATCTGAAGAAGAAAACGCTGATGATGGAGGGCAGTCTGGAAGAAACGTGCCTGTGGACACCATAAGTTCTGAATCAGAGTCAGATTCGGACGATTCGGACGACGATTTGGATCCACAACTTAAGAGAGTGCGATTTGCAAGTCCAGGGCCATCAACATTATAAACATAATACGAATATTTTTTTTTTTATAATTTTTGTAATAGATAGCATAGTATTGTAGTGCCATCCCTGCTGAAACTACTAATCCCTACAACACTGAATCATTATTACTAAATATTCATGCTACTACTCTTTGTTACAACCCTAACTCTAAATGTCAACCCATACCGCCTAAGAACTAAGATTAATAAAATCAGTAATAGTGTAACAATGAAACCTGCAACATGCCTTTTTACTTACGGGAGAAGGCTTTATAGTATCTCAATGTTGAAGTAAAGAAAAAACAAATGAAATTAAAAAATTTTCGGGAAATTTTTCACTTTTGCGGCTACCTATGCGCTACCTAAAAGGTGTTAAGAATCATTCCTAGGAAGTTCATATGTTCTAAAAAGTTGTTTATTGAGATCTTAGGTTCATTTTTGTAGTTGATTATTTACTTGAATTTTGAACGGTTTGCTACCTATGGACCTGAACAGCGGAAAAAAGGTAAAAAAAAATTTAATTTTTTTCCGATTTTCCGATTTTGACCTTGAAGATGAAGTTTTTTTTTATTTTATATGTTAACAATATTTGTTCTTTATGACAAGAGCTACAACTTTGCCTCAGAGAGCAAACAAAAATTCCGAACGGTTTGCAAGATATGAGCTTGAGAAAATGATCACTTTTTTCCAAAAATGACACCGAGGCCCCACTTCTTTGGGGGCCCAAAAAAAAAACTTGGAGGACTTTGGGCAAAACTGGGAGACAGGGGTCTTTTTTTTTTTGGTCTTTTATCACGTAGTGGTGTCCGTATATGGTTATTTTGCCGACGTAAAATAATCCACAAATACGGTAACTAATGTAGACGATCGACCGGCCGAAACCGACGTAAAATAATCTACGAATACGGTTACTACTGTGGACGATCGATCGGCCGAAACCGACGTAAAAAATTCACCCGAATGCTACTGTGGACGATCGACCGGCCGAGGCCGACGTAAAATAATCCACGAATACGGTAACTACTTTGGATCATGATACAATGATAAGGTAGGCCCATGATACTAAGTGCTCTCACGCGTCAACGAAGAGTGGATAATGAGAAGCAACATTAATGTCAAAACGACGAATTTCGTAGAAATTGCAAATGAAGAAAATATTTTATGTTTCCAAGTTGCAAACAGTGCGGTCGCGGGTATTAAATTTGTGCTAATTTGAGTGAAAATATTATATAAAAGTGTAATAAAAACTATAAAATGTGAAAGAAGTCTTAAAATTGCAAAAAAAACCTGTAACAGTTTTAACCTAAAAACAACTGCGAAACGTGAGCATAAAGAACTTCGCGATGAACAGCTGATTTTGACATCAATGTAGCTTTATTCTGCTTTCTACTCTATTCCTCTCCGTGATGACCTTGCCTTATAATTCTGCCATGCTTTGGATGATCGACCGACCGAGCCGATGTAAAATAATCCACGAATACGATTACTAATGTGGACGATCGACCGGCCAAGGCCGACGTAAAATAATCCACGAATACAACAACTCAAAAAAACCAAATGTATAAATAACGGTCCACCTTTCGGTAGTCCGCTGTAAAAGTTCACTACTTGGTAACAAGCAGCAGACGGTACAAAGCACTACGCTTCCGAACCATACCTAAGTGTGCCAAGCGCTCTTAAATATTCCTTAGCATAAACATAATGGGAATTATGTGGTAAGTACAGCGGGGAATGGTAGTCTGCCTGTCGTATGCGAGGTGTATGTGTGGTTGTTGTAGCCGTCATGCTTATGGTGGTTGCTGCAGTAGTTGATGTTTGCCTGTTATATGGGCGGTGTGTGTGTGTGTGTGTGTAGTTATTGTAGCCAAATATACTAGTTTTGCCACTTCGTGAGTTTATTCAGTGGCGTAGGGGCGCTAGTGGCGTAGTGCGTAAGGTGCACTTTGGGACGGGTCACCGTTACAGTTGTCATTGAACGTTCCTGGAAGGCTATCTCTGTTGAAAGATATCGGAAGCCGAAGGACTCAATGTTATCGCATTGTATAACAGTCATTGGCAATAAAGGGCAAGGGACTAAATTTAATAGCATATGCATTTAAGCCAAGAATTAGTCTAAGGTAATAAATTATTAAGAAATTACTCACAGCTTTTTATTTCGATTTTGTTTTAGAGATATATAGTAGTAGTATTTATTTATATTTTTCATTAATAACATTGAAAATTTAGCACGTAAACATAAGTAAGCCTTTAAATAAGCAAAAATTAATGAAATTACTATTTGTAGTTCACGAAGAACTAGTGGCGATAGCAGTATCGAAAAATTATTAAAGTAATAACTATTTTTAAAACAAATTAAAAAGAATAAAAAAACATGAATATGCATAAAAGAATAAAAATATAAAGAATATTAATAATCAAAATTAATTAAAAAATTACAAAGACTAAATTTTTGTTTAATTTAATGAGAATGACATAAATACATGGCAGTTTATTAGACACACAAAATGATACAAATAATAACAATACCCAAACTTTAAATATAAACATATTGTTAAAAAGTAACACAGATTAGGATCAATAAGTCTCCGAAGCTTTCAATATTTTGTGACTTCAAATTTACAAAGCCTTCGTTGCTATTATTTTGAGAGCAGCTGCATATAATTTGTGTGATCCAAGCCCCTCAAAAAAAAATCCTAGCCATGGTCATGTACTGAACTTAATATTCTCATAGAGCATCTAGCAGAGTAACAAATCATTGTGTTTTTTAGAAAAATAAAAAGTTTTCCAACTTTTTTTTACTTCTTCCACTGAAATCACAACCAATAATTAACTTTTTTCATTTATATAATGGCAATTTTTCTTAAACTTTTCAGACATTTTTATCTAGTCTCATGGGAAAAACTTTTAGTTACGTTCGAAATTGGCCGAAAATCGTACTTTGTGTTTAATAATTACCCAGTTAAGCAGACTTAGTAGCTGCTTGAGTGACACACAAAAAGTTTCTATTAATCTTAACATTCAGTATAATTCCAGCAACGAATTAAGTTTAAAATAGCTTTAAGCTGCTGTCTAAACAATTTGTATCTAAAAGTAAATGAAATATAAAGTTTACCAAAAAAAAAACAAAAACAGCTTAAATAGCACAAATATCTATGAGATATTGGTTTTCAAAGAAACCGTCATTGTTGCGCAACTTAAATATATTTGTTCTTCTAGATTTTGTTTTTGTTGTTGTTGTGAAAATACTATACAGTAGGCCATGATTGCTACGCAATTCAGTAGCTTGCTTTCACCTTTGCCTTTGGTGACAGCAACAAATAGCTTGTTTTCACTACTTATTTCCGCCGCTACTGGCTTCAAAGGCGTTCGTTGCTATTTTAAGCCGCCTCAACATTTCGCCATGAAAATAATTACTTTGCGGTATATCGCAGTCATAAAGCATTCAATACATGTGTATGCGTAGGTGTTGCGCATCGGTGTGTGTGTGTGAGTGTGTAGATGAGCCAAGTGGGTTGAGTACAATTCAGGTTGGCACAGTACAGCTTGCCTTGATAGTTTTAATAACTCGAATGTGGTTTGAGTCACAAACAACCAAACACACACACACACACAAATCCACTCATACATACATGGTTGTTGTCATTATAGCTGTCTGCGTGTTAAATTCACCGGAACTTCATTATGTTGCGTCACAAATTACTTTAAAGATTATTTTTAACGACCTCGCATAGCCCCGCGTAGCGCTCTTTTACCTTGTTAAGCGCAGAAACGAACCCTTTTTATGTCTTGCTTTTAATGATGCGGCTTCAACGTAAACACCATCAAACAACAGCAACAACAACAACAACAACAGTAGTAGGAGCAACAGCAACAAAAACGGCAAATTGCCAAATAGGTACTTCAACAGGATAGAGTACCGAATATTATTATCTTTGTGTGCGTTGGTAAAGTTTTTGTATTTTATTGCCCTGTCTGTTGGTTGTTTGCTTGTATAACTGCCACCAACAGCAGGTGGCCAACAGCAGCACCCACACGCGACAATCGCAGCTTCTTTGGCTCTCACTTCAGCAGCAGCAATACCAGCACCCAGGCGCAATACGCGCTGGTTTAGCGGTTGTAGCGGTTGTTCCCTTGGCATGGAGTTTAATTACGTGCTTCGCTATTTTCCATTCACTCATTTATTTTTTTTTTCGCAATTTCTTTGACTTCCTTTGCTTTACTTTAGCTGCTTCTTAATTTTATTTCTACTTTGTTTATTTTTATCATTACTTTAGTTAAAGAATATTTTACAATGTTGCAGCATGCGTGGGTCGCATTGGGTGGCTGTGGAAGAAGGTAGGCGTGGCTATTTTTGTACATACATAAATTACATGTTATGCAGCAAGTTGTTGAAAGGTTTCAACCATCGTATTATCAGCATGTGGGCAACAATTTTTAATTATTTTGCGTCTTATGTGCGTTGTTTTGAAAGATATCACATAGATCCTTCCTTCATGAAGAATGCACTGAAAAATAATAAAGTGGCTTTCTACGCCAGGCTTATAGTATTTTTTTTTTTTTTTTAATGGAATAAGTGTTTTTGTGAAAATTACAGGATTTTCAAAAAAACATATGGCAACGCTGAGGTATGAGCAAAGCAGAAAAGATATAGAGGAAATTTTTTATTCTATAGCAAGAGAATATATTCAGGGAGGCGAAAAAGCATACCCGTGCACATGGCACAAATTTAAGGTAGGGCCGACTCGGAGAGGAATGGAGTAGAAAGCAGAATAAAGGGAGATAGATGTCAAAATCAGCTGTTCATCGCGAATTTCTTTTTGCTCACGTTTCGCAGTTGTTTTTAGGTTAGAATTTGTTACAGGTTTTTTCACATTTAATAGTTTTTACTACACTGTTAAATATTTTCACTCAAATTATCATAAATTTAACACACGCGACCGCACTGTTTGCAACTTTATGGGAGGAAATTAAGTTGGTGCTACATCGTATGACCAAGCCATCAACTGCTACTGGCCCCTATGCAGCTGGCGAAGGTACAAGAGGACAATGCTGATGCCTTGAAGGTAACCTATGGCTCCTTGGTTTTTGTGTGCAAGGTTTTATTCTCGCTTTACTTGCACAATTATCACAAATTAAACACAAGTGTCTGCGCTGTTTACGATTTGAAAACATAATATTTTTATTTCATTTGACGTTTCTACGTACTTCGTCGGTTTGACATCTAACGAACCTTTTCATTATCCACTCTTCGTTGACGAGTGAGGGCACTCAGTGAAGCGGCACTCAGCGGAAAAGCATTTCAACTGATGAACTGCTTTGTTTCGTTGCTGAGCTGTAGCATTGAACTAGTGTATGCGATGTCAACGTTACAGTAAAATGCAGTGCACTGAAGTACTGTACAATAGTAAAGTGTCGCAAATAGAATATCTTATGCAGCTTTTTAGCTTTAACTGTCAAAATATATGTATATATTTGTTGATCGACGAGACAGCTATTTTTGTAAATCTCTCTAATTCCATAGATCTCGCATTACTAACTAGCATTTATAGCAGTGGCCTTCAGCAAGTTTTGAGATACTTTTTGTTTCGTATATGGTTCCAGTGCACACTCAAAGAAGAACCTTTTATTGGATCTAACTGACAACAAATTTATCAACATTACCTAGGCACTCGTCAATACGAACAATTTTTTCATTTTGACGAGCTCCTACGTTGAGTTGATGGATGCATTTTTTATCAGTATAGAATTAACAAAAGTTTTTGTCAATGTTTTTTCTTTGTATGCAGTTTTTTATCGTTTTTCATAGTATGCCTTGCATTTGTGAATTGAATTTATGTATAGAAAAGCTGTCAAATCTAGAGAGTCATATTATTTCCCAAATTACGTTATAAGCTATCGCCCAAAAAAAAAAATCGCCAAAAATAAAAAACATGCTAATGAAAAATTACGAAGCCGAATAAAAAATGGCCCGAAAAAGAACCAAATTTCATTCAACAAAAACGAAAAGCAGAATTTAAGGCCCGTTTTCTAAATTTTTGGCACCCCCCCATTCGAGTTCAGTGGTCTTAAGTTATAAACAAACTCAATCGGTAGTAATCAAAGCAACAATTCTAAAGAGTTGAGCACTGGACGAAAAATTTTATTTTTTAATTACGTCCTATAACTATCTTCAGCAAGAGTAATACGCTTACAGATTATTAAGAGCAAAACTAGTTGTCTATAAGTGTTCTGTTCTCTTTCACATTATCTCATAGTAGTTTAAAAGAGTTGTGTTATAAGCGAATTTATACAGGGTGTCCCGCAATTGAGTGCAACTATTTACGGAGCTGAAAGGTTATGTCGAGCTGAGTAAAAAATCGTATGGGAGGGGGGGGTGGGTCTTTTTTCACATTCTTAGGAGCTACAGTGTTAAATAATATATCACGACTTTATTAACACTGAAAAGCAGAAAAACTAACTTACATTAAGGCAATAACTTAACTTAAAGGCAATAACACCACCTTTCTAACGGTATATCAACAAACCCCACCAACTAAACCGTTACCGAGCTGTGCTCGTGTGAAGATGAAATCAATCGATTGTACGTATAACTACCAATTTTCAATTTTGAGTGCAAATTTCTCAGAATTCCGCGCAATTTAGTTTTTATGCTAGAAACAATAACGTGAATCAAAGTCGTGAAATATTAATTAACCCTGTAGCTTCTAAGAATGTGAAAATAGACCCCGCCCTCCCATCCGATTTTTGATCCGCTTAACATAACCTTTCAGCTCCGTAAATAGTTACACTCAATTGCGGGACACCCTGTATATTAAGTCTTATAGACATCTCCAAGGCTTTTATTTAAAGAGGTCTGATTTGGTCTGAGCAACGGTCTGACTAGAAGAGTAGCACTTTGATTATAAGAGAATGGTCTGTCTAGAAGATTGTCACTCTGATTATAAGATGTTGGTTCTCATAATCGGACAATTTCCCTTGATATAAGGGCGTTCTAAAAAACTACAACTCGCACTTATATAGTGCCTAAATGAGCTTAGTAGAGTTTTACAAGTATCTTGCATATATCGTTTAGTGAAAATAATATGAAAAAAGTTAAAACAATCCATAAAAATCCACATTATCTTTGGTCCAACGGAAAAAAATTAAATTTTTTTTGATGCCAAAGAACTTTTTCATTACTCTTATTTTTGAGCGTTTATTTTTTTTAACTACCATACCAGCCAATATTTTTAGTCGAAATTAAATAAAAATAAATACATTTTGAAGAACCGGACTGAACAACTTTTTGTTTTTCTAAGGAACGTAAGGCGACTAAATGTATATACGTGTGTGGGTATACTGTATATCACGTAAAAACTCCGAAACCGGTTAGCCAATTTTTATAGCAAAGCCTTGAGAGGGTTCCTGTGAAGTCTGGTGCCGATCGTAAAAGGCAACTTAAATACACCTAAAATTTTCGATATCGAACAGTTTTGGAATTATAGGTCGCACAGCCTCGGCATTCAGTATTCGACCTCAATTTACACATGCCGTTCCACTGGTACCACATTTTATGGGCGTTGGACGAGGGGCATGGTACTTTTTCAGCACCCAAAATGTTCGGTATAGCTTTCGAAATAAGTCACACATCAATGAAACTCGGTACGAACTTACCATAAAAGCATGGCTTCACTAAAGCTACGCCCTCTTTTAGAGCGTTCTTCGCCCTATATATAATTTCTTCTATAATTTCTCTTCAAGAAGTCTTTAGGATAAAATAAGGACAGTAATGTTGATTGGGAAAAATAACCACAATGTCATTTTTAAATTAGAAAACGTCTAGTTGTGGCTCGTCGGTCTCTAGGTCAATTTTAGGTCAAGTGGCAATTGATAAAATGTAATAAATATGGACGTTGAAAGAATATTTGGGAATCTATAAATAATAAATGATGCCAGCGGTAATGGGTAAATGGTTGGGTAATCGGTTGGTAATCGCTTCGGTAGTAGGTAATTGGTTCGGTAATCGGTTGGTAACCGCTTCGGTAATCGGTAATTGGTTCGGTAATCGGTTGGTATCGCTTCCGTTATTAGTAATCGGTTCGGTAATTGGTGATAGGTTGGTAATCGCATCGGTAATTGGTAATGGGTTGGTTATCGCTTCGGTAATCGGTTGGTAGTCACTTGGGTAATCAGCAAAGGGTCGGGTAATTACTTCGGTAATTGGTACTTAGTCCGGTACTGGGTTGGTAATCGCTACGGTAATCGGTAATGGGTTGGTAATAGCTTCCGTTATCAGTAATTGGTTCGGTAATCGGTTGGTAACCGCTTCGGTAATCGGTAATTGGTTCGGTAATCGGTTGCTAATCGCTTCCGTTATTAGTAATCAGTTGGTAATCGCTTCGGTAATCGTTAATGGGTTCGTAATAGCTTCAGTAATCGGTAATCGGTTGGTAATCGCTTTAGTAATCAGTAGTTGGTTCGGTTATTGGTGATAGGTTGGTAATCGCATCGGTAATTAGTAATGGGTTGGTTGTCGCTTCGGTACTCGGTTGATAGCCACTTGGGTAATCGGCAATGGGTCGGGTAATTACTTCGGTAATCGGTACTTGGTCCGGTACTGGGTTGATAATCGCTACGGTAATCGGTAATTGATTCGGTAATCGGATGGTATTCGATTCGGTAATAGGTAATTGGTTCGGTAATCGGATGGTTACCGATTAGGTACACGATAATTGGTTCGGTAATCGGTTGATAATCGCTTCCGTTATTAGTAATCGGTTGGTAATCGCTTCGGTAATCTGTAATGGGTTGGTAATAGCTTCAGTAATCGTTAATCGGTTGGTAATCGCTTCCGTAATCAGTAATTGGTTCGGTAATCGGTTGGTAACTGCTTCGGTAATCGGTAATTGGTTCGGTAATCGGTTGCTAATCGCTTCCGTTATTACTAATCAGTTGGTAATCGCTTCGGTAATCGTTAATTGGTTCGTAATAGCTTCAGTAATCGGTAATCGGTTGGTAATCGCTTCAGTAATCAGTAGCTGGTTCGGTTATTGGTGATAGGTTGGTAATCGCATCGGTAATTAGTAATGGGTTGGTTGTCGCTTCGGTACTCGGTTGATAGACACTTGGGTAATCGGCAATGGGTCTGGTAATTATTTCGGTAATCGGTACTTGGTCCAGTACTGGGTTGATAATCGCTACGGTAATCGGTAATTGATTCGGTAATCGGTTGGTAATCGCTTCGGTGATAGGTAATTGGTTCGGTAATCGGTTCGTAACCGCTTCGGCTATCGGTAATTGGTTCAGTAATCGGTTGGTAATCGCTTCCGTTATTAGTAATCGGTTGGTAATCGCTTCGGTAATCAGTAATGGGTTGGTAATAGCTTCAGTAATCGTTAATCGGTTGGTAATCGTTTCCGTAATCAGTAATTGGTTCGGTAATCGGTTGGTAATCGCATCAGTAATCGGTAATTAGTTCACTTACCGGTTGGTAATCGCCTTGGTAATAAAAAATAGTTCACCAAACATTTCTACCTAGCATATTCAAGGCATCAAAGCAATGCTGTACAATGCAACAGAAATGAACAGTTAACAGCGTGATGATATCGCGAATCTATATTTTTACTCTCTACCAAAATGTGCTCAAAAAATTTTAAAATTTTATAGAAATATAAATGCATCAGCGCTACAGGATACCAATATTATATCTGTTTTTATTACAAATTATGTGAACGATAATGAAACGAATGCTGATCGCATAGTTCTGAGTAATAATAAACGAAACGTAAGAGGGACTAAAAAGAATTTTCATTAAGATTTGTTAATGGAAAAATTCGTGTCAGACAATAGAGTAACTGTCAAACACTCTTAACCACTGTTAATAACCAATGTTAATGTAAACAGGAATGGTATGGAAATAAATCCAATGGCAAAATTTGATTGTGTTATTGGAATCCTTGGAATTGAAGTTTGTTCAATATATGCGATCCTGTTCACACAATTCTTACGTTCATAAAGGTTCTCTGATATTTTGCCACCCACTTGGCTGCTGGAAGTTTAGATGGTTACACAGTGTAGAAAAATTTAGACGTTCCCAAAGTAAGACCTTTAAAATTAACCTTGCCTAATTTTGGTACGTTGATTACAAATCTTAAGTTCATCTTTCTTCATCATATCTAGATCTCTCATAATCTAAGCTCGAAGTCAAAAAAGGATTCTTTTAGAACAATAGAAATTATATCTCATTTAAGATATTTATCAATGTCAAAGTAATAAAATCAAATAGGTTCCTTTTGATAATCTAATTTTTTTTTTCAATGTACGTACTAATTGGAATATCATTTTGTGAGTTGAGTTTAATTTGGCAAATCCTTCATTAAGATCTAAGCTGGTAAATAAAGCACAGAAGAAGATAAACAACAAAAATAAGATTCAAAACTCAAAACAATAAAAATTCATTATCTCTTGCTGCTTATTCCTTTGGCAATTTTTGAGTTAACGGCCAATTTTATGAGCTGCAAAAAACAAAAAAGCTTCATTATCACAAAGTTTATGCTGTAAAAATATAAGAAGGAACTTTTTTCATTTTATTTCAGCTACTTTTTATCTACATACTTAGTTGGACTTTGTTGCCGGATATACAAATGTAATCATATAAGAATGCATGAATAACAGCTTACTTTGTCAGAGATTATAACAAGAATTATATTGCAACAATATAGTCATTATTTGTACAAGCAAAAAAAAAATAATTCTTCTCGCAATTAAAGCTTCAATAGCTTACTAAAAATATTGCCTCTGTTTTCATCAAGCTATTTCAATGACATTTAATGCTTAGAAATCGCTGCATTTTTAACCAAGTCATGGTTAAAGTTTAATTTTTTGTCTCGAATATTTTTCATCGTCTTTTTTTTCATTTAAAAGAGCTACTTTTACTTAATTAGAATTTAAGCAAACAACAGCTTTAACAAAAATAATAAAAAAAAAAACAAATAAAAACACACAAAATAAACACAAACAAAGCTCTCAAAAGCTTGTTTGTAAACTAAGCTTCCATAATATTGCCATAGCAATAAGAAATCAAAAGCGCCTCAAGCTCTACGATGAAATCTGCTACTTTGTTTCTATGTTTATTAATTTGAGGCTCCTTTATTTGTATTTAAATTACTTGGCAAAGAAACAAAAAATACGAATAACAAAAACAAACAAATTTACAGCATCAACGAATACAATCACCAAAAAAGTAACAAAAACAACAATGCGATAACAATTCGCAAAAGAAAAAGAAACCAAAACTGAAAATGAGCACGTATAAACTTGGAATTCAATGTAAGTAGCTAGCAAATTTTTTTGCGTTTTTTTTTCCTTTGTGCGCTACATTAAAAAGGATGGTATATAAATCTTAATTTAAAGCTGCCCACAGAGTAAACGCTGAGGCAGACAGGTGCAGGCAGCAACCCGCTTTACAAATAAACTCTTCAGAGTGAATGCTAGAAGCAGATCAGGAACCGTATCGCCGCTTCCGTGAACGTGCAAGTCGTCACGAAAATTGTATTAATTGAATGCAATTCAATAGCGAGTAGTTAAAAACGATTCCGTGACGATTTGTACGCTCACGGAAGCAGCGATTTGGACCCAGATCAGTGCGACATAAAGCTTGATATTGTTTTGTTCTTTTTTTCGCAAATTTTTTCGTTTTTATATGTTTAGCTAATATTGTTTGTTAGGAAATGTAATTTTCTATTCATTATTGTTGTGCCACGAAAAATCAATTACCAACAACAACACAAAACACACACTTGCTCATGCGCACAACAAAAACAACACTCACTTAATGGTTCTAATAACCTATATACATGTGCACACACGCGGACGCTGCTCTTGTCTATGAGTATTTTGTTCAATGCTTTGTTGCGTTAAAGTTTAGGGACCAAAATTATTTTAAAACAATTATTTCTTAGAACAGTATTTTTTATGATTATTTTTTTCAATCAAACATAATAATCAATCATTGATTGAAATATTTTTGATTAGATATAACAACATAGATCTCGATCGACATCAACCAAATATGTGACGCATTTTTACAACAAAAAACATTTGCGGGTGAACAAAACCGAAATCGGTAGTTGTTGATTTTTTGTTGTAACTTTTTTTTTTCTTATTTAAAAGTTAATAAAAACAAAATGCATTGAGTTCTATCCGTTCAAATTCCACGAAATTTGTGTTATATGCGAACAACAACGCATTGTTAGGAATACAATGATTATTTAGCAAATAATTTATTAAATAATATAATTCCTTCCTTGCGTTAAAATTGCACTCAAAAAATCATTTTCCTTCAAACAATTAAAAAAATGTACACAAATAACAAATCAGCTGCGAGTAACAAGGACCAGCCAGCTTTGTCGCGTTACCTGCTTTGGCCTGACTGCTGTCACTCTGCGACTTCAAGCAGAAGTTTTTATGAAGCCAGATCTGTCGCACTGGTGCCAGTTAGCAAACCTGTGTGCTTGCCTGTCTGCCTCGGCGTTTACTCTGTGGGCAGCCTATCACAAGAAATACTTGTAGCTCAAAATTGTATAGAAAAGCCTTTTGATACATGAATTTTTTTAGGCCGGAAAAGTAATTCAGTTTTTTAAAATTGATAAAGACCCAGAAGGTAGCACTACAGACTCCGAAAATCTGGTGTAGATAATTATCCACACTGAAATTATAGTGAAAAATAAAAAATTGCAGAAATGTCATGCAACTCATTTAACATAAGCAACTCATTTCTCGCCTGCAATTACTTTTTGCACACCTTCAGTTTCGTTATTGTTTGTTGCGCCAGCAATTTTTTTCGTTTAAAAATTAATTTCACTGATTGCCACATTGACAGGTTTCTTATCCAGGAGGTTCTCGGTAATAAACTGAATTAAAAGCGTCAAAAGGTAACGCAAGAGCCTACGTGTGAACCAGATTTATTTTCGAAAAATGAGAGTCCGAATCGGAAGAAATCTAAAACTGCTACCAATGGAGTATTATTAAAAAGTAAAAAGTATAGAATTGGTATTTAAAAAAGACTTCACTTTAGTATGATCACATCATCACTGAGAGAAATATGTTAGCTCATGTAACGCAAGGGAACAAAACCATCAGCTTCGAAAGATGTTGCTGAGCTCATGAGTGAAAATGTTTGGTGTAAGAAACTTGTAAATGAATATTTGCGTTTCGAAAAATTGCTCATTATCATACCAGAATCATCTTGCTCAACAAAAGAAGCTATTCTGTTTTGAGACGTATCAAAATCTACATGCTCTCGACAATGATGTCAAATCGGTTCAATCATGTTGCCATTTTTAATACGTATTCAGATTTAGTTGACAAACTCGAACTAGAAAAAATCATGAATGAGTTTATTTCCCGATATTCCAAACGGATTTCGGTTATTGCACTAAATGTGTGAGACATACTCTTAAATTGCAATAATTTTGCAATATTTTATTTTACCTTATTTGATAAAACATATTTTTAAAAATTTAATGTAGTCTCATTTAAATGAGATTTCATTTAATGATTATTGTTGTTGCTTTTTAGAAAATTCAACGATTAATTTCAAAACCCGACGAGCTGAGTTACAATATAAAATTTTATTCGAAAATTTTCCTACACTCCTCGACCGGCCATCACCCACACCGGAAAAATACGTTCCACCGGTGCTATCCTCACCAATTGCTTAGTGGAAATCTATATTATTATTACGCAAGCGCATTTTCTGTGATTAATATCAAATCCATAATGTAGACTAGAACCCTGCATGAATATATTCATCAAGTGAATATACCCTGATTCTCTGCTGTAGAAGTCACTGCAAAGCAAAGCTGCAAGCAAATAAATGTAAACAACAGATCGTGTATCAACAGGTCGTGTAGCGCAAGAGAATAACTTTTTATTTGCTCTCTGTTCTCTTTTCATACACTCTTGCAATGAGGTGAGCTTGCGATCTACGCGTTGTTTCAGTTATTTCTCTGAATACTTAATAAACTACACGAATACTCAGGAATCTGCTGCAGTGACCTGAATAAGAATCAGGTATGTTGGTCTTTCCCTGCAATAAGCTTTATGTTATTCTTAATGCATAGTCAGTTTGATGTTGGGTAGAAGTGCAATCAAACGCATTTATTTATGATAAAATTACATTAACATTAATAAAAAATATTTCATTCTGAATGGATATTGATGTAGTGAATAACATTACAAAACTAACACTCTACAAGTTTCTCGTTCTACCTGTGCTGCTTTATGGCGCTGAGGCATGGGTAGTTTCGCAAAATGACGCAGCTGCTCTGGGGGTGTTCGAGAGAAAAGTTCTTCGCAAAATCTTCGGTCCTGAGAGTGAGAGTGTTAGATCAGGTATGAGCAAAGCAGAAATGGGATAGAGAACATTTTTTTTCTATAGCAAGAGAATATATTGCAGGGCTCTAATATAGACGCGATTTTCATATATAGGGTAGCAATTGAAAGGTCTTGCTCTGTATATGTGCAATAAGGTCTTATTTTTTCCTAAATATTGTGTATTTTTTAAAAAAAGCTGAAACCATTTTCTATGAAAAAAAACGAAAATTTCTTTATGATGCCTAAAAGTATGTGATAGATTTTTATTATAATGCTATGATAAGTAATAACTTGGCTACTTAACAATTCAATAGAAACATAGAAAGTTTTTATAAAATCCTTAGTTCAAAGGTAAAAATAGTCCATAATATTAAAACAAAATTGCTTATCGCTAAATATTTTATATTTTGGCGTTTTAACGCCACACGGGATTACTAGTTTTAATAATTTCTCAGTTTTGTGCATAAGACCCTATTTTATTTTAGATGAAATATTTTAGATGAAAGGTGTATTTGCAAAATTTCAAGTCATGAAATTTGTTCTTGTGGTATGTTTCAATTAATTTTTTTAAATAGAAGATTATTTATCGTACTTCAGTACAATAGTTCTAAAGTGTTCAGTACATTAGCTCACTATATCAGAGCTATAACGAAATCTATATCTATATATAAAATCTATATATAAAATTTAAAAAAAAAAAAATTTGTGCATGAAATATTTTTCTGAAATTCTTTTTGTGATGGACATTTTGAACGACGTTGAGTCCAAAAATCGCATTTTTAAAACTTTTGTCTGTCTGTCTGTCTGTGTGTTAAAGCATAACGCGAAAACCACTGGATGGATTTAAATGAAACTCGACATTTAGGTTCCTTATATCCCTGGCCATAACAAAGGCAACTTTTTTTCCAGTAAAAAGGGTTGGACCCTGTAGGGGGCGCTGCGATCGGGTTCCAGGCATTCTTCTTTTTAACTTATCTCTGAAACCGTTTTTCGGACACGGTGAGTTTTTATGACTTATCTACTCTGTTCTATCTCGAACACCAGAGGGCGATGTAGTACAAATATTTTGAAAAACCTCGAAAAACTCCTAAGCCGTGCAAACGATTTACATGAAAATTGGTATATAGAGATTTTCGGATACGGTGAGTTTTCATGACTTATCTACTCTGTTCTATCTTGAACACCAAAGGGCGCTGTAGTACAAATAATTTAAGAAAACGTCAAAAAACTCCTAACCCGTTTATCCGATTTCCATGAAAATTTGTATATAGAGGTTTTTCGAATACGGTGAGTTTTTACGACTTATTTACTTGGTTCTATCTTGAACACCAGAGGGCGCTGCAGTACAAATATTTTGAAAAACCTCGAAAAATTCCTAAGCCATGCATCCGATTTGCATGAAAATTGGAAAATAGGGGTTTTCTGATACGGTGAGTGTTTTTGACTTATCTTTTTTGTGCTATCTTGAATCCCACTCAGCGTTTCAGTAAAAAAATATTGGCAAATCGTGAAAATCGTGAAACACTCTAAAACTGTTCATCTAATTTGGATGAAAAATTGTAAATAGCGATTTTCGAGCACGGCAAGGGTTCTTTTTTGCTCTTTTTCGAAACTAGAGGGCGCTGTTGTAACTGTTTTGGCTTTATCTCTTTTGCTCCGTCTCGAAAAGTAGAGGGCGCTGTTGTACAATTTGTAAGTATGCATGTTATTAAACTGTTCCTACACGGCTGCACCGATTTTGATGAAATTTTTTATGTGTGTTTAAGTGGATCCCTGGATGGTTCAGACTCACAATTGGACCCGGTAGGTCGCGCTGCATTTTGTTTTTATAGCTTATCTCCGAAACCGTTCAGCCGATTAACATGAAAATTTGCATATAGAGGTTTTCGGATACGGTGAGTTTTTATGACTTATCTACTCTGTTTTATCTTGAACACCAGAGGGTTCTGTAGTACAAATCACTTAAGAAATCGTGAAACACTCAAAAACCGCTCATCCGATTTAGATAAAAATTTGTATATCGGATATATAGGATTTGATATCGAGTATGGAATGGGCTTTGCCGTTATTTTTTTATTCTATCTCTAAAACCAGAGGGCGCTGTTGTACAAATACCGCAAAAAACTCAAAGCAGCTCATCCGATAAGTATGATTTTTATAACTGGTTTTCGGGTGCAGTGAGTCTTTTGGCGCTATGTATTTTGCTATTTCTTGAACCCCAGAGGGCGCTGTACTACAAAACACAGTACGGCGTAGCAAAGCGCGAAGGGTGATAAATATCGTCTTTTCTTCTTTATGTGTATTTATATACCACTTTCTTTTTTCGCCAATCAGGACAGCTGATGCCGAATTCTGTGGTATTTGAGTACGCATTAGCACATGCGTACGCAAGTCATTTGGGTCGTAAGTTGGCGTTGTTTTGACATTACAATTTCTATTTTCAATGCTTATTTAATTTTTGTCCAGTTTTCTGATTTTTTTCAAAAATGTGCAATCTATCGAATACAATATAAAACTTGAAAATATATTTTTGCAAGCGAACGACGGTACGCATACACAAATCACGATTTCCTCAACTTTTTGTCATAATTTTCAGATGTTGAAGCTACATTTTGTTCATTTCGCCGAAGTTACAGATTTGAAAGTTTTTTCAAATGGACGAATGAAATCGAAAATTATTTATATCAACTCCCGAGTTAAGCCAGGTATTCAGCTAGTAATAAATAAAATAATTAATAAGAACAGAATGCGTGAAAATAATACGAATACGATATGAAAGCGAGTTCTATGTAAGTTGCATTATTTATGCATAGCATTTATTTGAATATAAAAATGAATGCGTTATTCTAATAAACAAAAGTTAGATGTTAGTTCAAAAGTTAATTTGCATTCATTAAATATATACATTTGTCATAATTATGTGGCACTTAAAGTTCCAAATATGAATTTTTTCAACTCTGCCTTATATTAATTTTTTATTTACGCTATGGAGTAGCGTGTTACAATGATTTTTTGACCGATACCAATGTATCTGCTAGTATGACTGAAATTGCTCATCAATCGAGAATGAGATTTTAATTTTTAACATTATTTGGTGCCTCTCTTCGCAACGCCATCCAGCAGTTATGTAAGAGTGAATTGAAAAAAAAACTAACTAGTTCAATTCTAGCGCAAATAGAGCTAGATGTGAACTACTTCATAAAACTTTTAGCGCAGAACAATTTGAATTTATTTTTCTAGCTTTTGTGTTTTTTTTTTGTGTTTTTACCGCTTCATTCTGTATCATAAAAATGCACACCAATGATATGCAGGACACAAGAAACGATTGATTTTGTATGAAAAAAAGTATTGCTAATCGTTTCCATCGTGTTGTTGTTGTGCCTTTTTGTGTCTTCTTTCGTGATACTAAATGATGGCATGTAATATTTTCTTTGTAGTTGAGCAAATATTTGAATAAATTTTTGAACTTAAAATTTAAATAAATAAAATATGATAGACGCCTAGACGGATAAGTGAAAGGCATAACAATTCCTTCAATAGAAGCTATGATAATATTGAAGATAATATAATTTTGAGAGTATCTGTCTTTGACCTTTCTGATCATATCAATAAATACTCAACTAGATCATATCAATATAAAACTCAACTAGATCAGATATATCAGTCATCCTGAAGGCGATTTTTTTTATAAGTTTGAAGTAAATAAGAAATGGCTACAATTAAATTTGAAGCTGAACACCTGTAAAATAATTGTTTGCAATGAAATTTTTTACCAGCTTGTTAAAAAGACTCAATACTTTAAAAAAATGTTTATTATTTTATTGTTTAAATTTTACTGATATCACCATTGCCTTCTCCAATGCATACTTGGACCATTGCCTTCTCCAATGACATCAACCCGTAAAAAACGTCAGTTTGATGAATGTACAAGAGCATTTTAAAGAGACCAGTACTGGCTCTTTTTGGAACTAGTTCAGTACTATTTCAAATTGAGTCCATTTTTCTGCACTGCAACTGCCATCTCTTTCTCTGCCATTCTCTTCCACTGTCTTTCACTGCTTCACTCTCACTCCCTCTCACTCTCACTGTCTGTCATTTCCTTTATCAACATGTTGCGATACTAATTTTACAAGGTTGATTTCTTTTCCCCCTTTAAAGAATTTACATTAAACTCAATTTATGCGGAAGCGTAACCTTCGCATTATTGCTGCTGGCAGAATAGCTAGCAGGATAACAAGCGGAACTATTACAACAACTAGCAAAAAAAAGCAAAGTGGTGCAAAAAACAAAAACAGCGCTTGCAAAATTCATGAATATTAAAATTTGTGTCTGTTTAAGAAATGTTACAATTAACTAGTTGGTTGATGAAACTGAAGACAGGATGGCAACAGAATGGCAGGAAGGAAGGAAGGAAGGGAGCAAAGGTGAAGACAGACTGACTGAAGTGAAGCAGTTTGTACATGAAAGTCGACAGACAGCAGTGATGAGCAACATGATTCAGCTCCAGGTGTAGAAATAGAAAAATCAAGATCTGACTTGTTCAACTCCTCCGGTTGCTGCCAGACCTCACTTTGCCGCATATCCGGCCAACCAAAGAGTACATTTTCGCTGCGCAAAGCAACAGCGGCAGCAGATACATTAAAACATAAACGAAAAAAAAAATACAAACCAAATTAATACACTTTAAATTTAAATGCTTTGTAGAGCGTAGACATAATTCCCTAGGGTGTGCTCAGCTAGAAAGCAGATCCTGAGCATCACCATTACCATCACTCCTCCATAGAGGCGGGTTAAAAATTAAAAGCAAAAAAATCGCTGCCAATTGGACGCGAAATGTTTGTGCGCCACAAAAAATAAATTAAATTTTTTTCCATCTATTTTTTCTTATTAGAAGATATTCCCGAGAAGAAAAAAAAACAAACCAGTTCAAAATGAAAAGACTGACAATAAAAAAAAAAAAAGCTGAAAATCTGCTTAAAGAATATGCGCCAATTCACTGTCGTTCCCAGCTTAAGCAGAAGCAGCAGGAACAGCGGGCGGTACGCTTTGGTGCGCGCCTGTGGGAATAATCTAATTTAAAGACTCTTTTCTTGTTATTACATAATTTTACGCAAAGTGGCAACAAAACAGCAATAACAACAACTAATTTTTTTCCATATATATACTTTTTTTTCTTTTTATAATTTTAAGGTTTTTCTTTCATTCTATTTTCTTTTCCTTCATTTTATTTTGCAGTTAAAAAGGTTGAAAAAATAAATTGACTGAGTAAAGAAGAAATAAAATCAAAGCCTCAGCAAAGTTTGAAACTCATTCGCACAACTTACGCCGCACAGCAGTTGATAATCCATGCCTTTGATGTAATTGAACACCTGTGCACAGTGGAACTAGTTGGCTGAGTAGTGGAGCAAAATAATAACGTCTTCATGATATTGTTGCAATTTAAAGAAGGGAGAGAAAAAAAAATGTTAAGCTTGTGATAAGTTGAAGTAGTTATGAAGGTCAAATCATGTTCATTGAAAAATCACTAGTTCAACACCGTGAAAAACGCAACTAAATCGGCTAAGGTAAAGATGTCAAATTGACAGATACGATCCTGTATTTCCTTTGGAGAGAATTTGATTTAATGCTGCAGCGTTTTGTCGCCAATATAGAATCATTCCTAATTTGGCAGCTTGTCGTTGCAGCCATCGTCAATGTGTTCAAACAGAAGGCTTTAAAAAAAATGTACGAATTTTGAAAATATATTTTTGGGCACCGTGTTCCGTACCTAGAAATTTCCTATTTGTTTCAATAAACATCCATTCAACAAAACGCACGTGCCATAACCTAACATTTTTCTATAGATTTCTATAAAAACTGAAATTTTGGTCAATATCGAAATTTGTGCTCTTAAAATACACTCTCAGAAAAAAAATGGTTAATTTTAACAAAAAAATAACAATAATATTGGTTAAAATAGTATTAACTTTTGTCAAAACAATGAAATGAATTGTAAAAAATATAATTTTTCCATTTCAAATAGGAATTTTATTATATCGTACGCAGCATAAAAACAGAATATAAAACATTTTTAGATTTATGAATAACTCGCTTATACCCGGTGTGCGTTGTTACACAATGAAAATTTGACATTTGTTGTACTTCTTTGGCGTGATTTTGATAATTAATATTCATAGGAGAGAGGTTTGCAGGTTGTCAACCCATAGTTTTTTTGATCATATACGTATCTCGTCATAAAATAAACTTATTGTTGATTTGCTGCAAACGTTGAGACTAGGGTTTGCCAACCCTTTAAAAATTGCTGAAAATGAAGACAAATTCAAATAAAAACAACAGATATAGAAGATTTAAAAAAAATTTTGGAGTTTTACATGAAATTTACTGAGCTCTTTCTTGATTTTTTGTTAACCGCATCAAAATCCTTAAGGGTATCTTCCCCAACAATTTCGGAAAAATGCATATTTTGAATGTATAACATATTAAAAATATGCTGTTAAAAGTAAAGAGCGAAGTATTGAAAACTTACGGAGTTATGGTCAAAAACGTCCGAGTCCGTAACTGTCACTTTTCAGGTAGTCAGAGCGCTTGGGGCAGACCAATGCTTCTATCACAATCTTCTATATATAAATAGGCCAAGGCAAAACAGTTCAGTACCATTTTCTCAACCGATTTTGATGTTTTTTTTTTTTTTTAAATGAATCAGGGTAGGACAAAACACCAACGAATTTTTAAAGAAAAATGCTAGCTGGAATACCCGTGTTACTCAGGGGTGGTATGTCATACAGGGTGTTTCTCAACCGATTTTGATGATTTTGTTTTTTATGAATAAGAGTAGCGAGAAGGAGTGCACTGAATAGTTCTTAAAGAAAAATACTATATTATATATGGCTCTCTATCTACAAAGCAGGTGCAACTCAAAATTTACAAATTTTTACTTTTTAATGTTAAACTATTCGTAGCGATTACATCCATCCACTATCAAAATTGTTCACCTACACCTTAATTAAAAAAAATCATTTTGTCTCTTTATTTTGTAAGGAGTCCTTTGAAAAAAAAAAAAATATTTTTTTGGTTCTACCAAATTTTTCAAATTTTGAGTTATGTCTCTTTTATAGATAGAGTGCGATATGTACACCGAGAAAAAAAGCAATAGGTAAATCACCTAAGTCGGCTTGTGTACAGAGAATTGTATGGGAATTATAAACTTATGCTTATTCACCTAAGCAATTTATTGTTTAATACATTGCTTTGAAAGAACATACTTCGATACCATGTCAAAAAAAATATTAAGAAACAACTAGCATGTATGGCTTAAGCATAGTTTTGAGCTATTTTCTGCAAAATCAAACACAGCTGCGTCATTATACACACGAGAGAAGGATAGATTTGATAATTTAATGTTTTTTTTTTTTTTTAATAAAACCACTTTTAAATTCAAAAAACACATAAAGTAAATTAAAAAAACACACGTTAATATTCACACTAGTACATTTTATTACATTTCATCAACAAAAAGAAAAGAAAAAAAGAAATCAAAAATTTATTTGCCCGCCATGCGGAATCGAACCTGGAACTTTTGCTGCCAGTCCATCGCTCTAACCACTGATCCAAGCAGACTTGCTGCTGTTTGCTGACATAACTGCAGCTACGTTAATTGACCTAAGCAATTTATTGTTTAATACATTGCTTTGATAGCACATACCTCGATACCCTGCCAAAAAAATAACAGATGCTATATTAACAGATGCAGTATGTCGCAGTATTCTGTTGATAGCTGCAGCATAGCTTCAGTGGTAGTTAATATTGAATAAATCAATCAGCGTAACGAAGGAGTTTGGCTCAATGCGTAGCGTAGTGTCTTCATGCACATTGGTATCGGTTGGTGTGGGTAAAATTCGGCATGCGAAGGTAAAATTTTACGTCAAGGAGCAAGAAAAGCCGAGAAGTCATTAATTTCTAAGAAAAACGGTGTCCAAAAGAAAAATTTAATGTAGTTGCCGATTTCAGTCAAGCAAAACACAGAACGAGAGGCGGCAGCTTAAAAAAAAAAAGGAAAATAAAAAAAACCAAAACCCGAAAAAAGTTATATTTTTGAAATAAAATTTTTTTTAAATTAGTGTATAAAAAATTAACACATACTTGGTTTATTTATCTCCAAATAAAAATTGGAAAGTCAACATGTAAAACTTAGACGTTTTGATAAAGTACTTGGGTGGCTGAAAACTGCCAAAGCCATCTTATAAATTATACTAGGGTTTTTTTTCAATTTAACATAAGCTTTTTTCTCTCGGTGTATATGTATTTATATATCTGTATAGTGTGCAACAGCAGGTATACGAAGCGAACGATGTTCAAGCAGCTAAGCAGTTGAATCAGTTTAGCTACCTGGACTTGAACATCTTACTTCATTACTTCACGATGAAATGAGTTGATAAGTTGATTTATTGAAAAAATGCTTGGGTGGCCATACGCAGAATGCCAACGCTACAATTTGGCAAATATGTCGGAAGCACCACAATTCCGGTCTGAAAATTTTAGAAATTTCAGCTTACATTGCTGCTAGAATGTTTGATAAAGGCAACCTATCCATTTTGAAGCTTAAATATTAAGCTGGGTATAATTATTGGCTCCTATTGCAAAGTTTTCGCCAAGGCACGAGTAGCGAAGTAGAACCGAAAGAGTCTCTCCGAGACAAAAGCAGCTCGAACACAACAGTGGCTCCAAGATAATTAGCTTTTCGAGGAGGCCGAAGGGCTAGTATATGAACCCGGAATTGCAGATTAACCCGTAAGTCACTCAAACTTATAGTTATATCGCATAGAAACTTTAAAAGTGATTATTTCAAAACAACTTCTTCAAAAAATGCTCGGGCTGTAACTCAAAAAGTTGCTGACTGATCAGGCTGAAATTTTGAAAGGTTTCGCTCTTTAGTAGTATTAGGAGAATGTACCTACAAGTTGAAAGATATCGTGTGAATAAATAATTTTTTGGGGTCAAATTTGTTGAAAATATAGTCGAAAATCTGGACCTTTGATTAAACAGCTCACATAAATTTAAAATTTTAATTTTTTTTATTATTCCTCCCTTCCTTTAAGCTCATCAGTAATCGAAGAAAAACCCGCTTTTGTTTCAGATAAGTGGAAAAATTTTGACAGCTGCAACACTTTTAGATGCCTCGCAACAGACGCCCGAGGAGATACTCTGCAAAATGTTTTTTTACAGTACAAAGGTATACTAAAAAGGTTCATTATTCATTAAGCATAACTAATTTCACCCTGTCTAAAGGTATCTCCCCGCTTAATACAGTGATCGGCTATTTTTGATGCGCACTGCCATACTAAAAATTTAACGAAAATGTAAAAAAAATCACCGAAAATATCACTAGAATGAAATAAAACTTCACTTTCGACTATTTGACTCTTGAGAAGAAGAGGTAACAATCTGCAATCCCACAAAGGTTTCAACCTGTATTTAGGCGTCTCTAGAGAACTTTGTAATGTAGGTTTAAGTATATTCCATTAACTGTTAAACAATTCAATATATTCACTTTACTGTTTAAGACTCGTTTAAACTTTACTTAAAATGCTTATCTATAAAATTGTTTTACGTGTATTCAATTTTAAATTTTAAATTTTTTTATTCAAAAAAAAATAATTTTTGGTCTTCAAAATATTCTATAAAATATGAACGAACGAACGAAACGAAAATGGCCATTCCAGCCCATGAAAGGACTTTGACCGAACTTCTTATGATCAATTGTGTTGTGTGTGTGTTGTAAAAATGTTTAACACAAATGATCGAGAACTGGACCTGCATGTTTTATGCCGACTCCGAAAGGCTTATGTACTCAAGATACTTTTCATGCCAGTTTTTACTCTCTGAGGTTTGTCATTGTCTGCAGAGAGGTGAAGGCCGAACAGAAAAATTAATTCAATTGATAAAACTTTCTGTGTCAGGTGGGATTCGAACCAGAGTTCTCTGGCGTATGGGCCACACACTCTACCCACTACGCCACACCCACCACAAATATCTTATAAAATATAGGCACTAAAAAAATATTTTGTATTTTTTTCTTATTCTGCTTGGATTATAAAAATTTTATGAAAATAAAAATTTTCAATTTATGGTCACAGGGACCAAGTACATAATTTTAATTTTTCAATTTTTATAACTTATATTTCACACTTTCTTAAGCACACACTATGTTATTGTGTGTGTCCACTCCAAAAGTAGATTAAAAGTGACAACTACTCTTTTGACATCGATGTCAATCGGAGTTTAGATTTCGACACTACCATAATGACAAAATACAGCAAACAAGCTCTCCCCTATAAATTTTTATGCAAATTTTCGCGCAAAGCTTCGCCCACTGTGCTTGGTTAAAAAAAATGTAAAGAGCTGCGCAGCTTTTTTTTCATTATTTTTTATTTCGTCTCCCCTAACGCAACTTTAGTTGATTTGCCAAAATACGAGCACATTAAGAGCAAAAACTTTTTACTTTCGGTTCTATTTTGTTTATTTTTGTTTTTTTTCTGTTTATTGTTGTTTTAATTCCGAACTGCGTTTCAACATTGTCCTGAAACTTCGTGCCATGTTGTTAGCGTCGTCGAAGTCGTCGCCTCGTGAAAGGCTTTCAATTAGTTCGATGGAAGCAAAAGCATGCAAAGATTTGAAAGCTCTGCTGCTTCTTTTAATGCCATGCTTCTGTTGCTTGTCTGAAAAAGTGCTGCACAGGTAAAAAAAGCACAAAAAAAAATAAATAAATAAAAATAAACAAATTGCAAAAAAGCCAAGAAATAGCAAAATAGCAGCAGGGAGAAGCAGCAGCAATAGAATGAATAATAAATAAAAAGCACGAGAAAATAGCGAAAAGTTTTGCGTTTTTCATTAGAAAAGCCAAAAACTTTGCGCTGTTGCTGGTTTTGACCGAAAAGAAAGAAAAAACACAAAAAGCAAACAGAACGGAGTCAAAGCACGCTGCAAACGTTGCTTGGAATGTTAGACAGAAAGAAGGACGGATGGACAGACGACTGAGCCGATAAGCGCACAATAGCAGCAAGTTTTTACTACTTCAGCCACGTCATTTTATTCATGAACCTGGCGTGAAAAAGACATTAAAAGGAGGCTTTAGGATCAGATAGTAGGAGGGGAATTGAGAGAGCAGAAGAGAGGTGAAGATAGAGTAGCAAACAAAAAAAAAATGAAAAACTTAATGCATGCAAAGCGCTAAAAAGTTTTGCCTAGAACAATACAACAAAACAAAGAAAAACAAAAACGTTAAAAAACAACACGGTGCAGATTAACAGAAACCTGCTTTTAATATTCAGCAAAACGCGGTACGCGATATTTGCTAGATTCAACAGTCCGAGTGCGAGTCCAGCGCAACGTGAAACGCCGTCAAAAGTTTTACAACAACACCTACAAAATGAAAAGAACGAGCCTCTTAACTAAGCAAATGTTGACTTTGTCCAGGATGTGGTGGCAAGATCTTGCTTTTATTTTTATAACTGTTCTTCTTGTTGCTGCTGCTGCTGCTATTGTAGCTAGTGCTACGTTTTATTATTCTTTTTTATGATTGTTATTATTATTGTTGCTATTGCTGCTGTTGTTGTTGCTGTCGTAACTGTTCATTTAAAGATTTACAAATTATCAGCTTGCAATTCTTTGGCCATAGCAGCTGGTAGCTATGAAGGAAAAAGTTCTTACTCGTGCAAGCTGGAAGTTAATTAGATTTCGCACAACTGTACGTGAGAATGTTGCTTAGCAAGCACAACAACAACAACAACAAGCATTACAACGAAAACAACATTAACTACAATAACATTGTCAGAAGTTTTTGGAGTTATTTTTTTTTTTTTTTTTGTGTGTATTTCCAAAGCAGAAAAAGCCAAAAATAACAATAAAATAACATCAATTCAATTTGTAGGCAGTTCATTGGTCTTACATGGCGTATACGTGTTTTTATTTATGAGCTAAGTTGACTCAGATGGCTCAGTTTAATGTGGTGCTATGGAGAAAGTGGATTTTAATCGACGCACTTCGCTGTTTTTCAGTCAATTCGTGGAGACGAAGAATGTATTGTGAATAAATTTAAATTAAGCAGGAATCTTATTGCTTATTGGTGCAATAAAAAAGTGTGTAAAAAATGACACCTTAGAATATTGTACAGTCAGATATTTTTCCAATGTTGTACAGCGAAGAAATAAGGCGAATAAGATATTAAATTTCCATTTTGACATTAAAACTTTAAGATATGAAAAATTCTTTAGGCGCGTTGGGCACTTTTTGGTAGTGGTAAAAGTTATGAATTTGCGACCGCACTGCAATGGTAACGTCAGCAATGTTATATCGCCGCCACTGTTAATATCAGCACTGTTAAGACTTGCACTGTTAATGCCTGCAATTTTGATTAAGCTACCAGGCAAGCGGAAGGCATGGCAACATTGCTTTGCTTTTTTTTTATGGGGAAAGGAAGCAGATAGGGTGTAGATCAGAGACCTGCATCAAGTACTTGAAAAATCAAGCTTTTTCAACTACTTAAAAATTCACTTGGTTTGAGCTTGAAAAAACCAAGCAAGCTAAGCTTCGTATCAAACTAATCAATAGCAAGCTTTACTGCTCTGCTGCGCACAAAAACTTGAAGCGCTTGAAATTTTCAAGGAAAATACTTGAAAAGATTGATATGTTCGGCAAAAGCTTATAAGCTTGCAAGTATCCAAATAGTTCAAATAGTTCAAATAGTTCAAATTGGGAAAGCTTGTTGTCTTAGGGGTCGCTGATTGAGATTCTGATGTCAGAATATAAAAAGTTGTTTGCGCACTAGGGTGGACCGTAACAATACTTTTTTGTGATTTTGACAGATTTTGCCCTATTTTGCAATCTAAGTCGGATCAATTATTTGGATTCTGATGTTATGAAGATGATGAAGGGGAAGCAAAATACGTAAAATCTATGAAAGGAGATCTAATAAAGGAGGAAGCATTTTATAGGAGGACACACAAATAGGGGGTCTATCAATCCCCCATTTTGCACATTTTTAGGGGGGATGTCGAAACATGTGCTGAACTGTCCACTGAAAGTCATATTGTAAGTCATACACGTGTTTCGGTTCCTCCCTAAAAATATGTAGAATTGGGGGGTTAAAAGACCCCCTATTTTTGTGTCTCAAGAATGCTTCCTCAAATAGGAACCCCCAAAAATTGGTTAGATTTTACCTATTTTGCTTCCCCTTCGAGATATGGAACAACATAAAATCGAAAGATATCGAAAAATCATCGAAAAATTGTCGAAAAAATAGAAAAAGTGGCATATCTCAAAGTGAAAGCAAAATATTTAAAAATTAACCATTTTTTGGGGCTTTCTGAGGGGGGAAGAAACTTAGAGACGCACAAATAGAGGGGTCTATCAAGCCCCCATTTTGCACATTTTTAGGGGGGACGTCGAAACACATCAGATTCCAAATAATTGCCCGGATTTACAGCACAAAAGATTTCAAAAAAAGAAGCACGAAAAAAACTTTTTTCATCAGTGACCCATATTTTTCACAAACTATTTTTAAAACTATTTATTTGGGTACACCCTTGTGCCCAACAAATTTTTCTTTAACTACATTTCTTAAGCAAGTAAGTTGAGTTAGTTGAAAATTCACAAACAAATTCAAGCTTTTCAATCTCTTTGTCGTACGTTTCAAGTATGCTGCCGCTTGTTTTTACTTCGTGTCGTAGATCACGCGTTCATAAATTCGGGCAACAAGCTGACGTCGACTTGACTAATTTCAAGCATACCTGAACTTGATTGAAATTATCCAGTTTAAGCACGCTTGTATTCATAAATTTAGCAAGTACTTGAAATTGCAATATTCATTTGCTTCTGCAGTTCTCTGGTGTAGATATGTTCAAAAGATATATTAAAAGGCAAAAAATAATAGGACCAGCTCATACATCTGACCTCTCGCGACGTCAATTCGGAAGAGTTATGATCTATAATCGACAGTTTTTGTGTTTTTCGTATGGGGACCCTTAGAAGGAAGGCAGATATGGGCTTAGAGTGTTCACAGAAATGTTGATTGGAAAATGAGAGACTTTTTTATTCGAAAATTGAATGATTTGGTCAAAAGAAGGTACTAAAGTTCTCGAAACAATATTTATCGAAAAATTTGACAAGGTGCCTATAAGAGAGAAGTATTAGGTTTGACTATGTCCAATGATCGAAAGCTTTGTAGTACTAAATATAAAACGAGTATCGATGAGCTCTTTACACAATAATTACAGAAATACCAATCAAATGTTTGTGTTCTATTCTTTAGTTACCATAAGCTAGAAATAATAATTAAAGCTAGAAATAAAAATTATAACAAACGGAAGCGCAATATGACAGAATCCAATTGAAACATTTTTCGCGCGTCTAGGAATTATGTCACTCGTATTTTGCATCAATCTAAGAAATTGTATTACTCTGACAAACTCAATGTTAATCTACCTGAAAGGGTGTTATGGAAAAATTTAAAGACAATTGGAGCAAACAATTGACCTTAGCATTCTAAATGACTACTTCCTGCAGTCAAATAAATTCGTTGACAGTTCTTCCTTCAAAATTAATCACCGACTTCTGTATTAACATGACGAACAATTCAACTTTCAAACTATTACCGAGGAAGATACTGTGAAATCCATTATGTCGATGAAGTCAAATGCGGTTGGAAACGATGAAGTTAACATAAAATTTGTTAAACTTATTCATAACATATAAGTATGTACTTCCATTCATAGTTCCTATATTAACACATTCAATCATGCTATAACGTCATCATCTTTCCCGGCTGAATGGAAGATAGCAAATGTAATCCCTATTGGTAAAAAAACCAATCCAAAACTCTCTGAAGATATCAGTTCGATAAGTATTCTCCCTGTATTATCAAAAGCGTTTGAGAAAATTCTTTCAATCCAAATTGTTGACCACCTAAACACCAATAAGTTGCTGTCTGAAAACCAGGCTATAAAAAGGGACAGAGCTGCACTACCGCAGTTTTAAAGATATTGGAAGATTTTCGATCTGCATGCTATAACGATGACCTAATTATCCTGGCACACATTGATTTTGCCAAGGCAATTTTGATACAGTTAATCATGACATTCTTCTTAAAAAACTAAAATATTATTTCGGGTTCAGCAACAATGTTATAAAATTAATGAAAATGTAGATACATGACCGGTTTCAGCAAGTGAAAAATAACAATAATTCTTCAAAATTAAAAAGAACATACTCAGATGTACCGCAGGGATCGATTTTGGGGCCAATTCTCTTAAGTATTTTTGTTAATGACATAGTCATCTCTTGTCAGAATAGCTCGAGAAATCTGTACGTCGATGATGCGCAGATATATCTATCTAGACCAATAGGGTTGTCGGAAGACTTGATCTTTAGAATTAACGAGGAACTCAAATCAATAGAAGAATGGTCAGTCGCGAATTCGTCAAACCTAAACGCATTCAGTGCGCTTGAAGTGTTCAGAAGTTATGGCGTAAAACGTGTAGTAGTAAAGAATTTTCGTTTTCGAAAATTTTCGAGGGAACAGGGGGCGAACCTTCACATGGCAACGTGTCTGACCGCCTCAACCTGGCGAGGCCAGCATTATCCATGTCGAAATCGTCTCAAGTCGACTCAAACCTCCACGTGGTGTTCCCTGGGCAACGGCAAACTGGCATCCGTCAGTTTGACGGCTAATTTGAGCGGCGGGTCACTCCATAGACCTTAAACATGGAATGTGCGCAGGGGTTGGGTCCCGCCACATTACTACTGCCCAATGAAAACTAAACCAGCCTCGGATAAGAACCCCAATTACGTTGACGACCACCGCAAACGAAAAATGGACAATGATTTACGGATATGCACCTGGAATGTCCGAACCCTTTATAGGGAAGGTGCCATTATCCAACTGGCGGAAGCCCTCAAAACGATAAAGGCTGACATCACCGCCATCCAGGAAATGCGATGGAAAGGGCAAGGCTGCTCTAAACAAGCACACTGTGATATCTACTACAGCTGCCATGCGGAGAGGCGCGAATTTGGATGTGGATTCGTTGTTAGCCGGAAACTACGCCACCTTGTTTCCCGGTTCACACCTGTCAACGAAAGATTGGCCACGATCGGCATCAAGGCAAAATTTTTCTCCATCAGCCTTATTTGCGCGCACGCCCCGACGGAGGAAAAGGACGAAGCCGTCAAAGACGCTTTCTACGCTAGTCTTGAGGACGTATACGACCACCCTCCGGTCCATGACGTGAAAATAGTCCTCGGCGATTTTAATGCGAAAGTCGGAAGGGAAGGCATCTTTGGCCCCACTGTCGGTCAGTTCAGTCTTCATGAGACCTCCACAAACAACGGTCTAAGACTGATCGACTTCGCCGCGGCGCGAAACATGGTAGTTAGTAGCACCAGATTTAAGCACCTCGACATCCACAAGGCCACCTGGCTGTCCCCGGATCAAAAAACGCGAAACCAAATTGATCATGTTGTAATCGACGGAAGGCATGCCTCTAGTGTTCTGGATGTGCGTACATTTCGGGGGGTCAACATTGACTCCGACCATTATCTTGTTGCAGCCAAGATCCGCATGCGATTATGTAATGCGAAGAACATACGCACAGGAATGCAACGAAAGCTAGATGTCGCTAAGCTGCAATTACAACAGACTGCCGAAGGCTACTCCGCTCAACTCTCGGTTAAGCTCAACCAACCAACCTCTGGACCCGACGACGCCGGCGGACTTTGGGCGCATATATCCCACTCCATGCGCGCTGCCGCTGAAGAAGTCATTGGTTTCCGGCGCCCGCAACCTCGGAACCAATGGTATGATCAGGAGTGTCGCATTGCGACTGCAGTAAAAAACGCCGCATATAGAAAAACGCTGCAGTCAGCCGTGCGAGAAAACTACCGCGAAAAGAGGAAGGAAGAGAGGCGCCTTTTCAGACGCAAGAAAAGAGAGCAGGAAAAGCGTGAGCGTGAGGAACTAGAGGTATACCAGGGCAAGAAGGATGCACGAAAATTCTATCAACAGGTTAAGCGTCTAACCCAAGGTTTCAAGCCCGGAGCATCCACTTGTAGAGACGAAAATTTAGATCTGAATACGGATACGCAGTGTGTGCTGAGATTGTGGAGACGGCTTTTCTCCAATTTACTTACTGGTGACGATTCCACCAATGCCGCCCATGGACAGCGCAGTTCAGAGCTACCAATCAACGATGACGGAGTGGAAGTATCACCACCTAGCCATAATGAGGTTCGAGTTGCTATCCAACGACTCAAAAACAAAAAGCAGCGGGTGCTGACGGCCTGTCAGCTGAATTGTTTAAAACCGGCGGCGATGAATTGATAAGGCGCATGCATCAGCTCATCAGCAAAATATGGCTAGAAGAAAGCATGCCCGACGATTGGAACCTCAGCGTACTGTGCCCTATACTTAAGAAAGGAGACCCAACAATCTGCGCCAGTTATAGAGGTATCAGTCTTATTTCCATCGCATATAAGGTTCTCTCAAGCGTACTGTGTGAAAGATTAAAGCCGATTACAAAAGCACTGATTGGACCTTATCAGTGTGGCTTTCGACCTGGTAAGTCTACAATAGACCAGATTTTCACGCTACGACAAATCCTGGAGAAAACCCACGAAAACCAGAAGCCCGAGAAGGGATTGCCTATACGCAACAATGTCTGAGTTCGGTATACCTGCAAAGTTGATCAGACTTTGCACAATGACGTTGAGCAACACACGCAGCTCCGTCAAGGTAGGAAATGACCTCTCCGAAACCTTCAATACCGAAAGAGGTTTCAGGCAAGGCGATCCACTGTCTTGCGATCTCTTTAACATCATCATGGAGGGGATCGTACGAAAGGCCGGTGTACATCGTAATGGCACCATTTTCTACAAAGGCGTCCAGCTCCTTGCGTACGCTGATGATATTGATATTGTTGGCAGAACCAAGAGAGATGTTACCGCTGCTTTCGCCGCTATCGAAAAGGAATCAGCCAAAGTGGGTTTGACGATAAATGAGGGCAAAACAAAATATATGCTGTCTACGAACAAGGGAGCGCGGCGTCTAGACTCTCACGCTTCATCCGGCAGCTATTGTTTTGAAGTAGTGAAGGAGTTTGTATACCTCGGCACCGCCATTAATAACAACAACGAAATCAGCCTGGAGATAAAGCAAAGAACAATAATTGCTAATAGGTGCTACTACGGGCTCAGTAAGCAACTAAGTTCCAGAGCCCTCCCTCGATCGACAAAACTAACACTCTACAAGACGCTCGTTCTACCTGTGCTGCTTTATGGCGCTGAGGCATGGGTAGTTTCGCAAACTGACGCAGCCGCTCTGGGGGTGTTCGAGAGAAAGTTCTTCGCAAAATCTTCGGTCCTGTTCGAGTCGGCGATGACTATCGCATCCGAATGAACCACGAGCTGTATGAGCTCTACGATGACATTGACGTAGTTCGGCTTATAACTGTGCAGCGACTACGCTGGCTGGGTCATGTCCATCGTATGAACGACGAAGCTCCAGCGAAAAAGGTGCTCGAGGCGAGGGTCGCTGGTCAACGACGACGAGGGAGACCATGCCTCCGATGGATGGACCAGGCTGAGGAAGCCCTAACCGCACTTGGTGTATCCGATTGGAGAAGGCGCGCGCAAAGCAGAGGCGCCTGGCGAGAGCTGATGAGGTCGGTTGAAACCCGGACACGGGTTGTTACGACCAACTAAGTAAGTAAGTAAGTAAGTAAGTAAAGAATTTTCGATACATATTCAATCAATCCACATTAAAAAGCAAAAACATTCCTCAAAAATATTCGGCTATTTATTACCGTTATACCGTCCGCTTACTCCAATTTATTATTTTTTTTTTTTTTTTTTGTCATATAAAAATTAACAAGAACAATAAATACATCACCAAATATATCAAACGAATTGTTCTACGTCTACACTTACGATACTATCGAAACAGTGTCCTTTTTTTAATTTATGGTCTTTTTAGGTTTTGTCAGTTATTTAATAATAATATCACATCTTTTATTTCTTTGTTCACAAATCATATCTGAACATTTAATTTCTTAAATGTTTTCAACATTATGGTACAATATCTGCAATCATTTTTTGCTTTTGTTCTTATTTAATTTTATCACATTGTTTTCCATTATCATTTGTTTTATATTTTTTTTTTTTTTTTTTTGTCTTTTCTTTCTTTTGTCAGCAACATGCAGGTGGCAACACGTTGCGTCATTTAAACAATAGCTTCTTTTCAAGCCAACACTTGACTTCCGTTTTATTTTCAATGCCAAAAAAGAAGATTAAAAAGAAGCTAGAGACAAAAACGCCATAAACAATGTAGTAGACAGCATAAAGTGCAACAAGGCTAACAACAGCAGGAGCTTGAAAATAACAAACACACATTAGCAGCAACAACAAAAACAACAACAAAAAAACATATAAAAGCTGATATGAAACATTTTTAAATGTTTGCACTTTACGGTTGGCATTCATTTATAGCTACTCGGAAGCTCATTTCAAAACATTCGCCGCCATTTTGTGAAGCGGAACTTCCGCCAAAAAATATAAAAACCGACAAAATTCAAGAAATTTCTTAAATAATTCACACACACACACACACCATCAGAACATGCGTGCTTCCGCTACCATTTTGAGCAATTCTTAAGAATTTTGAAGCATTCCTGTAGCTTTTCAGCTGTCAAGTCATGCAAGCTGAGTGGAGTGGAGAAGAAGGAAGTCAAGAGAGAAAACTGCTGCGTTGCCGGTCAGGGGCCAGCTCAAAAAGACAAGCTCAACAAAAATAAATGACTTACGAACGCATGCCAACACGTAAGCGAAGACACTGGAACGAACTTTTATACTTTTAGATAAATGAGTCAAGATGACAGGCTTAGAAGTAAGTTTAAAAGCAACAACAACAACAACAACAACAACAACAACAACAACAACAGCTTTCAAAAACACTGAGCAAACAAAAAAGCAAAAATGCATGAAGATCATTTTTGAAAGGTTTTGTAGCAAGCTGCAGCTGCAACCACCAAAAAAGCTTGCAAGGACAACTTTAAGTAAAGCTTCGTAAATTCAGTTCAGCCAGCCGTCAGTTTGTTAGTTGCTGCTCTGTCTGTCTGTTTCTATATCTGTCTACAGGTTTGTGCATCTATGCGCTGCTCATTTGGCAAGATAGATGCGAGTTGGCCAACTTTTATTGTTGTTATTCTATGGCTGTTGTTGTTATTGTTGTAGTTGCTGTTATTGTTGACTGCAGTTAACAAGTTTAAGTTTGAAAATCTCGCACACGCTCGTCTGCGTAGCTGAGATTTTTTGTTCTCAGTTTCAATTGCAAGCGAGCACTTTGCACAGTGTTGGTGATAGAGTGTGTGTGCGTTGTTTGTGATATACATATATATATATATATATGTGTGTGTGTATGCTTGTGTGTTACATACATGTGTTGATGCAGAATATAGTGTGAGTCTTTATGTTGGTTTGAGTCTTTATGTTGGTTTGAGGGGCGTTACCACAGTAATTATAAATTTAATTGCTTAGCAAGCAGCAATGTATATAATAGCAACTGAACGGTAATTCGAACTTTTATAAATTGTTTAAACACTCGAAAAATTAGCTTAAAAATTAGGCTAGAATAAGTAACACGATCTTTGATGGACATCGATGGACGCTTATCACAAAAGTGTTCAGAGATCGATATAAAAATACGAATAAATAATTTTTTTTTTCCCTATATAGTTGGAGCCAATTTTTCGGGTTTCGTTTAAACTCTGGTTGATTTAAGCCAAGCTAAGCCCCCAAAAATTGCTAGGATTTTTGTGTTTAAATTTTAACTGACCTCAACAAGTTAAACAAAATTTTTTGAGATAAGTTATGGGCATTCAAATTTAAGCTGAGGTAAGCTCTTTAATTTCACAAAAATTATCAAAAAATTACGGTTTTTTTTTAAGTTAAAATTTTTGCTGTGTAATGAATGCATTGCTGTTGAAAGCAATTTAAAGAAATTGCTTCAGATTTATTTAGCTAGTTGAAGTTTGTTGTTGCCACTGCTATTAATGCCATTCTTGCATTAAAAGTTGCTGCTGTTTGTGCGTTGTTATCGATGTTGTTGTTGCTGTTTGTTGTTGTTCCTACTACTACGTTCCATTGTTTATTGTTATTCATAAATTTATTCAAACGCATTTAATTTAATTTGGCTTTTGCGCCATTTTTGCAGAGTAACAAAATGCTGCGCTGCGTTACGCTGCCGTAACGGAAGCTGCATTCAACGCCATATCAATGTGAACTTCCTTCCGCACAAGCACACAAGTAAACAAATGCAAGCTCACACCAACACACACACACACACACACACACGCACACACACACACACACACATACACACATACACACTTAGATAGATGCTGACGCATATAAAAGCGGAAGCTGTTTTCTCTGACTTGTTCTGTTATTTCTTTGCCTGCTGCTGTTGCTGCTCCGACTTCATCGCTACTTTCCGAATCGCTTCGCAATTTATGCGTTTCTCTAATAAAATTTATGAACTTTTGCAGTTGATGAACAAGAACAAAGCTTTTCATCAGCAGCCAGGCGAAATGCCTGGATAGCGGCGTTGTTTTTGTAATTAATGTTTTTGTTAGATTTTTGTTGGTTTTTGTTGTTTTTGTAATTGTGCGGCACTGACAGTGCATAACTTAGCTGTTAACTTAATTTGATAAATGTTTGGTTTTGGCCTTTTTCATGTTTTACAAGTAATTGTGAAGAGGAGTTAGGGGGTAAGTTTCTGAAGGGCAGCATAATTCAGCATAGCAAATTTTGCTTCATACATAACAGAAATTTAAAATTTTTTTGCAAATTAAAGTATTTTTGCTCTTAATTTTGTGAGTTTAAGAGCTTTTGGAAAACATTCCAAACATACAAAAAAAAATTTAAATTAAACTGTAACTTTAATTTTAAACAACACTAAAACTAAAACTAAAACTAAAACTAAAACTGAAACTAAAACTAAAACTAAAACTAAAACTAAAACTAAAACTAAAACTAAAACTAAAACTAAAACTAAAACTAAAACTAAAACTAAAACTAAAACTAAAACTAAAACTAAAACTAAAACTAAAACTAAAACTAAAACTAAAACTAAAACTAAAACTAAAACTAAAACTAAAACTAAAACTAAAACTAAAACTAAAACTAAAACTAAAACTAAAACTAAAACTAAAACTAAAACTAAAACTAAAACTAAAACTAAAACTAAAACTAAAACTAAAACTAAAACTAAAACTAAAACTAAAACTAAAACTAAAACTAAAACTAAAACTAAAACTAAAACTAAAACTAAAACTAAAACTAAAACTAAAACTAAAACTAAAACTAAAACTAAAACTAAAACTAAAACTAAAACTAAAACTAAAACTAAAACTAAAACTAAAACTAAAACTAAAACTAAGACTAAAACTAAAACTAAAACTAAAACTAAAACTAAAACTAAAACTAAAACTAAAACTAAAACTAAAACTAAAACTAAAACTAAAACTAAAACTAAAACTAAAACTAAAACTAAAACTTAAACTAAAACTAAAACTAAAACTAAAACTAAAACTAAAACTAAAACTAAAACTAAAACTAAAACTAAAACTAAAACTAAAACTAAAACTAAAACTAAAACTAAAACTAAAACTAAAACTAAAACTAAAACTAAAACTAAAACTAAAACTAAAACTAAAACTAAAACTAAAACTAAAACTAAAACTAAAACTAAAACTAAAACTAAAACTAAAACTAAAACTAAAACTAAAACTAAAACTAAAACTAAAACTAAAACTAAAACTAAAACTAAAACTAAAACTAAAACTAAAACTAAAACTAAAACTAAAACTAAAACTAAAACTAAAACTAAAACTAAAACTAAAACTAAAACTAAAACTAAAACTAAAACTAAAACTAAAACTAAAACTAAAACTAAAACTAAAACTAAAACTAAAACTAAAACTAAAACTAAAACTAAAACTAAAACTAAAACTACAACTTTTACTATAACTAAAAAATAAAACCAATATTAAACTGTAAAATATTTTATAGACAAAAAAAAAGAATATACGCATAAGTTAAGCAAACAAAAGAACTACAAAATTATAAAAACACTTTATATAAAACTATTTTTATATCTTATTTTAAGAACATCTTCGAATTTTATTTTTTACTTTTTAAGTGAATACTGTAGCGAGTTTTTTTTGCAGACTGGAATAGGCTCAGCCACTCCAGGGTTCGTCCAAGGGATCTCTCAACCCCTGGGCAAAAACAGTCTTAAGAGAAAAAAAACCATAAATAGTATTGTAAATCGCAGAATTTGTCACGGTTGAACTCGGAGGCCAACTCTATCACTAAACACGAAGGTATATTTATTTTATTAATTTTTAATCTATTTATTTTATTAATATTTTTTTCTATTTATTTTTAACATATATCTAAAGTTAATCTATATACTTTACATTCGGGTGTAGTGGCAAAGCACACACGGCGGCTGAGGGCCGATTTAATCAGGCGGCAGGGTGCCGATGGCAGAAGGCTTTACAACTCTGGAACATACGGATAATAAAAAATATGGAGGCGTGAGCCGAAAAACCGAAGCTTGAAGTTGGCCGAAGCCGAAAAGCCGGAGCTTGATTTGTTTTCTGGGTGACTCATACTTACGTATGAACAATATGCGAAGTATAAGCATTTGTTGGTTGCTCAATATAATAAGCAGTCCCCTTCGCTATAGTTGCTGGCTCGTTATTATTAAGCAGCGTTTGCTGCGCCTAGTGCCAAAATAGGGGGCCGCATTTACCAAACTAGGTAAATTGACCAAACTTGGAGGACAAAATATTAAATTTTTGTTATATGATTCCTTGATTCATTTCTAAAAAAAAATTGTTCTGGAGTGGGGGTCCATCTCAGCCATCCTCTTGGTTACAGGATATTTATTAAATTGCCTATAGAGAAAAAAAATATACACTTTAAGTTTTGACTTTGAAACACTTAATTGTATTAGAACAACAGAATATTTTTTAACCTTCTTCTGTGTTATTTAAATTAATACTTATTTAGACGAACTTGCTGGCTTTGTGGTTACTTTTCAAGAAAAAATCATTATTTTTTATCGATAATGATGTAAATATACAAAACTAAACAAGAAGAATTTGATTCTTCGCTTGTAGACTCGCTCTCACTGTCTTCAATTCTTGTATTTAACTCTGATTATAATTTAGTACTAGTACTAGGTGCATAAGCTGATGATCTTGGGCCACTGTCGTTTTTTAAGATATCGTAGTGTTCCATTCTGGATATATTAAGGCTTCTTCCGAAACTGGAAATATTGGAAAATCGGCAAAAACTAGCAGCTAAATTTTTTTTATGGACTATCTTTGAGAGTGAAACTTAACAAAAAAAATTAAGTTGCATGCATATATATGCGTACAAATTTTCGGCAGTCCATCGAAGTGTTAGCTCAATATAATTTTTCTTATTTATGCTTCAGTGTCTAATGCTAATTTAAATAAGGCCTTAGATCTATTCAGCAACTTATTTTATTGTAAATTAATCTGCATCAGAGACCTGCAGCGAATCGTTTTTTTACGACTCCAATCACTTTCCATTGGAATCACTCGATTCCAATACTTCCACGCGAAGCATTCTTATAACAGCGATGAGCGACGAGTGCCGCTGCTTTCACTCATCGCTCATTAGAAAGACTGCTGAATTCTAAGCATATCATTCTAAGCACCCTCAATGACTCTAGAGTCATTGAATGATTTGCGTGCACTTCAGTATTGGCGTGCGTTTTCCTTGTTTTACTTTTGTTTTGTGTTTTGCGTGTTTATTAAGATAAATAGCCAGCTTCTAAGTTGGGGATCGCTACCCTATAGGAACAAACTAACTTGTTTTTAAAAACAACTAATTAAAAAACTAATTTAAAATAAACCAGTATATGAACTACTTTGAATTATATTAAGGCGGCAACTACTCTGATTTTGACATGTTTTAATTGCAAATTTTTATTAGATTACAAGTTTATATATATTTAACCATGTTATTTCATCAACTATTATATTTAGGCCATCAGTAATAGTTTTCAATTGGCTATTTTAAAGTAATTACAAAAATAATGTAAATATAACTAATTTAACAAGTAGTTGAAAATATATGCAGACGAAAGTCAATTGACTTATTTAGCGGACATCACCATACAAAATAAGTTAGTTCGTTCTATGGAAAAAAGTCAGAATTTCAACTAGTTGTGGTTGACAAAAAACTACTTTTTCAACTACTTTTAAATTAGTTGATTTTCCTACAGGGTAGTTCAAAGAATTAAATTGTAGCAAACTTACATTATCCTTGTATGTTTTCTAATATTTGTTCCTTGTTGTTATTGTATTGTTTTTAATCAATTTTGCAATTCACTTTCACACTTGCAATGATGCATTGCTGAGAACCTTTATGTTTAGAGATGCCATAAGGAAAGCGGCAATCCAAAATAAACAGGATTGCCGCTTTTTAAATTTTTCCAAAAATTTTTAATATTTTTTTTCAATAATTTTTTCACAATTTTTAACTAATTTCTATCAATAATATTTAAATTTTTTTGTTTATTAAGTATATGCACTTAAATATTTTTTTAATACTATTTTAAGATTTATTTTCATAAATTTGCCGAGTCCGCTAGTATTATATGTATATAATAATAAATTTATATATTTATGCATAATAAAATATGTCAGCGGCAACACTGCATGCGATTTCCCTTAATGACTCTAGAATCATAAAGAATGACTCTATAATCATTGGAATCATTGAGCGGCATTCTTATGGGCGATGAGTGTAAGCGGCTGCACTCGTCGCTCATCGCTGTTATAACGATGCTTCGCGTGGAAGTGGTGGTTGTTGTACGCAACCGCACGCACTCGCATTCGGTTTTTGATGGATGATTTATAGTCATTCGTTCGAATAATAGACTCGTTGCAGTTCTCTGATCTGCATACCTTAACAAATGTTTCATTACAAAAGAAGTTTGAAAGCTAACAACTTTAATCAGCGCACTTAATACAAAAACTGCTATCTTCACACTTAATAATAATTTAAGAAAACACAAAAAGTACTCTTTTACAACTGTCATTTTATATATATCGGATAAAGTGAACTTATTCAAACAATTGACATGGCTTTCTGTATGTACTGGCTTTATTTCCAAAAAAAAAAAAATGTATTTTTTGCAAGTTTTTTTTACTTTTGTCCTCCTAGATTGAGAAAATCTCATACCGTGCGTCGAGGCACAAAAAAAAATTTGTCCTTATTTTTTTCTTTCTTCTCAGTATTTCATATTTAAATCTTTTATTTATGATTTATTTTGTTTTAACTTTTGGAAAAAACGAAACTATGTTCCTCTGGCTTACGGACATGTATGTATATGTGGCCGGGTCGATTTGTGGGGAGGCAAAAAAATCGCCCGTTGCTCTGTGAAAATCGTATTCTAAGGATCAAAATAAGAAACTTTGCCGAAGGAACCATACCTCTAAAACGAATTCTGAACCCCTGGGGGTTCCCCATACAAACATTTCAAAAAATCGCCAGTTTTGGCACTTTACATGAAAAAATCAGCGAAATGCCTATGTTTTTTCTTTTTGGAGTTTTTTTTCTCTTTAGAAATTTATTGAACCCTTTTAAAAAATGAAGGTATCACTGTGACACAATTGCAAATTGGAAAATTGCTTGTGTGCGTTTTTTAAGGCACCACAAGACACAGCTGCATGTCGTAAACTTACTTGTGTAGTTTTTTTATAGCACCTACTTAAGAAATGAAGGTTGTTTTAACAACACTTTTTGTGGGTATTTTATGGCACCTTCTTCAGAAATGCGCGTTTTTCGCGCCGTGCGAAATTGCCCAGACTTGAAAGTAAAAAAGACTTCAAACAATAATTTTTTTAGTTTCTTTTCTATAACTAACTTAAATTAAATTTTTCATTTACATATGTTCTGACTAAATAAATTTCAAAAGAGAAAAAATAGATATTATTATAAATAAATAATAAATATTATTATAAATAAAATAAATAAAAATAAAGAAAAACATAGCCATTTCGCTGATTTTTTCATGTAAAGTGCCAAAACTGGTGATTTTTTGAAATGTTTGTATGGGGAACCCCACAGGGGGTTCCAGGGGGTGTGTCTTTGGCATGGGTGGGTCAAGCCTCCAAAGTTAGTGGGGGTCGGTCATACATTTGGACTCGATTGGAGCACTCTAAATGGGTCAAAGTGGGATTTTTCAAAATTTGCCTCTACCCAAAAGTTCGACCCAAATTGGGGGACACCAGAATTCGTTTTAGAGGTATGGTTCCTTCGGCAAAGTTTCTTATTTTGATCCCTAGAATACGATTTTCACAGAGCATTGAGCGATTTTTAAATCGACCCGCCCTAATGTATATATATATTTTTTATTTGATCATGTGATCGTTGACATTAAGCGTAGTGCGACAGGCTTATTAGCAAGATCAGTATTTCAAACTGGTTGGTATCTTTTTTATATATGTCCGCAGGATCTATTTATGTTTCATTCTGTTTTAATTTTTGTAAAAATTTATATTTTTATATCTTAGATATTTGTAGCAATATGATCGTTACAATACGTTTTATATTTGTATGCTTTTATATTTCTTCCAAATTTTGTATATTTTTTTAATTTTGTTTTATTTTTGATTACTTTTTTAAAAATATTTTTTAATTATTTTTATATATTATTTATTTGTTTTTTTTTTTTTTTTTTTTGTTTCCGTTTTAGTTTTTAGACATTTATATTTTAGGGTGTGTTTTTTTGTTTTTTATTTTTTTCCTTCTGTTAATTTTTTTCTTAGTTTTGTAAAACATTTTTTTAGTTTGTATTTTAAATAGTTTTTCAATTGTTATTTTTATTTTTCCATGTGTCTGATTTAATTTTTATAGTGCTTTTTTTATAAACCTTTCCCAAACGTTTCCTTTATTTTGCCATCTTGCTACAAATTTTTTGGCAAACTTTGTATTTTGCTATTTTTAAATTTCGCTGATTTTCAGCGTTCGCGTGTTCAAAGTCATTGTCAGCCACTTCAGGCCCATCGACATTAAATTCTGCACCTCAGCCAAGAACCTGCCCTTGGCTGGCTTCAATCCTCACTCACCTTTTTGTAGCCGCCGCTCTAAATTTTCTCCCGCTCATTTTGGCAGCCAAAGTTATTCAACTCAATTAATGCGTTGCGGCCGGCGTTTGTTCAGCTATTTATTTCTAGAATTTTATTTTTTTGAAAATTTTTTCACTTTTTCCTTTTACCTCCCTTTTAACTTATTTCAAAATTTATTTGCTTTGAGTGACGAACGCGATATGCATGTTAAAAATTTGCGCTGGCTATTCGAACATAAAATTAGTTCGTTGAATTCAATTTTTGTTTACTTTTCTTCAACGCTCAAGTTATATTATATTGTTATTTTTGTTCGCTTCTTACGAGTTATATTGCCTAATTTATCGTGTAATACGCAATGTTCTTGACAAGCTTCGTTTCATACCCACTCTCACCAGTGGGTGTGTCTGGTATTGGTGATTTTATATTAGATGTATTTGTGTGTCTTTCTTTAGCGCTAATAAACATTTTTAGCGAGTCTCTATTCGATATTCAATTGAGTATTTCAGCAAAATTAATTGTTACTTTTTTACTTTGAAAATGTTTGACATACGAGTTGTGACAATATCACAATAAAAATTTTTTTTTTTTTTTTCAATAAGCAAAAATTTTATTTGCTCTCATAAAAGATATAATTTTATTTTTGAATGATTTAACCGTGTCAGCTTAAATTAAAAAATGTATTTATATAAAAAAAAAAAACTTTAATGCACACGAGCGTGTGTGTGTTCTTTATCAATTTCAGTTTATGTTTTTTTGCTCACTTTAAATGTGTATCAATGATTATAAAAATTTTGTTTTAAGGTTTTATAAGTTTTTGCCTATATTGCTGTGAAAACTGTTCTTTTTTGTAACTCAATTCAATTACAACTGCATATTTTTTGCTTAAATCAATTGGGTGGAAAATTTTAAATTCATGGCCGATTGGCTTAAAGCAATTTTTATAGTATTCGGTTTTAACTGAAATTGAAAGTGGAATATATTTGTCAATAAATTTTAAACTCAGATATTTGCAAATCATTAAATTTTTGCCCAATATTGGAGTTTGGAGTACATTTTCGGCTCATTGTTCAATGATAAATCCAATCCAAGAGTTATTTAAAACTCTTTTTGGTTATTATTGGAAACATTTATTATTTATCAAAGCTAGTCTCTAAAGGAACCAAAACAGCTGTGAGTATTTTAAAAGTAAAGTAAAAATTAGTAATTTGTGCAGATGGTTACTGTCGGAGACTGTACAAAAAATGGGCGTAGTCGCACTATATATACGCCCAATTTTCGGAAATCATTTTAATTCCTGAGATGTTCACGTTTTGATAGTGAATCTTGGTATGCAGGTGTTTATGAACCAAGTGGCAATCACTATGTATATATAAATGGTGTCACGCCCACTTTTAACGCCCACAAATCAGCAAAAATGTTATATATCATATATCATATGGTTTTATCGTAAAAGACTAAGATTTGGTAATTTAGTTTATATTGTTACTGTCGGCAACTGTACAAAAAATGGACGTGGTCGCACTTTATCTATACCCACTTTTGAGAAATCATGCTTATTCCTGAGTTGTACACGTTTTGATAGTGAAACTTGGTAAACAAGTGCTCCAAGTGGCGGTCAATAAATATATGTATGAATTTTGCCACGCCTACTAATATATGCCATATATGCCATATATGCATATATTTATATATAAATGGCCATTCCAGCCCTTGAAAGGACTTTGACAGAGCTTCTTATGATCAATTGTGTTGTGCATGTTGTGAATTGTTTGAACACAAATTATCTAGACCTGGACCTTCATGTTTTATGCAGACTTGGAACGGCTTATATTCTCAAGAAGCTTTTCATGGCAGTTTGGAAAAACTTTCTGTGTCAGATGAGACTCGAACCTGGATTCTATCGCATACACGCACCTCAACCTGTGTGTCACGGAATGGTTTGAAATATCCTCTTCAAATCAAGTTTATATATATTTTTATTCGAAATATTTTTCGTCGAAATATTTTGGGAGTCATCATAACATAAGCCATGGATTATTTTGAGGAACCGAACCGACTATATGTTAGGTACGTCCTCTAATACGCACCAAGTATAAACTAGTTAACATATTTTACTTAGAAAAAAGCATTTTTTAGGCTGTTCGTTAGAGAATGCCAATATAGGCATAGGTTTATTTGCAGATATTTAAATGGTCAAGAATTTTTTTATATGTTTGTGAGGGTGAAAGTCGAGTCCTCGTTTTCTTCCCACATATACTTGCGTTAATTGATATATGAATACATTATAGCCGACATAAATCATCACATCAAGCCAAGCATAACTTACGTGAACCAGAGTGAACGTGTAAACGGCAGTCACCTGTCATGACTTTCTCGGTTACCAACACTATGCGTGGTGAAAACCTACACGACAGTCGCATGCCAAAAACAGCTATTGCAATAAATCACCATGCACTCAATATGCAGCCAAGCTGGGGTGACTTCAACTACGAAAACAGATTAAAATCCACTCTTGCGGCGGCAGTCCAATTGTTTCTAAATCTTTCTGCCACTGGGCTGACGTGTGCTAAGTCTGTTCTTTACACTTACACTCACACTTACACTTACACTTACACTTACACTTACACTTACACTTACACTTACACTTACACTTACACTTACACTTACACTCACACTTACACTTACACTTACACTTACACTTACACTTACACTTACACTTACACTTACACTTACACTTACACTTACACTTACACTTACACTTACACTTACACTTACACTTACACTTACACTTACACTTACACTTACACTTACACTTACACTTACACTTACACTTACACTTACACTTACACTTACACTTACACTTACACTTACACTTACACTTACACTTACACTTACACTTACACTTACACTTACACTTACACTTACACTTACACTTACACTTACACTTACACTTACACTTACACTTACACTTACACTTACACTTACACTTACACTTACACTTACACTTACACTTACACTTACACTTACACTTACACTTACACTTACACTTACACTTACACTTACACTTACACTTACACTTACACTTACACTTACACTTTCACTTACACTTACACTTACACTTACACTTACACTTACACTTACACTTACACTTACACTTACACTTACACTTACACTTACACTTACACTTACACTTACACTTACACTTACACTTACACTTACACTTACACTTACACTTACACTTACACTTACACTTACACTTACACTTACACTTACACTTACACTTACACTTACACTTACACTTACACTTACACTTACACTTACACTTACACTTACACTTACACTTACACTTACACTTACACTTACACTTACACTTACACTTACACTTACACTTACACTTACACTTACACTTACACTTACACTTACACTTACACTTACACTTACACTTACACTTACACTTACACTTACACTTACACTTACACTTACACTTACACTTACACTTACACTTACACTTACACTTGCACTTACACTTACACTTACACTTACACTTACACTTACACTTACACTTACAGTTACACTTACACTTACACTTACACTTACACTTACACTTACACTTACACTTACACTTACACTTACACTTACACTTACACTTACACTTACACTTACACTTACACTTACACTTACACTTACACTTACACTTACACTTGCACTTACACTTACACTTACACTTACACTTACACTTACACTTACACTTACACTTACACTTACACTTACACTTACACTTACACTTACACTTACACTTACACTTACACTTACACTTACACTTACACTTACACTTACACTTACACTTACACTTACACTTACACTTACACTTACACTTACACTTACACTTACACTTACACTTACACTTACACTTACACTTACACTTACACTTACACTTACACTTACACTTACACTTACACTTACACTTACACTTACACTTACACTTACACTTACACTTACACTTACACTTACACTTACACTTACACTTACACTTACACTTACACTTGCACTTACACTTACACTTACACTTACACTTACACTTACACTTACACTTACACTTACACTTACAGTTACACTTACACTTACACTTACACTTACACTTACAGTTACACTTACACTTACACTTACACTTACACTTACACTTACACTTACACTTACACTTACACTTACACTTACACTTACACTTACACTTACACTTACACTTACACTTACACTTACACTTACACTTACACTTACACTTACACTTACACTTACACTTACACTTACACTTACACTTACGCTTACACTTACACTTACACTTACACTTACACTTACACTTACACTTACACTTACACTGCCGCCAAGACATGCCATTCATCATATCGGGGAGATGACCAGATCACGCGTAGAGATGCCCAACGAGGAGACATCGCCGGTCACGAAACTCGAGCACCAGGACATCAGGACGAATGCAGCAGGGTACCGTTTTTGAGACATTAATTTCAATTATAGTAAAAACCAGTATAAGTAAAGTGTAAAATTGTGAATTAACTTACGAAATAATAAAAAAGAAGAAAATACGACTTAACCACCGTGCACTTAACTATTATTTTTATGATAGAACCCTCAACACCGGCGAGTGATTCCTAGTGTAGAAAAAGGTTCGTCACATGTTATTTTTATGTATCTTCAATTTTTACAACGTTTTTGGCTGACCATTTTTCTTCTCAATTTTTTGCGAAAAAGCCTTTATTGGATAAAAATTAAATAAGCGTTGATAACAGGAAATGAAATGTCGCCAACCAACGCCAACCTACGACGCAACTGACTTGCGCTTGTATTGGACGTGTACTCAAATACCACAGAATTCGGCATCAGCTGTTCTGATATGCTAAAAATATTAAGTTTAATATAATACACATTAAAAATAAAAGAAAATATTTAACACCCTTCGCACTTTGCTATGCCTTACTGTATTTTGTAGTACAGCACAAAATACATAGCGCAAAAGACTCACCGTACCCGAAAACCTCTTATAAAAATCATACTCATTGGCTGTTTGAGTGGTTTGGAGGTTTTTTGCGGTATATGTACAACAGCGCCTTCGGATTTTCGAGAAAGAACAAAAAAAAATAGCGCCAAAGCCCTTTCCATACTCGAAAATCTCTATATGCAAATTTTCATCTGAATAAGAAGAGCAGTTTTGGAGTGTTTCGCCATTTCTTAAGAGATTTGTCCTGAAGCGTCCTCTGGTGTTCAAGAAAGCACAGAAGAAATAATCCAAAATACTCACCGTATCCGAAAACCCCCATGTAAAAATGTTCATGCAAATCGGATGCACGGCGTAGGAGTTTTTCGAGGTTTTTTTTTAAATATATGCACTACAGCGCCCTCTGGTATTCGATACAGAACAAAATAGATAAGTCCTAAAACTAGCCTACCAAAAAAAAAACACCTATATGCAAATTTTCATGTAAGTCAGATGAGCGATTTCGGAAACAAACTAAATAACAAATTCCTGGAACCCGATCACAGCGCCACCTACCTGTCATGCCTTTTTTACTGGATAAAAAGTAGTATTTAAATCAATCTAGTGGTTTTCGTGTGATGCTTTAACAGACATACAAGCAGACAGACAAACAGACAGACTAACAGACAGACAGGCAGACGGACAAACAAAACTTTTAAAATGCGATTATTGGACTTTATGTCATTCAAAATGTCCAGCGCAAAAAAAGAATTTAAAAAAATATTTCATGTAGTATACATATTTTTTTTTTACAGTATTATATATACTCGTATATAGATTGCAAAAGAATTCTAGCTTGCTGAAAAGCAGGTAAGTAGCATATGCAAAATTGTTTTTAAAACAATACTTTAATTAAGCACCGAGTTCGACACAATCGTTTAAAAGAGAGCAAGAGTGAAATCTTAGCGCTACACTCGGTCATTTAAATTATTGACAAATATTTGTCAAAACAACTCATTTTCTGTGCTTAGCTACTCTCTCAATATCTACTTCATCTCACTTTATCAAGTTCAAAATCATGACAAAAATAATGCCGGCCAACGAAGCACGAAATATATATAAAAAAAATGTCAAAAGAAAGAGAGAGATTAATAAACGCTACGTAAGCATCAAAAAAACATGCAACAGATGATCGAGAAATTTCAAAAATAGTTTTTCCTGCTGTGTACCAACCACCCAAAAAAGCAAAACACACCCACTTGATTTCTGACACAGAACAAAACATTTTGTACACAACAACAACAACAACAACAACAACCTTGACAACGTAGAAAAAAAGAGCGCAAAAAACTAAAACAGAGAGCAAATTAACAACAAATGAGCGTGACACCGCAGCCTAGAGCACTACCGTCTCACCCTACAGCCCGGAACCACAAACATGCAGCCAAAACAAAGAGCCCAACATGACCGACAATGAAGACGACAGAAACGTAGACACAGACGAAGGTGAAGAGAAAGAAGACAGAAGGCAGACATAGTCAGCCAGCCAGCAAGCAAAAGCAAGCAATTCAACGACCAGCTAGCTATAGCAATGAAGACATTTTCACACACTGAATTTTCACGATTTTCACACAGTTGGCGACGGGAGCGATTTAGTCTAAAGAGAAGAATCGACACGAAAAGTAAGATTTCCTTTGGCAGCAGCCAACGTGGCCTAAAGTGAAGCACCCGTTAGTACCAAGAATGGTATCCAAATTAGCAAAAATTCCATCGCGCGTCTATATGTAAAGCCGAAATCATGGAAAACGCGGAAAATTTAATGCAAAAAAAGCAACAACGTGTGTGTCACGTGATAAGAAATCGTTTAATGTGCTTTTCGTGCTGAAAATCGACTGGAAAAGTACAAATATACGCATTTATTGAGTCATATTGTGAAAAATTTTCAAAATTGTGTAAATTCTTTAGCGAAAATTTTATCAAAAATTGCTGAAAATCTATTCGCCCAGGCAAACGCGAGTGTTATTTTTGGACGTTTCGGATGCGTTCGTGCGGCAGTGCGACTAAATTTAAACATACGAAGTACGCTGGCAGTAAAAAAAAAAAATAGAAAAATATAGTCGGCATCCAAGTAGCAGATGAAAATCTTTAGAGATTTAAAAAGAAAAAAAAAATAAAAACCAAGCAAATTGTGGCAAAGTGATGTTAAAGTCTCGCCGCGGGCGGTGGCACGGCTTGGTGGAGCACGCTTTGACTGCGTGCCCTTAAACGCAGGGCGCTGCTTGCTGCGAAAAATCAGACCCAGGATTACTGATTTTTCGCAGCGAGCCGCAGCAGCGCAGCCAACGAAAGCCTCGCTCCCAGTGTTTTTATTAATTTATAAAAGTGTTTCAATATTAATATAACCACAACAAAAGCAGCAGCAGCAAAATAACAACACTTAAGCGTTGGAAGGACACAAGCAAAGGATAATAAAATGTATCATAATGTTATAAAAACAAAAACAAACGCGAAAACGAAAAGGAAAAGGAAACGTAACAAAAACAAAAAAAAAACGAATCTACTGCTGTCGACAACCTGACTGCGGCTAAAGCTTTGGCTGACAAAGCTTAAAGGATTCAATAGCAAAAGCTTATGCGTTGTCCTTTGGCGTTATTGTAGCAACAGTTTGAAAATCACTGCAACTTTGTTTACAAACAAAACATCCTTCTGTCAGAAAAAACACGACGTGTGTGTATGTATGTGTATGTGTACTGTGCATCAACGACAGCCCAAAACCACGCATTTCCAATTTGATTGAAAAGGTTTTGTTTTTATTATTACTTTTTTAGTTTTAAGCGTGCCCCTAAACAGCGCCCCTGTATTTCTCATGAAATTGATTAAATTTAAAATTTATTTTTTCGGTGAAATTTACAGTGACTGGGCTAAGCAGCGCTGACAACATTTATTTTTGTACACAATGGCATTTTGTAAGAAGCGTCGAAAGAGAGGAGTGAAAACTACAGTCGGCATAGCTGATTACTACAAAATGCATTTCTAAATTAATAAAATTTGTGTTTTTTTTTTTTTTTTCTTTGAATGCGTACTACTGAAGTATGTATGTGTAGTATATTATGGGAGACATAGTCAAGGCATTTCTATGCCCACTCGTTCTTCCTTTAGATGGCATATTAACGATGTCGCCTTGTTTTGAGTGGCCCAAGAAAATTCTTTAATTATGTTCTTGTTTAACTCCATTTCTTATGTGAATTCTCTCATTAAATTGTAATCGATTTTGAAACATGACCAAAAACATAAAAACACGCCCACCTCTAACACAAAATGATGTCATCCAAAAATCACAGCTCAACATATTCTACAGAAATGTGTGATTTTTCACACATAAGCTATAATAAAGCACAAAGCTATAAGCAAAAACTTTCTTTTTGTTCATATTTAGTAAAAATTTTATGGTTGCAATATCTACTTTCACATTGCATACCATAATTCCGTCAGATAATATCTACCTTGTTTTATATGTAAGCTGGTGCTTACAACCTACCATTAGTCGATTTTGTCCTCATCTAAGAACGTACTCCAGTTAGTTTTTCGCTTGCTGTCGCTAGCTGAAATGCCCAAGATGTGGGCGTCCTCTTCTGCGTTGACCGCAGCATCGGATTACTTTTTCACTGTAGCGTTATCTTCCACATACTCAACATGACCTAGCCAGCGAAGCTTCTCGATTTTAATGCGCTTTACCATTGTATTAGAAACTTTGATCATTGACACAGATCGAAACGTAGATTTTGCAAAGGATTTTTTCTCCAAAGCTCCTAATTGTGGATAATTTCTGGAGTAAAATTTTATGGAATTTCCATTTTCGATCAGAGAAATAAAACTTTTTTGAAGAAAAACGATTTCTAGGCAAAAGTATCAAAAAGAAAAAATTTAACAAATTTTTATAAAAATCTGAAGATACTTGTCCTAATGGACGCATAATTGAAGAGCATTTTAATTGAAGAGCTCATCTTTTCATCGAGCTGCAGATGGCCGATGCAGCTTGGACGGTTTTCATTTGACATCAAATTTAGTGATGTTATAATTATTCAGAGTTCTACAAACTCCCAAATGCAGTTTCTCATTAGCAAAGCGTTTCCGAGCATGACCTATAACATGACCTATTTATACATTTTTTTTTAACCTGCCTAAGAAAAACACATCTTCAAATGATTAAAGAAATTATAATTAAATTCATATTAGTTAAAAAATATCTTTCATAAGTTTTTTATTTTATTGCTTATTTTTGATAAAAAAGATGTTATATTCAATTTCCATTTTTAAGTTTTGGATGACTTTTGAAGAATGGGTGAATTAAAATAATTTTGTAGAATGAAAGATTTTCCAGATGACCAGACTAATAGATCAAACAGGCTATTTCTAATAAGAGCGTTTAAGTTAGAAATCTTTTTTTTCTGCATTAAGCCTTAGTTTGCATTAGTTGTACTAATCTTTTGAATAACAAAAAATTACCAGATAAACAACACTAGGCAATCTCATATAATTTTCCAATTACTGATCTTAATGACAATGAGATCAATGAGACAGAGTTTGTTTGAAATTGTAACGCGGTTTTATCTATGGCTGAGCTAAAACTCAGTCGTCCCAGGGTTCTCTGAAGGATTCACTTAACTTTCAGCAAATAAGAACGCAATTTGAATTTATATATTTTCAATCTTTGTTGAACAATGCTAATCCCTTATGATAGTTCTTATTTTAATTTGCAAAATCTTTGCAGTACAGAGTATGTAGTCAGAAGATATTGTATGTAACGGGTACTCGGTTCTTTATGAAAAGTAGTCGGTTCTTGTAACGAGTAATCAATTATTATGACGGGTAATCGGATTTAGTGGCGGGTACTCGGTTCTAATGATTTACTCGGTTATAATTTACAAAATCTTTGCAGTCCCGAGTAAGTAATCGGAAGATATTATATGTTACTGGTACCGGTTCTTTCTACAGGTTAGTCGGTTCTTGTGGCAGGTAATCGGTTCTTATGGTGGGTGATTGGTTAAGTGGAGGGTAATTGGGGTTAATGATACTTACTCGGTTCTTATTATAATTTACAAAATCTTTGCAGTAGAGAGTATGTAGTCGGAAGATATTGTGTGTAAAGGGTACAGGTTCTTTACGACGGTTAGTCGGTTCTTGTGACGGGTAATCGGTTATTATGACGGGTAATTGGTTTCTAGTGCCGGGTAATCGGTTCCAATGATATTTACTCTGTTCTTCTTATAATTTACAAAATCTAGGAATTGAACAATTCTAATCCCTTACGATAGTTCTTATTATGATTTGCAAAATATTTGCAGCACAGAGTATGTAGTCGGATGATATTGTATGTAACGGGTACTCGGTACTTTATGGAAATTAGTCGATTCTTGTAACGGGTAATCGGTTCTTATGACGAGCAATTGGATTTAATGGCGGGTAATCGGTTCTAATGATATTTACTCGGTTCTTAGTATAATTTACAAAACTTTTGCAGTAAAGAGTATGTAGTCGGAAGATATTGTGTGTAACGGGCACCGGTTCTTTACGACGGTTAGTCGGTTCTTGTGGCGGGTAATCGGTTCTTATGACGGGTAGTTGGTTTCTAGTGGCGGGTAATCAGTTCCAATGATATTTACTCTGTTCTTCTTATAATTTACAAAATCTAGGAATTGAACAATTCTAATCCCTTACGATAGTTCTTATTATGATTTACAAAATATTTGCAGTACAGAGTATGTAGTCCGATGATATTGTATGTAACGGGTACTCGGTACTTTATGGAAATTAGTCGATTCTTGTAACGGGTCATCGGTTCTTATGACGGGCAATTGGATGTAGTGGCGGGTAATCGGTTCTAATGATATTTACTCGGTTCTTATTATAATTTACAAACTCTTTTCAGTACAGAGTATGTAGTCGGAAGATATATTATGTAACGGGTACCGGTTTTTTATGACGGGTAGTCGGTTCTTATGATGGATAATCGGATCATAACGCTGAAACTCGAGCGACTGAATACGACAGCGCAGCTTGCAGAAGTGGTGCCCTTGGAGGCAAAAGTTTCGTAAAGGCCAATTGTGTGAAACTTGAGTTCTGGTGCAAGGGCCGCCCAAACAGCGCAGCGAGCAGACTCTGAAGATTTTACGAGGACAGCCAACCACAAGGTTTAACTGCGATGCTTGAGTTATGTTGCGAGGGCAGATAGCACGGCAAGTAGAATCTAAGCATATGGTATGCGAAATAAATGAGTTTCACTGAGAAATTTTGAAACTCTTAGGCGAGGGCGACTAAATACGACAGCTGGTTAGCGCGGCTTGCAAGGACAGACAAAAAGTAGGTAACTGCAATGTTTGACTCTGCGGCTTATATTCTGTTTATATTCTGTTTATGTTCTGTTATATTCTGTAAGGCGGGTAGCGCAGCGAGCAGATTATAAGTGAGAGAAAACAAAACGCAAGAAAAGAAGATTAATTATATAGACATATACCAAAGAGCTTTCTGTTTAGGCAGCGAACTTAAGGAATGAAGTTGGGTTTGGTGCAGAGTGGTCCGAATATTACTGGTTGCTCCTGACGTGGCATTTTCTAACCTATTTACGTACATGGTTTTATGAACCTATTGTGAACTATATGTCAGTAGATGTTTAAGTTAAACATGTCAGCCAATATGTAATGATGTTGTCATTGTCTTTTACATTTTCTTAATTTCTATTTATAATTATAACTTATAAATATAGTTCTGGGAGCCAGGGTTCAATCACCGCAACTGCTCGTATGAACATTTGGACTATTTATGTTTTTATATTTTTATACGTTTTTATTTTTTTTCTAGATTATTTCCAATGATAGATAATTTGGATAATAATTGGATAATAATGATAAGAAAATTTTAAATAAAAACTTTCGAAATAATTTAATTCATTAATTCAAAATTGTAACTTTTATAAAAAAAATAACAATGTTTAACGTATTTAACATGTTTTATATTTGTAACGAACCGTTACAAAATTTTAACATGTCATGTCGTATGTACAGTGAGACTCAGAATAACACAGACCAACAGAATTAGATAAAATTTCATACCCAGACACTAGAATATATGTTTCCAAAGGTTTTTGGAATGCTGAATTCGAATCCGATATCAGAATTGCTCTATCACATCATGTTTTCGAGATATCTTAACCTAAAAATGCTAAAAGCAGGTTTTCTCGATATATTTGGGAATATATTATACAATGAATTAACTTTTCTCTACAAAAAGGCAAATAAAAGTAATACTCTTTCCCTGTAAAATGTACTTGAAAATTTTTGAATACCTTTTTTTCCAGAGAAATCATTCATGAAAATATATTACTTTTCTTTTCAAATATATATGTTACTAGTATAAAAGCCCGTCCTACGACGGGTTGGAAGCATTAACACTAAACTGTAATTATTTTTTGCCATTATTGCTAGTGCTTTTACTACTGTTCAGAAAAATATTCAGCCTGAAAGTATGCACATACATAAAAGACAAGCATGTACATACATAAAAAGCAAAATAATTACAGTTTGAGCGATATTGGGCGCAGAGCAATGTGCTTGCCTTTTATATATTAGGATTATTACGCTGAAGTAATATATTTTATTTTATTTAATATATTATGAACGATTTCTATGGGAAAAAAATATGTCCAAAAATTCCAAGTGCTATATATATCTGGTGATGCAGCTTGCCATTCTTTGGTTGATCGCCATTCTTTGGATCGGACAAATTTTGCTGACATCTGTCTTGAGTGCGTTTGGCCTGTACATCATCCTAGGCAGAATCTTGCAAAAATATTAGTCGCCATACAACTCCTGAATATGAGCAAATAGATGGCCTTCCAAAACAAGTTCAATGCAATAATTCGTAACAATTTTGACACCTCGATGAATGAAAGGAAGTGATAACTTGCTTTTTAATGATATTGCTCCCCATATCATTACTTTCGAAACATTCTGGTACCACTCCACAACCAATTTATTTCTAGCAGCGTATGTGAGGCTCACTACGTATAAGCGATTATTTTGCTGGTTTTACCTATCTTGTAGTAGAAAACTTTTTATATCCGAAAACAAAATTGAATCTCTTTCGTGTCACGCGATAGCTCTCTGCTTATTTCAAATCGAAGTTTGTTTTTTTTTCGTCCCAGTAACACCGATCATGCGCTACTGCTTATAGGGTGTGATCCTTAAGTCACCTTCAATATCATGCTTTAATAATTTAGATATCTGCAAGTTCTTAGTCGTAGAATAACTCGATTGAGCTGGATTTTAGTTCTTTCTCTGCCGTATTTTATGACGGTTTGTGTTCTCACAGTTCGGCAGCGTCCAAATTTAAGGAAATTCTTCACAATTTTATAATTTTCTATCTCGCTTAGCCGTCATATGGTTTCAATAATAAATAACGATTGGTCAGCATCTCGATAATCTCGCACATTTTTAATTTTTTTATATATAAATTATCAACTAGCTCTCGTTTAACTTACATTGCTATACTAATTTCCTTTGTTTTTAATTCAATTTGAACATCGATGGCGTACTTGAAAACTTTATAAATTTAATTTTTTAAGCTTAGGAACAAAACAACAAAACATTGAGAGCTATGCTGGGTCACACTATATGCATACGAAATACTGACAAATTTTAACAGAGAAAGGTTTCACAAATGATATTTTAATTCATTATCACTTTTTTTTAATATGATTACATGAAATAAAAATGTTAGTGGTTTAAATTGAAGGTATAAATTCCTCATTTATGATTCAATTTGTCAATATGAATCGAGAACTATTGGTCGATTGTAAGAGAAAAAAAATAAGTTCGGTTGCGAAAGGCAGCGACTTATTCAAAATAATCAGTTTTATATACTTGTAAGTTATCACTATTTTATTACTATTTTAAGTGGTTGTACTTTTAATTTTCTTTCTCGAAACCAAAAGATAATTTGGTAATGAGCTGGTCTACTCAACTATCTATTGGACACTAGCTGGCACAATACTAAAAATGTTGGAAAAAATTTTTCTCGAAGCAAAAATTTGCCGAAGTTCATATTAGTCCATTCAAGTTTTAAAGACTTTATTTTTTGACTTTATATAGGTTTCCAACCAAAACATTTTCTAAGACCTTCGAAAACCAATATTGTGATCAATTTCTTTTGAGAATAATAAAATTGTGCAATTTGGCAATTATACGACCTCCGAAAAAGTAGTGGTAAATTCCTTAGACTAGGAAAATCAGCAAGATTTTGTAAACCTTATTAAATTATTCTAGGTTACTAAAATATCCTCTCAAAGTACATAAACGAGTATAATTCTGGAATGACTGGTGATATCAATTTCCTGATACCAACAAAATCATAAAACATCATCACATCTTCTTTCATAGCGTCAAACCGTAATTTTTCTACTTTAACCCCCCCCCCCCCGCCCGCCCCCCGTAGTTTTCGTACATTACATTTATACCACCAAACCAAACCCTTAATTGTCGTTTTCGTTTTCCCTGCCGAGATCAAAAACTCTAGCAATTTTTTCAAATCCTCGTTTTAAAAATCATTGGAATCTTTTGTGCTTGGCAATTCCTTGGTAAGAGTTAAAGTGTAAAAAAGTGTTCCCACAATTTGGGGAATAGGCACAACCCTTTACATAAACTTCCCAAATTTAATCGTTTACGGAGATGCACTGAGGTTTTTGTGGTAACCGAGAACTTTGACTTTTGTGGTAACCTTGTATCTATATGTCAATCTGGTTTGTATCAATAAAAGGTTCCTTTTCTTTATTTAGAAAGATTTTGTCTTAATTTAGATTTTTGATTTTGAAAGAGGTTTGTCAGATTTTGAGTACCTTAATGAGGTATTCGATAGAAATTGTTCAAGATTAGAAATTTGTGCGGGAACAACCAGTCGTTTTGTTGGAATTCATCTTGAAGACTGAAGACTTTTAATTTTGACTTACTTCGATCAAAATTTTTTTTGCAACTCGTCTTCCTTTTTTAAGGAAATCTGCAATTTAACCGCAATTTTTTCTGCAGATTTCTTATAATATGCCACCTTTTCACAATTATTGAATTTTTAATTTCAATACTATATAATCAAAGCAAATTTCACTCCTAAAAGTTGTCTTTGAAAACAGCTGAATATCAAACAAATTCTAGCTTTTAATTCTAGGAATAATTTATTTTATTTTATTTTAATATAAATTATACAAATATAAATTTAAGTTTGAAATTATAAAAATAATTGAATTATTTAGCAACATCAAAGGATTCATTCACAAATGAACAAATGTCCTCAAGGCGTGCCAAAATTAATCACAAAGTCTTTAATTACTTGATGCCGCGAGTCCTACTCTTAGTTGAATTCATTAATTTTCTCAATGTGTTAACATGACACCCAGCAAACTTAGGGTATCAGTATAAATAGTTTGCACAGTCAAAGCAACAACAACAACAACAACAACTCAACAGTAGCAGCAACAACGCAGTAACGTTCTAAAGGCAAATTGCCAGCAAACATTCAATGCTTTCTGCAGTCTTGTTGCTTGGACGTTTTCGGCAAAACTGTATCATAAATCAATGTGACAACAAAAAAAAAAAAAAATAAACAGCCTGAGAATAAAAACGGAAAAGTAGAGCATTTTGAAAAACAAACCAAATAAAGAAAAATCAAGAAATGTAAAAGACAAGAGGAAATGAATTTATTATTTGCTAGTTGCAAGTAACTGTAACTATTGACTAAACATTTGCAGTAGCCTTCAAAGTTACACTAGGAATGACGCTTGTCATGAAGTACAAAAAGCCAGTCACAATAAGTGAGCAATTGTCAAGGACAGTTATGGTTACACTCACTTTGAACTGGTTAAAGGACACCTTATAGTTTATCAAGGTTAAAACAAATTATTACACAAGACAAAATATTATGTGACCTTTTCAGGGGTGCCGGAAGCGGGGGATAGGGGCCAGTCACCCTTTCCCCCGGTAAAAATAAAGTGGTTGTGAAAGAATGTGATTTTCAAATAGCAAAATATAAGTTTTTGTTGGTCAATAATCAATAAATTTGAGTCCACTGAATCTGTTGTGGATGTGAAAAGAAATTGTTGCCCCGTTTCGTCCGTTCGGACGAAAACATAGCCATGGCAGCGGTCAGCGTTGATGATGACTCAACAACGTCAATTTGTCATCGTGTTTAAGAATTGGACGCAAGCTGCAGCGTTTTTTGGCAAAAGATATGTGTCTGCAAGCTTACAAGTTTTAGTTAAAACAAGAACTAAGAGCGGCAGACCCTACACAGCGTCTTACGTTCTCTGATTGGGTGTTGGAACATCATCAAGTTTCACACGATTTTGTGAAGAAAATTATCTTCAATTACGAAGCCCATTTTGATCTCAATTTCTCAATGGGTCAACTAACAGAACTGCTGCGCTAAGAGCATGTAGAATTCAAGAGCTTTTTATGCACTCCAGACAATGCACTCCAGATCCAGAGTTGTGCCAGAGTGTCATGGAAAATTTCATGAAAAAAGCTCGCGTGTGCAAGCAAGGTCGAGAGAATATTTGAGCGATATAATGTTTCATCAATAACCTCCAGGTCTCTTCTTTATAATTCAATAAAAACTCACAGGCATTTCAACAAACGAAAATATTTTATTCAAAAATCTAAATGTCATTGGCTTTTGGAACACCTTTTAATACGAGCCACATATAATTACGCATAGGTTTTGTAAAATTTTGCACTTAGCAGCTTCTATAATAAGTGAACTTCAAAAACCACGAAACGACTAATAACGAGTTAAAGTTTTTGTTTGTAATAGGCTTGTAATGGCCTATTGGGTCATATTCATCACTAACAATATTCGAAAAATTTGTTTTTTTGAATTGAAACTTCTTTACCAACGTATACAACAGCACAGCGAATTAGATGGGAAATAGAAAAACAACGAAAATTCGTCGCAATCGGCAGAATAAAAACGCAAAATTGTGCGTTTTGCGATTTAAACCAGAGAACGAAAGTAAACGAAACGATGTTCGAACCGATCTCTCAGAGAGTGATACAAAGTCGATATTTATACCCCAACGCGTACTGCGTAAGGGTATAACTTTGTCATTCCGTTTGTAACGCCAAGAAGGAGGCGTGGCAGGTATAGAAATATATATATATTTTTGATCAGCATCATCTCCTGAGTCGATATCCGTGTGTGCGTCTGTCTGTCCGTCTATCCGTATGTCCGTCTGTCGACACGATTACAGCCGCAATTTTAAAGCTATAACGATGAAATTCAAAACATAAGTATATTTTTAAAAAAGGAAGATCAAGTTCGAAAATGGGCTAAGTCGGATGAAAACCACGCCTACCTCCCATACAAAGTGACTTTATATTAACCGTAAAATGTCTTTAAAATCCACAAAAATTAAAGAAATGCCTTGAAATTTGGCAAGTGAGCTTTGCTCTCTTCAGTCTTAATCCTGGCTAATAAATTTGGAAAAATCGGATGAAAACCACGCCTACCTCCCATACAAAGTGCCTTTATTTTAAAAGTAAAATCTCTTTAAAATCTGCTCAAATTAAAGAAATGTCTTGAAATTTTGCATATAGGATTTGATTTATAACATAGACCACCAGTATGATATTTGGCAAAATCAAATGAAAACCACGCCTACCTCCCATACAAATTGGCTTTATTTTAAACTTTATTTTCATTTATAATGAAATGTCTTAAAATTTTGCACTTTAGCTTTGATATATAATATGAACCATCTCTATGATATATGGCAAAATCGGATCAAAACCACGCCTACTTCCCATACAAAGTGACGTCATCAAAATAGGAAAACTTTCGTTAATATATAAAACTGAATGTCATCGTGTATGTCGTGGCTAAAGACTTCGAATATACTTAAATATGGCCGCGGGGGGTATTTTAGCTTCGGTACCCTGCCGAAGCTCCACCCTTACAAGTTTTCATTCGAATTGTTAGTGAGGTCGAACGAAACACGAAACCTTTCAGTGGAACAGAGAGCTAATGTAATTTTTAACCGACTTCAAAAAGGAGGAGGTTCTCAAGTTCGTCGGTTTCTCTGTTTTTTTTTTTTTTTTTTTAATGTATGTACATCGATAACTCCTAAGCCATATGCGTGATTGCCATAATTTTTGGGGAACAGATAGATATCATAAGCATGGAGGTGCCCGTACAAAAGTGGGCGGTATTCGAGCACTGGGCGTGGAAATAATAGATTTCGCAATACTAGATACTACTGTATTTCGAATAATATTGACACTAGGGTACTACAATTTAATGTAGGGGTAGGCACAATTATTACAAATTACGGGCAAGAAAATGGGCGTAATTCGGCAAATGGGCGTGGCAATATTAGAAAAACAGTGTATCTTGAATAATTTTGAGACTAGAGTACTGCAATTTAGTATAGGGGTAGACACATTTAATACATATTACGGTCAAAAAAATGGGCGGTATTTGACAAATGGGCGTGGCAATATTATAAAAACACTGTATCTCGAATAATATGGACACTAGGGTACTGAAATTTAGTGTAGGGGTAGACACATTTAATACAAATTACGGTCAAGAAAATGGGCGGTATTTGACAAATGGGCGTGGCAATATTAGAAAAAGAGTATATCTCGAATAATATTGATACTATAGTACTGCAATTTGGTATAGAGGTAGGCATTATTAGTACAAATTACGGTCGATAAAGTGGGCGGTATTCGACTAATGGGCGTGGCAATATTATAAAGACAGTTTATCTCGAACAAGATTGACACTAGGGCACTGAAATTTATTGTAGAACAGGGGTAGGCAGAATTATTAAAAATTAGGGTCAATAAAGTTAGCGTTATTTGACAAATGGGCGTGGCAATAATAGATCTCGCAATTCAAGATACTACTGTATCTCGAGTAATATGAGCACTAGGGCACTGAAATTTAGTGTAGGGGTAGGCACAATTATTACAAATTACCGTCAATAAAATGGGCGTTATTCGACAAATGGGCGTGGCAATATTAGAAAAAGTGTATATCTCGAATAACATTGATACTATGGTACTGCAATTTGGTATAGGGTAGGCATCATGAGTATAAATTACGGTCAAGAAAGTGGGCGGAATTCGACTACTGGTCGTGGAAATATTAGGAAAACAGTGTATCTCGAATAATATTGACACTAGGGCACTGAAATTTATTGTGGTACAGGGATTGGCAGATTTATTTAAAATTACGGTCAATAAAGTAGGCGTTATTCGCTAAATGGGCGTGGCAATACTAGATAAACACTATCTCAGTTAATATTGACGCTGGGGTACTGAAATAAAGTACAGGGGTAGGCACAATTATTGGGAATAACGCTCAAAAAGTGGGCGCTTATTTAAAAAATGGGCGTGGCAATATAAGAAAAACACTATATCTCGAATTATATTGACACCAGGATTATAAAGCTCGTTACAAGAATGGGTATAATAATTTCAAAACACTTGACATCTCATTTAAATTAAAGAGACAGATATTTGAAATAACCAACAAACTTTCAGAATTTAATAGAACAAATTTATTCAGAACAATTGTATTTATGTTGTTTATACAATTTTTTCGAAAATTTATCATATTCTTTAAAAAGGAAGAAATAAAAACTTTTTTAAAAAAAAACAACCGACTACAAAATCACTACAAAGTAAAAAATAATTTTTAAAATACTTTTCCTTTTAATTTCTTGGTCATATTTGATAATTTATTTAAACATATTATTATATATGAGATCTTATTATTTGAATTTTTTCTTATTTGTTTTATTATCATAAATATATTAATTTCTTGATAAATACAAATGCTTTGAAGTTGGCGCTTCTGATAAAAAGTCTGATTATATTAGCGCCGACCTTAAAAGCTTTTATATTCATCAAAGAATTAATATATTTATGAAAATAAAACAAATAAGAAAAAATTCAAATAATAAGATTTCATATATAATAATATGTTTAAATAAATTATCAAATATGACCAAGAAATGAAAAGGAAAAGGATCATGGTCATCTATTTTTGAACGTACTGTTATTATAGCTTTTTTTCTGTTTCTTTATTCTCTCTCTTCGTTGCCTTTTTTTGACAGATGGTGGTCGACAAAAGAACTGTCGCTCCTACCTAGCAATGATTGTATCATGGCTCACAATCATGTTAATTTTTTCTCCCTGTTTTCGATTCCTCTCTTTGTTTTCCTTGAGCTATATCTTATCTATTTTAGTTTTTCTCAGATTTCCTCTTTCTCCCGCGGCATTTATCTTAACTAATCAATACATTCAGCCATTTAACATTCAAGTAAGACATAAAGAAACTGTAACTATTCGTTTTTGGCTAGAAAAGTAAGTAAGCATTGAAATAAAATCAGGATTTTTTGTGACTACTGGGACAAATTTCAAAACAGTCTCGGAAGCTTAATATGATCGCCTTAAATATTAAAACATGTTTAAATATTGCACCATATGTCTATTAATACTTCTACGAAGTATTGAAATTATAAATTCATGTTTCCGGTTAGGAGCACAACTTCTATATATTTTTGTGTGACTACTGGGACATGCGATTTGCATCTGTTCAAAGAAGAAATACACAAAAACTGGCATACCTTTTCGCATTATTTCTATATAAGAAATAAGTTATTTCCAAGCTTTCTATAAAAGACACGTGCCAGTATTCTACAGTTGATAGAATGCTCGATAACAGTGTTGCAAACATAATCAACATTTTACTCCTTAGCAACTCTGTATGAAACAATATATACAATATCCAAAAAAGGACTTTTTTTTTTTTTTTGTAATTTTTGTACATCTTATTTCACAGATTAAGGAAGTATAGACATTTTGCTAAAGCTTTTTAACAACTTAAAGTTAAGTAATGGAAAACCAAAATTTATCTCATTTTTATCTATTACGGTGAATGCCCAGATTCCTTTTTTTAACGAAGTAAGAATTTTTAAGTTAAGAAGTTAAGATTTCGCAAAAATTAAAGTTTTTGCAATTTTAATTTAAAAGCTTTAAGTTGCAAAATTCGTTAAAGATTAATGTTTGATTTTCATTTATCGAAAAGGAGCGTTTTTATTTATATTAAACGAGTTTACAAAGAATACATAAATTTTACTTTTTGTGTAAACAAACTTTTTCACAAATGATTCATAAATTATACCCTTTTTTGTTGTTTGTTTTTTGTTTGTAAATGAAGGTTCTTAAATAAATCATTAATGATGGCCGTCAATAACAAAAAGCAGAACCTAATAATGCTTGATTGGTTAAACTGAAACTTTTAGCTAAAGTATGTAAATAAGAAATTAAAAAAAAAAAAAATGTTTGTTCAGCCTTTTACCCGATGCTATGTGTAGGTAAATTTATGACTGCAAAAAAAAAAAAAAAGGTATTGAAATTACTTACTTTTGTGGTATCTCGAGATAATTGGTGGATGTAAAGAACCTTCTTATAGAGAGGCAAGCGATTTTGAAATAAAAATATATTTTATGAAAGCAGCTTAAAGTTCTTCTAATTTGTGAAGCATACTTTCAGGGAAAGTAAGTTCTATTATTCGAAGATAGATCAAAGCTTTTCTAAATACTCAAAGATTTTGTTGTGTTAGTTATTGTTGCTCTTCTATTTCACAGTCGATCTTAGCTTCAGCAGTTAGCTGATATTAAACTATGACGACATGAAGATTTGTTTTTTTTTTTTTGAAAACTTAATTTTTTTTTAATTTATTGTGTGTAAACACACACAAATAATCATATTTTCAACGGCCGGGCTCTGCCATAGAATTTATTTGTAAATTAATTACGACCTTCTTTCATAAATTTTAAGTTGCATTCGTGAAACAAGTAGAAAATTAAGAGCTTAGTGGATCACAGCAAGAATCACGAAAAAAGGCTGATGAGTTGGTGTAGCGGCCAACGAAACAGCTGTCTAGTCTGCTATGTGATTGATACTCTTTATAGGGTATTGTTGTTGTTAGTTGTTTTTCCTTCAGTTGTTTTCTCCGGAAAGCAACATTGACCTTGAGCTCGATAAAATATAACCTTTAATAATTGAAAAATTATTGGAGTTATATAAACACATAACTTAAAACTTATGAAAGAAGGTCGTAATTAATTTACACATATATTTTATAGAAAAATGTTCATAGCTCATGGATTCATTTTGCTACTGTAGTAATGCTTAATAATGCATGCGTTCAGGACCCATAATTATGTATGTTAAATTCAATTCATAACAATCTGATGAGGAGCAAATATTATCATTATAATAACAGCATAATAAACATTAGAATTGATCAAGCCAAGATGATGTCTTTATGATTAAGTTGCAATTAGAGGCCGATCGATAGGCTGAAGCGTACAAGTAGATAATTAAAAGCAGTTTCACGTAAGCAAGACAAATTAATAATGCACACGCAGCTATTGACTAACATGGCGCTTGAACAGGAACAGCAGCAACAACAACAACTAAAACATATACAACAGCGGCAAATATAATGCCAACAACAACAAGCTGCATACACTACATGGAACAATTATCACAATGACTAGAACAATCCTTTGACAACAACAAAGGGAGACAAAGTGGGGAAATGTACAATAAATGTGTGTATGTATTGGTAGGTTTAGATAGTATTCAGTCAACAATGCTAAAGCAGGTGTGAAAAGTCATACTCTGTATGTAGCTTAAAACAAAAGCGAAGACACCATTTTGCCATTCAATAAATATGTAATTAAATGACAACAACAAAAACAACAATAACAACAATAGTAAGAATAAAACTTTTCCTACAAATAGCTGGAGTACCACAGCAGCTGCCTCATTATGCGACTCAGCATATGGCCAATACAAGTGTGACTGCGAAGATGTCGTCGCATGGCATCATCTAGAATTCAAGGCAAGGAATAAAGGGACAGACTTAAATCTTAAGAACTGCCTGACTGTTGGTGTCAAACAATTTGGCAGGCCACCCACCCTCTGTTATGCCAAAGTGCTTCATTGCGTTTCCATTACGAGAACTCCAAGCAAAGACGTAGCAACAACAGTGGAGGCTACATATTTGTAGTGCAAATCCAGCCAAAGCAAATTTAAGTTGTACGCGTTGCTGCTTACTAATGCGCGCTTCTTGATTGTATTTCAATGTCAATGAATATATCTTGCCAAGAAAGCAAGCAAGAATTCAGTTCAAGGGGACGTTTTGAGATTTGGATGGCTCAGCATCGTGCAGCGTGTTCGAGCACATCGTGTTGCACACTAATTCACTTCTATTATGTTATGATTTGAATAATTAACGCTTGCCTTTAATTACACACGTGTTTGGTAATAATACAGACGGTAATTACAATGTAGCAATCTATTCTGCCCCCCCCCCGTCCCCCCCGTCCCCCACGCAAACTCAAAAGCTCCCTACTTGCAATAAACAACCACAATTAAAATAATTTATAACACACTTAGCTTTCAAATCGATAAAGCCTGCTTTATTGGTTATTTGCCTGGTCATTAAAGGAAGTTAATGAAAATTGCCGGAAAAAAAGGATATTTTTAACTCAGGGATTATGCAAAAATCTACATAATTATGGGATATCATAATAAATATTGTATTTATGCAAAAAGCAACAGGCTGAAAATAGTGTGGAATAAATTGAATATCAAACATAAAAAAAGCAAAATTAAATTGACTTTAAATAAAAGGGGAATTGTCTGGTTTTTTCCAGCAAATGGATTTTGAGATTTTTTTTTTTCAGAAAGCTCATAACCCCTGGCTTGTTTTCTATATCTCAATTTACTGTTAATTTACGCCAAGGCATTTTTTTTCTAAATTCGTTTTTCTTAAAATTGGCGTTTTTCGCGGGGTGAACACGATTTCTAGGAAACCATTTATCCGCTCGAGCTAAATTTTGGAAGTTTAAGCTTCTTTAGGTGCGTCGAGCACTTTTTGTTAGGAGTGAAAGTTATAAACTCGCGTCAGCACTGTTAACGTCAGCAATGTTAACATCAGCAATGTTAACATCAGCAATGTTAACGTGAGCAATGTTAACGCCAGTAATGTTAACGCCAGCAATGTTAACGTCAGCAATGTTAACGTCAGCAATGTTAACGGCAGCAATGTTAACGTCAGCAATGCTAACGTCAGCAATGTTAACGCCAGCAATGTTAACGGCAGCTATGTTAAAGCCAGCAATATTAACTTCAGCAAAGTTAACGCCAGCAGTGTTAACGTCAGCAATGCTCACGTCGGCAATGTTATCGTTAGCAATTTCATACCAAAGCACAAAACATAACATCGTCATAGTATAGGGATCAATTTGGAAAAGATATGAAATATAATCGGCAGTGTTTGTGTTTTTTGTGGGTGGCAAATAGGGGTTAGGTGTGTTGAGAGAAATGTTGAAGGGCGAAAAATAATAGCTACAGTTTATATGATTGTTTCCTCTAGGGTTTCAATTCGAGAACGACAGTTTTTGAGTATTTTGTTTAGGAAATATTTTGGAATTAACAAAATTAATTCTTACAACATAGCGGAGATAGCGGTCAATGTTATCGGTGTCCATACATTTATTAATTCTATTCATTTTACAATTCAAAAGCATCTTATATACAAGGTCCCTCGTTTTTCTCTCCTTATTTAAAGTGACAAAACCACTGGGGTAATATTACACCACAATATATTTGATTTTCAGAAGAATTTCATTATTTTCGAAATTTTTTATTAAAGTAAAAAGATGTTTCTATGTTCCTACCACCCATTAGCAGCGTCTCAGTGACCCCAAATTTCCGTGAGCACAATACCGCCCCCTAGGGTGCTTTCAGCGCCCACAAAACCTATGAATTAGAGTTTTTTAAGAAATCATCCTCGATGCCACGAATTGCTTGATCATTTTTTTCACGAATTTGTGTTGCGAGAGTTTCAATAAACTCCATGCTGCTCTCTACTCTTGTCTTCTTCTGTTCGAGCAAGGCGAAAAGAAAGATACATATACATTAGGATGTCCCAAAAAAGTCGAAGTTGTGTTTTTTTATGTGGTGCCCCCTCAATTTTTTGGTATTACGTTGAAAAAAATTTTAAAAAAATGTTGTGTACCTAGGACCACGGGAACCTATGCCGACTTGCAAAAACTAGCTCAAGACTATGTTGAAGTCGGAATTCACCATATTCGGAATTGTTTTTGTCTTAATTTTGCCTTTTTTGGATTTTGAGAAATTTTTTTTTTTGTAAAAATAGTCAAACTCAAAATTTTCAAAAGGTACACTTCAAACAAAAAATTCATAAAAACCAGGTTATTCAACATAATTACACAATTTTTTGTATTTCATTTGGTATGGTTTAAGAAAATATTTCTACAAGATTTCATTGAAATTTTTTTAAATTTGAATTTTTTAGATTTTTTTTAATACAACAAGAACAAAAAGGAGTTTTTTTTAAAGTAAAAAATCACATTTTTGGAGGTTTTCGTCCACTTTTCATAGCTTTCGATAGCTTATTTTAAAGAACAATTAAATAAAAAATGAACTGTGAACCAGCTTTTTCAATGCGTTCACTTGTACAGAAGTTATTTGGTGTTTTTGAAGACTTAGCACTTTTTCCCATATTTCCAAGTACTGACATGTACCGATGCAAGACGGAACGAGTTCCCGTGGTCCTAAGTATACAACTTCGAATTTTTTGGGACACCCTAACATACATGCAGTGCGAAGCTGCAAAACAAAACAAAAGAAAAAATGTTTTTCATTTCGTAAGACATGCATTGTTCTAAGGGCTGAAGTCACACAGTGAACGTTTGAATGGCGTTCAAAGATTTTTGTTGTTACTTTCATTGGAAACTGAAAAAAAACAGTGAGAGTGAGAGCTGATGAACGTATTTGAAAGCAGATAGATTTACTGAGCACCTCCATCGTGTTTAAGATTTTTTAACTTTCAAAAGCCTTTTATTGCTTTTAAAGAGGCTTTTCTCTCTTATCCACACTCATCCAAAGAGTAACAAATACATGGTAAGGCTCTTAATTGATAAAAAAATTACCGCGAAACACTGTGGCCTGTGGACATAAAATTATAAAAAAGGTATGTTCGGGCCCACAAAGCTTAAGAACGGCAGGCACTATTTCGATAATTCCTTTTCTATTAGATAGCTATGATACGCAGCTGGGACATAGGCTACATTAAAATTGCCACGCCCATTTTCTCCGCCCAATAAATGCGTAAACCTAAAAAAGCAAGAAGTACATTTGAACGAAAAAACACCAATACCGATGTTATTTTATTGCAGAAACAAAACTTATGAGTATTTTATACTTTTTATTAAAAAACATACAAAATTGAGCAAGTCTATCTGCCACGCCCCCTAAATTTATAAAACATAATAACGTGAGAACGACTCATCCGATTTGAACGAAAAAGGTGTCAAATTGTATATGTAGATACGTCTCAACTCATCTAAATGTTTGGATTTGAATTACTATGAACTTAAAGAAATTCGCCACGCCCACCTGAAACGCTGAAAATATTGAAAAATATATAAAGATGAGAATGCTGAATCAATTTTAATGAAAAAACCTATTAACTATTTCTGTATTTCATTTAAATTAATAACATTTACGCACAGTTTAGCATATCCACCAGCCGCGCTCTCCTTATTTAAAAAAAAATAAACAGAATAAGACGAGAATAGCTGAGCCTATTTCAGCAAAAACGAAATCAATTTAGTAAGTGTTTCATTGCGGTTAACATCCCATAAAAAAATTGCTACCAAAAGGTAGGTTAGGTTAGGTTAGTATGGTTAAGACGGCTACCCGTCTCGTGCACTTAGGCCAATATAGGCCCCTTATGATACCATATAGTCTCATCTAACCTGGTGTTAAAAGAGTCCTGTCTACGTTGAACCATCCCGAGGATTTAATGGATCTGTCGAATATGTTTCAAAAGAAAGGTAAGACGAAAGGAAAAGTTTTGAATTTTACCCCTTCCAGTTTCATACTCAGAAGCCATAATTTTAACATATGCATGTCATTGAGTGGAAACTTTCTTTGATTTTCGCCAGAAGTGCTTCCAACATCTCTCGAAAGGAATATTTCTTTGAGGCATTTAATGAAAGACGTGATCGTTGCTATCAACCGACTGAAGACTTTGTTGATTATAATCTATCTATGTATACACGACATATAAAAATGGATGTATGTATGTGGGTGTGTATGTCAGGTATATACTTCGAAACTGCTAAGCCAATTTTTAAGAAATTTCCAGAAAACTGTAGCAAAGTCTTGAGAGAGTTTCTGTAGTTTGGTGCCAACCGTGGCACCGCCCATATAATTCGAATTTTTGATATCGAATAACTTTGCAACTAAATGTTGCATAACAATTAAACTCAGTATGGAGTTACTAATCAAGTAGCCCAGGTTTTCAAGTGGATCTGCCCATACAAGCCAAATTTTCGATAAAGAATAGCTATGGAAGTAAGAGTCACAAAACATTGAAACTCAGAATGAAGTTGACATTCATATTATTTTCCAATATAGTTGCCTGGTTCAACAACTAACATGCATATTTTATAGCAAAAAAAAAACTCTTTTGTCCTTCACAATATATGAATATAATATATAATAATCATTAATTAATAATACTAACTAAGACATTATAGTACAGAATATGTGCAACATTGTAATCGAGAAAACATAATATAACTTTAACCTTTCAAAGTCATTTACATAACGAATCTCAACCATTTGAATAAATGAAAGAAATAACTTAAGCAAAAACTGCACAGTTTATATTTGCAGCTATGTTCCTCCTTTCTCTACGCTCTACGCTTTATCAACCCACCATCTGGATGGTTTATAAAAGCATAAACTCTTTCTACATTTTTAGTAGTATTTAAATTGTCAACGACTTCGCTCGGTGGCCAGCAATTTAATTGTTGGACACTTCCTTGTATTCTCATCGCCCGCCACCAACACATCAACGCAGCAACAAGACCAGCAACACCAAGAACAACAACACATCAACAAAGTTAGTTAGCGTGTCGCTTCTAATTGGTACGCTGATGGCTATCCTTCAGCTCAGTACAGAGCGATATAGTTAAGCTCTTGAGGGATTGTGTGTGTGTGTGTGTGTGTGTGTCTGTGCATTAGTGTGTGGTGGGTGCAGCAGCAAGTTTAACGGTTAACAACAATAAAGTAAAAATTTTGCAGCAGTTAAACTTTGAGTTCCGACGTTGTTGTTGTTGTTATTGTTGTAGTTGCTGTCGTTGCTGTTGCAATCACATCAAGTATTTTATTTTCTGTGTCAAATGCTTTTACAGGACATTCCTCAGTGTTTTGGTTTTTTTTTTTTTTTGATTTTGTTGTTACATTTTTTCCCCCAACCACTCTTTTTTGTATGCTTTACTTGATGTTTGTGTAGGTTGCAGGCTTTGGTTTTTACATTTTTTTTTACTACAATTTGAGCCGCTAGTATGAAGTGTGAAGCTTTTTTAGCCTGATTTTTTTGTTGTTTTTGTTGTTGCATTGTGGTTATGCACATGTTAAAAAATGTTTTATGTATAAGAAAGCAAAAATTTTTGTTTTTTTTTCGCATTGTTTTTTATGTACATACATATATATATGCCATTCTGACAGTTATTATTGTGTTGTTTTTGTTGTTGCTATATTGCCTTGGTCACTCGGTCTATGTTTTATTTGCTTTTCATATAGCAAAAGGATTTGCATGCATCGTTTGATGCTTGCATTGAGTTTTCTTCATATGCTGCGTTGCTTCAAATGATTTCGTGCCTTCGAGGTTCATTCTGGCGTTTGCATCGCTGAGTTGTTGAATATTCGTTGACTGTCCATGGCAAGCGAGTGCAAATACAATCAACTGTGTCCGCTATGCTTGGCCCCTTACCTTCCATAGCCCACCAAGCCAACAAAACACAACACAATCGAATTCGGGACACTAGCTCAGTTTATGCTGTTGTTGCACTAACCACTCAACACTTGAGTTAACAAAACAAATATTGTTTCAACAAATATACAGCGCAAGGATACGTGTATCGTTGCCACACACACACACACACACACACACTAACATTCAAACACTCACATTCAGTGCCTTGCATTTCGTGTTGTGGAATCATTGTTTGGCAATTGAAATTGAAGCAAAAACCAAAACAAAACAAAAACAACAACAACGACAACAAAGCAAAAAAAAAAAAAAACAACGCCAAGAAACCACAATAAAACAAAAATAAAAACATATACAGCAAAAAATGCAACCCAGCAAAAAAGCAGCTATTCTCGCATTTCGCACGATTCAACAGATAAATACTAGACAATAGTTTCAACATACATCAGCAGCAGGATATGCAGCGCAAAAGCGTTGCTACTGCAGCACTTTAATGCTTATGTTTTGTTAGTGTTTGTGTGTGTGTCTGCTGCGTGCTTTTATGTGTATTTGTGTGTTGCTATAGCGTAAGTTAAAGTGCGAAACTAAAGTGTCTGAAACCGCAGATGTTTTGTTGGCCAGCAGCACAAAAACAATTTTGGGCTAAATACAAACAATGCATGTGTATTGGCACACGCACACAAATCGGCAAAACATGATTTGTATGTAAGCCAGGTTAAAAACTTGTGCTACTTTTTGGCTTACCTTTTGAAGATTAAGTTTGAGTGTTGAAAAAAGCTGTAAAAAGTCGGGTATATTTAACCAAAGAAACAGAAACAGAACTTTTAAAATTTGAAAAAATAATAATGTTCTTAAAAACTTGCAAGGATGGCGCTTCGGCAGGGTACCGAAGCTAAAATACCCCCCGCGGCCATATTGAAGTATATTCGAAGTCTTTAGCCACGGCATACACGATGCCATTCAGTTTTATATAGTAACGAAACTTTTCCTATTTTTATGACGTCACTTTGTATGGGAAGTAGGCGTGGTTTTGATCCAATTTTGCTATATATTAAAGAGATGGTTCATATTATATATCAAAGCTGATGTGCAGAATTTCAAGACATTTAATTTATTTTTGTGGATTTTTAAGAGATTTTACGTTTTAAATAAAGCCAATTTGTATAGGAGGTAGGCGTGGTTTTCATCCGATTTTTCCAAATATCATAGCCAGGATTAAGACTGAAAAACAAAGCTCACCTGCCAAATTTCAAGGCATTTCTTTAATTTTTGTGGATTTTAAAGACACTTTACGGTTAATATAAAGTCACTTTGTATGGGAGGTAGGCGTGGTTTTAATCCGATTTGGCCCATTTTCGAACTTGATCTTCCTTTTTTGGAAATAAACTTATATATCATCGCGATAGCCTTAAAATTGCGGCTGTAATCGTGTCGACAGACGGACAGACAGACGGACACACAGAAATCGACTGAAGAGATGATGCTGATCAAAAATATATATATTTTTCTATACCTGCCACGCCTCCTTCTTGGCTTTACAAACGGAATGACAAAGTTAATTAATAAGTTAATTAATAAGTTAATTAATAAGTTTACGCAGTACGCGTTGGGGTATAAAAATAACCTCAAATTTAATATATTAACAAAAAAAAAACAATGACAAAAATTGTGATATCGTGCAAGCACTTTGCTCTTTACTCCTTGTTTTTAATATATCAACAATGATTTTTATTGAAACTGTTTATTTGCATTTCGAATTTTACCTGAAGCTGCCAGCTTAAGTTAAATAAAAATCTGTTTTGGGTTCATCGTCATTTACAAACAGCAAGCCGCATTTTAAAAATGTTCTTTGTGGCTGCAACTCAACTCAACTTGCTACGTAACCTCGAGCTACTTAATAACGAGTTGAAACAGCAAAACGGATATAAAACGGTGTACACAGCACTATGGTTCAAAAATCTAAATAATCGTCTTAAAAATTTACACACCAAACGCTGTTGAGATAGAAGTAGTTTTTTATGAAAGTTATCAAAATTGGACAGCTGCCACGCCCACCGTACAAGCCACAGAAAATTTTAAATAAAGATATTTTTGGAAGCTGAAAGTAGCGGAACGAAACAATTTTGTATGCGCATTTGAGTGTTTATTATAGATATCTAAACTTAAAATGAACGAATAAACAAAAGGAGGCGTGGCACATTTTTCCTTTTTTTTTTTTTTTTGTTAAAATTTAATTTCTTAGAGAGATTCAGATTATAGATCATTAAAATTTTACGAAATATTCACGACAAAATATCCAAACACAAATCTACAAGCCAAAATATCCAAAGCTGAAATCCCCAGAGCACAAAATATCCAAATTCAAAATTTCAAAATCTAAAACAGCCAAGGACAAAATTTCCAAAAATCTTCAAAAAAATTATTTTTTTCAAGTAAAAAACTGATTTATGTTTAAAATTGTAGTAGTTATGGATCTAAGCTACTGCAATGTTTCTAAAATAGTCTGCTTTATTCATAGTTCGTTTGATTCATACAATTCTGTATTTATATACACTGACTCCAATAAATCTCCGTACAGCAGAGTTTTTAAGACAAAAATAGGGAAATAAATAAAACAAGCAACGTTCTGCTTGAAAATAAGATCAAAAAGAAATGGGACAAGTTTCACATTTATTATTTTACACTGTTCTATTATATCGACCGTCAAGTCAACGAGAAACTCATGCAGACATCCGGCAACTCTGGTTTTGTATATCAAAAAAGTCTCCGTACCACGGCAAACTTCATTAAGTAACGGAACTTTTTAGCTGGAGCACGTGTTTATTTAATTAACAAAGTTAACTTGCAGCTTTGCATTTGTGTTTTTGGTATATTTGAAATCATAAAAATAACGCTGGAAAATAAAAACAAGCAAATTTCAATGGACCCAAAAAAATTATGTAAAACTTGAAAAATTAAGGAAAATCATTAACTGATATCGGTAAAATTGGTAAAAGACCTCGTTCATTGGTATAGTATGTAGTTCAGCATTTTAAGGAACCAAAACCATTGCAAATAAGCAGAGATCTGGTCGTCCTAGAAAAATCTCCAATCAATTAGAAAGAAGGATCGTCCGAGGTGTGAATGAAAATCCTAAAAGTAGTGCTTGTATAATTGCTGGAAACCTCGAAAACCACTGATGGAATAAGTGTTTGTCCACAAACAGTTCGAAATCTTCTCAAAAGAAATGGATTGAATGGTCGCGTAAGCCGTAAGAAGCCTTACATCCGTAATGCAAACCAGAAGGCGAGATTAGAGTACGCCATTGAGCACATCGACAAAGAAAATACTTTTTGGGATGAAGTTTTATTTAGCGTTTTGTGTGGAGAAAGCCTAACATTGAAATGATTCCGAAAAATTTGAACCCAACCGTCAAACACGGAAGAAGCAATGTGATGGTATGGGGATGTATGGCATCATCCGGAGTAGGGAACCTTATTTTAATAGATTGCAGAATGAATAAATTTGCATATTTAAATATTCTAAAGAAAAATCTACAATCTAGCGTAGATAAGTTGGGTATTGCATCACTCATACTATTTCCAGCAGGACAAGGACCCCAAACACACCTCTGGAGTGGTGAAGAAGTGGTTGCTCTACAATGCCCCGAAGCAATTAAATCATCCAGCTCAGTGGCCGGATTTAAATCCAATAGAGCATTTGTGGGACCGTTTGGAAACAAAAATTCGACAGCACAATATAACAAACAAAAATCAACTTAAAGCAGTGCTTTTGGAGGAGTGGGCAAAGCTTCAGCCAGAATCAACAACAAAGCTACTTCACTCTATGAAAAACAGGCTAAATGCAGTTATAAAGAATAAAGGTGGACCAACTACATATTAAAAAACAAATAAGTACGTAAACATTTAATAACATTGTAATTCAAACGCACTGTACGCAAACTTTTTTGATTACTTTTATGGAATCATCGAATGAATCGATTTTATTTTTGTTTTCTTATAACTAAAAATTTAATTCTTTTCATTTATATTATTCCTAAATAATAAATCTTTGAAATAAAATACAAATTATAGACCTTTATACTTGAAGCTTGTTTTTTTAAACCAAAATATAAGAATTACTAATCTGTACGGAGTCTTATTGGAGTCAGTGTATAACTTTGAAATATCAATATCAAAGCAAAGAAATTATTATGTAAAAAAATTTATGAAAATGCGTTTTTGATTGCATTAAAAATTACGCAAAAATATGCAAAGTGTTCCGATTTTAATTAAAAAAAAAAACGCAAAAAAAAATAAATTTGGTGATTTTGGCTTGGATATTATGATTTTGGATATTTTGTCATTGGAGTTATTCTAATTGGATATTTTGACTTTACATACTTTGTAACTTGGAGATTTTCTTCTATCTGTTAAACGGCGCACAATAGGCCAGAACCACTAAAGTCGTTTTTTTTTACATTTTTTAGCATTTTGTGCTACCTTGATATACAGGGTGTCCAAAAACTTAGAGTACTATAATGTGGGGGCTGATTCCTCGTGATGAGACGAGCAAAAAATCGTATATGTAGGGGTGGTCGCAAATGCCCCCCTAGGGGGCTAGGAGGGAAAAAAAAAATAGGTGTCGTAACGTTTTAATCCATAGCTAACATATCTCTGCAACGATTAAAAAAGAACATAACTTTTTGAAAAGAAAATTAAATTTGCTTTAAATTATTTTTGCAAAATTTTTCCATAAAGTCATAAACAAAAAATGTATAAGCACCTGAAGTCAAAAAATTGGTTTTTTTCTTTAAAAATTCAACTTTCAAGGCAATTTTCTTAGAAAAAAACCAAATGTTTTATTATTTTTTATGACGCAGTTTTTTTCCTTGGTCAATTCTCTAAAAATTTTCTAAAACCGTAACAAAAAATAATGTCTGCGTACTCTGAGTTGGAAAAGATTATAACTCTACGATCGGTGAAAGAATGTGTCGATTCAGGCATGTGATGCACTTAATAATGAGAAATTGCTTTTTTTTTTAATTCCGTTAAATCTTACTGTTTTACTAATTATTGTAAGCAACAAAAAAACAAAGTCGCCTTGCTTGCATTAAGTACCCCAGTGGGAGGAAAAAGTGGTAGAATCGGAAAATCGATATTATACGAAAAATATTATCTCTGAGGTATAAACAATGTATGATGGATTTTTAGAGAATTGACCAAGGAAAAAAACTGCGTCATAAAAAAAAATAAAACATTTGTTTTTTTTCTGAGAAAATCGCCTTGAAAGTTGAATTTTTAAAGAAAAAAACCTATTTTTTGACTTCAGGTGCTTATACATTTTTTGTTTATGACTTTATGGAAAAATTTTGCAAAAATAATTTAAAGCAAATTTAATTTTCTTTTCAAAAAAGTATTGTTTTTTTAAATCGTTGCAGAGATATGTTAGCTATGGATTAAAACGTAACGACACCTAATTTTTTATTTTTCCCTCCTAGCCCCCTAGGGGGGCATTTGCGACCACCCCACCCATACAATTTTTTGCTCGTCTCATCACGAGGAATCAGCCCCCACATTATAGTACTCTAAGTCTGGGACACCCTGTATACCGAACCTACCTTGAAGCCTCAAAAGATTTTTTTATTATCGATACACTTTCAGCAAAGCTGATAAAAATTAAAATTAAAATTTTTTTTTTAATCCCATATAAAAGTACATAGCGGTTATTCATGAACTTTAATAGAGCAGAACTTTTGAGTCCCGCAGTGTCCCAAGTTGTTGGAACATGGAAATTATAGCTTTTTTTTCATAGAATATGCTCTGCAAATTTGGAATGCTAATACCTGCTACTGAATCATTGGCGGCTGTTAAAACTTATATAAGATCAAAAGCTTAAGCTGAATTCAAGCTCAAGCTGAAATTGAGCATATCTACATATAATTAGGTAAAGGCAAAACAGTTCAGTACCATTTTCTCCTGTACCTTTTTATCAACCGATATTGATGATTTGATGATGATACCCAGCGTTGCTCGGGGGTGGTATGGCATTTAGGGTGTTTCTCAACCGATTTTGATGATTTTTTTTTTTTTCTTAAATGAATCAGAGTAGGAAAAAGGAGTGCACCAAATAGTTTTTAAGGATAATTGTCCTTTGTGGACAATTAGTCCAACTGTGCACCAAGCTCTTTTTCACGGAAAAGAAATTATCCTCCATAACATTTTGCCAGTAGGTATGTTCATTTTATGTACATACATAATTATTCAAATGAATTTGCATGCACTAATACATGCATTCACTGAAACTGTATTTATTGTTGCAGGAACTTTGTCAGGGGAGTCGATAGAACATAGGAACAAAGATCTTAAAAACTATCGAAACAAATTTTCGAGAAAAGTTTCCAGAATTGACAACGTAACAGATGTATTCAATCGTTTTCTTATGACATCGCATCCTTTATTAATTCATCTGATAGCATCAACAAGGATGAAAAGAAAACAACTTGAACTGCCATTAGATGTTAAAATACTAATGGAACACGATTATATTAATAAAAGCTCAGACAGTGAGGAGAAAATTTAAGTATTGTTCAACATTTTTAGTTTTTATCGCTTTCTCATTTGTTTCTCTTTTGTTGTTGAGTTTATTTCTTATTTATTCTTTTGCTTCAACTTTGAATAAATTTTTTTAAATTATTCGGATAACTTATCATATTGTTATTGGCATATTAATTAAGCGAATTCAATACAAAAAAAACATCAAATTAAAACATATTTGAAAAATATTTTAAAACATTATGGAAAAGAGGGTCAAAGTTTAAATTGTTAACCAAAAACTTAAAATTTGAACTTTAGACTTAAATGTCTCAGAGAAGAAACATGATATACAAATAGATAATAAAGAATTCGATAGAGTATGGAAGTATCTATCAGATGACATGCAAGTGATTGCTTTACATGAAACAGTTTAGTTTCAAGAGTAGAAAAACTGCATTAAAGTCTAAAAAATGCAAATCACCCTGTATCTCACATATTCGACCTATTAGGGAAAAACTGAGAATAAACGTAGAATTACCGTGAAAAGTTCTTCTAGAATAGTATTTCAGGTCTGTGGATAAAAAAATGTTCCTAAATTTGTTGACTTGTGTAATTTTTGTGCACATCAAATAAAGCGTAAATGAACTGCAAAAACATAAAAATACTTATTTCAGGACATAATCGACTAGATTTTATATAAAACTTTGCATACATAAGCAGCTATGCACGCTTTTTGATTTCCTCTGGCCCACTGTGCGGCGTGGCTCTGCTTACACAAATTTTCATCTTCGAATGTGGGCAAAATTTATATGATAGAGTAAATTTTTTTTTCGATTTATCAAAAGCATATATTTTCTATTTAAAGTTCTAACATATACGTATTTCTAAGTTTCAGGTCACTTAATTCATATTTGCCACTCTGACAGTAATTTATATATTTCATGTTGTCATTCTAAATAGTAGATAGGCATAGTTTTAGTGCAATTTTACTGATTTTTGTACACGTGATTTTTGGAAAGTGAATATTTAAGTACAAATTTTTTTTAGTTTTATGACGTCATATTGTAAACGAAGTTGACTTAGATTTCATCCAACAATTCTGAATATTTTCTTATAAATTTCAATTAAGTCTTATGTAGTGATAGCACTCAGGTCGATAGCACTAAAACTACAGAAGCTATCATGCAAACGGGCCCAAATTCATGTAAAATAAAATGGCTCAAAAGAGTGAAAATTTTCTCCAAAACGGGGTGGTCTAGGGTGATATATGCGTATACCACCTTGAAATACGTATTCTCAACTTCATTTCAACATTTAAATTTTTGGATGGCTTGGTAGGTCTTGGAATGTATTCTCAGTGTATTGGAAAAATCTTCAAATTGTATTGCTTTTTTTTATGGGCATACCTAACAGAACCTCCATTGCGCTTGTTGGAGTGGTGCGTATTACACCTGATTACACCCAACACATGCCAGCCGTTAGACTCTGTCCATTCACTTCTTAATAGTTTTCTCGCTGACTTTTGTCCACCAAATCACCGTGATGACAAGTCTAACCATCATAGTGTAGACCCATTTCATAGTTTGGAAACCCATGGCTTAGCCCCCATTTGAGACCACAAACGCGTCTATATTGAAACAGAATCTTCTTGGCTTTTTGAATCTTATCTTCTACATGCTCGTTCCAGTTCAGTTTACTATCAAGGGTTTCCCCTAAATATTTTCGTGGACATGTTGATTTCAGCTTCAAAAAGTCTCAGTGGTTCTCTTGGGCCTACCCTCTTTCTAGTAAAGAGAATATTGTCTGATTTTCATGCGTTCACTGTAAGGCTTTGTTCTCGACACCACTCCTCCACCATTCGGAGTGCTCCCTTTATGATATCAGAAATGGTGTCAATGAGCTTACCACAGACCACCAACGCAATGTCATCTGCATACCCTATCGTGTGCCCGCAATATGCCCGATTCATCCAGTCTAGCCAATAGTGAGTCCCAGTGATGTTCCATAGGATTGGCGATAACACCCCGCCCTGAAGACATCCTCTAGTCTTGGATCTACCATTCTTCATGTTGACCGCCCTGTGCTTGAGCATATTGTCTACCCAATTAACTATCTTTGGGCTTACATTGTGCTCTGTTAGGACTTGCCGCAGCCTTCCAAAGCATATTTTGTCATCACATAAATGTGGCCATCACGATGCCTCCTGAAAATAACTCCTTTTCAGCCACTCTTACTAATTCGTGAAGAGCACTCTCCGTAGACCTTCCTGCTCTATACGCATGTTGGCATCTACTCAGAGGATTATGCATCAGCGAAGTGCTCTCAAGACAGTCAACCATCAATATTTCCATCGTTTTCATGAGGAAAGACGTAAGGCTGATCAGTCTGAACGACTTCGCCTAATCCTTTTTTCCAGGCTTCGGAGGAAAGACAACTTGCAACTTGAATATACCCCACAGCCTAGGTGCAATGAGATCTTCCCCCCATTGTATCATAGCCGGAAATATAACGTCCATCCCTGATGGTTTGTATGGCGCAAATGAGCGTATAGTACTCCTCACCCGTCATTCTCATATTGATCATTCTATCGACTTACAGCCTGTCAACCCTGTGCATCCCTTTCTTTAAGGGCGTCCACTGGTCATCGGACCTAAAACTTTCAGGAAATGCATCTATATCAGAAGTTGCGTCGACTGCTCCAGGTTCTCTGCCATGGTTCCACTCATTTTTCTCTCCACGACTGGCTTTTTCGGTGTCGTATGAGGTTCTTGAGTTTCTTTTCCTTTCCTTCCTTTAATTTGTCTAACGAGGAGTTAATTTTTTAAGGAGGAATACAAAAAAGAAGCGAAAAATATTTCCTCGCATAAGCCATCTGAGCAAAACAGAGACTTTTTTAAGGATCCGTAAAAAAGTAACATTTGGAGCCACACACATTATTATTTTTTTTTATATCTGCTTCACCACATTATATTTTTTTTAAATCTCCACAACTTCTAAATCTTTTTTTTTATGTGTTTAAATTTTTTCATATTCTCTTATACACCTTCCTTGCTTACCTGTGTTTAATTAGGCAGAAATCAGCTAAACTGCCAAATTTCATGAACAGCTGATCACAGAAATAATGTTGCCAGTAGAACAAATTTTTATGTATACATTTTTCCCTCTATGGTGAATATTTGCTTAGATTGTGCTTTTTTTAAGACTACACTCTTGAACCATAGTGCACAGGCGTGAGCTGGTTACAACACCAAAAAAAAAATTCAAAATTTAATTGAATTTTGTAAACGTTAACGAATGCCTCCGTATTGCAAAATGTGGACGCGCCACGAATTACGCAGGTAACAAATGAAAACGAAAAACAAGCCCCCCAGAAACAGCAAAAAAGCGCGTGTGTTGAACTAATGTGAGAAAGTTTTTATGTGTGGGTGACTGCACGCGTTTTGACTGTTCTGTCGATGTCCTTGTATTTGCATTTGTATTTGTGTGCAGCTTTTTGTTTATATCAGAACCATAGTTTGTTTGTGTCAGTGGACGTGAGTGTGAAATAAAGTGTTAGTTTTCAGACATGCTGCTTCACTGCCACATAGTGCTGCACAAAACCCGTTTTTGCCCTGAAGTTGCGTCAGGATTTAACGTTTTCAACATTTACCGCAGCTTCGCCACGCAAACAACTTTCGTGCAATGCCACAACAACAAAAACTACAGCTCATATGCATCTGCAACAAAAGACAATCAGTCGTCAGCTACCACAGCTACCTCAGGCAATGCCACAACAACAACAACAATAAACTAGCTGCAACTTTAACTGCAACTTCATAAAGTAGCAGCAACTTTTTTTGCTGCTGCTCTGGCTGTTGATTTGGCTGTTTTTGTCTTTATTGTTGGTGTTGTTATTAACTTTAGCCACTGAGCACGCTCAGCGCATTGCAAGGTTTTGTGTCTATTAGACACCGGCTGTCTGTCCAACTGACTGCCTGTCTGCCCGCCCATACGTCTGCACTGCTGTCAGTCTTACAGTGTGAACCTGCGAAACACCGCTTTGGCGCTCGCTGCCAAGCAGATTATGTTACTTAATCCGTTTCCGCACATCACACACTCTCGCCACACACACATACACACATTTACACGCAAACAAGCCAGCGAAACATCATGTGCCGCGGTTGTGGCTTGAAAGATGTTGCTGCTGCTAGGTTAAGCCGTGTTTTTTTTGTTGCACCAAACACACTACTACGCGGCCCAGTTACCAACACTATGCGTCGAGGTCATTTCTTTTTCATCATCCACAACATGTTTCATAGTCTCAGTCGTGCAAACGGATGTGGATGCGTCTCGGTGGCTTGTGCGCCGACATGTTTGAGGCTTTGCGGACATAATAATTTAGCGCATCTCGCACGCTGTTTTAGTTCTCGTAAAATGTACAGTTATGTGTGTGAGTGTGTAGAAGCATGTTTATTAATATCCTGCTGCTGGCTGGATTTTTTTCTTAAGCGGTTAGCATTTTTTCAGGCATTTGCCGCCAACTTAGCCACATTTTATGAGGAATTTATACAAAATGTTTTGATGACTGATATTACAACAAACACTTTTATCTAGAAAACTATTTTGAATTGTAGCAAACCGTAGGTCACTTGATGATAAATATCTTTTTTCAATTTTCAAATAATTACATTTAACCAAAATCTTGTGATGGGTGTTAACTTGGTAAAAACTACAAAGTAATTGATGAGACAAAAGATTGGCGTGATAAGCTACAAATCACTACGGGATGATTGGAATTTCTAATGGAATATGTATTTTAAAAGATCGATACGCTGAATGAAATTATTTATATTTGATGTGTGGTTTATATGAAACCGATTTTTTAATCGATCCATAGTAATCGTTTCAACAAGTTTTAGCAGTTCATAGTACAACAATATGTATCATTCTCCTCCAAATCCTTCGAGGTATCATAAACTTTCATCAACAATCAATGACTTTCAGCAGCGATTTTCTTCGATATAGAAAAATATAATAAAATTACCTTATATAATGCTCTTTAACTAGCATAAAATTCAACATTCTTATACAATCACAAACTATGATATACTGGATTTTATTGATAGATACTTCCCCTTAAACTAACATATTTGTTATCATTGACACATACAAAAGTTATAAAACAGCTATGCCATTTTTTTTTATGAGAATTTTTGCGCTCTATCTCTCTCCGCACTCATTCAAAGAGTAACAAAAACGTGTTAACGCTCTTTATTGGTAAAACAAAAAAAAAAACGTCCGTGGCGAATACGCGGATCACTGTGACCGGCTAGTATTTTAATACATAAAACTGTACACAAAATTTAATTATTTTTTGAGTTATTACAATTTCTTCCCAACATGTACTGTCCTGAAAAATTTTCATCCTGAAAGTATGCACAGAAAATTCATTTGATACTTAGCAGTGACATGTCCACAAAAGTTAAGTATTTAGGGGTAACCCTGGATAGCAAACTGAACTGGAACGAGTATGTAGAAAATAGGATTCAAAGGGCTAACTCCAACAAGCGCAGTGGAGGTTCTGTTAGGTATGCTGCCTTTGGATTAAGAAATAAAAAAACGGCGGCGCTAGCAGCCCTCAGGATGTTGCGAAATGCTACGTGGCATGGATCAACGGCTCTACATGGTCATATACGCATCCTTGATATTGTACATAGAGATGTCAGGGAGGCGAGTATGCCTATGAACGGAAGGCAGAGAGTAAGGATAACATAAACATTTTATAAAACTCTTATAACAGATGGAGACGATTGGGAAGAAATCGCTGGCAAAGATATCAGTATATTCACAGACGGCTCTCTAATGAATGGCAGAGCCGGGGCATGCGTTTCCTCAGAAGAGTTGAGCCTATCCTGTGTACTGAGGTTAGGAAGGTTTGTGTCTGTGTACCAGGCGGAAATGCTTGGTGTGGTGCATGCACTGGACCACCTGATAGATGACCGGGTCAATGGCAAAAAAATTGTCATTGCCCTTGACAATCAGTCGATGATTAGGTGCGTGCAGCGTACAGGCGTCACTTCCAGGCTGGCCATAGAGTGTCTTACTTAACTCAATAGGTGGGTGAAAGGACATTCTGGCATAGAACAGAATGAAAATGCTGATTCTTTAGCGAGAGAAGGATCAGCAGAAGAGTTCTGTGGACCAGAGCCACGTATCGCCATAGGCGACAACATGGCGGCAGGCCTTATTAAGCATAGGACGGACTCGGAACACAGTACAAGGTGGCAAGAAGCTGTCAATTGTAGGCAGTCGAAGGTCGAAGTCGAAGTGGTCTTGTAATGAGACTGCAAAAGTTATTCGTTACAATCGAAGGACTTTAAGCTGGCTTACTGCACTGGTCACAGGACACGGTCCCTACATGTACCATCTCAGGAAGATGACTCTAACCGAGGACGATGAGTGTAGGTTATGCCTAGAACAGCCTAAAACGGCAGCACACATTCTGTGCCAGTGCCCGGTGTTGGCAAGCATAAGATTGGCCATTCTGGGGCGTCCATTTATTGGCGAAGCAGAGATTGGTCAACTGACCTACAAGGATATGATTGAGATGACAAAGGATGCTTATGTAAGGAGCATACTCACGTATCCTTGTTCTATGGGGACAAAAAGGGACCTATTATTAGCAGTGACATTTGACAGCCTTTTATGTATCTGCATACTTTCAGGCTGAACATTTTTCAGAACAGTATGTTGTAAAAGCACTGTCATTTTGACGAAAATAGTTACAGTTTGAGCGGTAATGCTTCGAAACCGTCGTAGGAAATATTTCGAACTTCAAATATTTGTGAAAATTCTTCAAAATTATACGATTTTTTTCTGTGCGCTGGGTAAGGTACATGTATAACAACTATGCAGTTATATTCTGTAGTAATACTACGGTGTTATATTTTTGCGCAAACCAAAAAAACACCCGCTTGAGAGCTTTTAAGTTTTTCTTTCATGTGCGTTAATAACTATAACCAACAAGTTTGGTTCAACTTACTGAATTTCTTACTGATTTTTTACAAAAATATCTTTAAGAGTTTACAAAGTTTGACTTCTGTTTGAAAAAAAGCCTTTTATCCGTTTGGAAAACTTTGATTTTGAAAAAGAGTGTCTTTTTCTTTTCACCTGACTCACATCAATAAGTTTTTAAACTTTCAGCTGCCAGCTCAACAAATTTGAATTTAATTTTTTCAAAACTTAAAACCAGCACCCTCTGCAACCTTCAACATTTTCATCAAAATACTCAAACAGTTCAATCTTATTATTTTTAAAAAAATCGGATCTTCACTTCACCCGACTTAAAATTCGAGAGTTTAATTTAACGTTCCAACTAACAAAGTTTAAATAATGGTAGAAAAAGCACCATAACAATTATTTTTACTTAGTTTTTGTGTGAGAAACACTACTCTGTAAACTGATTGTCAATTCAATTGACGTATTAGACGTGCGATGAAACAATGTTCCAAAACTCAATTTACAATATGCAAGATAATTGCCATAAAACTATTAAGTTACTATCTTAAAATATATAAAAGGCAAGCACAATGCTGTGCACCTCATATCGCTCAAACTGTAATTATTTTTTGCGCTTATTACAGTTTCTTCCCAACATGTACTGTTCTGAAAATTTTCAGCCTGAAAGTATGCACAGAAAATTCATTTGATACTTATCAGTGACAAGTTTGCACCTCTTATGTAAGTGCATACTTTCAGGCTGAACATTTTTCAGAACAGTATGTTGTAAAAGCACTGTAATTTTGACGAAAATAGTTACAGTTTGATCGTTAATGCTTCCAGCCCGTCGTAGAACGAGCTTTTTTTACTAGTAAGAACATAAAATTATCTATGTATATAAGAGTGGAACGAGAAAAAAATATATTTCTGCATCTTTAGTTTTTTTCTGCGACATAACTTTTGACTGCGTCCGAGGGCTTATATATTTCGTTGCCATTTTTCTGTTCTTTTAAATCCAAAAAAATTTATATATGTAAATTTTTTTTTTTGATATAAACTTCTTCATTAAAGCATAAATATTAAACATATAAATATAGAAGATATTCAGGTTCAAAGATCACCACAATCGGTCATTCGCTTAAATCTCCTTGTAGGACGGAAAATATGCTCAGGACAAAATTATAGATCAGATAATTTTATACAAAAAACCCTTAACAGTTTTAACGTAAGACAAACAGTTTCCACGCTATGAATAGGTATGAACAAAGCGTGAATGTGATAAAATTCAACCCCAGACAATTTTGCCCAGGAACTCTATGAAATTGATTACCCAGTGAAGAATGGCAAAAAGGATTTATTTGGTAATTTAAAGACTGAAGTTTAAGTCCTAAAATTGGAAATTTTATAACAAGAAATAATGACAAATAATATGTGCTTGAGATTGGACCCATTAATCATTGTGCATAACATTCCATACATTAAAGGCATCACCTCCACTGGATGAAGCCAAATATTCCAGCCTGTAATACTATATATCTCTAATCTCCAAAAAAAATTTATTAATATTGGACTCATCACAATATATATACACATTTCTCCCCCCATTTCTCTATTATGATAATATGCATTCAACAATTACAAAAATTTAAAAAAAAGTAATTAAAAAAATATTAACAAACAAAGTTTGAACTATAAATTTGACCCTATGTTGTAGCTTGGTTAATTCTTTTAATTTGTCAAAAAATTTCAAGCTTACACAAATACAAAAGTCAAAATTACACTTAATAAAAAATCGATGGCTGCCTCAGGGCAGTCTTGCTGGTTAGAGGGTTAATAAGCAGCACAAGCCATGGTCAGTATTAAATTATTATTAAAAAATGTGACGTTTTGCTCAGTGTTATAAGTCCCTCGTTGAGAAACATTGATATACTGATGATATAATATTACTTGCAGCAGTACTGAACATCAAATTCTAACAATATTTTAAGGATCACAGAGTAAAATTCTACAAAAAACATGAAATAGCTTATTTTCTTATAAATGCACCGAATTATCAAAAACCAATTCTAGTTCATTTTTTATTACCCAGAACTAACAAAGTCTTAAAAGCTAGGTACACCAGGGCGTATGCGTAACATCCATTTTCTTAAATACGCCAAACACTGACAGAAAACTTGCAAAATTATAGCCAATGATACAGTTTTCAAAAATAAAAAAGTGCCACGCCTGCAGCGCAAATAACTAAATAGAACGCCATTTCTCAGCTATACAATAAAAACAAAAAACATCTAATGACCCATTGATTAAAACACCAATAAACATTGACCCTGGACACAATGCAAACATATTAGCTACTTTGCAAAAAGCAAAAAAAAAAACATAAACAACGGAAATTGCATGCTAGGCACTCAGCCAAATGGCCAAAAAAGTCTGTCAATGAAAGCAAACGACGACAAATATCAGTCGATGATTTGGTGCAAGTGAAGCCAACAAAATACCCTGACATCTACAGCTGAGCTATTTTGTTTTTATATAAAATTGGCTTAAATCCAATTAAAAATTAAAACAAAATAACACACAGTACAAATGACTAAAAATAAACGAACTATAAATAAAAATTCATTCAAGTTTTTCGCGCAGTGTAAGAGTGAAAGAGGCATGGGGGTGCGCTCTAAAGCGCTCTTTCCTAGCTCGTGCTCATAAGTTAAGTTTTCGCTCATGCTCAGCAAAATTTCTCTCTCTGTCTCTCTCTCACTCTCTCTCTGCCTCCCACGCTTAGTCAAAATATAAACAAAAACAAGAAAATTGTGAACACAACAAATTGTCAAAATAAAATTATGACACACTCACACAGTTGACTGTCAAACAGCTGTTAATGTGGAATCAAAACAGAGCAGGCAATAATAGAGCAAAGCATGCTCCGAAAGCGAGACAATAACAAAAACAATAATAGTGACAAATACAGGAAAAACCCGCAGCATGGCGATGCAGGAAGTAGTGCGCATGACGCACAAGCACACACACACACACACACACACAGGCACACATAAGCGCTCAACATGCAGACAGTGCGGCTGCAGAAAAGCTTTTGTCTTTGTTTGTTGTTATCGAGTAGCACGAGGTAACGAAAACACGTCAAAAGGACGCTGAATTTTTTTTTAGGCCAAAACCTGCTCAGTGCTTTTCAAACTGTTGCTTATTCAGTGCAAATAAAAGCAAAGCATTGCTTTGTTTAATTTTCTTAGAATGAATTTTTTTTGTGCGTTTAAAAAATAATAAATGAAGCGTCTTTATTCCCGTTCGAGTCGCGCTTACTAACGCCGGTGTTGTTAGTTTTGTTTTTTAACCTGAAACAACGAAAGCGAAAATTACGAATACAATAAAAAAAAGTGAAAAATTGCTTCACTTGTGCCGCCACGTTGCTGTTTCAACCATTCATCAACAATTTCTGGCAATTCATCAACATATAAAGAAATAATTTTTTTTTTCTTCTTTTCATCTTCTTCCTTTCTAGTTTATATTTTCTTTTGTGCAAATTAATGCCAATTCATTGCCGTCAACATAAACTCTGCAACCAGCAACAATCGCAACAACAACGACAACAACAAACTGCACTTGGCTGCAGTTTTGTGAATTTTTGACGTCTTTGTTGCAGCCCGACGTCGTCGCTTCATTGGATCACGTTGTTATTTTTTTTTTTTTAATTTCATCACTGGCTGGTATACGCGGAAGTCATTTAAATTCTAAATGGCTGAAGCGGAAGGAGGCTCGGAGCAGGATGATGTTTCATTCTTGAGAACGGTGAGTACAAAAATTCTTTCATTTTTTCTTTATAGATTATTACATATGACATTTTTTTTTATGTGGAAGTCATTGGGCAACGCAATGTTTGCGCTTAAATATTTTTAACTACTTTATGAATAAATTTTCTGTTTTGATAAAGAAGTGCAGAGTATAAAAGGATGTGTAAAACTTTATATATAGCATCACAACAGAAATGAGCCGGATAAGACGAATATTTTATGGTTCTGTAGAGTGTATAAGTAATGTTTAAACCTATATTTTTGTTCTTTTGATATTGAAGAATGATTATTCTCTCTGCTCTTTCTAATAAATAATAAGCCTTTTAAGCCCAAATCAAGTTAAACGTGAAGAAAATTTCTAAGTCATCAGGATCATGCATGCAATAAAAATAGTACTCAGCATCTATAACTTTTTCACACTTTCTCAGCACTAAGCTATTTAAAGCCATCAGCCAAAATTCATTGAAATATTTCAATTATATATATATAATTATGGGCCAAAATAGTTTAATGTGGAAAAAAATTCAAGATTAAGGTTGAGAGCAACACAAGACGCAACAACCGACCACGTTGTTACACATAAATATTTATTTTCATGCATATATATTTACAGACAGTAAAATAGAATCAAGTATCTGTACACAAACAGTCGTAAATATTCGATATTTTTGATAAATTTTTAATAACGTTAGATCACCGGAATGAAATCCGATAGAAAATCGGAAATGGTAGATTGTTGAGGAAAAGCTGGGTCCATTAAATTAAAAAAAAAAGGAGGAGATCTGGGAAAAAGTACAGGAACCTTGGTATTTTATACCAGATAAAGTTTGCAAGATCCTAGTGAAATATATGCTTAAAAGATGCGCCGCCGTACTTGCAAGTAGAAGTTTCATAACGAAATATTAACCGTAGAACTACACAACGGGGTAGATATCTATCCCAGGTAAACTGTGAACTATGTTTCTAAGCTAGTCAGTGCCATTATCAACTGAAGACCTATACCATAATTTAATTCAAGGTTCTAACAATTGGGTGAGGTAACGAGACCCTTCAGTTTCTTGTTTACTGTTGTAACGACCATATCGTTACAAGCCTCTGAGATATGATAATATCAATTTTTATAAAAAAAAGTTAAAACGAAATAAATTATTAATAGAAGTTTTATATATGTATAAATAATATAACAAATTGCTTGAAATATTGAAAAAAAATAAAAAAAAGGAACAAAAAAATTTTTTTTTTTTTTACCCCGGCGGGGATTCTATGCCGTCTCCAATCTGGACAATAGGCCTGTTGCAGGGTGCTTAATGTAAGTGATCCCAAGAAGCGACGTTAGCGCTCAAAGCCAGCAATGGCAGCAAAGAGTGCGATCACGCGTTGCATTGATTCACCAGTGAATGCGTGTACTTCGCATGTTGTTCATATGTCAATATAAACAAATAGTAAGCGAAATGTCACCATAGGCAGTCAAGTGTGTTGACCAAATCATCTCTGATGATTCCAAAAATATAAATAATTTTGGAAAAAAAAAATATGAAATAGGCGGTCTTGTTGGCAAGACCTAGCCACTTAATCACCAACAAAGAAAACTCAAGCTTCGGCTTTTCGGATTCTGCCAAGCTCAAGTTTCAGCTTTTCGGCTTCTGCCAAACCTCAAGCTCCGGCTTTTCGGCTTCGGTCAACCGTATCTTGAGTATCCGTAATGTAAGGCCTTTTGCCATCGGCACTCTACCGCCTGATTAAATCGGCCCTCAGCCGCCGTGTGCACTTTGCCACTACACCCGCCTGCAAAATTATATATATGCTTAACCGTAAGAACTTATTGTTAAACTAATATTTTTAAATAAAAAAAAAAAAATATATAAAAAAATATTAATAATAAAAATAAATAGATTTTGTGAACGCTCCGAGCTAAAAACCTTCCGGTTTAGTGATAGAGTTGGCCTCCGAGTCCAACCGTGACAATTTCTGCAACTCACAAAACTATTTGTTGTTTTTTCTTGAGACTGTTTTTGCCCAGGGGTTGAGAGATCCCTTGGACAGTCCCTGGAGTGGCTCAGCATAGCCCAGTCTTAAAAAAAAAAATTCCCGTTACAAATGGCGCCCGAGCAGGGACATCAGTAAAAGCTTACTGAAAAGGAAGAAAACGCAAAAAGTCTACTAAACACCGACACACTCAGCTGGATTTACACTTTAAATAAAGAAAAATTAAAAGCAAAACTTCAACAGTGAGGATTACCCACAGAAGGTGCAATAACCGATTTACGCAAACGTATGAGCGATTGGGCCAAGGCACAGCGAACACGGAAGTCAACAGAATCGAAACAGAGCAATGGCGTCTTAAGCGATGTAAAAACCACTGGCAGAGAAGAAGAAAAGGTACACCCTTCAAACGATATAGATGTCATGAACAGCGTCCGTAAGTGGGGGCTTAGTTTTAATGCAACCCAACCACTTTGAGATTTTTTGGAAAATATTGAGAAACTCACCTAATGTTATCAAATTCCACTAAATAATCTCTTGCTGCCCCTGAATGTGCTGTGTTATGGAAAAGCTAAGGACTGGTGGCACTACAATCGAGATGCCATGAAGTTCTTTTTGCCTCCCCGGTATTTACAGAGGTTAGAAGATGATATTATACGACGTCATCAAGGGCAACGTAAAGGCAAAAAATTTTATTATAAGTTTAATGACCATGTTTCGTCAACACCCCCGCATGAAGAAAGAAGAACAACTTGGACGAATCTATGAGGGACTTCGACCTGAATACCGCCCTTACATTCGTCGCGACGATTTTGATGATATTGACTCCCTGATGAAATTAAGGCGGGACATGACATTCGTGGCAGAGAAAACAGACCTTTTTTAAAAAGTTCATAACTCAGTCAGAAACAAACATTTTCCCAAAATTTTTTTTTATTCAAATTCAAATTCAAATTTTATTGAGACTTTTCTTATTAATGACATAATTGTTATAAGGTACAATCTATTATGTTAGACATATGTTTTGTGTTTTAGACTATAATGTTTTATCTAAAAGGAATTGATTTTAAAGAGATACAAAGCATCATGCTAAAAAAGGAAGTGTGAATGAGAATATGCTATTTGAATATTACATTTCTTTGAGTAGATTGATGAGTTTCGCTCAGTACTCATTATTGGCTTTAGAGGAAATCTCAATGACTTAAAACTTGATAGATACAATTGTTATCTTAAATGTAATTAACTAACAATACAAAAAATACAATGTGAGATATTATTGTAGAGAATTGAACAAATTACAAGAAAAAAAATATATTTTTCACTCCAACATGGTTTTATAGAGCTCCAAACTGGCGGCAGAGAAGAAAACGGGCCCTCGTGGTTGCAGCACTGGGAGTTGCAAAAATTGTCCGACCTGGAAAAAAAATGACTTTTTTAAATCTTAACAAAATTGGTTATCGTATGATATGAGCTTTTTTTAAATTTTTGGTGATGTTCAAAAGTTGAAAGTGTTTTTTTTCGAAAAAAATATTGACTTTAAAAATTCATAAAAAATCGAAATAAACATTTTTAAAAAAAGGCTCGTGTCATACGATAGCCAATCAAGTTTAAAAAAATTTCATCAAAAAATTAACCCGCTAGTGCCGCAACCAGTACGAAAAACCTGGTTTCGAGATAAACGCGTTCAAAGTTTGTGAACAAAGAAAAAAAAGGATACCTTCAATCTGCCATGCCTGTTTCGTACTGTATGCCTTCGTTATCTGGTGTTGTGCTGTTTCTTATAGTTTTTTGCAATCGTTTAGCAATTTGGGCTTCACCCTTCACCCTTCAAGTAGGTACGAAATAACAACCACCAAAAGACAGGTAGCAAGTAAAACAAGAATATACCAGCTGCCGTACGTAGGTAGCGCAAAAATTAAAAATGCGCTCTCACTAATCCGGCTGTAACTTTTGAACCCGTAGGAATTTTTCCATGAAATTTCTTAGAATCTTAAGAATATTTACTAAAATACAAAATTATTTCAAAAAACTGCCAATGTCATGTAACCCCTTAACAGATGAGTATGAATATCTCCGTGGTGAGGAAGCACGTATAAGTGAACGAGGGCACGCTATTCTGATAATATTGTATCAGACCCCTCTTATAAGCATTATACACAACTGCTTGAATGCGATAGAGACAACACATTGATTTGAGATTGCAGAGGCTATCGAACTCCTGTTGAAACCATGCCGAGTTCAACACACTACCAAAATTAACCTGTTGTGCAATGAACAGCAGCCTACCGAAGCTTTGGTTGATACTGGAGCTATGACGTCTTTCATCGGATATAGCATCTACTACCGCCTGCAGCAGCAAAGTCGTACCGACGAACAAGCTAAATTTGTAGACAAATTTTACAACGTAAGCATCACAGTATATGGAAGACAGTTCTTCCATAGCGTGTACTTCTTGCCTGGAGTGTAACCTCATCATAGCCGGACATGAACAACAATCCACTGTCACCACAGATAAGAAAAGCGAACATTTTTATGCAGTGCGTAAAACGAAATTCACACCTGAAACCGAGTCTTTAGAGCAACAAGACCTGAACACTGCCGAAAAGCAAAAATGGAAATAGAAAAAATAGAAATCAGCAGTGAAAAACCAATTAAACGTCGATTTGAATCCCGAAACTCGGCAAGACAGCAAAACACTTGCCTACCAGCCACCAACACATCACCGTCACTAATAGCTACTGCTGCCAACGCCGCACTAACATCATCAATGAAAATTCCAAGAAGCTTAACGAGAACGATTTTACGACCCGGTCATCGAAAGTATTAAAATAAAAAAATTTTATAATATTAGTTAATAATATCATAAGTTATTTTTATTTTTAGTTTTTTTTCCCCTTTTCTACTTTACCCGTTTGAAAGAGAAGAATGTAACGATCATATCGTTACGAGTCCCTAAGATATGAAAATATCAATTTTTATAAAAAAAGTTAAAACGAAATAAATCATTAATAGAAGATTTAAATAATATATAAAAATAAGAAAAAGGAAAAAAATTATTATTTTTTGCAAGCCGGCGGGGATTCAATGCCGTTCCAAATCTGGGCACTAGGCCTGTTACGGCGCTCAATGTAAGTGATTGCAAGAAGCGACGTTAGCGCTCAAAGCCAGCAATGGCAGCAAAGAGCAAAAGGCAGCATTGAGCCACCAGTGAATGCGTATACTTCGCATGTTGTTCATATGGCCACCATATTTATTTTTATTTAGTTAAACATAGTGTTCACATATAAGACTAATCTTTTGAATGCAGTAAGAATAACAAGCATAATAACAACAAGTTATAAACAATAGTTATAAGTTAAATAAAGTAAAAATATAAAACTTAAATTAAAATTTCATATTAAATTAAATTTAGAAGCAATTAATTAATATCCAGCAAGGTGTTGTCAAATAAAAAATTATACTTAGAAAATATTAATGAGAATATTATAACATAGACATATGACTATATAAGACATGACTCTAATTAAAAAAGAAAGAAAGAAAATATTGTATTAAGAGAAAATTTTGAAGATTTCATACTTAAATTTGGGATTATTCGTTATACATTTGACTGATAACGGCAACGAATTCCATAATTTGATGGCGTTCACGAAAAATAATCTGCTGGAGTTCAGAAAATTATAGACAGGGATTATGAGGTTCATGTTTCTTGCTGATCTACAAAACTGGAGTTTTTTAAATAAGTATACAGGAGTTTGTGTATTAATCAAATTGTGTAAAAAAATACAATATCTAGCATTCAAATAATTGAAAATATTGCGACCAAGTAACTGATTGCTCAAATGGCTTATACGGTCAAATGTTTTAAAACCATTTACGTATCTTACTGCGTTATTAAATGCAAGTTGTAACTTATGACTTGACCTAGAATCAAGATTACTGTAAACCACCTCTGAATACGAAATTATAGGCATTATAAGCTGGATAACTAACTTTCTTTTGGTATCAACAGGCACAAAGGATGCAGTTCGTCTCAGATTCCGAAGGATGTAGTCAACTTTACAAACAACGGAATTTATATGGTCATCGCAAAAAAGAGTGGAGTTGATGTAGAACCCGGGATTTTTAACCTTTTTAACAAAGTTTAGTGCAATACCATTGAGATGAATTATCGGGATATTATGGAGAGAGTAGCTTGGTTTCATAATCGGCAAGACATATGTTTTAAGGGGATTGAGTTTTAACTTATAAGCCTTAGCCCAATCTGATATATTACTCAAATCTTCATTCAACTTTAAACATAAATCATCAACAAGACTAATGGGCCTGGAACAGTATAGCTGAAGAGCATCAGCATATGCGAGCATGGTGACGTGATGGCATTTAGTAAAGGTATCATTTAGGAAGATAGAAAATAAAAGGGGACAAAGAACAGAGCCCCACAGGTTAAATTTCTGAAAGCGGACAGACTATTTCCCACCTTTACTCTTTGAGGCCTCCCAACTAAGTAATTATATACCAGATGGACAGCCGAAGTAGAAAATCCAAAACTGACCACAAGTTTACGACAAAGTATTGAATGATCAACAGAGTCAAAAGCCTTGGAAAAATCTAGCAGACAGAGCAGGCTTAAGTGCCCCCGAATCATATGATATTCTAATGTCATCTAAAATCTTTACTATGGCTGTAGAGCGTCTGTGGCCAGGTCTAAGGCCAGACTGAAGTGAGGACATAAGATCATGATTTCAAATCTGTTCAGAAATTTGCGCAGCCATGAGACTCAAATACCTTTGATAAACAAGATAACAGACGTACAGGACGAAAATCAGATAGTTCACAAACATTGGCCTTTTTAGTTACTGGGATGATTGTCGCTACTTTCCATATACCAGAAAAGCAAGAACTAGTAAAACAATAATTAAATATGTGCGTCAAGGGACTTAGAATAAAAGCTAAAATAAGTTTAACAAATTTAATGGATACCCCATCCTTGCCCATAGCATTCGATTTAGTATTATTCACACAACGAGCAACATCACACTCACCTACAGCAACAAATTCCAAATTAAATGGACATCCTGGAGTACGAATATTTGTATCGTCAGCTGACGTATTATCAGGATCAGCTGAGCTAGCAATAAAATATAAGTTTAAGCTATTAGCATCGATACAACACTCATAAGACGTTACATTACAAACTCTAACTATGTCTTAAGTTACTCCAAGTCATCTTAGATGACTGTGACGAACTTATTTTGGACATAAAGAAACTTCGTTTTGAAGACTTAACAGCAGAATTAGCTTCATTTTTAGTCTTTTGTACTGCTCCCGGTTGAATATTGAAGGATTTCTTTTCCAACAATTGTAACATTTATTCCGTTCTTTGAGAGCCAATTTACTGTTTGAAAGATCAAGGCAGAAAAATTGTGTTTATTAATGCATTAATGAATAGCCCAGTATAAGAACTTGGTGAAATTTCTCACGTGTAGTAAATAAAAGAAAATGTTCCCCAGTTTTGACATGAAATAATTTCCCATATCTAAATATCTACAGATTTTCTTACAATAATATATTTCTGAATATAAATTCATCACCTCAGATTGAAAAAAAAAACCACCGCCCGAAATTAAATGTTTTGACTTTGGAAGCAGATATTTGCGCAATCTTTTTCTCATATCTTTATTGCCTTAAAGTTTAATTAATTGGCTAAATTGAAATGAAAGAAAAATATTTACCGTTATAATATAATTTTAAGTTCAATAAAATAACTTAAGAAAAATATTCAAGCCGCAGTATAATTTTTTTTTTATATAACAAATGGAATTGTTCAATATATTTCCAAAAATTTATCAGGTTCGAGATCATTGTTCGCTTAAAATCATAACATATCAATGAAAACTTTTACTTTCAATATCTTTATGTCACTTCCGGGTCATGCCAATTTTCGAAGGGTAGTCACAAGTTATTTGTTATATTACGCTGTACGAAAATTTTATCCATCAAAGGAGTCTGGTGAACGAGACAAAAAACATTCGAGTTTTAAATGTACACTAAATTAAACAATTTATAATTTATCAGCTTATCTGTTTATATAAGCCTCTGATATAGTTTTTGTGAGTACAAAGCTATATTAAAATTTTATAAGGAATGTTTTAACCTTCTAGAAGTAGTTACTTTAAGTCTATTTTTAATCTATATTTAATCATTTATTTATTGAAATTTTCGAATCTAAACATCATCATGATCTAATGTTAGAAGAGAAGAGCTATTCAATATTAAATATTTTTGAATCAGCAAACCCATCTAGTCTGATTTCATAAATATTCTGCTTCTCATAGATATAAATACTTATTTTATTCCATACACTCCAGTAAATATCTTTGAAAGATACATTCTTTCTTACTATCCGAAATTCAATACAAAATTTTGTAATTCAAACTCAAAATAAACTGTATATAAACACAGACTACTTTAGAATTCCTCAACTAATAACTCGAAACACATTCCTCAAATCCTTCAAGTATTTCATTTACGCACAACTACTTGCATTCGTAGCATTAGTAAAAATAATAAAAAAATGCTTTTATAATAAAAACAATTTATTTGAAATTCAGTAAAAGCAAGTATATGATGAAGTCAAACAGGATACGATTAATGCTGAACAGGAAGTAAGAATTCAGAATGCAAAGCAAGCCACTCGCTGCCGGGCGCTCAACACTCACTTCACAGGCACTCAGACGGGGTGTCAAACGTTAAACTGTTGCTATTTGGTTTGGTTTTGCCAACGGCTGCAATTAACAGTTAAATTGTAACGGAATGTGAAGCCGCTTTTTGCGTAGCTGACACGCGCAAAACCAAGCTGAGTGAAATAAATGCGATTGAATAAAAATATTCAATAATTAAAAAAACTCCCACTACAGAATACCAAATAAATAGAACTGACTACAATAAATGAAAGGCTATACTTAACAGTATGTTAATGGAGGGAATGAAGGGAGGAAGGTTAAAATTTTCTGGTTTTCTGAATGTTTTTTATTTTAATTTCTTTAAATATTGGTGAAATTGAATGAAATTGTAAATATTTTTATTTTTTTTTTCTTTTGTTTTTTGTTGTTTTTTTTACACTGTTACTCTGGTTGGAGCAACCACTTGATACTAGCACACATGCAATCGGAGCAGCACATATGCTGAAACAGCAACATATGGTCCTATAGCAAAAGCAGCTTACATTACTAGGTTGCCACTTAATTCGATTCTATAGATATATGACTGCTTAAAGGCTAGTTATGTATGTATTGAGTGTGTGTATGTGTGGGATGGCTTTTTGCTTATGCATGTGTATGTGCTGGCATTGAAGCGTAAAATTCATTTCGTTATAATAAATATTTTCCTTTTTTTCCCTCACTTTGTGTCCTCACAAATCCTTTCGCAATACTTTGCATTTGTTCGGCTATTGTTTCAACTACTTCGCATGCCGCTCACAGAGCACACTAAAATTTAATAGCGGCCAAAATATTTCCAATATTACTGCCACTTAGTCAGCCAGCCACCCAAAGGCAGCAACAGCAGATCCTTAAGCAATTTTCAGTTATCCCTTTGACACAGTCTTTGACATTATTGCCTTACAGCTGCCTGTAACGGTTTTTATATCGCTCTTTTTTTAACATTTTTGACTGCTAAGGAATTCGTCGTCAATTTGTACTAATGCACACTGAAAAAATTTACTATTTTCAAAGAATTTTATTTTATGAACTAAACTTGAATGAATATGAATATGAATATGAATATGAATATGAATATGAATATGAATATGAATATGAATATGAATATGAATATGAATATGAATATGAATATGAATATGAATATGAATATGAATATGAATATGAATATGAATATGAATATGAATATGAATATGAATATGACTATGAATATGAATATGAATATGAATATAAATATGAATATGAATATGAATATGAATATGAATATGAATATGAATATGAATATGAATATGAATATGAATATGAATATGAATATGAATATGAATATGAATATGAATATGAATATGAATATGAATATGAATATGAATATGAATATGAATATGAATATGAATATGAATATGAATATGAATATGAATATGAATATGAATATGAATATGAATATGAATATGAATATGAATATGAATATGAATATGAATATGAATATGAATATGAATATGAATATGAATATGAATATGAATATGAATATGAATATGAATATGAATATGAATATGAATATGAATATGAATATGAATATGAATATGAATATGAATATGAATATGAATATGAATATGAATATGAATATGAATATGAATATGAATATGAATATGAATATGAATATGAATATGAATATGAATATGAATATGAATATGAATATGAATATGAATATGAATATGAATATGAATATGAATATGAATATGAATATGAATATGAATATGAATATGAATATGAATATGAATATGAATATGAATATGAATATGAATATGAATATGAATATGAATATGAATATGAATATGAATATGAATATGAATATGAATATGAATATGAATATGAATATGAATATGAATATGAATATGAATATGAATATGAATATGAATATGAATATGAATATGAATATGAATATGAATATGAATATGAATAATGAATATGAATATGAATATGAATATGAATATGAATATGAATATGAATATGAATATGAATATGAATATGAATATGAATATGAATATGAATATGAATATGAATATGAATATGAATATTAATATGAATATGAATATGAATATGAATATGAATATGAATATGAATATGAATATGAATATGAATATGAATTTATTCATATTTTATATGAAATATGAGAATTATGATATTAGATATGAGACATAATATATGATATATGAAATAAGAGATATGAGAACTGAGAACTGAGATATGAGATATAAAAGTTGATCATTAAAGTATAAGTATTAAATATTAAGTATTATGTAGTATGTATTAAGTATTAAGTATTAAGTATTAAGTATTAAGTATTAAGTATTAAGTATTAAGTATTAAGTATTAAGTATTAAGTATTAAGTATTAAGTATTAAGTATTAAGTATTAAGTATTAAGTATTAAGTATTAAGTATTAAGTATTAAGTATTAAGTATTAAGTATTAAGTATTAAGTATTAAGTATTAAGTATTAAGTATTAAGTATTAAGTATTAAGTATTAAGTATTAAGTATTAAGTATTAAGTATTAAGTATTAAGTATTAAGTATTAAGTATTAAGTATTAAGTATTAAGTATTAAGTATTAAGTATTAAGTATTAAGTATTAAGTATTAAGTATTAAGTATTAAGTATTAAGTATTAAGTATTAAGTATTAAGTATTAAGTATTAAGTATTAAGTATTAAGTATTAAGTATTAAGTATTAAGTATTAAGTATTAAGTATTAAGTATTAAGTATTAAGTATTAAGTATTAAGTATTAAGTATTAAGTATTAAGTATTAAGTATTAAGTATTAAGTATTAAGTATTAAGTATTAAGTATTAAGTATTAAGTATTAAGTATTAAGTATTAAGTATTAAGTATTAAGTATTAAGTATTAAGTATTAAGTATTAAGTATTAAGTATTAAGTATTAAGTATTAAGTATTAAGTATTAAGTATTAAGTATTAAGTATTAAGTATTAAGTATTAAGTATTAAGTATTAAGTATTAAGTATTAAGTATTAAGTATTAAGTATTAAGTATTAAGTATTAAGTATTAAGTATTAAGTATTAAGTATTAAGTATTAAGTATTAAGTATTAAGTATTAAGTATTAAGTATTAAGTATTAAGTATTAAGTATTAAGTATTAAGTATTAAGTATTAAGTATTAAGTATTAAGTATTAAGTATTAAGTATTAAGTATTAAGTATTAAGTATTAAGTATTAAGTATTAAGTATTAAGTATTAAGTATTAAGTATTAAGTATTAAGTATTAAGTATTAAGTATTAAGTATTAAGTATTAAGTATTAAGTATTAAGTATTAAGTATTAAGTATTAAGTATTAAGTATTAAGTATTAAGTATTAAGTATTAAGTATTAAGTATTAAGTATTAAGTATTAAGTATTAAGTATTAAGTATTAAGTATTAAGTATTAAGTATTAAGTATTAAGTATTAAGTATTAAGTATTAAGTATTAAGTATTAAGTATTAAGTATTAAGTATTAAGTATTAAGTATTAAGTATTAAGTATTAAGTATTAAGTATTAAGTATTAAGTATTAAGTATTAAGTATTAAGTATTAAGTATTAAGTATTAAGTATTAAGTATTAAGTATTAAGTATTAAGTATTAAGTATTAAGTATTAAGTATTAAGTATTAAGTATTAAGTATTAAGTATTAAGTATTAAGTATTAAGTATTAAGTATTAAGTATTAAGTATTAAGTATTAAGTATTAAGTATTAAGTATTAAGTATTAAGTATTAAGTATTAAGTATTAAGTATTAAGTATTAAGTATTAAGTATTAAGTATTAAGTATTAAGTATTAAGTATTAAGTATTAAGTATTAAGTATTAAGTATTAAGTATTAAGTATTAAGTATTAAGTATTAAGTATTAAGTATTAAGTATTAAGTATTAAGTATTAAGTATTAAGTATTAAGTATTAAGTATTAAGTATTAAGTATTAAGTATTAAGTATTAAGTATTAAGTATTAAGTATTAAGTATTAAGTATTAAGTATTAAGTATTAAGTATTAAGTATTAAGTATTTAGTATTAAGTATTAAGTATTAGGTATATGGTATTAAGTTTTAAAAATAAAGTATAAAGTATTAAGCGAAATTTTCCAGTGTAAGCGTGTGTGTGTTGCACAAATAACGTAACAATTCGATATATTAGCTACATGCAAACTCCAAGATTATCCTGTCCGCAATTAAGGTTTATGTGCACCCCTCTTATCCGCCTAAAGCTTCACACACCCACACTTCACCTTCATGACAGATAAAAATTTTGCTGTATAGACGTCGCCATGCAGACTGGCAAATTTTGTGCTGAGTCCTCAGCGTATAGTATATCCTGCAAATCCATTGACGGCGTATATCCTGCCACTTTGATCTTCTTATCGATGATGCTGATTTTCGGCTATTGAGCCGCATAAAAATACAAATATTTTCGTCATTATTTGTTTTTTCTTCCACTGATTTTCCTTAGCATTATCTGCTGGTTGATGCTAGTCAATGGATGTGAGTGCCATCTAGGCTGAGTAGTAATGTTTTTTGCTGTGCTTGATTTTTGCTTCGTTTGGCATTTTATTAACAAAGCAAAGCGGAACAATTTCAATAAAATCTAAATGCCTTCCGATACAAACACTCACGCACACGCTCATACACACGCATTCATATGACATATTCTAACTCACACACACGCAGTGCTCTTGGATTATTGTGCGCCCACACAAGAGTAGCCAACTAATAATCGCTTGATTGCATATAATTTGAAGTCTGCTTTATGGCGCGCGAACGTGACGCCATACTGTAAAAGCGTTGCCACACTTTTACAAAGCAATCACATAGCTACCTAGTGAGGCGTAAATTTAAGTAGCTATTGCTGGCTCTTTCGCACGCTGTAATGATTATTATTTTGGACTAAGTTGTTGTTGTTGTTCATGATATTGTTGTTGTTGCTGTTCGTGATGTTGTTGTTATTATTATTGTCATCGTTATTGGCCGGCTAAAGGTTTTCGGCATGTTTTGAATTTTTATGCATTCATTGTTTTCTGTGCTTTGATCCTTGGAGCACAAATTCTTCAGAATTTGGTTGTCCTTTTATTGTTGTGTTTGTTGCTGTTCTTCCTTTTGCCATCACTCTCGACGATCATCCAGTTTTATCAACCACTTTGGTAGGCTTTTTTCTACCGGAAATTGTTTTAATTTGTCGCTAATTGTATGGGTGCTTAACATTTATGCACAGGCCATCGAAGTTTATTTGTTTTATTTTTTCTTAATCCCATCATCCACTCCACCCCACAGCACTTGTAGAACTTTTATGCTAAGTGTTTTTTTTTTTGAGATTTTTTTAAATGCGCCTAAGATGTTCCGCTCGTTAGCAGCAATTTAAGCTTTGAGACGCAGTGAGTTGGCCTTAAATTGTTTTTGCAGTTGTTATTGTATTAGTTTTTATTTATCATTTAGCATTCTGAGCGCGATCAAATTGATTCTTTGCTCAGAGACATGCTAATGACAAGTCAGAAGACATTTTGTGTCAGTTCCATTACTTTGGAATTGTTAGGCGAATATAACAAAAAACGCACAGAAATAAAATAACACCCTAGAGACAACGCCAAAGACGTGAAGATGGACAGTAAGGAAACGATTTGAATTAAAATTAATGACTTTGGACAAATGTCGTAAGTAAGGACGTCAATGCCAATAGAGAAGGAGAAGATGCAAAGAATTTTATGCCTTCCAGAGTAGAAATTTTTTGTTGTTTTTTATGATACTTACTTTTTTCAATTATTTTCTTTATTAAGCCTTAATTAAAAATTTAGAATATATTAAATATTAAATATTGTTAAAAAGACTATAAAATCAAAAGATAGGACTTATAAAAAGCAAAATGGTACGAAGGGGAATTTTTTAAGGTTTAATTTTAGTTGTGCTTAAGTAAGACAATTTTTTGTGATTTTTATTATAAAAATCTTGTTACAAGTTAAAAAAAATGTTATTTTAAGATAAAGCTAAATGTACCAATTGAGCTACTTGCTGGGCACTAGTGATATAAATGCTTAAAAATTTATCAACTCATATTTTGATGCGGTATCCTTCAATCTTTCAATGGAAAATTTGTTTTCGGTCATATATATAGTTTTATAAAGCTTAGCCAATTGAGCCACTAGCTGGGCATCGATGGTATAAGGACTTAAAATAACTTAAATCCTTTTTAAATGCGTATCTTTTTTGTTTTAAATTTAAAAATTGTTTTTCGACAAAGGAAAATATGATTTTTAAATAGAGCCAATTGAGCTTCTGATTGAGTACTACTAAAATGAATCCTTTTAAGGTTACACATTAAATTTTTATGCTGTATATTTTAATTGAGCATTTATTTTTGAATAGAAAATGCTTTTTCTTAATAAGACAATTGAGCTTTAAGCTGGATACTTCTGATAAAAATGCTTTAAAAATTCACACACCATTTTTGTACTACTGCATCTTTTAATGGAAAGCATAATTTTGGAAAAAAATATATTTTATGAAATTGAATTAACACTTGGAAAGAAGAAAAAATAAATTTTAGTGTGAAAAAAAACAAAAATCGTTTTCATTACTGTAATTAAGTCAATGCCTAGACAATACATATATAAATTGTTAAAAATTTCAGCATCTATCCTTAATGTTATATCTTTCAATAGAGAACTTTTTGTTCCACAGAAAATATGTTGTTTAAGATCTGAGCCAATTGAGTCCATTGATGGGCACAACTGATATAAATCCTCATATATATAATATATATGTTTTATATCTTTTAGTTTAGTAGAGAGCATGTCCTTGGATAGAAATTAAGCCTCTTAAAAACTGAACAAACTGAGTCACTTTCTGGACACTACTGATATTAATACTCAAAAGTTTCCACATTTTTGATATAAACAAATTATATTATTTCTCATGCTTTATATTTTAATATTTTAATGAACTTTTTTTAAAAATTGAGCAAATTGAGTAACTTGCTGGACACTACTGATATAAATATTACAGGATTCACTCATTATTTTTCCATCCTGCATCTTATTATGTGAGTCTTTAGCTTGAACTCAAGAACTTGTCGTTTGATAGAAGGCATACTTTAAAAAATTAAGCAAATTGAGTCACTTCCTGGACACTACTGATATAAATATTCGAAGATTTCCACATTATTTTTCCATCCTGCATCTTATTATGTGAGTCTTTAGCTTGAACTCAAGAACTTGTCGTTTGATAGAAGGCATACTTTAAAAAAGCAAGCAAATTGAGTCATTTGCTGGACACTACTGATATAAATATTCAAAGGACCCACATAATTTTTCTATCCTGCATTTTATTATGTGTGGCTTGAACTTGAGCACAAGAGCTTATCGTTGCATAGAGTTATACTTTTAAATATTGAGCAAATTGAGTCACTTGCTGGACACTACTGATAAAAATTCTCGAAGGCTTCCACATTATTTTTTCATCTTGTATCTAATAATGTGTGTCTTGAGCTTTAGTACAAGAGCTTGTCGCGACAAAGAATGCATACTTTGTAAAAATTGAGCAAATTGAGTAACTTGCTAGACATTACTGATATAAATACTCGAAGGTTCCCACATTATTTTTCTATCATGCATCTTTTAATGTAAGTCTTATAAATACAGCATTTAAAACTGAGCGAATTGAGCCGCTAGCTGTCCACTACTAATAAAAAGCTCTATATAATTTTTCGTTACACTCAAAATATGGTTTTTAGAACTAAGCAAATGGAAGCACAAGCTAGGCACTACTAATGTATAATAATTTCTTAGAATTGCTCACTTCATCTTTTAATGCTTTACCTTTATATAGAAAGCTTGCTGTTGGACAGAAAATATGCTCTGAAAATTGAGCCAATTAAACCGTAAGCTAGATACTGCTGATATAAGTATTTAAAAGTACCCAGATCATCTTTTAATTCTGTATCTGTGCAAAGCTTGTTGTTGGACAAAGAAAATGCCTTTTTGCAAAATAGGCTAATTGAGCCAACTGAGCCAACTGAGCCACTCGCTGGGCACTATTAATTTAGATACTTCAAAGTTAGCACAGCAGCATTTAATGCTGTTTTTACAGCTCACACTTATATTTAATCAATTGAGCCAATTGAGTCACTAGATGGACCCAAATGACTTAACTAATGTTCTACAAAGTTGGCTACATTATCTATTAATGTTGACTTTAAGCTTTATTATACTTTCGGGCCATATTTTTTTGTTCTATTTTAGCTGTCATTGTTTCACTGTAATTTTTATTTAATTCAAAATTTTGGAATATTCTAAAAAAGTCAAAATGTCAACAAATTAAAATGGCGTTGCAAAAGTGTAAACAAAATTTTTTCAGGAAGCTTAAATTGAATTATATGCCACTCGTCATATTTATGCCACAATTCCTATTAAATTTTTCTATCATATTTAACATTTTTTTTTTATTAAATTTTTTTCATCCGTTTTTTTGATCTTTACATATTTACTGTAACAAATTGTTTAAGTAATTTTTTTATTTGTTGTTTTTTTTCAATATGGTTTTTTGTACTTTTTTTAGTATTTTTTTTTTTTTTTGTTTTTTTATAATGCATGGTTGAAAACATTTTTTATTTAATTAAAATATTGCATACTGATTAATCAATGTTTTTTTTATTGCCAATGAAAAAATTAAATATTTAAAAAGTGGCTTGTTTATTTGGAAAAAAAGGTTAATAGCAAAAAAAAACAACGGCAGCAGCAACAATCCACACAACCACACAAACACAACAATGTTGGCTTATTTATGCAAAATTAAGTGCATTTTTTTGCATATTAAATCGAACTAATAGTAACTAATAATTAATGACAACATTTTTATTTTTTTATTGCATGTTAACTTTACAAATAACTTTACAGCGTTTAATAAATGTTCACTTTTCTCTTAACAATGTCATTAAGTGGATTAAAAATAATTGCAATCATTAGAGAATATTGTAAGTTCGAGTTGAAGTCATCATTATAAAGATGAATATTCAAAATTACTTAGAATACTCTAAATTTAATAAAACTTTTCATATTTTAGAAATATGTTACATCCTTTGTGTTGTTCTTTTGTTTTTACAAACTTTTCACTTATAAACTTTTATGCTCGACTATCATTTTTCAGCATCCCCAGCATATACAGTAAAGGACAAAACTGTTCACGAAATTAAAAAAAATTCTATTAAGATGCAACAATTTTATTAGTCACTATGAATATGAGAAGCATGAATAAATTCTAAATAGGGCATCAATTTCTTAACATAAACAAAAACGAAATTCAAAAATATTAAATTACTTAATACGAAACAATAAACTTTAAAAACTGCATATGTGAACACTTCTGTCCCTTGGCTCAAGTACTGATTTATTTAGAGATTAATATTGTGTATGACTGCCACTGGCATACTACTTATAAGATTTTCCAAAATGCTTGGACTTATATTTTGTCATGCTAGGAGGGCCCGCTCCAACAATTCGTCTACGGTCCTTGAAGCTTCCTTTTCGGCAAAAATTTTTCATTTTAAAATATCCCAAAGGTGCTCGATGGGGTTCAAATCTGGGGACTGGGGAGGCCAATCTAGATCCCATTATCAACAAACCACTTTTTGGTTATTTTTTGGATCATTATCCTGCATAAATATGTCGCCTTGCCCACGTTCGAGTCCAAATATGTCTAGACTTGTGAGAAGCGAGTCCTGCAGAATGGTAATATAATCTGCTGCGCGCATAATACCACGGATGCACCGAAGTACACCGAGCTCATTGCCGCGAAAATATCCCCAGGCCATGAGTGATCCACCTCCAAGATTTAGCGTATGGCATATGTTGCGGTCTTGTACACCAATTGCTTTATTAATCCATGTCCATATGCGCTCACCCTACAAGTAAAGTATCTTCCAAGATACCCTACTGTAAAGTATCTTGGAATGCACTTTGAGAAAAGACTTATATGGAAAGGCCACATCAAAGCAAAACACCAACACATAAAACCAAAAACTAAAAACATATGGTGGCTTCTAAGACCGCGCTCAAAACTGAACTTAGAAAATAAGCTCATTCTATATAAAGTAATTTTAAAGCTTAAGTGGACATACGGCATCCAATTGTGAGGCAGAGCAAGCAACTCCAACGTTGAAATATTACAGCGATACCAATCAAAAACTTTAAGAATCATTGACAATGCTCCGTGGAATTTTAAGGACAACATCATTCACAAGTATCTTAATATACCAAAAGTTAAGAATGAAATTATCACACCGAGAAAAAAAGCAATAGGTAAATCACCTAAGTCGGCTTAGATGAAAAGAATTGTATGGGAATTATAAACTTATGCTTATTCACCTAAGCAATTTATTGTTTAATACATTGCTTTGAAAGTACATACTTCGATACCTTGCCAAAAAAAAAAAATATTTAATTAACTAAGCCCAAAATCCAAAAATTCAAAATTAAAAAGAAACTACCATGGATGGCTTAAGCATATTTTTGAGCTCATTTCTGCAAAAAAAAACACAGCTGCGTCACTAGACACACGAGAGAAGGATAGATTTGATAATTTAATGGTTTTTTTTTTTTAATAAAACCACTTTTAAATGCAAAAATAACATAAAGTAAATTAAAAAACACACGTTAATATTCACATCAGTAAATTTTATTACATTTCATCAACAAAAAGAAAAGGAAAAAGAAAAACATTTCTTTGCCCGCCGTGCGGAATCGAACCTGGAACTTTTGGTGCCAGTCCATCGCTCTACCCACTGATCCAAGCAGCCTTGCTACTACTTGCTAACATAACTGTAGCTATGTTAACAGATGCTGTATTAACAGATGCAGTATGTCGCAGTATTCTGTTGATAGCCATACAACAAAAATCTTTTAATAGATTATTGTGTTATGCTGCAGCATAGCTTCAGTTGTAATTAATATTGAATAAATCACTCCACGTAACAAAGGAGTTTGGCTCAATGCGTAGTGTAGTAACTTCTTACAAAGTACTATTGGTTTGGTGTGGGTTCGAATCTCAACGGCATGCGAAGGTAAAATTTTTGTATTTGATATTTAAATTAGTTTAATGTTCTTGTTATAATAGACGTCAAGCAGCAAGAAAAGCCGAGATGTCATTATTTTCTAAAAAAAAACAACGGTGTTGATTAAAGAAAAATAATTTGTGTTGTTGCCGATTTCAGTCAAGCAAATTACAGAACGGAAGGCGGCAGCTTCAAAAAAAAAAAGGAAAAAACTAAACCCGAAAAAAAGTTATATTTTTGAAATTCAATTTTTTTTTTAAATAGTGTTTAAAAAATTACCAAATACTTGCTTAATTTATCACCCAAATAAAAATTGGCTAATCAACATGTAAGACTTAGGCGTTTTGATGAAGAACTTGGGAGGCTGAAAACTGCCAAAGCCATCTTATAAATTATACATGGTTTTTTTTTCAATTTAACATAAGCTTTTTTCTCGGTGTAGATTTAGTTGCTCATATCTGGAAAAACTATCCAATCATCCTAATACGCTAGTCAATAATTTGTTAGATAACAGTCAAGCAATCCGTAGACGTATCATGTATTAGACTTGCCATCTAGATTTAATTTCTAGCTCTAAGCAATGTTAATTAATTAGTTTGTTTCTTTGTACACTAAGTGGTGCAACGGACTCTGTTAGTATAAGTATTATATAAACAAATTTGCTTAATGTCTAGATTAAGATAGATTGCAAATAAATGAATTAAAAAAAAACACAGGTGCGTCGTTGGACACACGAGAGAAGCGAAGCTTTTTCGCAGTTACATAGATTTGCTAGCTTATGTTAAAAGTTTTTTATTTTTAATAAGTTAACATTTAAATTCAAAAATTTAAAATAACCTAAATTAAGTTAAAAAACACATTTTAATATTCACACCAGTAAATTTTATTACATTGTGTTATTTCGGCACTGTTTTCTTATATTAGAATTGATGTTTTTTCCTGCTTGCATCCATCACAACAAAAAAGTTTGATGTCAAATTATCAAAAAACATTTCTTTACATGCCGTTGGGATCGACTGATTAAGAGTTCAGCACACTATCCACCAATCCAAAAAGGATTTGTTACGCTGTGTTGTTGACTCAATACACAGTCCAACATTTTTTAACACATAATTTTAGGACTCAATTCTGACAATTGCACGTAAAAGTAGGCCCGACATGAAGAACTTGTGCATCATTCGTTTTGTCTTCTTGCCTGCCAAAATATTTTTAATATCGATTTGAAGTTAGTAACTATCGTATAGGGGAATTTTTCACGTTATAGGCTCTTTTGTTTGAATCTCTATCTCGAGAACCACTAGTCCGATTTAGCTGAAACAAATTTAGAAAAATTAAGAATTTTTATTCCGTTTTCCTATGTGTGCAACACTTTCGAAGATAAAAATGAATGTATGAAGGGAAAGAAGTATTTTTTGCCTAAAAATTTAAATTTTTTTTTTTAAAAATTCATAAAAAACCCAAAATAGAAAAAGTGTCAAATCTAATTACTTTCACGTAAAGTCACATAACCTATGAACAAAATGAGACGTAGACCATGAAAATCAATGTACACGTTTCGTTTTTATTCACAATTCTTAATTTTTTCACATTCTCTTCATTTTGGGCCTACTTTCACGTGCAATTGTCAGAATTGAGTCCTAAAATTATGTGTTGTACTGTGGTATTTAATATATATTAAATAAAACAGAAGCTTTGTTGCTGCATATCAGCACAATCCTTCAATATATGTAGAATTGTGTATTGGCTATCCTACAAAATCAACACAAATTCGCCTCTACCTGCAACAAGATGTCACCAGCATCGGTGTTCGCCCTCGTGCATTCACATAAAAAAACACCGATGCTAGGGACATCTTGTGCCAAGTAGAAGCAAACTACTGCCGGCAATTGTAGTAAGCCAATACACAATCCTCCATCTATTGATAGATTGTGACGATCTACTTGGGGATAGCCTCTGTTTTACTTAACATTGAATTAACAACCGTTTCTAACAGAGCTTGGTGGCCTAGTGCATAGCGTATAGAACTCCCAATCATTTGATCCGAGTTCCAATCCCCGCGTGGGGCCAAAAATATTTTCAATATGTAACATCAAAGTATTCAATTTTCTTGTTATAATAAACGCAAAGCAATGAAGAAACTATCAAATTTTTAAGAAAAAATCTGTGGTAAGTTTTTCAGATTTCACTCAAGCAAATCACAGAATAAGGCGTAAAAAGCTTCGCTTTAAAAAAATGTATGGGAGCTGCTACGCCCCCTTGTTCAATCGCGCTGAATTTTGTACGCCTTTGGAAATGACATATTATACAACTACGTTTGATTTTGTTATCGTGGCTTATCTCATTTCTGAGATATTGCGCAAAATGTGTTTAAGTTGTTTGGTAGCTGCCACACCCACTTCTCCAATCGTGCTGATAATTTTTAACCTTTTTGGAAATCATATACTAAACGTCTGCGCCTAATTTTGTTATCGTAGTTTTTCTTATTTCTAAGATATAGCGCAAAATGTGTTTAAGTTGTATGGAAGATGCCACGCCTACTTATCCAACCGATGGGAATTACATTCAAGACGTCTATGCTTAATTTGGCTATCGTAGCTTATTCCATTCGTAAGATATAGCGCAAAATGTATTTAAGTTGTATGGAAGCTGCCACGCCCACTTGTCCAAAATTTCTAAAATACTTTTTTTGTACTTTCTTATACCTTAAACATGGAAAACTACCAAAAAAATTAACAAACTAATATTTTCCGTCTAACTTGTACCAATCGCATCACTGTGCGTCGCTAGGCGGTGGTATGACGAGAAGGTCGAATTCCGTCCACTGTCGTACTCTAGTATTTTGAATTTTAAGTCTCCATATTGGATTCGAAATGTTGAATTTTTACTTCTAAACATTGAATTTAAGATCAACGACCCCGAAAACTCGAATGTACAAAATTTCAAACAAATTGGTTAAAATTTTGAATTTTTGTTCACCATGTTGGATCCGCCATTTTGTATTATTGTATTTTTGCCATAAAATTAGAAATCAGTGAGCACGAAAATGCCCATTTAACAAATTTTATACAAATTACGTAAAAGTTGTAATTTTCGTTCGCCATACTGGATCCGCAATTTTTTATCTTGACGTCAGATTCGAAATCAGCCACCCCAAAAACCTTTTAATTCCAAGTTTTACACACATATGTTTAAGTCTTGAGCTATTGCCTATTTTGCACATCCGTTGGCCCACTGTGCAGTGTACAATTAAGCTCTTCGCCATTTGTATTGTATTGTATCGTAACTATTAAGTTATTTGAATTAAATTTTATTTAATACTATTTATTTAAGATTAATATTGATTTAAAGTGTTACAATGTGTGTTGCTGCGATAAGAATGAAAAAAGAAGAACTTTTTTATGTGTATGCAAAAAGAGAATTAAAATAAAAACAATGTTGCAATGTTAACAAAATTAGAATCTAGAATTTTTTTAATTAAGAAAAAATTAAGAAAGGGATTTTTTTTAAAGCTTACAAATAAGTTATATACATATTAATGGTTTATATTCAACAGTAACATCAATAAAATTTAAAAAAAAAAATCGTAAAACTACACATTTGCCAACTCGTTCTCGAACAAAAAAAATTATTTATGGATCAACTGCGAACTCATTTGATATGCCCAGTCTAAGAAATAATTTAAAATTAAAAACCAGTTTCTTACATAAGACTAAATTAAATTAACTTAAATACACCTAAAATTGCCCATTGCTTAAAATACCCTTAACAATTTACCATCAATGTATATAATTCAGGTTCACTTTATAACTTTATCGCGCTTTAAATTCCAGCCTACATGGCGTATGAGTAATATTATTTTGAACATTAAACTAAAAGCTCAAAATTTAAAAGCTTTTACAAAACTTATCAAAGTAATCGTTTATTAAATAAAGTAGTTATATATTTATTGCTTTCCATTCAAAGCTTAAAGAGCCTTAAGGCGCCCTGCTATAAAGACATAACTCCATGAAATCACACACACACACACTCAAGCCGAAATTGCATGCGTCAGTGAAGTAAATCAAAGCGTCATAAATTGTTGCTTCAAATCATTGGTGTTAAAATGCTGTCAGGTGTGAAGAAAAAAAAAAAAAAAAACTACAAAATCAAGAAATAAATATGTGCAATAAAATGTCAGAAATGCCCAGCGTAGAAATTGCTGCCCGCACAGCTAAACCGAAGAACTGCTAACTAAAGCCAAAAGACTTTTATAAATTTTTATGTTTTTCTAACAAAACGCAACAACATCACAACAAGACAACGTTGTCGACAACAACGACAGCCTGGCAGTTGCCGCAACACCTCCACACTAAGAATTTATTCTTTTTACTACTTTCTTTCTGCTTCCTTTTCGCTCGTTTTTTGCTTTGTTTTATTTGTCTGCCACTATACGTACAATTTTTGATTTTATTTATCATCGTTAGAGAAAATTGACGTGCGTATAGCGCACAAATCAAAGGATCCCTTGTTTCTGCTGTCTTGCAGTGTTGCGAATCGATCCATTCCCAATCGACTCGTGGCTTGACCCACAGCTGTCTGATTCCCACACTCAACCCAACCCTCCGACAAAATTGATTCGGAATCAGTGCCAGGCTTTGATGTCTGCTCACTCATATATTTATTATCCTAGGCAGCTGCTCATCCCCTCATTTCCCCGGGCTTTTTGTGCATTTTGTGTTATAAAAAAATACCGTAATATTTTATCGAGTGTGCGTAATTGATTTTAGATGATATCGCCGTCGTTCGCTTCTTTTGCCTCACATACCATCCACCACTATCAAACATGCTGCTGCTTCATGCGTATTCTTGTGAATCCTCTTGTATCCTGTTGTATCCTTCAAGTCGTCTCATTTATAACATATACGTTAATGTTAGTAAATTGGCTGCAGGGTTAAAGCAGGCCGCCTTTTTTTTTCGTACGGTTGCCATTGCAGTTTGTTCTCACATACACACTGCCTTTTATATTTACGAGGCGTTTGTTAGCCAGGATCAATCTTTGTCAGCTATATGAACACAGACACACATAAGCACAAGCTGTTGTTTTACTTCCCTATAGGAACAAACTAACTTGTTTTTAAAAACAACTAATTAAAAAACTAGTTTAAAATAAACCAGTATTTGAACTACTTTGAATTATATTAAGGCGGCAACTACTCTGATTTTGACATGTTTTAATTGCAAATTTTTATTAGATTACAAGTTTATATATATTTAACCATGTTATTTAATCAAATATTAACTTTAGGCCAGTTTTCAATTGGTTATTTTAAAGCAATTAAAAAAATAGTTTAAAAGTAACTAATTTAACAAGTAGTTCAAAATATATGCAGACGAAAGTCAATTGACTTATTTAGCGGACATCGCCATACAAAATAAGTTAGTTCGTTCTATGGAAAAAAGTCAGAATTTCAACTAGTTGTGGTGGACAAAAAACTACTTTATCAATTACTTTTAAATTAGTTGATTTTCCTACAGGGTTTATTCATTCAGTGTTATTCTTTAAGGACACACACATACACACAACATATGGCTGCTGTATGGTAGGGAGAAGTAAAAAATACAAATAACAACAACAACATCAAAAAGTAGCAGCAACAGCTACAAGAACAAGAACGTGAGCAACCACTTTAGATTTCGGCACCACTTTTGGTAACTTTTTTCTTGTTGGTGATTTAAAGCTGTGCCTATGTGCGTGTGCGTGTGTGTGTGCATAATAATAATAAATAAAAATTCATTTGCTTCGTTCGTTTTTGATTCTTTGTCGCCATATTGTTTTTTATTAGGCAATAATTTCATCTTGGCCTTAAGCTTAGCCTTAAGCTTAAGCTTATATATAAATATTGTTGTTGCTGCTGTTTTTTGTTTTGCTTATTTTTATTGACTTGCATAGAAACTCACTTGTTTTTATGATATATAAAAAATTTCAAGGACTTTGTTCAAAAAAATATGCATAAAAGTGGACGCAAACGTTTAGATGTATAGGACGCTATTAAAAGAATTTAACAGTACGTTTTATTATTTATTATTATGGTTTGAATATATGATTTAAGACATAACAAAATCATTCAATAAAAAATTATAACAGATATAAAAATTTTAGTAAAAGTTATTTACATGAAAAGAAAATAAAAGCGAAATGTTGTTTTTTGAAGTTGAAACTTCTTTAGGCACGTTGAGCAATTTTTGGTAGAGAGCAAAACTATAGATTCGCGATATCATCACGCTATTAGCTGTTCATTTCTGTTGCATTGTACAGCATTGCTTTTGCCGTGGTTATGCTAGGCAAACATGTTTGGTGAGCTTTTTTGTTTATTACCAAGGCGGTTACCAACCGATTACCGCACTAATTGCCGGTTACTGAAGCGATAACCAACCAATTAACGCACCAATTACTGATTACCAAAGTTATTACCAATCGATTACTGAAGCAATTACCAACCGATTACCGAACTAATTAGCCAAGGGATTACCAACCGATTACCGAACCAATTAGCGCAGTGATTGCCAACCGATTACCGAACCAATTACCAAAGTAATTATGAACCGATAACCGAAGCAATTGGCGATTACCGAAACAATTACCAACCGATTACCGAACCAATTAGCGGAGTGAATACCAACCAATTATCGTACCAATTAGCGAAGTCATTACCAACTGATTACCGAACCAATTGCAGAATTAATTATGAATCGATTACCGAAGCAATTACCGATTACCGAAGCGATTACCAACCAATTGCTAAACCAATTACCGATTACCCAAGCGATTAATAACCGATTACTGAATCGATTACCGAAACGATTACCGAACCATTAACGATTACCGAAGCGAATACCAACCGATTACCAAGTACCGAAGCGCTTCCCAACTGATTACCGATTAACAACCGATTACAGAAGCGATAACTAACCGATTACCCAAGCGATTACCAACTGATTACCGATTATCGAAACGATTACCAACCCATTACCGATTAACTTACCAACCAATTACTAATTACAAAAGCAATTACGAACCGATTACCGATAATCGATTACGAAGCGATTACCAACCCATTACCGATTACCAAGTACCAACCAATTACTAATTACAAAAGCAATTACGAACCGATTACCGATTACCCAGCCAAGTAATTGTAAATGTAAAGTAAAGAATACATTCAATAACGCTTAAATTGATTAAAAGAATTAAAAAATGGAACGATTTGCCGAATCTAGCTGCTTCGAAAATTCATAACAGCTATGTTATTTCATAGATTAAAGTTGTCACTTTGGTAGGCAGTCCCCCCACAACCCACTTTTTTTTCAGCCAAGGAAACATTAAGGCAGGTTTTAGACAAAAGCTGTTAAAATTAAGACAAATTTTAGAAAATGTTTTCTAAAAACACTTATTATATATATATATAAAAAACTCTATTTGCAAGTAAAATTAAATTTTTGTTTTTTTATCCTATATTTTTTTTTAATAAAAAGATGACGCTGAAGTTGGTGTCCTTCAAAAAAGGTGAAAATTGGGCCTCATCATAGTGCGTCTATGATGAAAAAGAAAAAAAACGAAAAAAAATGCAATGGCCAATTAAGCCCTTGAAAGGACTTTAACCGAGCTTCTTATGATCAATTGTGTTTTGTGTGTTGTGAAATGTTTGAACACAAATTAACACTCCGAACGGCTTATGTTGTCAAGAAGCTGTTCATGGCAGTTTTTACTCTCTGAGCTTTGCCATTGTCTGCAGAGAGGTGACGGCCCCGAACAGAAAAATTAATTCAATTGAAAAAATATTCTGTGTCAGGTGGAATTCGGACCAGGGTTCTCTGACGTATGCACCACACACTCTACCTACTGGAAAAAAAAAATGCATTTAAAAATAAATCCTTAAATGCACATCTTTTACCAAAATGAAATGCAAATATGGAAAATTTAGAAAATTATGAAGCTTAGAGAAAAAACTCGAAAAATGTAGGCTGAAGTGGGGTGAAAAGTGTTAAGAACTTGCATTTTTGATTGGTTTTAAAGCCTATCCTCTGCACAAGAACCAATTCGAAGTGTTTTCATGGCTGTTGAATATTTTGAGAAATTAATGAAATGGAACAAAAACTTCAAATATGGTTTTTTAGGTTTTTTCAAATCGGTGGGGTGGTATGTAACACCAACATAATATTGGTTTAAAGACCAGGAACTTTAATTTTTCGTATGTTTATTTTGGGTTTTTATGTTTAGTAAAGGCACATATAATGATAAGAACTTTATGAAATCTCCTGCACCTGCAACTGCAAACGTTTTTGTGGCGTTGTTAGAACACAGCTTTTATTGATTGCCTACCACGATTGGACTTTGGTCTGATCTGAAAATATGAACTGGACCCATCTTTTTAAATGCTGTTAATGTGATTGCCTCTTCAGAGTTCGATGCTGTTGCCTCTTTAATGGCAATTATAATGTGTAAGATGTGTTACACATCAACCCACAGTGAGTGTAACACATCAACCCAATGTAAGTCACTTTTTGCCCATTGATGAAATTTTACCACAACGTGAAAAAATGTAAAATCTTTTGTTATATTTGAAGAAATTAAACAATAACATATATTATATCTACGCACTTGTAAAATCTATCGAAAATTTTTTGTCTTATTTTGTATTGTGTAACTATATTTTTATTATAGTTAATATAAAAATTTTAAAAGTAACTTTCTATGCATGACTATCGTATAACTAAAAATTTTCGTAAATTTCCCCTATCATAAAAATACGATTTGCCAAATTTCTAGTCAAAACCTTTTATAAACGTAAACCACAAGAAACAAAATTATTTTAATAGAAATAAGTGAATGGAAAAAGTTGACAAAAAATTAAACAGAATTTATTATTATTTTTATAGCTTTTTCTAAAAAAAAGCATTTTATTACTTAGACAAGTAACAATATTTCCGAAAGTTTAAGGACAGCACTTTATTTCCGGTAACTGTTGACAATTGTTTGCCATGCTTAACCACCAACCATTACTCTCTGCTGCTTTAAGTGTTGCACGAGTTGCTGAGCAACTTTTGCAGCACGAATTGCTGCGTTCGCTTTTTTTTTTTTTATTTTTGCTCTGAGCTGTGGTAGATTGTTTTCAAATTTTTTTATCTACTGCCATAAATTTGCTATTATTGAATGCGAATCGAAGTACAAGTTCAGAGAACAGCAAAAAAAAAAAATAAACAGTAACGTGCCGATGAGAATCACGCTATCATAGTCTCTGAAGACAACAACTTCGATGTTGTCAATAAAGTTGATGGTGTTGACAATAAATGGTGTCGTTCTGGGACAGATTTGTTGCTTATTGTTCTTTATGTATATAGATGTGTATATATGTGTGTGTGTGTTTTTTTTTTTATTTGCATGCTCTTCATGCTTTGCCACATTTCAGTTGCTTGCATTTATCCAATTGAGACTTTGAATGAGCACTGACTGCCCTTATAAAGCAGTAGAAGAAGTAGACGAAGCCATTGCAACTCTGAGGCCAACAACAACAACAACAGCTACAACAGCAACATCGTGCAAACAAATCAAATTCATTCGATTGAATACTGTGCGGCCAATGATCATTGAAGGCAATGAAGTGTGCAGCAGCAAATGTTTCCACACAAGTAAACAATCATAGGAAAATTTTTCAATTTTATTTGGGGACCAAACTACGAAAACTGACCATCTATGCAATTTGTGCTCATTTTTTATTCTATGTGAATTTTTATTCATAATTTTTTTTTCTCTCTCTCTCTTTCCTTTTCTTTGCTTTTCACACATTCTGTTCATGCTCATGATATTGCCACATATTCAATTGGCAGCAACTTTGTCCACATAATTGAAAAAAATAGTAGCAGCATGCAAAAGAGTAGTAAGGAAATAAAAAAAAAAAATCAAAAATTAATAATGACAAGTTTTGTAAAACACGCCACTGATGCGCACATAAGTCCTGGCATATGTTTAATCCTTTGGCTGCCACTGCTGTCATAGCAGAAAAATAGTTTCCATGCAATATGTTGCATATTTTATCAAGAACAACATCGACAGCAGCAGCAGCAGCAAAAGCGTTGCTGCAATAAAATAGCACTAAATTTTTAATTAAATTGCTTTAAAATACGTTTTAATTAAAGTCTGGTATTATTTTTTGATACTCATGTTTATAATAAATATTTACATAAATGAAATTCATAAACAAAATTTGAATTTCAAAATATTTTTGCATATTGCAGTAAAAGCAGCAGCAGCCAGCAACAAGCTAACAATAACAATAACGGTATTTGAAAATTTTTCAATGAAAACCATGTTTGTCAAAAAAATGTTACTTAGTTCACTTGTGTTGTTCTTGTATATTGAGTGGTAAACAATTTTAATTATTATTTTCGTTAATAAAATGTGATGGCAACACTTAATTGAGGAATTGTTTTAAAGTAATAAGCAGGGCAAATGTGGCAACAATTTTGGAAAATTTTAGAGAATCATATTGAATATTGCGTGACGATATAAGTGCGGTTAAATCAGTTTTCAGCTGCTTTTACCTCCATTTTAAAAATACCTTAAAAATAACCTTAAAAATATTTTTTAGATATCAGTTTTCCATCGACACACAGAGGTGCACAATCGTATTACAATAGGGCAAAATTCGGCGGCCAAAACTCGTTTTTCACATTTCACTGTTTCAAAAATCTAATGATGCAGTTTTGTTAAGCATACTTTAGTTAAAAAACATGCAAATTTTCGCAAACACAAGCGTATTGTATGGCATAAAAACAAAAAGATCCATTCTCGTTTATTTGTGAATTTGCATTTTTTACATATTTTGTTGAAGTTTGAAGACGTGTAACTTTTTAAAGGTGCAACATTTTTGAACAATTTTTTTTTAATTAAGGTCAGTAAAATGCCTTATAAAAAATTAAAGATTTTATTACAGTTTTATATATATTTACGTAAAAGTCTATTTTTTAAACAAATTTTGCAAAAACTCATATACCGTCGCGCGACGGCAGAGCATGGTTATATTTTTTAGAAAGTTGCCTAATCGATGATAAAAAAAATCTTAAATACGATTGTCAATTAGACAAGGAAAGTGATTCTGATATCGATCCTGAAGATGGAGATGAACAGAATACTAAAAGAGGAAGACCTACGAAGCCTTTCACTGAGAGCTATGTCCGCTCTCAAAGAAGAAAACTTCAGAAGATCTCGGAAACTTGTGGTAAAGAGTTTGTCGAAAAAGCCTATCTGCAGCAATTGAACTCCGCACGAAGGCACTAAAGCTAGTCCAAATCGCCTAAGAAGGGTATGAACTGCCTTTCCAAGACCTCAGCAATCACAATAGAACGACAACACCACCAAGTGCTTATCTCCTGATTCAGCATTGGCACTCTTCATAAATACTTAAATGACAAAACCGCAATATGAAGAGGTAAGAAGCAGAGACCTGCAGCGAATCGTTATTTTATGATTCTACATCACTCGTAAAAAATCGAGTGCGAGTGCGTGCGGTTGCGCACAACAACGAATCACTTTCACGCGAAGCATTCTCATAACAGCGATGAGCGACGAGTGACGCTGCTTTCACTCATCGCTCATTAAAAAGACTCTAGAGTCATTGAATGATTTGCGTGTACTTCAGTATTGGCGTGCGTTTTCCTTGTTTTACTTTTGCTTTACGTGTTGATTAAGATAAATAGCCAGCTTCTAAGTTGGCGATCGCTAGTTCAAAGAATTAAATTGTATCAAACTTACTTTATACTTGTATGTTTTCTAATATTTGTTCCTTGTTGTTATTGTATTGTTTTTAATCAATTTTTCAACTTACTTTCACACTTGCAATGATAAATTGCTGAGAACCTTTATGCATATGGATGCCATTAGGAAAGCGGCAATGCAAAATAAACAGGATTGCCGCTTCCACTTCCATTTATTTTAATAGCATGTTTATTATAAATGTTATATAAAAGTTAATTAAACCTACCCTTTAAACCAAGTTGTTTTTGTTAAAAATATGTTAGGATGTAAATCAATCATTTTTTATGTAGGTATGTATTTTTATTTTAAGAACTTTTGAAGGAATTTTTTAATTATAATATATAAAATGATTTTTGTAGTTTTGCATTTAATTTTGAAACAATTTTATTTAATATTTTAATAATTCTTAAAAAAATTTTCCAAAAATTTGTAATATTTTTTTTCAATAATGTTTTCGCAATTTTTCACTAATTTTTATCAATAATAAATTATTTTTTTTTTTAAGTATATGCATTTAAATATTTTCTAATACTATTTCAAGATTTATTTTCATACATTTGCCGAGTCGGCTAGAGTAATATGTGTATATAATAATAAATTTATATATTATATGTATAATAAAATATGTCAGCGGTAACACTGCATGCGATTTCCTTTAATGACTATAGAATCATAAGGAATGACTCTAGAACAGTGTCGGGCAAAATTGAAAAACCTATTCACATGTGATTGAGCTAGATTTGCTGCCGACGTCAATGTTTTCACATGTACACAATAAAAATTTCGTGTGGCGTACGAACAGTAGCCGAGTTATGACTTTGGTTCGTGCTTATGAGAAGCTGTGAGCTTAATTTTGCTATTCAGATCATGTCAGTTGACGTTAAGCATTCAAGAAGGCAAGAACTCGCTTCTGCTCGCTTCGCAACTACAGAGAGAAAAATGTTTAATGATAAATGGATGCTAGATTTCTTTTTTATAGAAAATACAAACGCTGTAGCGCAATGTCTTATATGCGAACGCACTGTTTCTCGTTCCGTATTGATGTATGTGCAAAGGCATTACTCGGTTTGTCACGCACAATTCAATTTAATTTTAGGAGAAGAACGAAAACTAAAGCTTTTCGAATTAAAAGCTAAATATTTTTTAAGGTTTATTGCTGATGATTTTAATCAAAATATAAATAATTCTTATATTCATCATAATATTTCTTCATTACAATTTAAAAAGGCATCCTATGCTGTGTCATTGGCCTTGGCAAAAAAATGCCGACCGTATGAAGATGGTATGTTTTTTAAAGAATTAAGTCAGGTTGTTTTCAGTTTTTTTGGGGAGCAAGGAAATGAAATGCAACAAATTGTAGAACAAATACGTTTATCCAGACGAACAATAACTCGCCGAACGGAAGTTATTTGTAAATATTTATATTTTACCACTAAGCAAAGGTTATTAAACTGCAAATTTTTTTCTATATGTCTTGACGAGAGCACGGACATAAATAACTTAAGCGTATTAATCATATGTGTTAAGTCAGTTGATGAAAACTTACAAACAACAGAGGAAATACTCTCCGTTGTTTCAATGCATGGGCATGTTACAGGCGAAAACCTCTTTAAAATACTACAACAAAATGTTTTTTCACTTTTTAACAAAAAAAAGTTGACTGCGATTTGTACTGATGGAGCCAGAGTGATGACTGGAAAAAATCAAGGGCTGATAGGTTGGTTAATGAAAAATAATATAAAAATTCCAGCTTTTCATTGCATTATCCATCAGCAGTCGCTTTTTTCGAAAGAGTTAAACCTTTCCTATGTAATGGAAATAGCCATCAAAATTATTAATGCAATTCGAGGGGGGCATAATGCACTACGGCACAGAAAATTTAAAGATTTTCTCGATGAACTTGATGCCGAGTTTGGTGATTTAATTTTGTTCACAGAGGTTCGTTGGCTTAGCCGTGGTAGGAGCTTGCAACGCCTTTTTGATTTGAGGAATGAAGTTTTACTGTTTTTGGAACAAAATTTCTTTTCAAAATCGGATGATTTAATTTCAAATCTTAAGAATAAAGATTTTTTATTAGACTTAGCCTTTTTATGCGACCTTACTCTTTTATTAAATCAATTAAATCTGTCACTGCAGGGTAAAAACAGACATATTTTTGAGCTAGTGCCTATTGTAGAACACTTTGAGCGCAAACTAAATATTTTAATAATTCAATTAAAAAATAATGATCTGTCCAATTTGGATAAAACCAGGATAATATGGTCAGATAATTTAAATTTTAATAAATTAATAGACTATACAAGGATTGTTGAAGAGTTATTAATAAATTATAACAAAAGATTTCAAGATTTTCAGATAATTAAAACCGCAATTGAATTGCATAATAATCCTTTAATTTGCAAAATTAACGACCAACCAACAGAAATACACGCAGAGCTAACAATGCTGCGCAATGATATAAGCCTTCCCTTGGAAATGGGTCAACATTTTTGGAAACAGGTAAGAGAGGAAACATATCCAAATATTAAACATGAAATCTTCAAAATATATTCTATGTTCAGTTCCTCATACGATTGCGAGGTTGGATTTTCAACCCTCAAAATTATCCAACATAAATTTAGAAACCGTTTATCAGATGAACATATCTCAGATTTACTGCGCATTAAAAGTTATGAAGGCAACATAAATATAGACGATATAATAGAATTTGAAAAGTTACTATAAAAATAATAATAATAATAATAATAATAATAATAATGATAATGATAATAATAATTATAATAATAATAATAATAATAATAATAATAATAATGATAATGATGATGATGATGATGATGATGATGATGATGATGATGATGATGATGATGATGATGATAATAAAATAATAAATAATAATAATAATGATAAATAATAATAATAATGATAATAATAATAATAATGATAATGATAACAATAATAATGATAATGATAATAATAATGATAATAATAATTATAATAATGATAATAATAATAATTAAAATAATAAAAAATGATAATAATAATTATAATTATAAATCATAATAATTACAATTATATAAATAAAACATACAAAAAATGCATTTTATTTACAGTGTAAATAAAACCAGCGCTGTCGCTCTCTCATGGACACAGACACAAGCTTGCATGTTTATGTATTGTTTTGCCCGACACTGCTCTAGAATCATTGGAATCATTGAGCGGCATTCTTATGAGCGATGAGTGAAAGCAGCGGCACTCGTCGCTTTAGTACCCCTTCGGCTAGTTGACTGTATTACTAATGAAGGAGCCTATGAAGAACCATCAATTTTCAAAGCAGCAAGTACGAATAGACAGACTGCGAATATACGGACAAATCCGAGACCTTCATCTACAAAATACTGCAGACCAGTGAAATTTGCCTTTCACAAGCAAACTGCTGAAATCATTAAGGAAGAAGTAGCGGCCATTAACACGCAAAAAGACACTTTGGAAGATTCTGTCTTGATTTTGAACAGAAAAAATATCACCATTCACCATAAAAACAAATTCACCATATTCCATTCACCATACAAATTATATGAAGTCATTACATCCACCATTAACATAACCGATGAATTGAAAACGAAGTATGAAGAGTTATCCCAAGAATATGCTTTAAAGTCCAGAGAAGCCTATAATCTTTATATTAACCTCATTGGAGAAAAAATTACTGTAGATCCGAAGAAATTCTTCGATTACGTAAATGTCAAACGCAAATCAAATGGATATCCTTCATCCATGTTCAAGGGCAATGTTACATCCTCTAACACTCAAGAGATTTGCAATCTTTACGCAGATCATTTCAAGGAAGTATTCAGTGTATCTACAAACACATATTACAACCCCCCTCCTATCACTAATTTAACACCTCATATCTATCACATCGAAATAACACGTGATGAAATATATGCAGCTATAATCGAGCTAGACCCGAGCTTATCCAATGCGTAGACTTGCTGCTCTTGTCCCTACAAATAATCTTCAATAAATCACTTAAACAAGGTGTTTTTCCTTCTTATTGGAAAACATCTCACATCAGACCAATATTCAAAAATGGTGATAAAAGCTCGATCGAAAGCTATAGGGGTATTGCCATTTTATCTGCTATCCCAAAACTGTTCGAAAAAATAGTATGCGAAACACTGACAGGTAGAATAAACCCATTACTCAATTAACATTAAATTCGCTTTATGGAGCACATTTTGAAAGTCTGGTATTGTCTCGTGCCAAATTTCGCTTTATGGAGCACATTTTGAGAGTCTCGTATGACTTGGATTTTGGTGGAAAGGACACAATTAAAAGCTCTGCATGCAAAACTGTGCAGGAAGAAAAAAAAAAACAAGTTCAAGCTGAGTTCCGCAAAGTGGTACTCATTGTTGACACTCCGAAACTTGGAACTGGCAGCAGCAACGATGGCAACACAGCAAGGAGTTTTTTTGCCCACACTACATCAAAAATCACTGGAATTGATGAGGTCTTCATATCAAGGTTGCGAACCAACTTACAGGTTATTAGCTGCAATTAGCATATACTAGTAAGGCGCTTTACGACAGTATGCAAAGGAAACAGCAGAATTATACAGTTAATTATATCCTTGGCGTGCCATGTCCCAACACTGCATAAGGTTTTAAAGCATGGCAAACAAATCATAAACGATCATATCCTACCTATTGGAGAGCTATCTGAAGCAGCGCAAGAGAAAAGAAATAAGGATTATAGGTTCTATAAGGAACATAACACCCGAAAGTTTTCAAGGCAAAAAACAAATGAGAACCTATTTCGAATGCTTATGATATCATCTGAGAAAATTGCACATAGTCCCTTAAGTAAAGAAGCAAGAAGCATTGCCGCTTTCCTAATGGCAACCAATTGTTCAACCAACTGATGAATTTTTTGAAGAACATTGATATCAAAAATCAATTTATAAATACTTAGATAATTTATACTTTATATTAATGCATACACAATGTCAAAACAATTCAATAAAACATTCTATACAAAAATACAACCTTTATATGTAAAAATTTTTTACTTTTGAAAATTGAAAAAACCAGATTAAAAAAAAATAGAGAAGAAAAAATCACAGAAATTATATAAAGTTCTTATCGCTACCTTAATATAGAAAGGCCCTAACTCAAAAGGCCCTAACTCAATAGGAGAAGGAAAAAACTTTATAAAAAATAAAGTTCTGTAGTTTCGAATTTTTTACAAACAAATTTTTTTATTAAAACCTATAAGTGATGTAGCAATGAACAATTCTTTTTACTGCAGAAATTGCAGAACTTAGTTCTTTAACAAGTTTTTTTTCCCCCCTATAATGTTAAAAAAAAATTGAGTTAGGGCCTTTCTACATTAAGGTAACGTTATACAAAAGGCAAGTGCATATTTTATCGTTAAGTTGCAAAAAAAAAAAAAAACAAAAGAATTGCTATATAAATATTTACAGTGTACCTCCCATATAAAGTGGCGTCATTTATATGGTAAAAGCTTCATAAATGCCATAGTTTTTGAGATATTGCCTTGAAACTTGGCACACACCTTCTCCTCAACAAAATAAAGAAATTCTACAAAATTTTTAAAAATAATTCTGATCGGATATGAACCACGCCTACAATGCGTTACACGGCATAACATATATAAAGATTTTCAAAAAACCAACTTCCCACCCAAAAAAAAGATAGCAAACGAAATTTCAGGAAATATTTTGATGCCTCATAGTAATAATAATAAATCGGGGATCGGCCGAAGCGGACCACAGTGGGTCCTTTTTCGTCCCCATAGGACAAAGATGCTACCGCTCGGAGCCCTCATGCGTGAGCATGCTCCTTACATAAGCACCCCTTGTCACCTCAAGCATAGCCTAGTAGGTCAGGTGACCAATATCGGCTTCGTCAATAAATGGACGTTCCAGAATGGTCAATCTTATGCTTGCCAACGCCGGGCACTGGCACAGAATGTGTGCTGCCGTTTCCGGCTCTTCTAGGCATAACCTACACGCATCGTCGTCGGTCTGACCGTGCCCTGTGACTAGTGCAGTAACCCAGCTTAAAGTCCTTCGATTGTAACGAATAACTTTTGCAGCCTCACTACGAGACCACTTCACGGCCGCCTTCGATTGCCTGCAATTAACAGCTTCTTCCCACCTTGTACGGTGTTCCGAGTCCGTCCATTGCTTAATAAGGCCTGCCACCATGCTGTCGCCAATGGCGATACGTGGCTCTGGTCCACAGAACTCTTCTGCTGATCCTTCTCTCACTAAAGAATCAGCATTTTCATTCTGTTCTTTGCCAGAATGTCCTCTCACCCACATAAGTGTGAGATCATTTGTCTGAGCGCACCTATTGAGTTTAGTAAGAAACTCTATGGCCGGCCTGGAAGTGACGCCTGTACGCTGCATGCACCTAATCACCGACTGATTGTCAAGGGCAATGACAATTTTCTTGCCATTGACCCGGTCATCTCTCAGGTGGTCCAGTACCACACTAAGCATTTCCGCCTGGTACACAGACACCAACCTCCCTAACCTCAGTACACAGGATAGGCTCAACTCTTCTGAGTAAACGCCTGCCCCGGCTCTGCCATTCATAAGAGAGCCGTCTGTGAATATACTGATATCTTTACCAGCGATTTCTTCACTGACGTCTCCATCTGTTATAAGAGTTTTATAACATTTTTCTGTTATCCTTACTCTCTGCCTTCCGTCCATAGGCATACTCGCCTCCCTGACATCTCTATGTACAATATCAAGGATGCGTATATGACCATGTAGAGCCGTTGATCCATGCCACGTAGCATTTCGCAACATCCTGAGGGCTGTTAGCGCCGCCGTTTTTTTATTTCTAAATCCAAAGGCAGCATACCTAACAGAACCTCCACTGCGCTTGTTGGAGTGGTGCGTATTGCAACTGTTATTCCAACACACGCCAGCTGTTGGACTCTGTCCAGTCTCTTCTTAATAGTTTTCTGGCTGACTTTTATCCACCAAATTACCGAAGCATACGTGATGACAGGTCTAACCATCATAGTTTAGTCCCATTTCATAGACTCTGGGTTTAGCCCCCATTTGAGACCACAAACGCATCTACACTGAAACAGAACCCTGTTGGCTCTTTGAGTCCTAGTTTCTACATGCTCGTTCTAGTTCAAATTGCTATCCAGGGTTACCCCTAAATTTTAATACCTCCAATTAAAGGGCTACGTTTTTTCTATCATATGCCGTAAACTGCTTAGAAAAATTTTTATTCGCTTAGAAGTTATAGATTTTTGACCGCCAAATGCCAAAAAACTCTCTTTTTGCACCTCTGTGCGGCATGAATGTATCATAAAAAAAAAGCAATGATGTGTATTTTTCATTAACTTTGCATTAGAATTTGCAAAAGCATAAAATTTTAAGATTAAAATATATGAACCGTATATTACCATATAAATTGGTAACTTTCCACCACCAACTTTTCTTAACTTTTAAGTTCTTCGGGTAGCTTTAACAAAAGATTTTTTTTTTTACTTTTCATAACTGAATTTGAAAAACTAAAAAGTGCATTTTAAACTTTTTAGAAATTGTAGAAAGTTGTTTCCTAATTTCTACAAGTAATTATTAAATTTTATGTTATCAGCTATAAACATCGAAAACATTCCTTATGATAATAAGCAAATAATGCCATTTACAGTGAAGAGCAGTCATGATAGTTTATAAATTGTCCACTTTACAGCGGCGATACTTTAACCAACGACCTGAAATATATCCTAACTATGATGAAATAATATTGACTTTCACTCGCAACAGAGAACTTGAACCCGTACGCATTGAGCTTCGCTGATTTGGAATTCATTAGGTAATTCAAATAGCCTTTTGGCAATCGTTACTGTACATTTCGGTTAAGAGTTTCAGTTGAGTGGTTGTAAGCATCAGTTTATTTCTGCCACACAGAACAAAATGCCAGCAATAAAAACAACAGCAACAACAACAGCAAAACAACATTTAATTCCAAAACTTTTAGGTAGTTGGCCGATATAAAAGGTACATACACCAAAACAACTGGTCAGCAATACTGTCAACATTTATTTGCTCAAAGTGGCTCACTGACCACTTCAGAGTAAATTTTACAACGTTGTATTATGACGATGTTACTACTTCGATGAATACGCTGTTAATTAACTCTTTTTACGCGCTTGCTGCTCTTTATTAAGTGTAGGCCGCTCGACCCAACCGCGACCACAACGACTGACGACGACTACTCGGTATGGTACATTTTGTGTGCCTGACCTCTAAGCACCTGCTGCCACACCCATTCCGTTCCAACCGCGCATTGCCAGTGCAATGTTACGCAAGCATTGCCGTAACACAATGGCACGTAATGAATGTCAATAGCATCGTAATTGGAGAAACAAAGGCGACTGGCTCTCACTTGGTCCAGTTGCTGTGCGCTACGCTGCGTGCAGGTTAGTTCAGCTCAGTTCAATTCAGTTTATGCAGCATATGTCGTATAGCGTGCAGTTATAGGCGTGCAACAACGCCCACTGCAAAATGCAAAACATCCGCTTCGAGACGACTACAACGACGTCAACGACGACGCAATGCAGTTCAGTTCAATTCCAACCAGTCCATGCATGCTCGACATATGCAAATGCGTGTCCTTTTGTCTTTTGTTGACCGTCTGCGTACGTGGCTAAAATACGTAGCCATGCATCCATTAGATTTTCTGGCATCAGGCTGGTAATTACTGGAAATGGTATGTTAGATGAAGAGACTGGGAGGATGGTGATTGAATTGCTGTGACTCTGGCCTTTTAATCTACTGTTCTAAATATTGAATTTACATTGTTTCTTACAAGCCGGAATTTAAAATCAGTTGTAGTAGGAGTTAATTTCGCAACGACATATGTAGTGTGTAGATGACGAGCGGTATTTTGAAAATTATCATGTCGTCATCATCAGTAGAATCTGTGGGTGTTAATTGAATACTTTGTTAATGCTTAACACAGATGTTCTAAGATAAATGCTATGTTTTTCTCAAATTACATCTATTTTCTACGCTTGCGGAATTTTGAAGAGAAGGAACAGAAAATATAGTCTAGTATGTCATGAAGATTATTCAGATTTTAGTTGAAATTATAAGAAATATTAGTACTTTTAGCAGTAAGCGGAAGTTAAACATAGTGTCTGATACATTTTAAGCATACAAAAAATTTTTTATATATTGAGGTTTATCGGATGAAAACTAAGGACATTTTTTTATTAAAAATGGTGTACGAACTTAAACTTTTTTACATTTTTTTAATACTTTTTACCTTATTTATTCTAAATAGATATGAATGTTATGTTATTAATTTGCATGAAGTTAGCTCTGCCATTTTTGATTTTTTAATAAATAAATAAATACTGATGTTGTGCCCGATGTGTGCTATCATGTGCCGCATTGAAAAAATTAATAATTTTGAGGAATCATTTAAAATTAAGTTAGAAAAAATTTGGCCAATGTGATGTGATATACTCAATTTGTGCTGCAATATATCGTAGAAATTTTGAGTAAAATGTGCACGTTTTTAATACTAAAAACATATATATATTTTTTTCAAAATACCAGCATTGATTTTTCTGGTATTTTGAAAAATACACACACTACACTGCGATCCTATAAAAAAAAACATAGGCATTATCATTATATGCAGTTGGACAGAAAAACATATTGTAAGGTTTGAGTATTAATAACTCAACGCCAACGGCATGCAGAAGCGTTTAGCGTAGGTTACACTCTGTTCAAACAATGATGCATAATCAGTAAATAAAATAATAATATTTTAGAATGCGATAGAACAATAATTTTACCGTGTAAAATATTTACCCTTCACTGAGTGTGGTTTATGTTTAGCATGTGATTTACAACAAGAATTTAATTCCGTGCAGATGGAAGCAGGGAAGTTTGTAAACACCGTTTAATTGTATTTGTTTCTTTGTCTCATTACTCGCAACCACAATTAAATTATTTTTGCTATCTTCTTTAGTTATCTCTCGAAAACTGCTATAATTACTGTTCTTTCAGTGTATCTTACGCTACAAAATGATAATGTTTCCACTCATTTTAATGCCATTGTACTGTAGTGCTTGTGTTTGCATTCAACTTAAACGCTATAACAAATTAGTGATTATCTCCGCTACACAACGTTAATGTACTGATATATATAAATATACAATGAATACAACGAACTGAATACCAAATACTGAATACCAAATACAAAATTTCAAATACAAATTACCTTGAAACTAAATATCAAATACTAAGCACCACGCACCAATAAAAAAAAACAAATACCAAATACAAAATACCAACTATAGAACACAAAAGGTTTGAGTAGTAGCTACAAAAAATAGAATACCGAATATTAAATACTAAAGACCTTAGATACCAAATACCAAGTATAAAATATCAAATACTTAATGGCAAATACCGACACCCAAATACCAACAACTAATTACATAATTCAAACACCAATTACCTAAATACCTTTGCCAAATACCAAATAGCAAGTATCAGATAAAATATTCCAAATACTAAACACCAAATACCAAATATTAAATTTCAAACACTATTTACCAAATTCAAAATACAAAACACCAAACACAAAATATCCATTCTAAATATCACTTAATATAACTCTCATATAATAAACTATCAGCTCACAGTCGTCCACGGACTTCTTTTTTTTTTATTATAACGCAAAAACTTCATATAAAGAAATGAAGAAACACGCTACAGGTGGTCAGTCAATTAATTTGCGTTAAAAAATAAACAAATTTTTATCGCTCTGCAATGTCTCACTCCCACTGTTTTTTGACAGTTTCCCTTGAACGCCGTTCAAACGATCAACGTGTGGCCTCAGCCCTTTAGGCAAAATATGGCAAACGAAATATATTTTATTTTGTTTTGTTTTGCAGCTCAGCACTTCATTTATATGTATCTCAATTTTCGCCTTGCGTGATGCTCATCTGTTTTTAATCTTGTGCTGTGCTAGCTGAGGAGAACAAGAGAAAAGATTTACATGGGTGTTTATTGAAGCTCTCGCAACACAAATGCGTGAAAGAAAACGATCAAGTAATTCGTGGCACAGGGGATGATTTCTCGAAAAATGTACACTTTAATTAAGCATACTTATTATTAAAATTTCAAAATGAAAATAGCCTACTACTGTGCTGTAGTAAATGTGTGACATTTTTAAACTTGTTTCATAAAACTCGATTCAGTACTTTTGGAGTTTACCTGGAAACAAAAATTTGCACTTCAATTTTATATTATATAGATATAGATATAGATATAGATATAGATATAGATATAGATATAGATATAGATATAGATATAGATATAGATATAGATATAGATATAGATATAGATATAGATATAGATATAGATATAGATATAGATATAGATATAGATATAGATATAGATATAGATATAGATATAGATATAGATATAGATATAGATATAGATATAGATATAGATATAGATTATAGATATAGATATAGATATAGATATAGATATAGATATAGATATAGATATAGATATAGATATAGATATAGATATAGATATAGATATAGATATAGATATAGATATAGATATAGATATAGATATAGATATAGATATAGATATAGATATAGATATAGATATAGATATAGATATAGATATAGATATAGATATAGATATAGATATAGATATAGATATAGATATAGATATAGATATAGATATAGATATAGATATAGATATAGATATAGATATAGATATAGATATAGATATAGATATAGATATAGATATAGATATAGATATAGATATAGATATAGATATAGATATAGATATAGATATAGATATAGATATAGATATAGATATAGATATAGATATAGATATAGATATAGATATAGATATAGATATAGATATAGATATAGATATAGATATAGATATAGATATAGATATAGATATAGATATAGATATAGATATAGATATAGATATAGATATAGATATAGATATAGATATAGATATAGATATAGATATAGATATAGATATAGATATAGATATAGATATAGATATAGATATAGATATAGATATAGATATAGATATAGATATAGATATAGATATAGATATAGATATAGATATAGATATAGATATAGATATAGATATAGATATAGATATAGATATAGATATAGATATAGATATAGATATAGATATAGATATAGATATAGATATAGATATAGATATAGATATAGATATAGATATAGATATAGATATAGATATAGATATAGATATAGATATAGATATAGATATAGATATAGATATAGATATAGATATAGATATAGATATAGATATAGATATAGATATAGATATAGATATAGATATAGATATAGATATAGATATAGATATAGATATAGATATAGATATAGATATAGATATAGATATAGATATAGATATAGATATAGATATAGATATAGATATAGATATAGATATAGATATAGATATAGATATAGATATAGATATAGATATAGATATAGATATAGATATAGATATAGATATAGATATAGATATAGATATAGATATAGATATAGATATAGATATAGATATAGATATAGATATAGATATAGATATAGATATAGATATAGATATAGATATAGATATAGATATAGATATAGATATAGATATAGATATAGATATAGATATAGATATAGATATAGATATAGATATAGATATAGATATAGATATAGATATAGATATAGATATAGATATAGATATAGATATAGATATAGATATAGATATAGATATAGATATAGATATAGATATAGATATAGATATAGATATAGATATAGATATAGATATAGATATAGATATAGATATAGATATAGATATAGATATAGATATAGATATAGATATAGATATAGATATAGATATAGATATAGATATAGATATAGATATAGATATAGATATAGATATAGATATAGATATAGATATAGATATAAATATATATAAATATAGAATATAAATATATATATAGATATAGATATAGATATAGATATAGATATAGATATAGATATAGATATAGATATAGATATAGATATAGATATAGATATAGATATAGATATAGATATAGATATAGATATAGATATAGATATAGATATAGATATAGATATAGATATAGATATAAATATATATAAATATAGAATATAAATATATATAGATATAAATATAGATATAGATATAAAATGAAACCGATTTTATTAGGTTCTCAAGGTTTTGTTCATTAGGTTTTGTTCACTACCATCAAAATTTCTCTTCGGGATTTAGAAAACCTTATGGGAGGCAGTGAACAACAATTTTCGAAATATATAGACTCATATTATGGCCAAAAGTCACCAAAAGCTTACAGGTTAAATTAATTTTGTCAAATATTTAAATTTATTTGGAAATTCGATATGGATTTCTTCGTCACAATTGTATAATACTCTGAGTTGGATTTCTCTGAGTGAGAAATGTATATTACAATGGCTTAAAATCTATAAGTTAATACTTGATTCTTTAAAAATATGTGAAATTCTGACAAGAAATTACGAGCTCAAATAAGAAAAAAGGAAATTATTTTATTTTTTTGCATAACTCATATATAATATCTTTTGTGTTACTTAAAATTATTTTACTCTTTATATCGCCTTGAAAATACACAGTAAAGGAACTTTTAATATAAAATACTTTTTTTGGACTAAACTTTCCACGCAACTGGCATTAAGTTTTCCTCGTTTATATGATTTTAAGTCAAAGTAATTCATATTGACAAAAGTGTCAATTAGTATCAAAGTATCATATCAATTCATATTATACAATAAACATTCACAGTCACTTTCGGTTGCCACTTTTTATGATCAAATTTTACGAGAATCTGCTGAAAACTAATATTACTCCGTCACCAATTGTAGCTTATTTCGAAAACAAAATTTTAATGAATTATAAAATAAATTTTTCCACAACACTTATAAATGCATCTAAGGAATATTTCAAGACAATGTTATGATGTAATTTTCCAGTAGTAAAAATCCGCTTGTCGGACAATTGTTATTGAAACTCGCCATTACATAAACAAACAAACACAGAAAACAATTTTTGCTTTCTCATCCATAGAATGCAGTCACATAAAACTCATATGTAAAAAAATGTACGAAACACTGAAGACATTCAATACGGTATTTTATGGTATTGCATGAAATGGCAGCATATTAAATAAGAACAGCAATAAAAAGAATTTTATTTTCATATACTTTTTCCATGATATTGAATTATTTAATAAAAATTCCGAACATACTTAGAATGCATACATGTGCAAAAGAATAGTAAAAGAAAAACGTCATAAAAAGGTAGTAAGACGAAAAGATCATGCTACTTAAAAAAAAAAAAAAAAGTGCCACTAAAATAAAGTCAGTAATAAAAGGAAATTTTAAAATGGAATGGAACACCTTGCGATATTTTTTTATTTTAAATTCTTTGTTTTTGTGCTTTGGAAAATTTGTATTACGTAAAAAGTCGGAGCTATTTTAGTGGGTATCGGCTATAAATTGCAAACAACAACAATGTGGTTGAAGACAGGCACACCAACGTCATGCCAAGCAGGAAGTTACAAGTGTAGTTATAAATATGTACGTGTGTGTATTTTGAGCTCAAAACGAAACGTTGCTGCGGAAATATTGTGAAGTTGCAAGGGACACTTCACATAGTATCATTCGAAAATGCCCTGATATTCAATGCACAAGCAGCCAACAGAGTGACTCTTATATAAACAGTCATGGCAGAAGACAGCAGAGAAGTGCTAGTATAAATAATCAACGTTCTGACGTTGCTGACCTATGCCATTCCAAAGTACACACACACACACACACACACACTCACATAAACATTCTCACATATATATTTATACAAGCCATGCTCAAGGACGTTTACAATAAAGTTACAGTTTAGTCGATTTGCCAGGCAAGTGTTAGGTGTAAGTGTGTGTGACTTGCTGTTTTTGTTTTTTTTTTTTTTATTTTTGTTGTCTTTTCTTCGTTTCCTGTTCAACTTTGAAATGACTTCCGTTTTGAAATAATGTAATCTCAGCATTAGAAATCTTTTACAACATTCAATTAAACGTCACTATATGACCTCAAAGGTGGGCAAACCTTAAGCAATAAGCGTCAAATATTTTCACTTAAAATATTTTGAAATTTATATTTGAACGTACAAGAAATGAAATAAAGCTGAAGAAACAAAAGTATTTATTCCATCCTAATTGTGCCAACTAAGACACTCTACTTACTGTTCTTATGGCTGAGCCAACTGAGCCAATTGTGCCACAAGAATTAAATTCCATTTTATTTTGCATGAATATGTAATTTTTATCTGTACTGCACATTTTTCTTAATAATTTTTTCTCCTTGTGGAGCCTAAAGCCGTGGTAAAGCGGTGCAGCGTTTACGATTTTTCACCATCGTTTAAATTTCATTGAATTATTTCCCTGTAGGCTCTACCTCTTCTCCGGTTACGCTTCCAGGTGTTTCTTGGGCAACCACGTTTTCTGCTACCGTGCTGATTCTACTCGAGAGCTTGCCTGCAGATCTTGATGACTTTGAGAGCTTTAGTTTTCGCTACATTAAGCTTGAGGCCGGCAACAAGAGATTCCTCAACCAGGTCGTTGACTTTGTCTTGCATGTCGGACTCTTTCGTGTAGATCAGACACATGTCATCAGCATAATCCAGGTCATCTAGGTGACTTGTGAAGGTCTATCTAATGCCGCGGTCGGATTGGTCGAGAGCTTTTGTAAGCGTGTCATAAAGAACAATCAGAAAGAGAATCGGGGACATGAGGCAACCTTGTCGCACGCCAGAAACGGTATCAAGGTTCTGAAGAATCATACGTTTGAACCCATGTTGAGCTTTTATCAAACGTCATGTTGAGCTTTTATCAAACGTATGATTTGGGAAACGGTTGGGAACGGTTGGGCTGGAAACCCGCTTGTTGTTTTCAAAAATTTCCTTTGGCCAATATCCTTAGCGGGCCACAATGAGTAATATATCCCTATAAAGGTGCTTTAATTACTTCTCTAGTAAAATACAAAATATTAAAATCGTACAAGTTGGTATTGAGATTTTTTAATTCAAAGTGGGTACTATGCAGTACTTTTCACTCATTTTCAAAAATTTCCTTTGGCCAATATCCTTAGCGGGCCACAATGAGTAATATTTCCTTAGAAAGGTGCTTTAATTAACTCTCTTTTAAAATATAAAATATTAAAATCGTATTGAGATTTTTTAATTCAAAGTGAGTACTATGAATCGATCGAATCGATCGGCCAAAATCCTCAGCGCGGCACAATTAGTTATATACCCTTTAATACCCTTTAATACCCTTTTAATGTGCTTTAATTACTTATCCATCGATTTTTCAGTTCTGAATTAATTTTGTATTTTTCCCTTAATTTTATTATATTTTATAAATGTTTTGAATTTTAAGATTCCTGGTTGATATTAAAGAGATTTCTTATCAAACGAAGTTAAATTCGTATTTTTTTATATAAATTCTTACTTAAAGTTAAATTCGTTCTTAAAGTTAAATTCGTACTGTTATTTAAATTCGTACTTTTTAACAGTACGAATTAGGTTTAAAACAAATATAGGTTTGTGCCTTTGCTAAGTTAACGTCGGATTTACGAATTTATCTTCACGCACTTCTTTTTAATAGTACGAATTTAAAATTCGTACTTTTAGCAAATATGGGTTTGTGTCTTTGCTAAGTTAGCGACGGATTTACGAATTTATCTTCACGCACTGATATAAGTTCTCTTGCAATATTAAAATTGCTTGTTAGGCCATAGAGTATAAATTATTATCTAGAGATTGCATCAACTCTGCTAAATCTCTGGCATGTGTTAACAGAGGTTAACAGAGTTTTTTTTCTTCACGTTTTAAAGTAAAATAACTCTGTTAACACATGCCAGAGATTTAGCAGAGTTGATGAAATCTCTAGATACCCTGTAGGAAAATCAACTAATTAAAAAGTAGTTGATAAAGTAGTTTTTTGTCAACCACAACTAGTTGAAATTCTGACTTTTTTCCATAGAACGAACTAACATATTTTGTATGGTGATGTCCACTAAATAAGTCCATTGACTTTCGTCTGCATATATTTTCAACTACTTGTTAAATTAGTTATATTTAAATTATTTTTTTAATTACTTTAAAATAACCAATTGAAAACTATTACTGATGGTCTATTGTTAATAATATTTGATGAAATAACATGGTTAAATAAATATAAACTTGTAATCTAATAAAAATTTGCAATTAAAACATGTCAAAATCAGAGTGGATGCCGCCTTAATATAATTCAAAGTAGTTCATATACTGCTTTATTTTAAATTAGTTTTTTAATTAGTTGTTTTTAAAAAGAAGTTAGTTTGTTCCTATAGGGTAATAATTTTTACTCTATGATTAGGCTTGTGTCATCATCCACTTGGTTGATATTTAAACTAGTTCAAATTCAGTTCTAGTTTTATAATTTTTCGTTGGAGCAGATTATATTATATTTAAGTGTCACCCATGTTCAAAAGCGATCACCAAATTCGCAGACCATGGTTACGTGTCACCCACTACACTTAAGGGGTTACATGGCATTGGCTTTTTTTTAATAATTTTGTATTTTAGTAAATATTCTTAAGATTTCTTAATAGAAAAAAAATTTCATGGAAAAATTCTTATGGGTTCAAAAGTAATAGCCGGATTAGTGAGAGCAAATTTTTAATTTTTGCGCTACCTACGTACGGCAGCTGGTTATATACTTGTTTTACTTGCTACCTGACTTTTGGTTTTTGTTATTTCGCACCTACTTGAAGGGTGAAGGGTGAAGCCCGAATTGCTAAACGATTGCAAAAAAACTATAAGAAACAGCACAACACAAGATAACGAAGGCATACAGTACGAAACAGGCATGGCAGGTTGAAGGTAAACTTTTTTTCTTTGTTCACAAACTTTGAACGCGTTTATCTCGAAACCATTTTTTTCGTACTGGTTGCGGAACTAGCGGGTTCATTTTGGACGAAATTTTTTTTTTTTTTGAACTTGATTCTCTATCGTATGACACGAGCTTTTTTTCAATTTTTTTTTCGATTTTTTATGAATTTTTAAAGACAATATTTTTTTCGAAAAAACACACTTTCAAGTTTGGAACATCACCAAAAATTGAAAAAAAATTTTTAAAAAATAGCTCGTGTCATACGATAACCAATTTTGTAAGATTTAAAAAAGTCATTTTTTTCCAGATCGAACAGTTTGGAGCTCTATAAAACCATGTTGAAGTGAAAAATATATTTTTTTGAATTTTTTTCTTGTAATATGTTCAATTCTCTACAATAATAAAAAAAAATTTTGGAAAAATGTTTGTTTTTGACTGAGTTATGAATTTTTAAAAAAAGTTCTGTTTTCTCTGCCCCGAATGTCATGTGCCGCCTTAAGGGTAGGATTCTTAAACGTATAAATTAACACAGCATTTTGTCAAAAGTTGCCCATCTCTGCAGTAAACTTACTGAACAGCATAAGAACACAAAAACAAACAAAAAAAAAACATCCAAACGCTTTCGAAGTTTGATTCAAGAAAATGTTTATTCGCAGATAAAATCAACAGCATCAGCAGCTCTTGTCGTACGAACAGTCAAAGAAACAAAGACGACGACAACTGGTAAAACATCACATAGACTGTAAATCGACAACTACTACATAGAACAAACTTATAACACAGGCACACGCACGCACACAAGTAGATACAATATGTTCGTTCTGGCTCAGGTGGAGCGGTGGAGCAAGCTGATGACGTCACTCTGGCCCAGCGCCATCTTGTGGGGGCTTTTTGCTAAAATGTGTAAAGGTGCATGTCTTTGCTAAAAGCTATTATGGTGTATGTCTTTGCTAAAAGCTATTATGGTGTATGTCTTTGCTAAAAGCTATTATGGTGTATGTCTTTGCTTTATTTATACTTTTAAATTGGCAAGTTTGGTGTATGTCTTTGCTGTAAGCTTTTAAAAATTGGCAAGTTTGGTGTATGTCTTTGCTAAAAAGCTATTATGGTGTATGTCTTTGCTAAAAGCTATTATGGTGTATGTCTTTGCTTTATTTATACTTTTAAATTGGCAAGTTTGGTGTATGTCTTTGCTTTATTTATACTTTTAAATTGGGAAGTTTGATGTATGTCTTTGCTTTAAACTTTTTAAAATTAACAAGTTTGGGGTATTTCTTTGCTTTAAGCGTTGGTCATAATTTTATACGCTACATTATCGGTAGTGGTAGTCAAGCGAGTTCTTATCAGTGTTTGCATGTTTTTGTTTTTTTCTTAACCCTCGCATTAGTTATAGCAATGACTCAAAAAATAAATATATATTTATAAGACTTCTAACGTAGACTGCGTGGTGGCATACTTATCAGAGTTCGCATTAGTAAACGAAATACATAGCAACCAAGAAGTTTCTAGAAGCTTCGAGATGCAGAAACGTCGAGAACATTTTAGAAGTTGACAACATCACAAAAAAAAAAAAAAAAAAAAAAAAAATTTTTTTTAAGTCAAAGGTGTTAAGTCTCAAGCTTCATGGTGTGAGAGAGAGAGAGAGAGAGAAAGGGAGAGAGAGAATTTAATAGTAAGAGAGAGAAAGGGAGATAGCAAATAGCGCGATCCTATACAAAGAATACTTCAGAATCAACCTAACCTAAGCCAATGCCAAGAAGAGTCAGGGAGTTTCTAGAAGCTTCGAGATGCAGAAACGTCGAGAACATTTTAGAAGTCGACTTATGTTATTGTATGCCGATGACGTCACCCATACCCATCCTGGTACGGATTTTAATTTTATTTCATTTCAATTTCAATACTAATTTCAAGGTTAAAGTGATAAGAGCCAAGCTTTATAGTAAGCGCACTCATAACCCGCAAGTTCAAGATAAGGCAGCAATGGACAAGTTCAAACATGGTTTTTGTGTTACTTCTAAAATAAATAAACAATTTTTGCGGTCAAGTGCAAGGGCAAAAAAAAGAAGATAAGAATTTAAAGTTGATATGTCAAAAACTAAGCTAAGCTAACCTAAGCTAATATAAGCTAAGGCTGCGTTTATAGTGAACGCCCATAATCGGCTGCTTTTTTATAATGGTTCTTGTTGTTGTTCTTACTGTTGCTATTGTTGTTCTTACTTATGTTGTTGTTTTTCGTGTTGTTGTTCTTGTTGTTGTTCTTACTGTTGTTGTTGGTGTTGTTCTTACTCTTGTTGTTGTTGTGGTTGTTGTTGTTGATGAGGCTGTTTTACTAATACAAATAGGCAATCTAAAGTTACTAAATAAATAGATAAACTTCTTTATTAAAATATTATTTATATTAATTACACCACATTTTGAGCCCAATTTGGTCACATCTGTTGATAACCAAGATAAGCTATGGAAGCTACGTCCAATTACGGACCATCTCAAGTCAAATATGTTGAAGAACTATCACCCAACACAACATTTATCTTACGATGACAATGGACGACACGGTTGCAAGCAGTTTTTTAAAGGTAAACCAATCGGCCAAACGGTTACATGTTAAATTTTGACATATATCAAGGCAAGAACCCACGTTGTACCAATCCATATGATGAACGATTCGGAAAATGTGCAGCACCACTTATAACTATGATCGACGACTTTCAGATGATTTGAAAGGCCTTATTGAATATTTCATTCATATTGAATTATTGTTTGATTGATTATCGATATTGTGATTGATTGATTGATTATCGATCAGTTATAGCAGTTAGCTGTAGAACAGTACAGATCAGTTTAAGCCGGTAGCTGTTGAACAGTACAGACCATTTTAGCCGGTAGCTGTAGAACAGTACAGACCATTTTAGCTGGTAGATGTAGAACAGTACAGATCAGTTTTAGCCGGTAGCTGTAGAACAGTACAGACCAGTTTTAGCAGTTATCTGCTAAAACTGGTCTGTACTGTTCTACAGCTACCGGCTAAAATGGTCTGTACTGTTCTTCATCTATCAGCTAAAATGGTCTGTACTGTTCAACAGCTACCGGCTTAAACTGATCTGTACTGTTCAACAGCTACCGGCTTAAACTGATCTGTACTGTTCTACAGCTAACTGCTATAACTGATCGATAATCAATCAATCAATCACAATATCGATAATCAATCAAACAATAATTCAATATGAATGAAATATTCAATAAGGCCTTTCAAATCATCTGAAAGTCGTCGATCATAGTTATAAGTGGTGCTGCACATTTTCCGAATCGTTCATCATATGGATTGGTACAACGTGGGTTCTTGCCTTGATATATGTCAAAATTTAACATGTAACCGTTTGGCCGATTGGTTTACCTTTAAAAAACTGCTTGCAACCGTGTCGTCCATTGTCATCGTAAGATAAATGTTGTGTTGGGTGATAGTTCTTCAACATATTTGACTTGAGATGGTCCGTAATTGGACGTAGCTTCCATAGCTTATCTTGGTTATCAACAGATGTGACCAAATTGGGCTCAAAATGTGGTGTAATTAATATAAATAATATTTTAATAAAGAAGTTTATCTATTTATTTAGTAACTTTAGATTGCCTATTTGTATTAGTAAAACAGCCTCATCAACAACAACAACCACAACAACAACAAGAGTAAGAACAACACCAACAACAACAGTAAGAACAACAACAAGAACAACAACACGAAAAACAACAACATAAGTAAGAACAACAATAGCAACAGTAAGAACAACAACAAGAACCATTATAAAAAAGCAGCCGATTATGGGCGTTCACTATAAACGCAGCCTTAGCTTATATTAGCTTAGGTTAGCTTAGCTTAGTTTTTGACATATCAACTTTAAATTCTTATCTTCTTTTTTTTGCCCTTGCACTTGACCGCAAAAATTGTTTATTTATTTTAGAAGTAACACAAAAACCATGTTTGAACTTGTCCATTGCTGCCTTATCTTGAACTTGCGGGTTATGAGTGCGCTTACTATAAAGCTTGGCTCTTATCACTTTAACCTTGAAATTAGTATTGAAATTGAAATGAAATAAAATTAAAATCCGTACCAGGATGGGTATGGGTGACGTCATCGGCATACAATAACATAAGTCGACTTCTAAAATGTTCTCGACGTTTCTGCATCTCGAAGCTTCTAGAAACTCCCTGACTCTTCTTGGCATTGGCTTAGGTTAGGTTGATTCTGAAGTATTCTTTGTATAGGATCGCGCTATTTGCTATCTCCCTTTCTCTCTCTTACTATTAAATTCTCTCTCTCCCTTTCTCTCTCTCTCTCTCTCTCACACCATGAAGCTTGAGACTTAACACCTTTGACTTAAAAAAAATTTTTTTTTTTTTTTTTTTTTTTTTTGTGATGTTGTCAACTTCTAAAATGTTCTCGACGTTTCTGCATCTCGAAGCTTCTAGAAACTTCTTGGTTGCTATGTATTTCGTTTACTAATGCGAACTCTGATAAGTATGCCACCACGCAGTCTACGTTAGAAGTCTTATAAATATATATTTATTTTTTGAGTCATTGCTATAACTAATGCGAGGGTTAAGAAAAAAACAAAAACATGCAAACACTGATAAGAACTCGCTTGACTACCACTACCGATAATGTAGCGTATAAAATTATGACCAACGCTTAAAGCAAAGAAATACCCCAAACTTGTTAATTTTAAAAAGTTTAAAGCAAAGACATACATCAAACTTCCCAATTTAAAAGTATAAATAAAGCAAAGACATACACCAAACTTGCCAATTTAAAAGTATAAATAAAGCAAAGACATACACCATAATAGCTTTTAGCAAAGACATACACCATAATAGCTTTTTAGCAAAGACATACACCAAACTTGCCAATTTTTAAAAGCTTACAGCAAAGACATACACCAAACTTGCCAATTTAAAAGTATAAATAAAGCAAAGACATACACCATAATAGCTTTTAGCAAAGACATACACCATAATAGCTTTTAGCAAAGACATACACCATAATAGCTTTTAGCAAAGACATGCACCTTTACACATTTTAGCAAAAAGCCCCCACAAGATGGCGCTGGGCCAGAGTGACGTCATCAGCTTGCTCCACCGCTCCACCTGAGCCAGAACGAACATATTGTATCTACTCACACACCTTCAACACTCCTGCAAGGCTGCACACACACACACCAAAAGCACAAAACTCATCGATATTGAGTACAATAGAAATTTAATGAATAGCATTTTGTTAGCCTAGGATCCGGAAAAGTTTTGCTTATTTTTACAAAAAACTTTGCTAATCGGACTTCCGTTAGAAATACTTTCGAACAAATTCATAGTTGTTGAGGGATTTTTAATAAACAAGTCTTTGTGTGAGTAACGAACAACACAGAGATGCATAACATGCATAGAAAAATTTCATATTTCATATATTCACATACACACACGTAGAGTGCATTACTTCACATACACGTAAGTACATTTATGAATTTTTGAATATTACGGAAGTCTTCACTTAAGGTTCCAATAAATTATTCAGATGTAGTGCCAAAACTAGCAATAGACATACACACACACTCACACCGTGTCTTTTCCTGAATCCATTCTGGTCAACGTGTGTGTGTGTGTGTGTGTCTGTTTTAGCCTACCTCAAGACTATTTCTAAATTATGCAAATTGTTCGATATTTCAAATGCATTACCATTCATTTAGTTTCATATCGAACTCCATTGAGAGCTGCTTCGATCTACTCTTCAACGAAATGTTGTAGCTACTATTACATTCTTTGGTATCCATCCTCATTTGTTGGCTTTATTTTGCAACGCATAAACAACTTGTTATACTCAGCTTGTTTTATATGCATGTGTGTGTGTGTGTTTGAGTAATACAATTGTGGTAGCGAGGCCAAATGTAAAATCCAAAACATTTTACATTTATTATTCAGTTTTCTATCCGCAGAGACTGAATGACCAAGCAGAGCAGTCAGATGGATGCGGAATGAGAGATGCAGATAATTTCATTATCAAAGTCATCAATCACTGGTACAGTAGTGGAAATATATCAAGTTTTTGTGCTTGAATAGCAATAGTTGTGAAATAAATTTTGGGTGCGACATCAAGAAGTCAGAGCAAGTGGGTGACGTTTTTATATTAGAATTAAATAATCACTCTCAAATTACTATTTCAAAACATTTTTACTATTTGATTTCTTTTTTTAATTTTTACACTAAATTTTTAATTCAAAATGCACTGACTGACACTCGAATATAGCCAGTGAACCAAAACTACCGGTTTTGAATTCATTTATGAACCTTTTCGGGTAGAAACGTTCATTTTCGGCACTCATAAATGAACCTTTTTTGTATCATTCGTCGGACTAAAATGCCTCTCAAAAACGAACCTTATTTTGTTCGCAAATGAGTTAAAAAAAGAACCATAAAAAGTTATTTTTCGGCACTCGGAAATGAACCCTTTTTGAATCAATCGCCGGACAAAAGGCCTTTCAGAAACAAACTGTTTTTTCTTCGGAAATGAGTTCAAAAATGAACCATACAAAAGTTCTTTTGTGTCGAAGTTGACAGATTTTAGAATATAAAAAGTAACATTTATGATTCATTTGTGAACTCATTTATGAACAAAAAATGGTTCGTTTATGAGAAATTGTTTCCTACTGATATGATAACAAAAAATATTATTTTTTGAACTCATTTCAGAATGCAAAAAAGAAACATAAATGATTCATTTGCGAACTCATTTATGAACAAAAAATGGTTAATTTACAAGCAAGTCTTACCTACTGAAATGATACAAAAATGATTCATTTTCGACTCAAAATAAGTTTTTAATGAATTTCGCAAAATATGCACAATTTTTCTTTATGGGAAAAGCTTTCACGAATTTAATCTTTTATAACAAGCACTTTTAAGCGACAAAATAAAAAAGAAAAAAATTAAAAAAAAAAATTCTAACCAAAAACGTTCGCAAAACTCTCACCTTACTCAAAACCTTCGCTTATGGTTCATTGGGTATGTTCATCAGTGAAGTGAAAAAGTTCATATGACGTTTATATGAAGGTTAACATTTTAATTTAATATTATAAAAATATCAACAAAGGTTTAAATTCTTAATTTTGTAACTCGTTTAGGAATATAAAAAGGTAACATTTATTCATTTCCGAACTCATTTAGGAACAAAAAATGGTTTGTTTATGAGAAATTGATTCCTACCGGTATGATAAAAATATTATTTTTTGAACTCATTTAAGAATGCATAAAAGAAACATTTTTGATTAATTTCTGATGTTATTAATGTACAAAAAATTATTGATTTTCGAGGAATTTTTACCTACCAAAACTATAAATAAATGAATCTTTTTCGACTCAAAATACGTTTTTTATGTATTTCGCAAAAGAAGTACCATTTTAATTTATGGGAAAAGTTCTCGTGAATTTAATCTTCTATAGCAAGCACTTTTAAGCGACAAAATAAAAAGTCAAAAATTAAAAAAAAAATTCTAAACTTTCGTAAAACCTTCGCTTATGGTTCAGTGGGTAGTGTGTTATTTCACTACTTATACTTTTACTATACACAATTTAAAGCTAATATCTATGTATATATTAATATGCAAGCAAAAAGCTTGTGATGCCTTTTTACCTGTGTTAACTTCAACATATTCACATAAAACTTATATCGGTAGAAAGGTATTTTCAAGTATATGTGCACAATATATATATATTATATATACATTTTATTCGAATATATTGTCATTAAGATAGGTAAAAGTAAGCAAATGTAAAAACCCTTTTTCCCAATGGGACAATGAGAAAGCAAAAACAAATTACATAGCGCGGCACAGCCTTATTAAAAATCGTTGATGTAGCATGCACGAGCAAGAGTAGAATGCAAGAGAGGCGCAGACACTTCAAAAGAGCTGTGCATCATTATTGTTGTTGGTGCTTTCTCTCAATTTCTCTCTCAACAAAATAACCCCGAAAGAAACAACCCGAGTACTGTGTAATCTCTTGTATGGTTTCCTACATTACTCCTGTAGTACTACTTTTGTGAACAATAACAGAAGTATATGTAGCAATCTACTGCTTAACCCATTAACCGCCACGGTGTGATTCTGTCAGCCAATAACGATGATTTTTTCAGGAATTGCTTATTTTGATTCCTAGATCACAATTTGAGAGTTTCAAAATAACCGAAATTCTGGTTTCGCGGAAAATGGGTGTTCCTTTAAAGCAACGTTGGGCGTAAATGTGTTATATTTTTACTCGAAATGAAGCTTTTTTTTATGTTGAACTTTTAGTTTGATCTGTTGACTTTACATTTCTGACAAAATTTACTAAATAGCAACTTCTAATCAACTAATCTAGTCTAATCAACTTTGCAGGTTTACCGAACTCAGACATTGTTACGAATAGGCAATGCCTTCTAGGGCTATCGAGCACAGCTTTATAATCGACAAATAGATGATGTGTGTCAATTTGGTTTTCGTGGGTTTTTTCCAGAATTTGCCGTATCGTTTTTGTAATCAGCTTTAATCTTTCACACAGTGTGCTTGAGAGAACCCTCTATGCGATTGAAATAAGACTGACACTTCGATAATTTTTTAAGTATAGGGCACAGTACACTGAGGTTCCAATCGTCGGGCATGCTTTCTGCTAGCCATATTTTGCTGATGAGCTGATGCATGCGCCTTATCAATTCATCGCCGCCGGTTTTAAACAATTCAGCTGACAGGCCGTCAGCACCCGCTGCTTTATTGTTTTTGAGTCGTTGGATAGCAACTCGAACCTCTTCATGACTAGGTGGTGATACTTCCACTCCGTCATCGTCGATTGGTGGCACTAAACTGCGCTCTCGATGGGCGGCATTGGTGGAATCGTCGCCAGTAAGTAAATTGGAGAAGTGCTGTCTCCACAATCTAAGCACACACTGTGTATCCGTATTCAGATCTCCATTTTCGTTTCTGCAAGTGGATGCTTCGGGCTTGAAACCTTGGGTTAGACGCTTAACCTGTTGATAGAATTTTCGTGAATCCTTCTTGCCCTGGTATACCTCTCACGCTCTTGCTTTTCCTGCTCTCTTTTATTGCGTCCCAAAAGGCGCCTCTCTTCCTTTCTCTTTTCGCGGTAGTTTTCTCGCATGGCTGGCGTTGCAGCTGACTGCAGCGTTTTTCTATAAGCGGCGTTTTTTACTGACGTCACGATGCGACACTGCTGATCATACAACAACTGATCATCAACAAGGTGGATGGTAGTTTCTGGCTAACGACGAAGCCACATCCGAATTCGCGCTTCTTCGCATGGCAGCTGTAGTAGATATCGCAGTGTGCTTTTTTAGAGCAGCCTTGTCCTTTCCATCGCATTTCCTGAATGGCGGTGATGTCTGCATTTATTGCTTTGAGGGCTTCCACCAGTTGGTAGTGGACCACCAACTATAAAGGTAAGGGTGGACCTTCCCTATAAAGGGTCCAGACATTTCAGGTGCATATCCGTAAATCATTGTCAGTTTTTTATTTGCGGAGGTCGTTAACGTAATTGGGGTTCTTATCCGAGGCTGATTTGGTTTGCATTGCCCAAACCCTGCACAAATTCCATGTGTAAGGTCCTCGGAGCGACCCCTCAAGTTTACTGTCGAGAGGAAGACTAGGGAGTTTTGGAAAAAGGTGCTTTTTAGGCGACACCGACTCGCCTTGGCAGTTATCGGTAGCGTTGGGTTTATCAATCCAGACGCAGCGCTTGTCCGACGCAACACCTTTCCACTCCCTCACTGGTCACCCGCTGTATTGTCCGGTACCGCTTATTTGTTAAACTTATTCGCGGCTAACCTGCATATCTGAAGGCCGTCCACCATCCGCAACCTGTGACTCGTGCAGTGGCGAACACCTAAGCCCCCGTAGAGTACCCTTTTATTCCCCGGAACGGGAAAGAGTACCCTCAATAGATTTAATAGTATCAAATACTACTGCTATTAGAAATTTCGGAATATATGTAAACAGACTTTAGCATTTTTGGGTGGTGAAACGCATATTTATATTGAAAATCTTCCAACACAACCTCAAACTATTGCAACATTAATAAAACAGCTCTGCACTAAAGTCTTATTTCCTATTATTCACAACCAGCCCATTTCCTACTTAAGCTCAAAATTTGATACTTCGACGAGCATAAATATTCAATTTCAATAAATTTCGAATGCTCACAATTAGATGTGTTGTGCCTTTCAACTTGCAAGAGTTACAGCCCACAAAAAACACCTTTGTGTGACAGCTAAGGTAACCAGTTAACAAATGTCCTTCGTTGTTCTATTGAGTTGTAGGTCATTCGAATGACCTCCTCCTGACAACCAAATCAGTCAGCAAAAATGTTTACATTTTAGGGTTGCTCACTGAAAGGTTTTATCATACAAATTAAATCATCTTAACTCCAACTACTACTACAATCTAGGGAGTAGCTTTTGAGGCAATCTTTTGCACAGTACCTACAAATATATATCAGTTTCTTTCTACAACCTTCTCTCAGCTTGTGCAAGCTTGCCATGGGCGTTGTTGTATTGCTGTGCATGTGTGTGTGTGTGTGTGTGTGTGTGTGGGATTGTGTTCCATTTTACCACAGGAGACGCTTTAGCAGCACGCCTGCCTGCCAGCCTGCATTCATTCGTTATATTATCGTGCCAATTATTTCATTCGGACTTTATTGAAAGCCAAAGTCAAATAATTTATGACAGCCGATAGCCCCGATAGTCCCGCAGGAATACTGTGACTCTTGGTGTTGTTGTTATTGATGTTGGTCAACGGGTTGCAGAACACATACTGCTATGGCTGCTACAGTGGCGACATAGTCTGTATTACGGCTAACATCCCCCTCAGCTGCTTAGACTCCGCTGATGACGTAGGCGATGTAGACGTGAACGACAAACGACGTGCCACTTTATGGCATCGTACTTTATGAATTATTGCTCGTAAATCCAATTTGCAGCGAAATTTATTATAGGCGACCAACAATAACTCGATATGAGTAAGGATGTGTATGTGTGTGTATGTGTGAAAATGTGATTCACACAGCTATTATGGCTCCTTCGGCTACACCACTTTACACTCCCACTTAGCAGCTATACTGAGACCGATGCATTGTGTGCTGAAATAATAGTATTCAAATTTCCTACAAATCGAAGTACATTTTTAGTATTTGCGTTGATTACTGTGGCATCTTAACTTCAAAAAGAAATTATTTTAACTACTTTATTAATGGCAGAGACCAATATACTCTCGCAGTTCATTTCCCGCTGGTAGGAAATGAGTTTTATGATGGCTCTAATGCGGCGAATAAATCAAGCACATAACAAATGCTCAAACGTACGAAACTAATTTATGAATATAATTAATAATAATGACATCCTTGAACCTTATTTAGTCTTTGCTAATTTTTGTGCAAAAAAAAAATAATTACAATTTTTACACTTGCAAGTAATTTAGAAATGGAAATCGTGTATTGGCTTCTAAGAGAACAATTTACCCGCTCTGTTTTCTTCTTAGGGTGAAAATTTTCTAGGGCTTGAAAGTTACATACAAATTTGAGATGAGAAGAAAAACGTTTGATTAGTGATTTAAAAAAACCTGATATTTTTAAGCTTTATTTACTCATACAACATATTTTTATCATGTAGGGGAATGTATGTATCCAGAATTTTTTCGAAGAGCTCAAAAGGGTTTTTTTTGTCTGATATTCATTAGTTTTGTGGCGCCCATGGCGTAGTGGGTAGAGTGTGTGACTCTTACGCCAGAGAACCCAGGTTCGAATCCTCCCATCCGACACAGAAAGTTTTTCAATTGAATTAATTTTTCTGTTCGGCCGTCACCTCTCTGCAGACAATGGCAAACCTCATAGAGTAAAAACTGCCATGAAAAGCTTCTTGAGAACATAAGCCGTTTGGAGTCGGCGTAAAACATGTAGGACCAGTTCTCGATCAATTAATCAAAAGAAAGCTCGGTCAAAGTCCTTTCAAGGGCTGAAATGGCCATTTCGTTTTTTTTTTTTATTCATTAGTGTAAGTTTCATTTAAAGGCCCTTAAAGTTTTTTTTGACAAAAAAAATGCTTTTTTAAAGTAACTGTTATTGAAGCACATTCCAACTTAGTCCACCAAACCTCCCCTTAGTAACACTCTGTACAATATAATTCTCGGCAAACGCAAGAACTGATACACAAACATATAACATGTAAAGCATGCATAACAATATACACAATATCACAAACATACCGACAGCAAGAAACTGGCATACAAATATTGTATTGAATACTGATTTCACAATACAATTCACAACAGGTTCTTTAACACGAATAAATAAATAGCTGTCTTAAGGCCAGCCAATACAACATTCCTTTCAAGTAAGTCGGACTTGGCTTGTGCATTGCACTGGCTTTGGTGTGAATCAGCTACACAGAAAAAATTATGGTGGTGAAGAATGTTAATTTAATGAAATGGTGATCAATATACGGTCAACACCTTCTGACTGTTAAAACAACAAACTTTTTATTAACTTATTTTTTATTTTTTTTTTTAACTGAACATTTAAAAAAAACTGAATATTTTTTTTTTAACTGAATAAAATTTATAAAAAAAAACAATTTAACAATATACATATCTTCAATCTGACGAAACATATTTTCAAATTTACAAAAATTTCTTTAATATGACTTAATTTTTTTCTTAATATTAAAGAAATTATCTTCAATATGACAATATGACAAATGCCGTCTTCAAATTAACGAAAATTTCTTCAATATGAATCAATATGATTCTTCATATAAATGAAACATTTTTCAATAAGACTTCATTTTTACTATTCTTCAGTATGACTAAATTCATTCTTCATATCGATAAAATATTCCTCAATATGAATAAATTCATTATTCAAATTAACAAAATATTCTTCTATTTGATGCATTTTACTTAACGAATTGATGAAATATTTCGTCATTCAATGCTACGTTAACTAGCCCTGTACGCAAAGCAAATGTGTGACTTACTATGTATCATGTACTTAAAATTTAATTGTACAGTGAATTAAAAAAGTTTAGGCACAGCGCTATTCTTAAAGTTTGTATCTGAATAACTTTTTCCACCTAACGAAAAAAAAATTTGGCATCATTTGAAAATTGAAATTTTTTTTATTATTCACTGCAAAAATATTTTGTTTTTAATTTTTGTTTTATGTATTATGTTATTAAAAAACAAAAAAGTCTCAATTTTACACAAAAAAAGTTTAGGCACATGTGTAAAAAATTTTAATTTATTTTTGGTTTTCATACATTTCATATTTTGTTAGGCCTTCTTTGGCTTGAATAAAACTACCTGTAAGCGCCTTTGCATACTCCCAACTAGGTTTGATGTCTATTTGGGAGTTATATTTTCCCATTCTTGACGAAGGGCCTCCTTTAGTGAATCTTTTGATGATATCGCACACTAAATACAAAACAGTCACAACTCAAAATTTTTAAATTTCTAGGTGAAGCAACAAAACAATTTTACTTTTGAAGGAACTCCATACAAAGCAATGAGACAAAACTTTTTTCAAACTATAGAGAAAGAAGATGTGTACAAAATGCATTTCATGTATTACAGTCAAAGTATATGATCACTACGAATAGTTTTACGTTAAGAAGTAAAAATTTGTAAAATTTGAGTTGTGACTGTTTTGTATTAGTGTGCGATATGCGATGGCTCCGAATTTTTCTCCAATAATTGCCAAATATGTTCAATAGCATTCATATCTGGCGACTGTGGAGGTATTTTGAGCTGTTGGCAATGGTAAATAAGCAATTCCTGCACAAGGTACGACACCTGTTTCGGGTCGTTATCTTGCTGGAACAAAAATAGCTTCCCATTCATGCCCAAATTTTCAAAACTAGGAAACAAATTGTCTTTCAAAATATTCGAATAAGAGCACTTCTTAATTTTTTCATCTATAAAGACAAGATTTCCCACTCCAGAAGCCGCCATACGCCCCCACACCATGACATTACCACCGCCGTGTTTGACTGTTTTAATTACGTTTTTTTCTTGGAGCTCATTGTTTGTTTTCCGCCAAACTTTTTGTGCCCAATCTGATCCAAAAATGGTTGAACTTCGATTCATCACTTAATATTGCACTGTTCCAGAATGATTTCGATTTATGTACATGAAGTTTTGCAAGCACCAGATTCTTTTTCTTATTAATAGCCGAAATAAATGGTTTGCGCCGAAGAACTCTTCCATGAAAACCAGCTCTATGTAGAGTATTGCGTATTGTTTGGGGATCGAAGTTTTTATTGAAACTTTGTTGCATATCATTGCATAATTTAACAGCCGAAATCTTAGGATTTTGGGTCACTGCAGCTACTACAGTGCTCTCCTGGCGTGGTGTTAATATTATTGGGCGTCCAGATCTGCTTTCACGCTCTTATTTTCCTGTATTTATGTAATGTTTTATAATGTTTCGCACACTTGTATAGGGCCTCTGCACTATGACACCAATTTCGCGACAAGATTTTTGCTGCACATGAAGGTTTATAATAACTTTTCGATCATCTACCGAAATTTCTATACAACTGCTCATTTTGCTTATTCAATCACGACATCAAGATCAACACTAACTTAAATCCATTGACAATTCGATGGCTACGCAATAATTATGTGCAGAAAACGAAATAGAGCAAAGAGAACTTATAGAATACCGTTATATTTGCAAAAACAAGGTACACATAGAGCCTGTGCCTAAACTTTATTCATATGCATTTTTTCTTCTTCCGCTTATATTGCGAGTAGTGTATAAATAAGAGAATTTTTTTTGTGTATTCCAATTAAAATTCATCTAATGGCACTAACTGCATCAAAAAGTTGGCCAAATTAGTTGCTTTTAAATTTTAAAACAAAGTTCTTCTCAGAAAAATTGACTGTGCCTAAACTTTTTGATTCACTGTACGTCTGCACAAATTTAAAATTGATGTGATAAGCCTAAATAACACTTGTGCAAACAGATAATCCCGTAATAAATTTTAACTAAAGCAAAATATTCCTTAACATAGCATAATGTATCATTTCCTTTTCCATTTTCTTGTATAAAAGTCTTTTTATTTTAACTTTTGTTTCAGCCCGATTTAGTTTCTGTTTTAAAGTTTATGTTTTTGTTCATATTTTTTTTTTATAATAATTCTTAGGGGAGAATTTACTCTTTTCATTTTCACTCAGTAATGCTCCAAGTAATTTATCGGATTATCAAACCAACATATTTGTATTCTATGCCTTATGCTTTGCTTTAAATGCATGCAATCTATAATTCTTCTACCCAATACTTGCCTTTATATTGCTCCCAACTCCTAAATGATGCCGAAGAGTAATCTAACTTGTTACTCTCCTTCGAAATTTGTTACTTGAATGATTGCACAGGTAAACCTCCAACAGCTTGATGACTAATTCAGTTATGTTGTCTGAGGTCAACAGTTGTTTACCTCCTGACAGAACAACACACTGCGTGAGTTTTTGTTGTTATATTCATGGCTTTGGCATTTCTGCACTACTCGGCTCACCTCAGTTGTCCGTTTTACCATTTACTCTCTCTTCTACAATTTGAATAATTGCAATGCGAACAGTTTCGTTATTAATTTCGTTTAATGAAAATCGAATCAGTGACAGTCTCCTGCCAAGTGGTGACTATTATACAAAATAGAAATCAATTTCATTTATTTCTCAATCTCGTCCTTTCCATCTCTTGCTAACGCCATGGCTCGCAAGCAATTAGCAAGTAATGAGTTTGTAATTACTTTAAGCTCTGAAAGCTCTAAAGTTTGATTGAAGCACATTTGCAGCAGTCGACTTAAAATATTCCAACTTCAAAAATAAAAGTGTAATTATTTCTATTAATTGGTTAATTGCAAAATCAAGTTTGATTGATAGTAATAGAGTTCAACTTGATGTGAAAATGGAATTGATGGTGGTTAAGAAGAACTGGTGCTGAATTTTAAAATAATTGTTACTCAATAATAATTGAGCTGTCATGGTTATGAATGACTTTTAAATGGATAGACGTGGTTCTATAAGAAAAAAATGTAAAACAAAATTTGAATTAGGGGAAAACCTCGATATGAACAAGCTCAAGTGTGCATAAAGTTACCACTGCAATTTTTATTTATAGCTAAAGACAATATAAGCTGCAAAGTGTCTAACGAAGGTGCTATCATGTGCCGCATTGGGAAAAAGAATTCTAAGAGTAAATTTATTTGGGATAATACTGTTTTAAGCATGCTAGCAATTATTGTTTTCAGGCATTTTGGAATTTGTGCTGTAATGTGCTCGAGTTTAGCTTCAGAAGGCCGAAAAATGTTTTAAAAATATCTACTTATTTGCGATTTTTTTAAAGAATTCAGTCCCATTTTTAAACTTTTTTCACATATTGTAACGGTGCTGTAATGTGCTCGAGTTGTGCTACTATGTGCCATGTAGAGTTTGCAAATTTGTATACCTGTGGTAAGATTAAGTTTAAAAAAACCTTTTTTTTAAGGTGTCTTCGTTATTTTTTCGTCATTTGAGAGTAATTTGTGCTTTAAGCTGCTAAAGTTTGCTCAGAATATGGTTCTATGTACTATTAAAAGTAGATTTTACTTGCATTTGATTAAATTTTAATGTCTAATACAATATTTTTTAAAAGTTTGATTGCCAGCATTAATTTCCTCTACAAATGAAAAAAAGAACTGAAATTGAAATCTTTATTTAATATGTTATAAATGTGAACGGGTTAAAATTTCGCTTTTGAAAATTGTCTTTCACAAAGTTGTCCCTCACAAAATTCCCATTTCGAAATTTGACACTTTTCAAAATTTCCTTTTTTAAAATTGTGTTTGAAAAAGCTTCGTCTTTGTCCTTTTACGAAATTGTTCGTTTACAAAATTGTTATTCTTTTTTAATTTATTTTTGTATAATTTTGTTATGGTGAATTTTGTTAAGGGGTAATTTTGTGAGGGGAAAATTTTTGTAAAGGAAAATTTTAAAAAAAGAACAATTTCGCAAATGGCAATTTTATCAAAGAAATTATGTATCAGGACACAATTTCGACCTCAACCCTAATTGAAAGCGGGCCGAAATTTCCCTTTCGAAAATTGTGTTTGACAAAGTTGTCCCTCACAAAATTCCCATTTCCAAAATTAACCCTTTTACAAAAAATTGCTCTTTTTTAAAATAGTTAAAATAGTTAAAATAATTTATTTCTTTACAATTTTGTTAAGGTGAATTTTGAAAACGAAAATTTTGTGAGGAGGTAATTTTGTAAAGAACCATTTTAAAAAAGGACACTTTTGTAAAGGGAAATTTTTTATAAAAAATTATGTATCAGGAAAATTTCAACCCAAGCCCTAAATGGGAGCGGATCGAAATTTTCCTTTCGAAAATTGTTTTTGACAAAGTTGTCCCTTACAAAATTCCCACTTCCAAAAATTGACTCTCTTGAAAATTTCCCTTTCTTAAAATTGTCGTTGACAGAATTACTCCTTTACGAAATTGTTATTCCTTTTTTTTATTTATTTGTGTACAATTTTGATAACGTGAATTTTGTAAAGGGAACTTTGTGAAAGAGTAATTACGTAAAGGAAAATTTTAAAAAAGGACAATTTTATAAAGGGCAATTTTGTCAAAGAAATTATATATCAGGACAATTTCGACCCTAACCCGAAATAGGAGCGCGTCGAAATTTCCCTTTCAAAAATTGTTCTTGGCAAAGTTTTCTCTCGCAAAATTCCCATTCCAAAGTTGACTCCTTTCAAAAATCCCCTTTTTTAAAATTGTCTTTGATAAAATTACAACTTTACGAAATTGTCCTCTTACGAAATTGTCCCTTTACAAAATTGTTATTCTTTTTTAATTTATTTTTGTACCATTTTGTTAAGGTGAATTTTTTAAAGGGACATTTTGTGAGGAGGTAATTTTGTAAAGGACAATTTAAAAAAAGAACAATTTTGGAAAGGGCAATTTTGTCATAGAAATTATGTATCAGGACACAATTTCAACCCCAACCCAAAATGTGAGCAGGTAGAAATTTCCCTTTCGAAAATGGTCTTTGGCAAAGTTGTCCTTAACAAAGTTGTTCCCACGAAATTCCCACTTACAAAATTTGCCCTTTTCAAAAATTCTATTTCTTAAAATTGTCTTTGACAAAATTTCCCCTTTACGAAATTGTCCTTTTACGAAATTGTTATGCTTTTTTAATTTACTTTTTTACAATTTTGTTAAGGTGAATTTTGTAAAGAGAAATTTTGTGAAGGGGTAATTTTGTAATGGGCAATATTGCAAAGGGCAATTTTCTAAAAGAAATTATATATCTTATAAATATGTAATGGTTTATGTTGTATAATTACTTATGATGATTTATGTCTTGAATGTGGATTTAAATCACTGAAAAGTAATGATAGGGTTAATAATAAAATTATAGAATACGGCAAACCAATTTATTTTTTAGAACTTTATGAAAATCTTGAGGGTTAGACTTCATTTATACAGCAACAAGCATACTTGAGTTTTATATTCGATCAATCAAAACAATTTCGTAAGTCACAAAAAAATATATGTGTGGGTAGAGATATATAGAATAGAGTGTGTGGTCCATATGCCAGAGGACCCTGGTTCGAATCCCACCTGACACAGAAAGTTTTTGCAATTAAATTAATTTTTCTGTTCGGCCGTCACCTCTCTGAGGACAATGGCAAGCCTCAGAGAGTAAAAACAGCCATGAAAAGCTTCTTGAGAACATAAACCATTCGGAGTCGGAATAAAACATGTACACACTGCTCCTAAAGGATCGATAGGTTTCATGAAAATGACAACAAAAACTAAAAATGTGGCTTGATTTGTAATTTTCTTACGATCAATAATATGTTGAAATTTAAGTCGGCACTGCTCCTTTTTGGGAGCTAAGGGGTTAAGAAGTATTTCACGATGTTGATTCATGCTATTGTTTCTAGCAGAAAAACAAACACACATAATACGTATTTAAAGAACTCATTGGAAAGGTAATAAAATCACCTTTTTAACAATATATCAACCAACATTATAGGCTTCCTCGTTCCCGAGCTGTGCTCGTGTGAAGATGAAATCAATCAGTTGAAAGTACTGATTCTGAGAAATTCGCTCTCAAAGTCAAAACTTAGTACTTTCAACTGATTGATTTCATCTTCACACGAGCACAGCTCGGGAACGAGTAAGCCTATAATGTTGGTTGATATATTGTTAAAAAGGTGATTTTATTAACTTTCCAATGAGTTCTTTAAATACGTATTATGTGTGTTTGTTTTTCTGCTAGAAACAATAGCATGAATCAACATCGTGAAATACTTCTTAACCCCTTAGCTCCCAAAAAGGAGCAGCGCCGACTTAAATTTCAACATATTATTGATCGTAAGAAAATTACAAATCAAGCCTCATTTTTAGTTTTTGTTGTCATTTTCATGAAACCTATCGATCCTTTAGGAGCAGTGTGTGTAGGTCTTGTTCTCGATCGTTTGTGTTCAAGCATTTCACAACACACACGACACAATTGATCATAAGAAGCTTGGTCAAAGTTCTTTCAAGAGCTGAAATGGCCATTATATTTTTTTGTTTTAGGTATACCATGGAAGGTTAGGAATAAGTAGTATGGGTATGTTGAGAACTTGTGTTTGTACTCAAAACTATGCAAATTTTTAACATTTTTTTTTTATCAAATTGTAGCACAACTTGTGCACATTGCAGCACAGTTTCGAATTTTTTAAAAAATTGAAAACGGAGCTAATTTTTATAAAAATACACATGTATGTAAATTTTTTTAATATTCTGAACGGCACGTTATAGCATAATTCTAGCACATTACAGCACAATTACTGAATTTTGGAAAAATTTAAAAACAGCGCCTACATGAAAATTTTACCAAAAATAGCTACGGCACATTTCAGCACAACTCGTGCACATAGCAGCACATTACAAAATTTCAGAAAAAAATATTTCCTTCATAACACTCATAAAGTTTCATTAGAACACACATTTAAGGGCTTGAAAATAAATACTTTTTTAAGTTTTGCAAACTTTTTGATCAACAACTTCGATATGTGTAACACTATCTTCATTTACTTTCATATTGTATTAAGTTCTTTGAGCATGAACTAAAGTTAATATTGTCTTAATTACTGTGGTTATTCGCAACAACTTCCATGAATTTCTTTTTCAAAGTAACTTAATTAAACATACCGTTATTTATAATTATCACAAAGATCACAGAAGTGTCAGATGTGATGGTGTAATGATGTTTATTAAATGAACAGCTTTTTTTATACAAAATGTTTACTTGCACCCACACCCCCCTTGCATTAAGCAACCACTTGTGTTAAATGTACGAACCAACAAACGACCAACCAACCAACCAACAAGCCGTCCAACCAAGCGGAAAACAAAAACGACCAAAGTTGCGCCCATCAGCTGCATGAATGCGCTCAATTGAGAAACACTGTAATTTTATACTTTATTGATTCTTGTGTGCATTAAATACCCGCCTCTGCTCGGCTGCAATAACAGTACTTTTGCAAGCTGTACACATCATTCAGCGTGTGTGCGCGCGTGTTGCAGACATGTTGATATTTTTTATGAATGCAATCAAGGCAACCGCAGCATCAATTTGCGCTGCAACCAACACGCACCATGCACAGCCCGAATATGAATGCAAATGATATGTACAGCCGAACGCACTGACGAACTGAATGACTGACGAACCGTAGTGTACTGTACATCATTGTTTTTATCACTTTATTTTTTGACGCTTATGTTGTGGTAACAATTTTTAATTTTGTTTTTTTTTATTTATCTCTCTGCAGGAAGACATGGTTTGCCTGTCATGTACAGCGACTGGCGAACGCGTTTGTCTTGCGGCTGAAGGTTTTGGCAATCGTCATTGCTTCCTCGAAAATATTGCGGATAAAAATGTACCACCGGATTTGTCGCAGTGCGTGTTTGTGATTGAACAGGCGCTGTCAGTGCGTGCCTTGCAGGAGCTGGTAACAGCCGCTGGATCAGAGACCGTAAGTACCACGTTGATCACTTATGCAATTATACAGAAAAAAGAAAAACCCAACAGCAACATGTCATTTCTCATACACACACATACACACACACACACACACACACACACACACACACACATGCACATTCATTCCCGACGCATGTTTATTTGTCACATCCGTTACATTGATTCCCTCCAACTTTCCCCTTGTTACTTGCTCGGCAGCAATTTGAAGTTCTGCTTGGAGTTTGAAGCGTACGCAGCAGGCCTGTTAATTCCCATTTCAGTCTGACATACATACACATTAAACGCAACTTACGTTTCCGCCTTGGGGCCTGACATTGCCTGCACATTGCGCTGAAATTTTAAATCAAAGTTATTTATTGACGCAGTTAATTTTTATTTTTGTGATGTTTTTTATTCATGGTACTTTAAAATGCCAGCCTCCCCTTACCTGCTACTCCAACACAAAAACAAATTATCCGCTATATAGGCACAATTGTAAATACAAATATAAATATTATCCCCCATATTATTATGAACCAGTTGAATTATTTATTATATCATTTTAACCACTTACTTTTTTCCATGCTTCTTTCTTTCTCTCTCTTTTTTATGTTACTTTAATTTAATGTTTGCCTGCTTAATGTTATTCCAAATTCACAAAAACTGCATCACATCAAATCAAAATTATTAAAATTTTATCGAAAAACTCACATTACACTCATACAAAAATGCTGGCCTTTTAACACTCTATATATGAATAAATAAATAAATAAATGAACATATTTCGTTAACATAAACATTTTTATCTATTTCAAAATCACAAACAAAAAATAAAATCCTTTTTCTCAAAACTCTCCTCTATTATGAAAGGACACACATTTTGTAAGTATACAGAAAGTATGGAGTCGCACTGCTTACACTAATTTTGCTAAACCAAAAAAAAAAAAAAACTTTCAGATCTCAAAAGCAAATCAAAAATTTTTTTAAAAAATATTTTAACATCAACATTTGTACGATTTGCATTTGTCTTTGTCTTTCGCTGTGTAATTCTAATTCTATCTTTCTGTATATTTTAAGTATTAATTCGCTTTACACTAACTTTCACTGTATAATAATATAATAATTCTGAAAAAAAATTAGACTGTATAGAAATCTATTTTTTTAGTTAAAAATACTAACAATGTATATAATAATAGCATAACAAATATATTCTTATTTTTGGTAGTTTCTGTCTTAGTCCTCTTATTGCTTCTTATTATTGTGTAAAGTAACTCTTTATTCAAATTCAATTATTTGTAATAAGATATTAGATAAAAATGTTGAACCCTTGAGTTATGAACGTTTCCCAATTTTCAGCGGCAAAAAAAAGTTTAAACTCTTGATTGATCTGGTGCCATAAAATCGTTTTTGATTTCCAAATTCGAATCCTTTCCTTTTTTCTATATAACTAATCACACAGATATTCGGGATAAACCAAGCATCTGAATGCTGGTCTTTTGGCAAAAACTTATGTCTTATTTTCATTTTTAAGTATATTTTATGTCCTTAAATTAGTGGTGTTCACAGGCATATTACAACAATTTTTGACTTTTGTGCTCTCGCTCTCAGTACTGCCAAAAATTGTTTAAGGCTTTCAATTTGTCCAATTATGCTGCATAGTAGTGCGCTCCAGTTATCGTTCGACCCTTGTTCAGGTAGTCAAAAAGCAGTAAGCCCTTAGTATCTCAAAATACTGTTGAAATTACCTTTCCATCCGAATACACTGTCGTTGCCTTCTTTGGAGCATGTTCGCTGTTTCGACTATTGTTTTACCTCAGGAGTATAGTGCCCAGGTAACAATTTCACATAAGTAGGCCTTGAGTAAAGCTTTACATTAGGAATTTATTTACAGAGGAAAACTTAGACTTTCTTAAATAATCCTTGAAACAAGTTTTATACAAGTCTTATAGCAGATGAAAATACGTATGCAATTAATTCTCTTACTCATCGACTTATATAAAGCTTTATAAGGGTGAATTTCAAAATAAACGGCTTTTTTCAGTCTCTGCTTTACAATATATTAGAAATAAGTCATTTAGAGTTAATGCAAATTTTATATTTTAATATTTACAAGCGATTATTTTCTCCCCTCTCTTACCTGTTTCATAGGAAAGTATTTTTCCCCCACTCTTACCTGGAGATTTTCAATTTGGAAGAAGAAAACGAAAAGAAAGAAAAATAAAAAGAATATGCATTGATTTGCAATGCCAACATAAGGTCTAAGGAGTTTTTGGTGCTTTTAAGTTTACATAACAGTATTGCTTTTTTTTTGCAGAATTTGTGTTGTCACCGCTTTGTGTCAGGAGTGTTATATTGTATTTGTCAGGAGTGTTATATTGTACTTTTTTTTTTCAAATCTTTATTCAAGTAACTGATATCCCATCAAGTACATAACTGCAAAAAAACACATGATTTATCAATTTCAGTTTTACTTAATAAGTGGCATTTCAAAATGTTTATTAAAATTTTATCAGCGGATTATGATAAGTATAGATAAATATGTCCAGAGTGTTGTCTTTGATTATGCATTTTTAAGTATTTTAAATAAAAAAAAAAAAGAACATGTTTGTATTTGATTGCTTAGTTTTGCAGAATTTTTTTCAACAAAACTATTATAAAATCATTAAAGTCCTGAGTGTTATTTTAACACCAACGTCTACGAATTACAAAACTTTTTTCATATCTTTTTAAAAAAAAAAAAAATTCAGCTTAAGACAAATAAACTTTCAAATGCGAAAATTCGGAAATTTTAAGTAGATTTAAACAGTTTTTAGCAGAGTACCGAAAGGTCTAGTACACAGCTCATTTTGGTACACGTTCGTGTACCTTTGATAACGTCTCACGTCCGTGTAAGTGAGCGAAATTTGCAATGCAATAGAACAAGTTCATGAACTTGAACGACAAAAAATATTTGCCGTACCCGTCCACAAGCGCGTACGTAAATGAGCCGTACATGGCAATGATTGAAGACATGGCATAGTGGAGCTCTCAGATAGGTAAAAGAAATTTTTATTGGTTCTAAGGATTCCTTAGAACAAAAGTCGATGTATTTTCGGCAATTGGATAGCATTGGAACTTTTTTGATTTTTGTAGACTCCTTGAGCAAACATTTTTTGACAAATAGTTCCCATTTTAAATGTTTGTTGGAACTGTTGGGTCAACAAAACTTTTTTGGTTTTGTGGACTCTTTGGCCAAAGATCTTGTTTTTTTGACAAATATGTTCCACTTTTAATATTTTTTTAATTACTTCGGTCATTGGAGCTTTTTTTGGGTTAAGTGTATTTCTTAGACAAAAATCTATGATTTTTTGAAAAAAAAAAAAGGTTTGAAAAAAAAGACTCCTTATACAAAGTTTTTTAAAATATAGGTTCCGCTTGAACAAATAGATTCTACTTTCAATATTCTTGAAACTAGTTGAGTCATTTAAATTTTTTTGGGTTTGGTGAACTGCTTGGAAAAAAATTTATGGTTCTATGGCCAATGGGTTCCACATGAATAAATTTTGGTACTAGTGGTATCATTGTAACTTTTTTAGATTATGTGAACTTCCTGGATAAAAATATGGGAGTTTTGACAAATAGGTTCTACTTGGACACATAGGATCCACTTACACTTTTGAAACTCAAGATTTTTTTTAAGAAGTTCACTAATTCCATTGAAGTAAGGATGCCCCAATTATATCAAAAAATATTACAAGTTGAACATATTTGTCAAAAAATTCAATATTTGTGTTCAAGCAGTCCACTTAACCCAAAAAAGTTCCAATGACTCCTCTGGTTTCAAAAATAGTATAAATGGAACCTATTTGTTCAAGTGGATCCTATTTTAAAAAACATATCGTCCAAGGAATCCACTAAGCACAAATCCATTTTATTCAATCCATTTTATATAAGTGAAATCCATTAGATCAAGTTGAACCAATTTGTCAAGAAAAATTTTATTCAAAGAGTACACTACACCCAAAAAGTTTCAATGACCTAACTAGTTCCAAATAGCAATTGGAACCTATCTGTCGAAGTGGTACTTATTTGATAAAAAAAAAACAGATTTTGATTCAAGCAGTTTACTACACTCAAAAACTCACAATGACTTAACAAGTTCCAAGAATACTTCAATTGGAACCTATTTGACCAAATGGAAAGTATTTGTTAAAAAATCCAAGATATTTGACCAAAGAGTCCACAGAACCTAAAAAAATCGAAGATTTTTGACCAAGGATTTCACGAAACCGAAAAAAGTTCCAACAACTCAACTAATACCATATATAAACCATGTGGAACCTAGATCTTTGTCCACAATCTACAGAAATCATAAAAGTTGCTATGGATTATACTGGGAGCTAAATTTTTCTCTAAGCTGCTCAGATTTCATTCCTGCCTTTCCCTTTCGTGAGCGGCTCATGAGCTCTCTCAAGAGCATTAAGTCTCATTTATGCTCTCGTTCACGAGCGCGTACGTTTTGGTAGGCACACGCAAAGAGGCCTCGTTTCAAAGTCTTACCACAAAGTACGCGCTCGTGAACGAGAGCGTCTGCGAGCGCGTACGATTTCTGGTGTACCTTTTTGAATGGTACGCTCATAAAGGTACGCGAGCGGACCTTTCCATACCCTGCTTTTTAGAGGTATGACACTCAAGAAAAAAATCATATGCATTTCTTCAAAAATTTAAAAAAAAATAATTTAACAGAATTTTTTAAAGAGCGTAACAGTGATTTTGGGTTCTACATTAATTTTCCCATCAGCGGCCACAAAATTTGCGAATTTTCCAGTTCTATCCATATTTTGTTGAAATTCACCCATATATGTTTTATACCAAGTTGTCAATAAGTTTCTAGAATAGAAATAAAAGTCATCATTTTTAATTATTCAGTATATTCTCTCAGAAGCTTAATACACTTGTTCCAACGGTCCTCTTATTTATGGATCCCATCCCTCTAGTGGCCTTTAGGAAGGTCTCCAAAATACCCTTCTGCCACTGTTATCACATCTTCGTTTGATGAAGAATTTTGTGAGATGTGATAACAGCCAGAAGTCAGAGGGAGATAGATCTGGGAAATAGGGGGGATGTTCCAAAAAATCCTACTTTAATTCACTGATTTCAGCGATGGTTTTTGGACTTTTTTTGAGCAGGTTCGTTGCCCTGATAAAAAATTTCTTTTTTTTCCTGCCAACCGGGTTTTTTCACGAATCTTTGCGTCAAGCTGATCTAAAAGGTTGCAATAATGTTCAGAATTAATTGCTTTTCCAATTTGGCGATAATTCACCAAAAAAATCCCTTTTTCATCCCAAAAAAACTAACGCCTTAACATTCTTTACAGATTTTTCAACACGAACTCGTCTTGGAGCTGAAGTACCAGGTTCACACCACTCTTTAGCTTCTGCTTTTGATTCAGGATCATGGTGGTAGACCATGATTCTCTTTGATCCTCCATTTTATCCTTTTTAAAGCGCTCCAAATATTGGAGCTGAGATAGCGAATGCCCAAAACTTCATTTAAAATGTAACTCACACTGCCTAAAGAGATGTCTACGGCTTCTACTAAATCTCTCTCAGTCAATCGACGATCTTCCAAAACCATATCTTGTATTTTTAATTTCTGGTGTTGATGCACTTCAAATTGTTAATTGTTCATGAAATTCTTTTGGTTGTTCTTACTTACTTACTTACTTACTTAGATGGCCGTGACAACCCGTGTCCGGATTTCGACCGACCTCATCAGCTCTCGCCAGGCGCCTCTGCTTTGTGCGCGCCTTCTCCAATCGGATACACCAAGTGCGGTTAGGGCTTCCTCAGCCTGGTCCATCCATCGGAGGCATGGTCTCCCTCGTCGTCGTTGACCAACGACCCTCGCCTCGAGCACCTTTTTCGCTGGAGCTTCGTCGTCCATACGATGAACATGACCCAGCCAGCGTAGTCGCTGCACAGTTATACGCCGAACTACGTCAATGTCTCCGTAGAGCTCATACAGCTCGTGGTTCATTCGGATGCGATAGTCATCGCCGACTCGAACAGGACCGAAGATTTTGCAAAGACCTTTTCTCTCGAACACCCCCAGATCGGCTGCGTCAGTTTGCGAAACTACCCATGCCTCAGCGCCATAAAGCAGCACAGGTAGAACGAGCGTCTTGTAGAGTGTTAGTTTTGTCGATCGAGAGAGGGCTCTGGAACTTAGTTGCTTACTGAGCCCGTAGTAGCACCTATTAGCAATTATTGTTCTTCGCTTTATCTCCAGGCTGATTTCGTTGTTAGTGTTAATGGCGGTGCCAAAGTAAACGAACTCCTTGACTACTTCAAAGTTATAGCTGCCGGATGAAACGTGGGAGTCTAAACGCCGCGCTCCCTTATTTGTAGACAGCATATACTTTGTTTTACCCTCATTTATCGTCAAACCCACTTTGTCTGATTCCTTTTCGATAGCGGCGAAAGCAACGGTAACATCTCTCTTGGTTCTGCCAACAATATCAATATCATCAGCGTACGCAAGGAGCTGGACACCTTTATAGAAAATGGTGCCATTACGATGCACACCGGCCTTTCGTACGATCCCCTCCATGATGATGTTGAAGAGATCGCAAGACAGTGGATCGCCTTGCCTGAAACCTCTTTCGGTATTGAAGGTTTCGGAGAGGTCATTTCCTACCTTGACGGAGCTGCGTGTGTTGCTCAACGTCATTCTGCAAAGTCTAATCAACTTTGCAGGTATACCGAACTCAGACATTGTTGCGTATAGGCAATCCCTTCTCGTGCTATCGAACGCAGGTTTAAAATCGACAAAGAGATGGTGTGTGTCAATTTGATTTTCGTGGGTTTTCTCCAGGATTTGTCGTATCGTGAAATCTGGTCTATGGTGGACTTACCAGGTCGAAAGCCACACTGATAAGGTCCAATCAGTGTTTTTGTAATCGGCTTTAATCTTTCACACAGTACGCTTGAGAGAACCTTATATGCGATGGAAATAAGACTGATACCTCTATAACTAGCGCAGATTGTAGGGTCTCCTTTCTTAAGTATAGGGCACAGTACACTGAGGTTCCAATCGTCGGGCATGCTTTCTGCTAGCCATATTTTGCTGATGAGCTGATGCATGCGCCTTATCAATTCATCGCGGCCGTTTTTAAACAATTCAGCTGACAGGCCGTCAGCACCCGCTGCTTTATTGTTTTTGAGTCGTTGGATAGCAACTCGAACCTCTTCATGGCTAGGTGGTGATACTTCCACTCCGTCATCGTCGATTGGTGGCACTGCACTGCGCTCTCGATGGGCGGCATTGGTGGAATCGTCGCCAGTAAGTAAATTGGAGTAGTGCTGTCTCCACAATCTAAGCACACACTGTGTATCCGTATTCAGATCTCCATTTTCGTCTCTGCAAGTGGATGCTCCGGGCTTGAAACCTTGGGTTAGACGCTTAACCTGTTGATAGAATTTTCGTGCATCCTTCTTGCCCTGGTATACCTCTAGTTCCTCACGCTCACGCTTTTCCTGCTCTCTTTTCTTGCGTTTGAAAAGGCGCCTCTCTTCCTTCCTCTTTTCGCGGTAGTTTTCTCGCACGGCTCGCGTTGCAGCTGACTGCAGCGTTTTTCTGTATGCGGCGTTTTTTACTGCCGTCGCGATGCGACACTCCTGATCGTACCATTGGTTCCGAGGTTGCGAGCGCCGGAAACCAATGACTTCTTCAGCGGCAGCGCGCATGGAGTGGGATATATGCGCCCAAAGTCTGCCGGCGTCGTCGAGTCCAGAGGTTGGTTGGTTGAGCTTAACCGAGAGTGGAGCGGAGTAGGCTTCGGCAGTCCGTTGTAATTGCAGCTTAGCTACATCTAGCTTTCGTTGCATTCCTGTGCGTATGTTCTTTGCATTGCATAATCGCATGCGGATCTTGGCTGCAACAAGATAATGGTCGGAGTCAATGTTGACCCCCCGAAATGTACGCACATCTAGAACACTAGAGGCATGCCTTCCGTCGATTACAATATGATCAATTTGGTTTCGCGTTTTTTGATCAGGGGACAGCCAGGTCGCCTTGTGGATGTCGAGGTGCTTAAATCTGGTGCTACTAACTACCATGTTTCGTGCCGCGGCGAAGTCGATCAGTCTTAGACCGTTGTTCGTAGAGGTCTCGTGAAGACTGAACTGACCGACAGTGGGGCCAAAGATGCCTTCCCTTCCGACTTTCGCATTAAAATCGCCGAGGACTATTTTCCCGTCATGGACAGGAAGGTGGTCATATACGTCCTCAAGACTAGCGTAGAAAGCGTCCTTGACGGCTTCGTCCTTTTCCTCCGTCGGGGCGTGCGCGCAAATAAGGCTTATGTAGAAAAATGTTGCCTTGATGCCGATCGTGGCCAATCTTTCGTTCACAGGTGTGAACCGGGAAACAAGGTGGCGTAGTTTCCGGCTAACGACGAATCCACATCCGAATTCGCGCTTCTCCGCATGGCAGCTGTAGTAGATATCGCAGTGTGCTTGTTTAGAGCAGCCTTGCCCTTTCCATCGCATTTCCTGGATGGCGGTGATGTCAGATTGTATTGTTTTGAGGGCTTCCGCCAGTTGGATAATGGCACCTTCCCTATAAAGGGTTCGGACATTCCAGGTGCATATCCGTAAATCATTCGTAATTGGGAATGGGAAACACATTCCATGTTTAAGGTCTATGGAGTGACCCGCCGCTCAAATTAGCCGTCAAACTGACGGATGCCAGTTTGCCGTTGTCCAGGGAACACCACTTGGAGGTTTGAGTCGACTTGAGACGATTTCGACATGGATAATGCTAGCCTCGCCAGGTTGAGGCGGTCAGACACGTTGCCATGTGAAGCTTCGTCCCCTGTTCCCCTTTTGGTTGTTCACCTTTCAAAAATAAAAATACAATCACTGCACGATAGTGGATTTATTCCATATTGAAAAAAAACTGTGATACGTCTACTTTGAACAGCTGTAAATATAAGACTAAGTTGTCAGATCTACATGAAACTTTTTGCGTGTTCATAAGAAAGTAGTAGCATTTTAAAAAAAAAGAAATGGCGGACGTACTACCGCCATCTATGTGTGATTCTGGAAGCTTTTTGAGCAACCGGTACATAATATTTTCATGAATAGAAATTGTTGTTCTATGTTTGGCCAAAAACTATTTGAACGACCTTCATATCGATGAAATGGAATGCCCGTTAAATGAACCTTCAAATAAGTTAATGTAAACCGTTTAAAAGTTTCTTTCTCATATTATATAAATTCCTTTTTTTTTGCATTTTTCTAACATGCCTTTTCACATTATAAGTTTTTCTCATATTTTTCTATTTTCTCTCTAACTCTAGCGATTTATATAATAACTTAAACTAACTTTAAACTATACGAGTAAAACTACACAATTTATAATTTTTCTGAATACCTGAAACACTTAAAAAGTACTTTTGTTTTTTACACATACATTAAGTCCATGTCATTTACATCAGACGTGGTCTGAATTTGTTCTACTTTTGTTTTAAGTAATCAAGACGACTTTTATAATTTTGATTTATATAACTTTGAAATTGGATTCTGTTCAATGTTAAAATAAGACATTACTTTGTCCCTTATTTTATAATTTTTCAACCTTAAATCACTTGCAACGAAAGACGTGTCTCCAAAACGTATCTCCAAAACGTATTTCTATTACGAAATTCAAGCATTTTTCGAGATTTTCAACATCATCAACATCTTAAACACATAACATGCACATATATCTTATTGGAAACTTAACGCATTTTATACGCTTGCCTAGACTTAGAACACTTAAGATACAATTTATTTATGTTATTTGTACCTGAAGAATGTCTAGCAGCACTAGTTTTATACATTGCATTAAATTGCTAAGAAACGTCTTGTTAACTAACAGCTATGGTTTGTTTAATATTTTCAACTCGTTTAGGGTAAAGGTACTGGATCCGGACATCGTACATTGCTATATGGCAATGCCATACTTTTGAGACATCACAACAGTGATATGGTAAAGTTACCTATTTCAATTTATTAAATCGTTTTAACTTTTGCCACAACTTATGTTTCGTTTGCTACAACAGTATTTAGCGTGCCTTTCAACATCATCCTCGAATGACAAGTTGTCATTCGATGTGGGTCTACAGGAACATAGTCAAGGTGAAGCTTGCTGGTGGACAGTACATCCAGCTAGTAAGCAACGTTCTGAGGGTGAGAAAGTGCGCGTTGGTGATGATTTGATTTTGGTATCTGTGGCTACGGAACGTTATTTGGTAAGGTTTTACTTCATGAAGTTGTGAAGATACATTTTACTAATCTGCTTTGATATTTAATCGAATTTCCACAGCATACGACCAAGGAAAATGAGCAATCGATAGTAAATGCTAGTTTTCATGTCACCCACTGGTCGGTACAGCCTTATGGAACCGGTATCTCACGCATGAAGTATGTCGGCTATGTTTTTGGTGGTGATGTTTTGAGATTTTTTCATGGTGGCGATGAGTGCCTTACGATACCCAGTACATGGGGACGCGAAGCGGGACAAAAGTAGGCTTTTTTTATTTTTTTTTACCCCCACTCTTCAAATATATACATCATTTTCTTTCTAGTATTGTTGTCTACGAAGGTGGTTCAGTAATGTCCCAAGCCAGATCCTTGTGGCGTCTGGAGTTGGCAAGAACAAAATGGACTGGTGGTTTTATCAACTGGTATCATCCCATGCGTATCAGGCATATCACAACTGGACGGTATTTGGGTGTTAACGATAATAATGAGTTGATTTTGGTAAGTTGACATTTGCGAGGGTCAAAATTTTCAACTCTTTAAAACCCATTTACTCTATTTTTAATCAACTAGCTGAAAAAGGATGAGGCTTCAATTGCATCAACGACTTTCTGCCTGAGGCAGGAAAAGGACGACGAAAAGAAGGTACTTGAGGATAAAGATTTGGAAGTTATTGGTTCGCCCATTATTAAATATGGTGACACTACGGTAATTGTGCAACACTGTGAGTCCAGTCTGTGGCTCAGTTACAAGAGCTATGAAACCAAAAAAAAGGGTGTTGGCAAGGTTGAGGAAAAACAAGCCATTCTACACGAGGAAGGCAAAATGGATGATTGTCTTGATTTCTCGCGCTCACAAGAAGAAGAATCTAAGACGGCGCGTGTCATACGCAAATGCAGCAGCCTCTTCACGCAATTTATTAAGTAAACTCATTATAATTGGTGAAATTTTAAATTCTAAACCATTCTTTATGTTCTCAGCGCATTGGAGACTCTGCAATCAAACCGCAGGCACTCGGTATTTTTCCAGAAAGTGAATCTCAACGAGATGGTTATGTGTCTTGAAGATTTGATCAACTACTTTTCGCAGCCAGAAGATGATATGGGTGAGTTTGGTGGCGGTGGCACGTCAAGCGTACAAAAAGTTATAACTTTAATTTCCACACACAGAACACGAAGAGAAACAAAATCGTTTTCGCGCATTGCGTAATCGTCAGGATCTTTTCCAGGAGGAAGGTGTTCTAAATCTCATCTTAGAAGCTATTGACAAGATAAATATTATCACGTCGCAAGGCTTTCTGGCGAGCTTTTTGGCTGGTGATGAAACTGGCCAAAGTTGGGATCTAATTTCGACTTATCTCTATCAGCTGTTAGCGGCCATTATTAAGGGGAATCACACCAATTGTGCCCAATTCGCCAATAGCAATCGTTTGAACTGGCTTTTCTCACGTTTGGGTTCGCAGGCTTCCAGCGAAGGTTCTGGCATGTTGGATGTTTTACATTGCGTACTCATTGATTCTCCCGAGGCTTTAAACATGATGCGTGATGAGCATATTAAGGTTATCATATCGCTGCTGGAGAAACACGGTCGCGATCCTAAGGTTTTAGATGTACTCTGCTCACTGTGTGTTGGTAACGGTGTTGCGGTGCGTTCGTCGCAAAATAATATCTGCGACTTTTTATTGCCGGGTAAAAATTTGCTGTTACAGACACAGTTGGTGGATCATGTTGCGAGGTGAGTTTTCGTTCTCCCTATTCGTTGCACTTGTTCATATTTGTTTCTCTCACAGCATACGTCCAAATATTTTTGTTGGTCGCGTTGAGGGTTCGGCAATGTATCAAAAATGGTACTTTGAGGTAACTATGGATCATATAGAACAGACAACACACATGATGCCGCATTTGCGCATAGGTTGGGCCAATACAGCGGGGTAAGTTTAGTCATGATTCGTATTAAATCAGCTCGTTAACATCTCACCCACAGTTATGTGCCCTATCCCGGTGGCGGCAAGAAATGGGGTGGCAACGGTGTAGGCGATGATCTTTATTCCTTCGGTTTTGATGGTGCTCATCTCTGGACTGGTGGTCGCAAAATGCTTGTCGCTGATCATCTACCAGATGAACCATTTATTCGTAAGGGGGATGTTGTTGGTGTTGCCATCAACTTATCCATACCTATTATAACGTTTACCTTCAATGGTAACAAGGTACATGGCAGTTTTCGTGATTTTAACCTCGATGGCATGTTCTTCCCTGTGATGAGTTGTTCTTCCAAATTGAGGTAATATTTTATAGGCAAATTAATTTTAATTATTTGGTATTTTTAATTATTTAATTTTAATTATTATATATTAATCAAATTATATTAATTATTTAACAGTTGTCGCTTTCTCTTCGGTGGTGATCACGGTCGTCTTAAGTACGCTCCGCCCCAAGGCTTTTCTCCTCTCGTACAGCGTTTAATGCCTCACCAGATTCTTAGCTTGGATCCTTGCTTTTACTTTGGAAATCTAAATAAGAATGTTTTAGCTGGTCCTTGGCTTATCGAGGATGACTCTGCATTTGTGCCAAATCCTGTTGATACCTCTAGTGTAACGCTTCCCTCTTCCGTAGACCAAATCAGAGAGAAGTTAGCCGAAAACATACACGAAATGTGGGCTCTGAACAAAATTGAGGCTGGCTGGAGTTGGGGTGAGCATAGAGATGATTACCAGCGAATACATCCATGCCTGACGCAATTTGAAAAGCTGCCACCAGCGGAGAAACGTTACGACAGTCAACTAGCAGTACAAACATTGAAGTGAGTTTGTTCTAATATCTCATTCCTAAAATATTTTAATGCATTTGTTTTGTTTCCCATCAGAACCATCATTGCTCTGGGCTATTATATAACTATGGATAAGCCGCCAGCGCGCATTCGTCCCATACGTTTGCCTAACGAAATCTTTATGCAGGCTAATGGCTACAAGCCGGCTCCATTAGACTTAAGCGCGGTGACTTTGACGCCCAAACTTGAGGAACTTGTTGATCAGCTCGCCGAAAATACACACAACCTTTGGGCACGCGAACGCATACAACAGGGCTGGACTTACGGTCTCAATGAAGACTCTGAGAATCGACGCAGTCCACATTTAGTGCTCTACACCAAGGTTGATGAGGCTATCAAGAAAGCCAATCGTGACACCGCCTCCGAAACTGTGCGCACTTTGCTAGTCTACGGCTATGTATTGGATCCACCGACAGGTGAGGGCAACGAGGCTCTACTGGCTGAAGCTCATCGCTTGAAATTCGCCGCCTTTCGTACTTACCGAGTTGAGCGCAATTACGCCGTTACCTCGGGAAAATGGTATTTTGAATTCGAGGTGCTTACATCTGGACCCATGCGTGTGGGTTGGGCGCGCGCGGATTGTCATCCTGGTGCTATGTTGGGCTGCGAGGATACCAGCTGGGCTTTTGATGGACACAATGTAAGTGTAGCGACCGTAACTTAACTTTTTAGGTACACTTTTTCGGTGTTATATTCCATCGACTAGAATATGGCTCTCTTCTTTTAAGTTCAAATTTTGTTTTATTTCTTTTGTTTGTAACCTTGACTTTCAAACCTTATTTTCAATCTACGGAAATTAAATATTGACTTGACTCATATAGGTTACCAAGATGCATGCTGGATCAGTCGAACACTTTGGTGTTCGGTATGAAGCGGGCGATGTAATCGGTTGTTGTATTGATGTCAAGGAGCAAACAATCAGTAAGGACCAAGCTGTTCACGAACGCTGATGTTGCTACACTGTTTTTGACTTGATTTGTTCTATCATAAGATTTATCATAATTTTTACTTATTTTGTTATTAATCAACGCTTATAAAGTGAGTGAAGGAGGGAGGGAGGTTTAAGGTTTTTTAGCGTCAACTAAAAAATGTTGGCTTTTCATTGTATTATTACACCTAAATTTATAGTTCACAACAAGTAAAAAATTTTAGTGTAATTTTCTATTAAGTCACCAAATTTATCTATCTCTGTGTAGGAAGAAAAAGTTTTCGGTGGCAACAGTGAATCTTTTGGTAAACAATGTGGACCCGGTGATATAGTTGGAGTTTTCTTAGATCTTGCAGATCATACAATTAGTAAGAAAAGAAAAACCATTTTGAAATGTATCCCATGCTTTCGATATTCCTACCACACAATTAATTCCAACTTTTTTAATATAATCCACCTATACAAACATTTTTGGAATTCATACTCTTTTCACTACTCCAGACAACACTAAATATATTTTGTATTTTTGTTGTATGTACTACTTTTCCAACTAGCCTGATGAATGTATGCTCAAAAGCAAATTAAAACTGTTTTAGGGACAGAAGCATTTTAAAGTTTGTTGTTCAAAAATCAAACTGTAGAGAAACAAAAAAAAAAGCAGAAATTCTTCCTATGCTAAATATTAATAGAAACCTTCACACCTCCTGCCAATGTTGCTTTTCTTGTACGACTCATACATATCTACATTGTTTGCCATGTTTAAATTCTGCTAGAAGCATAACATATCTTGGCTGACATATTTTTGCTTTTGCTTGAGAAAGTTTGCTAAATCACAAGTTCTAAATAATATAACATGTTTTGATTAAAAGCTGCAGTAATGCTTGTTTTTACTCCTTCTTAATTATGTTTTATTTTGGGTTTTTTTTTTTTTTTTGTCGAAGCGTTATGCAAATGAGAAATAAATTTATGCAATTTTAATTTACAAACATAGAACTAAAAGCTTTTTAATATTCAAAATATTGTAAATATTCTAAACTAAGCCGGACACTACAACTAAAAGGCATGCAAATATAAAGAAAACAATACAAATATGTAGACAGCAAAAAGTAAGCTATAACAAAGTCTATGGAAAAGCTGACTCCTTTATTTGTAGTAAAAAGATGTCCAGCTTTTTCAATATAATGCTCGTAACACAGCTTAAAAAGCTTTTATTATAAACTTATCTTGTTATAGATTACCTTAAAAATACTGTGCATGCAATAAGCACTGCAAGATTTTTATTTATAAAAAAAAATATGTGCCCCATGTGTGCTATGATATGCCGCATGGGGAAGAAATAAATTGTAAGGCACATATTTTTTATTAATTTGAAAGTTGTGCTGTGTTGTGCTGTGTTGTGCTGGAGTTGTGCTATAATGTAAGGTAGAAAGTTTAAAGAAGTTGGCTCCGCTTTAAAATTTTTTTCAAAATTGAGTAAATGTGCTCCGATGTATAAGAGTTGTGCTATTATGTGCCGTAAAAATATTTTAATATTTTGCATATTTTCGAAATTTAAAGGCTTGAATATGTTTCTCTATACTACTTTCATAGGTTTTTTTTTTTTAAGAAATGTGAAAGGTGCGTGCGAAATTTTTAAAAAATATGACATGCCTTCTAAAACATTGTGATATATATAAAAGTAAATAATTTTATTGATACAAAAAATGTCGTTAAGATCTGAAATTTCTCATATATGGTAATTGTTCAAATATCTCTATGACACATCATAGCACAACTTGAGCACATTACAGCACAATAACAACACTTTGCGTTGAAAAATAAATGGTGGGTCTAAATTTTTATATTATTCCAAACTATGCAAATTTTTGTAAACTTTCTATGGCCCATTATGAAACAACTCGCACACCCTCTTGAATGGAAAATAGTACTACTTCCACTTTAAAAAAGCATCACCTCTCAAAAATCGGGCCCTTACATTTTAAATGACTCTTAAGCACGCGGGCACAAGCCCCACATATTTGTTTACTAATATATTAAAAACTGCAATGCTGACTTCATGCACAACATTAAATACTTGTTTGCTTTGAATTGCCTAACAAACACGAATTCTTTTTTTTTCAATAATATTTAGCCTAATTAATCATTAAAGTTGACAACACGATTTATTTTCAAAATAATGCTAAGAATAACTACTGTCTAGTTTAAACTTAACTTAACTTTAACCTAAGCATTTTGCAAGTTTTGCATAAGCATGAACTAGACTGCTATTAATGGCTTTTAATACAGCTGAACTAACATTTTCCATGATGCTCACTTTAAAACGTTCGTCGCTACCATCAACAGGTTTCTCACTCAATGGTGAATTGCTCATGGATGCTCTCGGCGGCGAAACCACATTTGCGGATGTTACTGCCGAAGGTGTTGGCTTTGTGCCTGCCTGCACTTTGGGTGTGGGACAAAAAGCGCGTCTGATTTATGGTCAAAATGTGGACTCCTTGAAATTCTTTACCACATGTGGGCTTCAGGAGGGTTATGAGCCATTTTGTGTGTAAGTATTTCTGCATAATTTAGTTGCTCTAAAACTTATCCCTTCCTCCGCACCCCCTCCCCCCCTTAACCGTTTTAGTAACATGCGTCGTCCTGTCACCCACTGGTACACCAAAGATCAGCCCATTTTTGAGAATACCGAAGAGATGCCCGATTGTCGCATTGATGTTACACGCATACCGGGCGGTGCTGATACTCCACCCCATTTGAAGATATCTCACAACACTTTTGAGACCATGGAGAAAGCCAATTGGGAATTCTTGCGTCTCTCACTGCCCGTCACTTGCATGAGTGAATTCATCAGCGAGGCCGAGAAGGCGCGTCGTTGGGAAGAAATCAAATTGCGTCAATATCGGCTTATGCGCGATGCACAAGAAGTTGCCCAAGCTCAACCTTCGGCTCATATGGATCACATGTTGAAGAGCGGTTTTACCATGAACGACATCAAGGGGCTTAATCGCAACTACGACGATACGGCCGAGGCAGATGAGATGCGTGGTCCCTCAAGACCACCACGCAAGGGTTCGTTAACGCGCATAACCTTCGAATCAGATTTGGGCATGCCGGATCATTTACAACGCTCCACATCAGCTCTCGATATGAATGGCATAAACGGTCTAGATGAGGCCATTGATGAGAAAAAGAAGCGTGGCAGAAGTCCTTTTAAATTCTTCTCTAAGAAGTCACGTGATCAAAGCAAGGAAAAGGCTTCTGGTCGCGTCCCCGAAGTATCCGCCATGGAACGACGCAATACTGTGGCACACGGACGTAATGTCATTAATTCACAGATGACCACAAAAACACCAACTGTACGTGTAAGCAATGTAAGTAAATCGAAGTTTTACTAAATGTCTCGATTGATATTCTTTTACATATATCTATACAGGCTGATGGCATGCCGCCCACTGCAGTTGTAGACCGTCAAGCACCGAAAGTTTTAAGTGGTGGCGCTTTAGGTCAGCCAAACATTGAATCTTCGGGCAATGAAATGTTCGATGCTGACTGTCTGAAGCTCATCAATGAGTATTTCTATGGCGTACGCATCTTTCCCGGTCAAGATCCTACACATGTCTATGTAGGCTGGGTAACCACTCAATACCATTTGCATAGCAAAGAATTTAACAAGGCTAAAGTGCGTCGTGCTTCGGTAGTCATTGAGGATGACTACGACATTCCCATTGATCACATAGATCGTCAGAGTTGCTATGTTGTGCGCGCCGACGAACTCTTTAACGAGGTCACCCAAGATGCCTCTGGTAAAGGCGCTTCCCAGGGCATGTTTGTGGGTTGTTTTGTTGACACCGCAACTGGTATTATTCACTTTACTTGCGAGGGCAAGGAAACATCGCACCGCTGGATGATGGAACCAGATACCAAGCTCTTTCCGGCCATATTTGTGGAAGCTACAAGCAAAGAAATTTTACAAATTGAGCTCGGCAGAACTGCAACAACATTGCCACTCTCGGCCGCCGTTTTACCAACCAGCGATAAACACATCAATCCACAGTCACCACCACGTCTGAAGGTCCAATGTTTGCGCCCACATCAATGGGCACGTGTACCAAATACCGCCTTACAGGTGCATGCGCTCAAACTATCTGATATACGTGGTTGGTCAATGCTTTGTGAAGATCCAGTTTCTATGTTAGCCCTGCACATACCCGAAGAAGATCGTTGCATCGATATTTTGGAGCTTATCGAGATGGACAAACTTCTTTCGTTCCATGCTCACACTCTGACTTTATATGCAGCGCTTTGCTATCAATCCAATTATCGCGCAGCGCATGCTTTGTGCGTTCATGTGGATCAAAAACAACTGTTATATGCCATACGTTCCGAATATATGAGCGGACCGCTACGCCAAGGATTCTACGATTTGCTTATAGCTTTACATTTGGAGTCACACGCCACAACAATGGAGGTTTGTAAGAACGAGTATATTACACCGCTGGGACCAGAGCTTAAGGATTTGTATGGCGACGATGAAATGCGTCACTCTTTAAGGTCACTGGTAACTGAATCAGTACGACCACAATTGCGTATGACAGAAATAACGTAAGTAATATGCTCGGTTGTGCTCGGTTTTTATATCCTGGCTTAAAGGTCCCCTCACTTAGAGATGTAGCTTATTGCACATCCAATGACTATCCTTCAGATCTTTCTTTTTTTCATTTTCTTTCATAAGCATTGCAACATTTTCTTAAAGTGAGCGGTTTGTCTCATCCAGGACATAATAACATTCAACTCTTACACTTCAACTTAAAACAGTACTTCAACAACACTATTTTTTTTTTTTTCATTTCTCGGCGTTTTTGCATGTCTTTCTGTTGTACATTTCCTATGTTCTGTTCATTTCCAAACTCCACTTGGCTTTGTGTAGTCCCCCTGTGTTATCATCTAGTATACCTAGTGTTTCCAGTGAGCCGATAACCAACATCGACCAACTGTATTCCCCAAAATTCCCCTTGGAAGTAGTCAGGGAATTTGTAATGGAAGCTCTTAAAGAGGCTGTTGAAGTGAATCAGGTTCACAACAGAGACCCGATAGGTTGGACCAATGAGAATCTATTCTTGTAAGTAACGGAACGTAGTACCCCTTAGCTATTCCTTAAACTTCTACTATGCCTGCAGACCCTTGATAAAACTTACTGATCGCTTGTTCCTTGTTGGCGTTTTAACTGACGCAGATGTACAGAAGTTGCTGGTTATGATTGATCCGGAAACTTGGGATGTAGCATTTCAAAAAGGTTTGCTTTTTACTTTTAAACGATGAACTCACAAATTTATACCGTTGTTTTGTTAATAGATGGCAAAGATGAGCATCGCAAGGGATTGCTCACCATGAAAATGGCCGAAGGAGCTAAGTTACAAATGTGCTATCTAGTACATCATCTGTACGATATACAATTGCGTCATCGCGTGGAAAGCATTATTGCATTTTCTCATGATTTTGTTGGCGACTTGCAAGCCGATCAGCTGCGTCGTTATATCGAAATCAAACAGTCTGATCTTCCAAGTGCTGTCGCAGCCAAAAAGACAAAAGAATTCCGTTGTCCACCTAGAGAACAAATGAACCAAATTCTATGCTTCAAAAACCTTGAAGCAGACGATCAGGAAAATTGCACTTGCGGTGTGGAGTTACGCGGCAGTTTATATGATTTTCACGATTGTCTCATGAAAAAGGTCTCTCTTAGTGCCTTGCAAGAGCCAGATGGAGCTGATGGCAATGCGATCGAGGATATAAAGACTGGCCCGATAACGAAAATATATAACTTTATCAATGCAGTTAAAGAGCTCGAAGAAGGACCGAAAGAAATCGAAGAACCCGAAAAGAAAACTCCCGAAGAAGTATTCCGCAAAGTTTTGATAAAGACTATAGTCAGTTGGGCAGAAGAGTCCCAGATTGAAAACCCAAAATTAGTGCGGGAAATGTTCAGTTTACTCGTGCGTCAATACGACACAGTAGGCGAGCTCGTGCGTGCATTGGAAAAGACGTATGTTATCAATAGTAAGGCCCGTGACGATGTTGCTGAAATGTGGGTTGGTTTAAGCCAAATCAGAGCTTTGCTTCCGGTACAAATGAGTCAAGAGGAGGAAGAGTTGATGCGGAAGCGGCTTTGGAAATTAGTTAACAATGCTACATTCTTCCAACATCCCGACTTGATACGCATATTGCGCGTACACGAAAACGTTATGGCAGTCATGATGAATACTTTAGGTCGACGTGCTCAAGCACAAAGTGACGCTCCAGCTCAATCAGAAGGTACTGAAGGTGCTCCACCCAAAGAAAAGGATACCTCTCATGAAATGGTTGTTGCTTGTTGTCGTTTCCTTTGTTACTTTTGCAGAACTGGCCGACAAAATCAAAAGGCTATGTTCGATCATTTTGATTTCTTACTTGACAATGCTAACATTTTGTTAGCCAGACCAAGTTTACGCGGTTCTACGCCCTTAGATGTGGCATATTCTAGCTTGATGGAGAACACAGAATTAGCTCTGGCACTCAGAGAACATTACTTGGAGAAAATTGCTGTTTATCTGTCACGTTGTGGATTACAAAGTAATTCAGAACTTGTAGAAAAAGGATATCCAGACTTGGGCTGGGATCCAGTCGAAGGTGAACGCTATTTAGACTTTCTGCGTTACTGCGTTTGGGTAAATGGTGAGAGCGTAGAGGAGAACGCTAACCTTGTCATTCGTCTTCTTATCCGACGTCCAGAATGTTTAGGGCCGGCTCTAAGAGGAGAAGGAGAAGGTCTTTTCCGTGCTATAGTTGAGGCCAATCGCATGTCGGAACGCATCTCAGATCGCTGTAAGATGCAGGATGAAGCCGAGGGCACCATTGCCGGTCTTAACTTTACACATCCACTGCCCGAAGGCGATGAAGACGAGGACTATATAGACACAGGTGCTGCTATCTTAAATTTCTATTGTACGCTAGTAGATCTTCTGGGTAGATGTGCACCGGATGCATCAGTTATCGAACAAGGCAAGAACGAGTCGCTGAGAGCTAGAGCTATTTTGAGATCTCTCGTGCCACTTGAAGATCTACAAGGTGTGCTGAGTCTTAAGTTTACGCTTACCCAAACGGCACCAGGCGAAGAGAAGCCAAAATCAGATATGCCCTCAGGGCTGCTACCAAATAACAAACAGAGTATTGTGCTATTCTTAGAACGTGTTTACGGTATCGAGACACAGGAACTATTCTATCGTCTGCTGGAAGATGCATTCCTACCGGATCTACGCACAGCCACGATACTTGATAAGAGCGATGGATCCGAGAGCGACATGGCCCTTTCTATGAATCGTTACATTGGCAATTCAATTTTGCCGCTTTTGATTAAGCACTCCAAATTCTATAATGAGGCTGAAAACTATGCCAGCTTGCTTGATGCAACGCTACATACGGTCTATAGATTATCTAAGAACCGCATGCTGACGAAGGGCCAAAGAGAAGCTGTGTCCGATTTTCTTGTAGCGCTGACTTCCCAGATGCAACCTGCGATGTTACTGAAACTATTGCGCAAGTTGACAGTGGATGTCTCCAAACTCTCCGAATATACGACTGTAGCTTTGAGGGTAGGCACGCATTTTCTTTGTTGTACATTGTTGAACAAACTAACATTTTATTCAATTTACAGCTTCTCACGCTTCACTTTGATCGCTGTGCCAAGTATTATGGCTCCACGCAAGGCCAAGGTGCTTATGGAGCATCGTCTGATGAGGAGAAACGTTTGACTATGCTTTTGTTCTCAAATATTTTTGACTCACTCAGCAACATGGATTACGACCCAGAACTGTTTGGAAAAGCTTTACCATGCCTGATCGCTATCGGCTGTGCTTTGCCACCGGACTATAGTTTATCGAAAAATACAGATGAGGATTATTATGGGCGGCAATCGGGTGCACCAGATCAGCCACAATATGATCCCAATCCAATTGACACCATATCTGTGCACCTGGATAATGATTTAACCTCACTGGTACAGAAGTTTAGCGAGCATTATCACGATGCTTGGGCCAGTCGTCGTTTGGAAAGTGGCTGGACGTACGGCGAGATACGTTCGGATAACGATCGCAAGCATCCACGTCTCAAGCCATATAATATGCTCAGTGAATACGTGAGTAGCAAACACTGATATTTCTACTATAAGTGTCACATTTAAATTTATGTCTCAAAATTCTCCAGTTTTTTAATTTTAAATTAATTTGTTTTTTTAATCATTTAAATCATTGCACATTTACTAAATTCATCGCACAAAGGTTTGGTTCTTTATTTTTCATGCGATTATTAGCCGACGCTAACAACTGTTTAATTTTATTTTCTACTCAACACTAGGAACGCGAACGTTACCGAGATCCAGTTAGGGAATGTTTGAAGGCTCTGTTATCCATAGGCTGGACTGTTGAACATACCGAAATAGATGTGCCGCTCAACAATCGTGGTTCCACACGTCGTCAATCAAAGCCGCAAGTCGTATGTGTCCTCTAATCAATTGCTTTACAAATCTTTGAAATCTTTCCTTCTGTTTACTAAATAACTGTATATCTTCTTTTTACAAATCCCCGAAACTTTTGGATGTTATGTCTTGTCCTCAAAATTATTTTACCCAAATTATTACGTAAAATTTTGATCGAGTAGAACGATTTCCAGAGTGAGGGCGGTCCCTTCAGCTACAATCCACATCCTGTGGACATGAGCAATCTGACACTAAGCAGAGAAATGCAGAACATGGCTGAACGTTTGGCTGAGAACTCACATGATATTTGGGCGAAGAAGAAGAAGGAAGAACTAACTTCTTGTGGTGGTATCATACATGCACAACTGGTGCCCTACGACCTTCTTACCGATAAGGAGAAACGCAAGGATCGTGAACGCTCTCAGGAGTTCCTCAAATATATGCAGTATCAAGGCTACAAACTACACAAGTAAGTTCCACAAATCATCCAGTTAAAAGCTGCTTTTTAACATTTCTTTATCACTTTTAGGCCATCTAAAGGCGGCATTACTGAGGGCGAGGGCGGTGCAGCTCAAGCTGCTGTAGAGCTACGGTTTTCGTATTCCCTACTCGAGAAGCTTATTCAGTATCTTGATCGTGCCACTATCAACATGAAGCTGCTGAAGCCCTCAACCACATTCAGCAGAAGAACTTCGTTCAAAACAGCTTCACGCGATATCAAGTTCTTCTCAAAGGTGGTCCTGCCACTCATGGAAAAGTATTTCTCCACACATCGCAATTATTTCATAGCCGTAGCTACGGCTACTAATAATATTGGTGCAGCCTCACTCAAGGAAAAAGAAATGGTTGCCGCCATCTTTTGTAAATTGGCTTCATTGCTACGCAATCGTTTGAGCGCCTTTGGTCCTGATGTGCGCATTACAGTGCGTTGTCTACAAGTACTCGTCAAGGGTATCGATGCCAAGACATTGGTTAAAAATTGTCCGGAGTTTATAAGAACCTCCATGTTGACGTTCTTCAATCAAACTGCAGATGACTTGGGCAACACAATATTTAATCTGCAGGATGGCAAGTTTAGTCATCTACGCGGCACACATCTCAAAACCTCGACGTCATTAGCCTATGTTAATCAAGTGGTATTGCCAGTACTGACTGCCTTGTTCGATCACTTGGCTGCTTGCGATTACGGCTCAGATTTGCTGCTTGACGAAATTCAAGTAGCTACGTACAAAATTTTGGCAGCCCTCTATCATCTCGGCACCGATGGTACTCTTACGCATGATCGCAAATATCTGAAGACAGAAATCGAACGTCATCGCCCAGCATTGGGATCTTGTATGGGCGCATACAGTTCGTGCTTCCCCGTTGCCTTCCTAGAACCGCATTTGAACAAGCACAATCAATTCTCACTGCTTAACCGCATAGCTGATCATTCGTTGGAAGCTCAAGATATTATGGTGAAAATGGAGAGTTGCATGCCGAATTTAGAATCAATTTTGGCCGAGGTCGATCAATTTGTTGAGTCTGAGAAGACCTACAGCGATGCACCGCATATCATTGATGTGATACTACCATTACTTTGCTCCTATCTACCTTTCTGGTGGGCACAAGGACCGGATAATGTGAGCCCCACCAGTGGCAACCACGTTACCATGGTTACTGCAGATCACATGAATTCATTGCTGCGCAACGTGCTCAAGATGATCAAGAAGAATATTGGCAATGATAACGCGCCTTGGATGACACGTATTGCTGCCTACACTCAGCAGATAATTATCAACACTTCGGAGGAGTTGTTGAAGGACCCGTTCTTGCCACTGGCTGAACGCGTGAAAAAACGTACAGAAAATATGTTCCACAAGGAAGAGAGCATGCGTGGCTTTATAAAATCTGCAACCGATGACACTTCTCAGGTGGAGACACAGTTGCAGGAAGACTGGCAGCTATTAGTGCGCGATATTTACTCTTTTTACCCGCTACTAATCAAGTACGTAGATCTGCAACGTAATCACTGGCTTAAGGATAACATACCTGAAGCGGAAGAACTGTACAATCATGTTGCGGAGATTTTCAACATATGGTCTAAGAGTCAGTACTTCCTCAAGGAGGAACAAAACTTTATATCTGCCAATGAAATTGACAACATGGCTCTGATCATGCCAACTGCCACACGTCGTTCGGCGATCAATGAAGGTGCTCCAGTAACAGGTGGCAAAGTTAAAAAGAAGAAAAAGAATCGTGACAAGAAGCGCGACAAAGACAAGGAAGTACAGGCTAGTCTAATGGTTGCATGTCTCAAACGCTTACTGCCAGTGGGTTTGAATCTCTTTGCGGGACGCGAACAGGAATTGGTGCAACATTGCAAAGACCGTTATTTGAAGAAAATGACCGAATTTGATGTAATTGAGTTTGCGCGTAATCAACTAACTCTACCGGACAAACTTGATCCATCCGATGAAATGTCCTGGCAGCATTATCTCTACTCAAAGCTCGGCAAGACTGAAGAGGTGCTTGAAGAACAAGCTCTGGAGAAATCTAGCAATCAGAATGAGAAGGGCAAAGACAAGACTCAGGAGACGGTAGATCGTATCGTAGCCATGGCTAAGGTTCTATTTGGTTTGCACATGGTAAGTTTTCAGCTCCCGGTTTTTTTTCTTTTTTTTTGGTTTTTTATTCTTTCCCATTCTTTCTGACTTTAATTTCATTTTACATTGATATTTTTTTTCACGTCAACTTAATTTGCCATTATTTATCTCGATATTAATTTCTTTAAACTTATTTTAACTAAATATATAAACATATTTTCTTTTAATTTCTGATGCACACCAATCCTTGACACACCGTTACTTTAATTTGACCGACACCCGTTATTACAGATCGACCATCCACAACAGCAGAGCAAAAATGTCTACAGGAGCGTTGTGTCTATACAGAGGAAGCGTGCCGTTATTGCATGCTTCCGTCAATTATCGCTACATTCATTGCCCAGGTTTTTAGAAGCTGATTTTAAGCTACTACGTTCACACTAACACTAACCTCTAAGGCACAAACTAACATATGAATCTAGTTTTTTTGAATCGGGTCTTTGTAACGTTCCTCCACACAATTCTATTCACTCTGTTCTATTTTGATTTTCTTCATCATCGTAATGTTTTCGTTTCTGCTAACGTTTCTTGACTAACAAATGCCATGCTAACTAAACGCCTTTTCGCTTATTCCATTTTGTGTCCGATTTATTTAGGCATCACGCCCTAAGGTGAATACCAAGAAAAAGAGTTCCAAAATTACTATGGCCCGACGTCAAGCTATTATATCAAGTTTGCGAGTTAAGCATCTTTACCGATTTAGCAGGTGGGATCTAGTCTAGTCTAGTCTAGAAACTGCTAACAAAGCAACAACAAATAAACTCATTTACAAAGTGTATCTATGATTTGTTTTAAATTAATCACTACTAACTACAACTAACTAACTCACTACTAACATTCACAATTTTAAGAATCTAAAAGTAACGCTTTAATTATTCTATATTTATTTATCCAGACATCGTGCTTGTAACATTTTTGCACGCACATACTACGAAGAATGGTTGCAGGAGGAGAATGTAGGTCAGGAAGTGATGATTGAGGACTTGACGCAAACTTTCGAGGAATCGGAGAAATCCAAGAAGGATGAAGATGAGTCTGAAGGCAAACCGGATCCGCTAACACAGCTAGTGACCACTTTCTGTCGCGGCGCCATGACTGAACGCAGTGGAGCCTTACAGGAAGATTTACTCTACATGAGCTATGCACAAATAGCTGCCAAGTCTTGTGGCGAGGAAGAAGAAGAAGGTGGTGGCGAAGAAGAGGGTGGTGAAGGTGCCGAAGAAGCCGAACCCACTAGTATACATGTAAGTCCAAAAACCATTGATTTTCTTATTTTTACACCTTAACAAAGTCATTTAATACCTCTACCTATGCTAACACAGAAGCAACTCGGTAAACTAATGGTAAATTTTTGTATTTTAAATTCTCCGCGAGTTCCTTTTAATAATTTCACGTTTAAATGTTGCCTTTTTACCTTTTTACAGGAACAAGAAATGGAGAAACAAAAGCTGCTCTTCCATCAGGCACGTCTTTCCAATCGTGGTGTCGCTGAAATGGTGTTGCTCCATATATCTGCCTCTAAGGGTATCCCCTCCGAGATGGTTATGACTACGCTCAATCTTGGCATTGCTATCTTACGTGGCGGCAACATCGAAATTCAAATGGGCATGTTAAATCATCTGAAGGAAAAAAAGGATGTTGGTTTCTTCACTTCGATTGCTGGTTTAATGAACTCCTGCAGTGTACTCGACTTGGACGCCTTTGAACGTAACACCAAAGCAGAAGGTAAGTCAATTCAATACTCAGAATTTAATACATTCCTTCGACCATCCACAACCCGATCCTTTTCATTCCTTTTACTTAACTCACTCTTAATTTCTAGTTAATCCTATTTTTATTTAAATTTATTTATTATGATTTGTATTTCCAAAAAAAACCCCTCTCGTTATGCTCGTTGTATGATATCCAAACCACCACAACGACCCCTCCTCAAACTGTTATCCATCATCATACCGCATGAACCATCACTTCCACCACCACCACAACCAACACCACCCACCTTTTCCCCATCACACACACGTATTGTAAACTTTGCAACAAAGAGTACATTCCAAGTGCGGGTGCAGGTCTCGGTGTTGGGTCGGAAGGCGCAGCTGGCGAAAAAAATATGCACGATGCTGAGTTTACGTGTGCACTCTTCCGTTTCATACAACTGACGTGTGAAGGTCACAACTTGGGTAAGTCTGAGTATCAGACCTGAGAAGTCAGGTAGGGCTAAAAATCTGCTCTCCTTTTCCCAAAACTTTTAGACTGGCAGAATTACTTGCGTACTCAGGCCGGAAACACTACGACTGTAAATGTCGTCATTTGCACAGTCGATTACTTGTTGCGCTTACAAGAGTCTATCATGGACTTTTATTGGCACTATTCAAGCAAGGAGATTATCGATCCGGCGGGCAAGGCCAACTTCTTTAAGGCTATCGGAGTGGCAAGTCAAGTTTTTAACACACTCACAGAAGTCATACAGGGTCCATGTACGCTGAATCAGCAAGCTTTGGCACACTCGAGATTGTGGGATGCTGTGGGTGGCTTCCTTTTCCTATTTTCGCACATGCAGGAGAAGCTATCAAAGCATTCCAGTCAGGTGGATCTACTCAAAGAGCTGTTGAATTTGCAAAAGGATATGATTACCATGATGCTCTCCATGCTGGAAGGCAACGTCGTTAATGGTAAGTTTTTACCCTTCAAGGATTTTCCAGTTAATAATTAATCACGGTTTACTGTTTCCTTACAGGCACTATTGGCAAGCAGATGGTGGACACTCTAGTTGAGTCTGCTGGCAATGTAGAACTAATTTTGAAATACTTCGATATGTTCTTGAAGCTTAAGGATCTTATTGAGTCACCTAGTTTCCAGGAAATCGATATAAAGAACGAAGGCTGGGTGGTGCCCAAAGATTTCCGCGATAAGATGGAGCAGTCGAAAAATTATACACCGTACGTTTAACCCTTATATTTAACTGACAAACCTGTGTTCATTTCACTTCCATTTCAGGGAAGAAATGGATTTTCTTTTGGCATGTTGCGAGCGAAATCATGAGGGTAAAATTGATTATGGCGCCTTTGTCGACCGTTTCCATGAGCCATCAAAGGAAATTGGTTTCAACTTGGCCGTACTCTTGACAAATCTCAGCGAACACATGCCGAACGAACCGCGTCTAGCACGCTTCCTCGAGACAGCTGGCTCAGTACTCAACTACTTCGAACGATTCTTGGGACGCATTGAAATTTTGGGCAGCTCAAAACGCATCGAACGTGTGTACTTCGAAATAAAGGATTCAAATATCGAGCAATGGGAAAAGCCACAAATCAGGGAATCAAAGCGTGCCTTCTTCTACTCCATTGTTACCGAGGGCGGTGATAAGGAAAAACTGGAGGCTTTCGTAAACTTCTGCGAGGATGCTATCTTTGAAATGACTCACGCCTCGGGTCTTATGGCAACGGATGAGGGCGGCAGCAATGTTAAACGTGACCCTAGCTATAGTTCTTATATGAGTGAAGAGGAAGAAGAACGTGCAGCACGCGATCCCATAAGACGCACAATTCAAGCAGTTAAAGATGGTCTCAAGTTCAGCATTTACATGTTGAGTCCCGCCAATATCAAGCACCAGATCAGCGTTATGCAAACCAAAACTGTACCAGAGTTAATCATTGGCTTCTTTAAGATTATATTCTACATGTTCTACTACACCGGTTACGGGAATGTCTGTGTGGTCAAATACATTTTCGGCATTCTAATGAATTTGATGCGTGGCCCTGCTCCAGAGGAAGTCGAAGCGCCACCAGTAGAGGAGGAAACATTTGGACGCGCCTTACCGCCACTGCCGCTAGAGGAACCACCTTCTACAGTGCAAGCCTTTGGTCTCGATATAAGCAAAGAGGATAATGGTCAATATAAGATGGCACCACACGAATCACCCGTTCCCACACCCACCTCATCTATTGAAGAGACCGGTGAATCCAGCCCAGAAGACGGTGGAGCTGGCGAAGTTTTAGGCGAAGGCGAACCACATGTTGAACCTATCTCAATTGTAGATCTTTTAGGTGGCGATGCTGCCAAAAAGGCCGCGCAAGAGCGTCAGGAAGCCCAGAAGGCACAAGAGGCTGCAATGGCATCAATCGAAGCTGAAGCAAAGAAAACCTCAGCTGCACCCCAAGAAACGCCTGCCGTAAACCAAATTGATTTCTCGCAATATACGCACCGAGCTGTAAGCTTCTTGGCGCGAAATTTCTACAATTTGAAATATGTGGCACTGGTCTTGGCTTTCAGCATCAACTTTATGTTGCTCTTCTACAAAGTTACAACTTATACCAACGAGGATGAGGCTTCTGGTGATGGTGGTGATGATTTGATTTTAGGATCTGGTTCTGGTGCAGGCATGGCTTCTGGTTTAGGTGCTTCTGGCGATGGTTCGGGTGACGGCGAAGGCGAGGAAGATGAAATACCGGAACTGGTGCACGTCGACGAAGACTTTTTCTATGTGGAACACGTTATACGTATGGCCGCCTTGATGCACAGTCTAGTCTCGCTAGCAATGTTGATTGCCTACTATCACCTTAAGGTACCATTGGCCATATTCAAGCGTGAAAAGGAAATAGCTCGCCGACTGGAGTTCGATGGACTCTTTATTGCCGAACAACCAGAAGATGATGATTTCAAGTCACACTGGGACAAGCTTGTCATATCTGCCAAATCATTTCCGGTCAACTACTGGGATAAGTTTGTCAAGAAGAAGGTGCGTCAAAAGTACAGCGAAACATACGACTTCGATTCGATTTCGAATTTGTTAGGTATGGAGAAGAGCGCATTTACGGCACAAGAAAGCGACGGTGGGGGCTTTGTCAAATATATTCTCAACATTGACTGGCGCTATCAAGTATGGAAAGCGGGTGTCACCTTCACCGACAACTCTTTCCTGTACTCGCTCTGGTATTTCTCCTTTTCAGTTATGGGCAACTTCAACAACTTTTTCTTCGCCGCTCATTTGCTTGATGTGGCCGTCGGCTTTAAGACGCTGCGCACCATCTTGCAGTCTGTCACGCATAACGGCAAGCAATTGGTTTTAACTGTAATGCTTCTCACGATCATCGTATATATTTACACGGTTATAGCTTTCAATTTCTTCCGCAAATTTTACATACAAGAGGAGGATGAAGAGGTAGACCGCAAGTGTCACGATATGTTGACATGCTTCGTTTTCCATCTGTACAAGGGTGTGCGTGCGGGCGGTGGCATAGGTGATGAAATAGGTGATCCAGTTGGTGACGACTATGAAGTGTACCGCATTATATTCGACATAACGTTCTTCTTCTTTGTTATCGTCATTTTGCTGGCCATCATTCAGGGTTTAATTATCGACGCTTTTGGTGAATTGCGTGATCAACTCGAATCAGTGAAGGAGAACATGGAATCGAATTGCTTTATTTGTGGCATGGGCAAGGATTTCTTCGATATAGTACCGCATGGTTTCGACACGCATGTGCAGAAGGAACACAATCTGGCCAATTACATGTTCTTCCTTATGCATTTGATTAATAAACCGGACACGGAGTACACTGGTCAGGAGACGTACGTCTGGAATATGTATCAGCAGCGCAGTTGGGACTTCTTCCCAGTTGGTGATTGCTTCCGCAAGCAATACGAGGATGAATTATCTGGTGGTGGCGGTGGAGGCTAAAATGCTGGCTAAACTACTTTCATTCATTTTGTTTTTTGAACTAACTAAGAACCAATATTGACAAATTTGTTTTGTTTTCTAAAATTAATAACTTTTGCTACTAGTTATATATTCAGACAGAAACAAAAAAAAAAAAAAAGAAAAGAAGAGATACAAACAAGGAACAATCAAAAATTAAAGTTTTATCAAATTCTCATGTATTTTTAGAGTTTTATCTATCCTAGTCAATTCTATATATTTCTAAAAACATTGACAATTGTTAAGTATATTCGAATTCTATATTAAAATTTATATACTTGTTATTAGCCCTGTATTGAATATCTACTTTATGAATAAAAATTAAAATAAACTTTAAAATGTGAATGATGGCTTGAAATTTAAAAAAAGTTGGGATTTTGTTTTTTATTGTTTTGGTTCATTCAAAATTTATAACAACCTTTCTTGTGTCGCAAGCCAGGAGTTCAGTACAGGAACGTAGCTACGTGTGGGTTTTCGGGGTTCAACCCCCTACTACAGACAGTCCAAAGTGCATAAAAAAATAGTACAAGATATTTTATTATTTTTCAGAAAACTTAAAAAATAAGTCATTATCTTCAGAGATAATGATGTAAATTTACTAGAAGAAGCAAAAGTTATCCATTTCAATAAAATGGAAATGGAAAAATTGCTTAGCTTAAAAAGGTCACCACCAAATCTAGCACGATGATAATTTCATAAATTGTAAAAGTTTAGCTTGACATTTTTTTCCAACTTGCAAGCTTAAAGGAACCCAATCCTTTGAGAAATATACATTTAAATACTTCTTAAAATTTTGGAACGTTCAATATCCCCGCAAACAGAAAAAAAGTCAACAGGGGCCAGATCTGGAGAATACGATAGATGTGAAAGCAATTCATGCAATTTTGTCATCGTTACATTGTCTTGATGAAGCAACATTTTTTTCTTCTAGAAATGGGACCGTTTTTTCGTGATTTTATCCTTCAAACGCTCCAACAACGCTTTGTTATAATCGCTGATGGTCTCGCTCCTTTCAATGTGATCAATGTATATTATACCATGCACATCCCAAAATTCTGATGCCATAACCTTGCCAGCCTTGCCACGCTTTGGATTCGGTTCATCGCGTGCAGTTCACTCAGCTAAATGTCGATTGGACTCTGGAGTGTAGTGATGTAGCCTTGTTTTATCCGTTGTCACATATCGACAAGAAATTAACTATTATAACTCACTTCTCAACGGTTGATTTTCTTGGTGCAGAGTCCAAATTTTCGATAAATGCTTCATTAACACACGAAATTCTTTTATATTAATTTTTTTCCCACGATAACAAAAGTTGCTTCACTCACAATCTTAGTGTCGAATGTCAAATTTATACACTTGTTGTTTTGAAGGTGTGGCGGACGTGGCATACTGGTTGAGGTGCGTGGTTTGTATGCGATAGAACCCATGTTCGAATCCCATCTAACACAATTAGAATCTGGTTTGACAAGTACGCCTGCCGCAAGGCTTAAATACTTGGGTCTTCCAGACCTAGGGTAATAGTTCATGAAACAGACAACCAGCACTTTGTGTTGTACCACAACACGGGCCCGTTTATGTTTTAAACAAGTAAAACATACGGGGCATCCGGTGTGGCAACACGAACATGGAAGCTGTTTCACAAACACAAAGCATCACACAGTGTCCTGCTGATTAGGAGTATTATGTAATAAATTACATACTGCCCGTAATAGCAGTACCAGCTTAGACTTCCGTAGCGACGTACTTCCATCCATCTACTTGTGGAGACGAGACCTACCCAATTTCTTGCATATTAAGACAGATATGCCAGCCCGGTCGTACCATTGCGCGACCCCGCCGGTCAATCTAGACCTGTGTAGCATTCACACAACCACAACCAGTACGAGACTCCCCGAAGGGCCAGCCCACGACAGTCATCTGGGTAACTCGATCCCGTCAATGAGGTTCCACAGCACCCCCGCAAAAAGACCAAAAATACACAAATGCAATTATGAAAAAGTGCATTCTTATGCATGACCGTGCTCAATGAGCACTTAAAGGGCTATTTTAATAATTCCCAGCTGCCGGCTCAACTGCAAACTATTGCACATGTCTGGTACCTACTTTGGAGGACCTTTGCAAATGCCACTCTTACTCCGGATTTCAACATCCAGACAGATTATAGGCCACTGTTCTCAGGGACTGCCGTGCTCAGTATGAGAACCCAAGTGCTCAGTATGAGAGCGTCGACACTTTTATGCACGCATGCCAAAACACTCCACATCAATTTATCCAGCCGATTTAAGGTCTCAGTGCGGCTTGTTTCATATCGATATGCCGAATATGACCTGTAACTAAGACGGGCGCCACCCCGAGCTCTTGGTTGGCCCTGTCAGTTTTTACGTTTGCAGGACGTATCCTACAAACCATCCTCCTTTATCCTGGCTGTGGACAGGCAGGCGCAACTAAGTTGCTAACCTGGCGGAGTTCCCATCTAACACAGGTTTTTCGAATTGAATTAATTTTTGATAATGGCAAACCTCAAACATAAGCCGTTCGCAGACGGCATAAAGCTAACATTTCACAACACGCACTACGCAATTGATCATAAGAAGCTTGGTCAAAGTCCTTTCAAGGTCTGAAATTGCCATTTCGTTTTTTTTTTCGTTTGAAGGTTGTTGCTAACTACAAATCATATGGATTTAATTCTAGTAACGCCATCTATGTGTCATCCTATGAACTTTTCAGACCAACTGTTACTTGAACCGCTGTGCTGCACTGTTTTGGAAGTGAACTGCTGCTTATATTCTGCGTTCGGAAGTCTTCTTACATATTCACCGTTAAACAGAATGTTTCTTCATCTCTCCACTGGCCAGTTCAAAAGCGCTTTAGAAAAGTGGATACGTTTAGCTGCATGCGTATTAATAAGAAGAGGGACTTTTCTCCGACTGTGGGGGTTGAGGTTATGTTCTCTTAGCCGGTTACGAACTGTTCCGACGCTAGCTTGAATAGTCAGCTCCTTCTTACTTTGCCGGATTAAGCAATTTACAAGTAATTGCTACATTGCGTGCTTTCGTCCGCGTGACTGCTTTTCTTTTTTGCATAAGTTATTGCATTACGGATCATTTTGTTAGACCAACCCATAATTTGACTCTCCTGCGCATAGGTTTTGCCTTTGGAAATCAATTTTTTATAATATGCCGTTTCTTAGAACTGCAGGGCTTTCCACGACTCATTTTCGCTTAAATATGAATAGAAAATCCAGTTTTTATAAGATAAACACTTAAAATAATGCCCACCGTTAGCGTTATATTATGATTTATTCCTACAATTTCAATAACCAATGCGTTTATTTTTGAATCAAGCTGTAGTAGTGTTTTTTTTTGCCGCTTCAAATGACATCTTTCTCTGCAAAAATCGGAATTATCGGCGTTACAATTTTTGGGGCAATGACATTTTTCTCAGAAAGTGATTGCTTTGTCAAATAAGCTTAAATGACAAAGTATAATCTGGCGTCCCTGTTATTTCTAACCTTGCGGGTTAGTTAGAAGTTTAAACTTTCATAACTGAATCAATTTTTTTTTTTTTTAAATAAACCAAACCAAACCAAAGGCTGTTGAAAGTTAGTTGGAGGATAGAAAGATGGAATTTTGCTTTAATCTGTTTAAAATTAAATTAATTAAATTTAAATGAAGTTAATGTTAATTTTGTTTTAAAAAAATTTAAATTAATTTACTTTGCGCAGACTTTTGACTGATTTTTCTTTCTTAAAGACTTAAAGCAAACTAAAACATTTTTTTTCTGCATGCATTTTTAGTTTTGAAACAATAACAAATTTTAATATACTTTCAATATATTGATTTTTCCAAAATTTCAAATATTGTAATTGTTTGAATGGCTGTTAAATTAAGTAGACACTTTTCACACGTATTATTTCAGATATATATTTACGAATTTATTTCTTCATAATATTATTCGATATAAGCTAAGTTTACCTTTTTGTTCACTTTTCTACAAATTTTACTCAACTATTTTTATCCGTGATATCAACCCATGTAAATGTCTGCTGACCATCACCATCGAGTTCTTCAAATTGCAAATATTTCACATCGCCTATTTCATCTTTGATAAGCTGCCCAGTCACTCTGGCCAGGGCATCTTTGGTCTCCTCCTCCTCCTTATCAACAACGCCCAGAATACTTTCGGCACGCTGCATCATATGCTCATAGAACTCAACCATATAACCTTCCCTTTCATCGCTCTGCGACTGTTCAGAAACATCAATTTTATCTTTTTCAACCACGAGAACCTCATCGAGCATGTCGCTGGTGATGCCTATTTGCGGTTGATTAACTATTATCGTGTCATTAGAGTGTTTCGTATGCTGCATGTGCGCTAGCAGAAGAGGTTTGCGCATGAAACCAGCACCGCATTCCAGACATTCGTACGGTTTCTTGTTGCTGTGTATGAAGCGATGCGCATTGCGATTGTCGCGACTGTTGAACTGCTTGCCGCATACTTCGCAGGCGTAGGGCTTGACACCCAGATGTATGAGCATGTGTTTTTTATGATGCTCAGGATAGACAAAGGATGCGCCGCAAACATCGCACTTATGCGGTCGCTCGCCAGTGTGTGTTGACTGTATGTGATAGTCCAGCAGACGACGACGTTTAAAGGAACGCTCACAGTGCTCGCACTTGTGTTGCTTCTCATTGAAATGTGTAGACTTTTTGTGCGAGGTCAAGTTGGAGCGCTGCGCAAAGGCCATATGGCAGAGATCACACTTGAAGGGCCGCTCACCAGTGTGTATGCGTTCATGATCATTGATTTCAGCGCGTCGTGCGAACGCTTTGCCACAAGTGCGGCAGATGAACGGTTTATTTCCAGAGTGCACAATTTGATGCACGTACAAGTTGTGCTGAGTGCCAAAGGCCTTGGAGCAAACCTCACAGACAAAGGCCTTAACGCCCGAGTGCAATTTGCGATGTTGTGTCAGATTTTGCTGATTGAGAAAAGCCTTGTCACAGACATCACATTGGTAAGGACGCTCTCGCTCGCTGTGTATCTTTAGGTGGGCCTGCATTGTGTACTTAGAAGCAAAATCTTTGGGACAGTGCGTACACTTGTACGGCCGCTTGCCAGTGTGCATGTTCATGTGACCATCCAGTAGATTCTTGGAGCTGTATTTCTTGTGGCATTCTGTGCACTCAAACTGCTTGGCGCTGGTATAATGCATGCGTTTATGTATGCGAAAGAGACGATAGTTGGTGAAAACACGCTGGCATGTTTCGCACTCAAAAGATCCCTGTTCACCACTGCTATGCAAATCATCCATGTGATCGTTGAGATCCTGACGACGCGAGAAACCGCTGCCACAGAGGTCGCAAGTATAGAAGCGATAATTATGCACTGACCGCATGTGTTCCGTGAATGCTTTCGGATTGAAGTTATCTTTGGTGGCACAGAGCAAACAACTGTAGACATCATCCTGTTGCTCGTACATAGGCGTTTGTGTATCTTTGAGTTGGCGCGGCACACGTGATTGTGGACGTTTTGTTTGCATCGTCACTACCTCTTCGCCAACACTAGTTTCATCATTGCCTAGGCTGTTGTTGTTGATCACATCAACGGCTGAAAGAGGAAGAGAGGGGAGTTAGATATTTCCTCAGAGTTACTTTTGGTCATGATAAAATGCTTTTAGTTGTGATTCAATTTTATGATAAAATTTTGGTTGAACGTATTAGTGTCGTATAACCGAGGAGGATTGGATTCTAATCATATCAGACACAAAATGTTTTTTCAATTGAATTCATATTTCTAATCGGTCGTCACCTCTATGCAGACACTGACAAGACTCAGTTTAAAATATGGTGTGTAAGTATTGCGAAATAGTCTGTTAAATAGGATTTGTTAAGATTTTCCGACTTGAATCTGTCGGAAGATCTGGTATTTTTCAAAATTCCTCAAAATATTTCGATTTCAAACTAGATTTAACGATCATTATGGGCTAAGAAATTAATATTTTTTGAAAAACCTGGGCATAGCATTTAAAAGAAATTCGTAACATCGAACGAAAAAAAACATGTAAGCAATTTTGGAATCATATTTACTTTGTGTAAAATATAAAGGTATAAATTATTCTTATCGTTGTTCCGAGTTCAATGAACTTGGAGAGAAATGGACAGAAATTCGACGAGTTGCGTAGAAGTTACGGTTTCAACATTTTTTCATGGCAAATGTAAAGCTTCTTAAGAACACGGACCTTTCGGAGTCGGCATAAAACTTGTAGGATCAGTTCTTAATCATTTGTGTTCAAACATTTAATAACACAAGCACAACACAATTGATCATAAGAAGCGCAGTCAAAGTCTTTTCAAAACTGAAATGGACAATTCACTTTTTACTTATGATAAAACACCACAAGCTTGTCTATAAATTTATAGGCGGCATTCGAAATTGCAAATATTACTTTCAAACCTACTATTATTGTCGCTGCTGTATATTTCCATGTACTGGCTATCCATGCTAGCTTCTTCATCCTCACTGCTCATCTGTGAATTGTGCTCGATAATTTCATCATAGATAATATCTAAAAATAATAAAAAGGTTATTTTTACTTTTAAACGTTTAGTTTTGAACAAACCATCTGGATCGATTTCCACATCCTCCACATCTTCCACATCGATTATATTATCAGCAATATTATCCTCCCCATTCTCATTAAAAACCGCTTCCAGGTTCTCAGTTTTTATATCCGAAGAACCCGTTAGCACCTCAAAATCATAATTATTATCAACATTATCTTTAGCGGGCGCTTCGACGGTCTCAATATTATCTTCAGAGCCCATAACAATTACATCGTCTGCATTAATTGTTATTGATTCATTTACTTGAACTTCCGGTAGTGTTTCTACTATCTCATCAGCTAGCTCTTGACTCTTAGCTGTCTCTCCAAACTTAGGCAATACGTAGGTCTGCTGATCTTCTAGCAACTTGACTTGCTGCAGCGGTGGAACTATTTCTGACTCCTCCACAATATCTTCCTGCAAGATGCCATTGATTTCTATAGCTATCGTCGGTATACCATTGCGACGGGCAGTCTTATTATACTCCGTGAGGATGCGAAAACGCATCTCATAGAAACGCTGCTCAATGCTTTCAAAATCCAACACTGTTATGTTGCAGGTATCGCAGAGCAGCTATAATTAATATAAAATCGATATTTTTCTACTTTTTGCACTTTTACAACTAACCTTAGAATGCGCGGTATTCTCATCCACATCTCTGTCCAATGCTGATGACAATATCACCGATAATGCGCACTCCTGCTGTCCATGCTGCTGACGTTTCTCAAATATCAGCCAAGGTTCTTCACCTTCCAAGAATTCTCGGTCACACAGATAACACTTTACGCTGTCTACCAGATATTTCGGCTGCAATGGCGCAGCAGTCGTGGTAATAATTTCGTCCATAACTGCAATTCCCCAATCTACGTTTATAATTCGGCATATTATTTTGATAACTTCCAAAATTTACACAAAATCTAAGCTATTAATGGATGTAATTTTTTTAATTGTGCTGCTAATATAGCATGTTTTACCAACATTCAAAATACAAATTCTTAAAAACACACGCAATTTTACCAATTTAACCATACGAAAACTTTTAAAATTACCTTCAAATCATAAAATGTTTATTTTAGAACTGCAAAACTATTAACTTCCAATTTTTTAAGATGAAAATGCGGATTAATTGTTAACTTTGTACACAACAAGGTTTTTTGATGCACACGCGTTGAAAAAAACACCAATCGTAAAAATGGCAATCCGTTAGGGATACGTTCAAAAGAAGTTTAGAAATGATAAAATATAAATATTGTGCGTTGAAAACACCCACAGCCCTCCAACAACTGCTAAAATTCATTTCGATGGACTTCTATATAGCTGAGGTCAGACGATGATCGTTTGAACGGCATTCGATGAACTATTTTTACTCTCTTTCGCATTTTGATTCTTGGTCGGACAGACGGCAGCGAATTGATTGGTACTATAAAAAAATTGATCCTACCTGACCATTGTGTTTGGAAGGTAAAGGGTGATTTTTTTGAGGTTATGATTTTCATGCATTAGTATTTGACAGATCACGTGGGATTTCAGACATGGTGTCAAAAAGAAAGATGCTCAGTATGCTTTGACATTTCATCATGAATAGACTTACTAACGAGCAACGCTTGCAAATCATTGAATTTTATTACCAAAATCAGTGTTCGGTTCGAAATGTGTTTCGCGCTTTACGTCCGATTTATGGTCTTCATAATCGACCAAGTGAGCAAACAATTAATGCGATTGTGACCAAGTTTCGCACTTAGTTTACTTTATTGGACATTAAACCAACCACACGAATGCGTACAGTGCGTACAGAAGAGAATATTGCGTCTGTTTCTGAGAGTGTTGCTGAAGACCGTGAAATGTCGATTCGTCGCCGTTCGCAGCAATTGGGTTTGTGTTATTCGACCACATGGAAGGTTTTACGCAAAGATCTTGGTGTAAAACCGTATAAAATACAGCTCGTGCAAGAACTGAAGCCGAACGATCTGCCACAACGTCGAATTTTCAGTGAATGGGCCCTAGAAAAGTTGGCAGAAAATCCGCTTTTTTATCGACAAATTTTGTTCAGCGATGAGGCTCATTTCTGGTTGAATGGCTACGTAAATAAGCAAAATTGCCGCATTTGGAGTGAAGAGCAACCAGAAGCCGTTCAAGAACTGGCCATGCATCCCGAAAAATGCACTGTTTGGTGTGGTTTGTACGCTGGTGGAATCATTGGACCGTATTTTTTCAAAGATGCTGTTGGACGCAACGTTACGGTGAATGGCGATCGCTATCGTTCGATGCTAACAAACTTTTTGTTGCCAAAAATGGAAGAACTGAACTTGGTTGACATGTAGTTTCAACAAGATGGCGCTACATGCCACACAGCTCGCGATTCTATGGCCATTTTGAGGGAAAACTTCGGAGAACAATTAATCTCAAGAAATGGACCGGTAAGTTGGCCACCAAGATCATGCGATTTGACGCCTTTAGACTATTTTTTGTGGGGCTACGCCAAGTCTAAAGTCTACAGAAATAAGCCAGCAACTATTCCAGCTTTGGAAGACAACATTTCCGAAGAAATTCGGGCTATTCCGGCCGAAATGCTCGAAAAAGTTGCCCAAAATTGGACTTTCCGAATGGACCACCTAAGACGCAGCCGCGGTCAACATTTAAATGAAATTATCTTCAAAAAGTAAATGTCATGGACCAATCTAACGTTTCAAATAAAGAACCGATGAGATTTTGCAAATTTTATGCGTTTTTTTTAAAAAAAAAGTTATCAAGCTCTTAAAAAATCACCCTTTATTAGTGAGCTCATGCATGATGTAATCAATATGGTAATAGTCATAGTGGAATATATATAAGTGTTGTCATCCGAAAAATTAGAAAAAAAGGAAGCCGTGTGTCAAAATCGGCTGGCCTATTTGTAGTTTTCTTATTGTTGTTTCGCCTTTATCATTTGACTTTTAGCGTCCTCACAGCTTTTTTGTTGCAAAACTTGTTGTTTGAGCCTACCTTATAATTGTATCGCGTATCAAACCATGTATAAAAGTTGTTAAAATAAGGCAGCATGTCAAAAAACATATTGAACATTTTCATGGGATGAGAACTCCTTATAATAATCCCACATGGTAGTAGTGACATATGATAGTCACAAAATGGCTATCATATATTGTCATTGGCATGTACATTTTACATTTTATTGTTCATTTTTTCGTTTTCTTCTTTGTACCATTTTTGATAACCTATTATTGCCAAAAGAACTGTCACTACCACCTTGTTAGTTGGATTACGCAATTATATGCAGACAATCGGTGACCATAGGTTGTCATTTGCTGGTATTGACCTCTGAAGCTCTGTATCTTGTTGCGTACATCTTTAACTGTAGTAAGCTGCGTGCTTGCGACAGAAGCTTGGTGGTCAACCAAAATAGAATGCATTGCACTTTCCTTCCTGCTCCGGTTCTGGTATCCAGGATCTTTTATATCCCACAGCTCTCCCATTTGTTGCAGCAGGTTAATAAGTATTTCTAGTTCGTTTTTCTTGCACGCACTCATTGCAATCTGAAAGTTAATAGAAACTTAAATTATAAATGCAGCTTTCATTTTAAATACTTTGTTTACGCTTACCAATTCGTAGTGTTTGTTCTGATGTCTTGGTTTGTTGTGTTATTTTTATTGTGTGTGTGTGTGTCTCTGTTCTTTATATATAAATCTGAAAAATTAATAATATTAGCGAAAATTATAACTGCGATTTAAATTTAACATTTATAAATACTTAATATTGCTTTTTAGTTTTATATGTTGTCGTCTGCTCCTAATGAATATATTTTGCAAATTAACCTGTCAAGAGTAAGGGTTACATGCAGCTCTTTTTTTTATCATGTTGTAGTATAAAAGTACTACTTTTTTCAAAAAAGTACTTTTTACCTACTAAAAGCCAGCATATCTGTTATTTTGCCACCTGAAACACTGTCCAGAACGATGATTGCTGTCATGTGCAGCGTTCAAAAATGAACAAATTTTGCTTGCTCTAGAAAGTATTCATCCGCTCTTGCTCTCACTGATTTTTGACAGTTTTGCATTGAAAGCAACAACAAAACATATCGAAAGACGTTCAAACAATCATCGTCTGACCTCAGCCTATGCAACTTATAATAGTAGTGTTTTTCCAACATCAAAACCGGATTTAAACTACGTTTTGCAGGTCATAAACAGTAGATGACAGCTAAATGGTCTTCTAACAAAAAAAAAGGTATAATTTTACTTGAGGGCCCATGCCCCTTTATTTGTTTTTTTTATTTTTAAATGTGTATTTGGAGACCCTTAATCTAATGCTGCAAAAAAAAGGTCGGTTTCAAATGGTTTAAGAGATAAAATTCGTGAAAGTTTGGAAAATTTGTCTTTTTTCCTATACGAAAATATTATTTTTTATAAAAATTTTTCATGTTGTAGTTATTTCATAGAAGTATTAAACATCAAGTGTGCATTATATATAAAAAGCATTATGTCAACTAATTTTAAAGTTTTTTTTTATAAATTTGATCGCGTTGAAATTTTGTGAAATTAGCCTGCGCGCACTTAAAAATTTGCACTGAACTTTCAAACTAACTCGATTTGTATCTCCTAAACCATTTGAGACCAACCAATATTATTGAACCAATAAGCTTAGAAGGCTCATATACATATAATAAAAATTAGAAAAGATATATTGAAGCATGGGCCCTAAAGTAAAATTATGCCCAAAAATATGTAAACGTGCACCAAAATTTTTTCCAGTCAGTTTGAAATTCATTGTAAAATTTTTGTCGTCAATTTATTGACAATGTGAGTTTTTAATCATATATTAAAACATCAAAATCATAATCATGTAGGCATTGCATTGATTACAATAATAAAGTGAATTAGCTGACATTTTTTACATATGTTTGCATTTCTTCTATTCGAGTTCACTCAAACACCACCGAATTCACAGACTCAATATTTGACAACACATACGTATTTTTTTATTGTCTTAACAACTCTGTTTATTGCAAGCCATCTATAAATAGAATGAACAAGTTGCTTGCCATTCTATTTTCCATTTTGCTCTCAACATAAAAAATAAATCGCCAATTACCTTTGTTTAACACTTTGTTGCACGTTGCTATCTACTTAAGTATCAGCCAAAAAGAAGATATAGAAGATTAGGTCATGCAAATGTCTGCCAGCGTCACTATCAACACATTGTTAATATCAGCTGTTTTTCATTCATTGTAGGCCCGTTTATTAATGTTTGGCTTACGTTCTGTTTGATTTGAACTCACCTGTTTAGTGATTTAAAACCAAGTGTTAAAAGCAGGAACAATAGTGTAATGTGAAATTTCAGGGCTTGAAATGGTTTTTATTATTCACTTTAATACACTAGTTCCAATGCTCCTCTAATATATGGATCCCAGCGCTGTAGTAGCCTTTCGGAAGGTCTCCAAAATACTCTTCTGTCAATGACTTCACCACTTCGGTTGATGAAAATCGTTTTCCTCGCATGAATTTTTTGAAATGTGAGAACCGCCAGAAGTCAAATGGTGCTAGATCTGACAAATAGGGTGGATGTTTCAACAATTCGTAATTTAATTCACTGATTGTAGCGATGGTTTTTTGACTTTTGGGAGCAAGTGCGTTATCCTTATGAAATGGGTTTTTTCTTCCGCAAGACCGGTTCTTTTTTTACGAATCTGTGCGTCCAAGCTGATCCAAAAGGTTGTAGTGATATTCAGAATCAATTGTTTTTACAGTTTGGAGATTATCTACCACCAAAATCCCTTTGGCATCCCAAAAAACTTATGCCATAACCATCTTTGCAGATTTTTGAACATGAACTCTGTTAAAAGCCAAAGTACCAAACATACATAACTCTTTAGCTTCTTGCTTTTATTCAGGATCATGGAGGTAGACCCAAGTCTCATCCATGGTGATGAATCAACGTATAAAATCCTTTTTTCCTTTTTCAAATGCTACAAATGTTGCAGAAAAAGTGTCATTCGAATATGTTTTTGTTTCATTGTTAGCGAATGCGGCACCCATTGTGCACACAATTTTTTAAAACCCAAAACTTCACTTAAAATATAGCTGGCACTGCCTTACAAGATATCTACGGCTTCTACTAAATCATTCTCAATCAAGCGACTATCTTCCAAAACTATATATTGTTTTTACTATGATTTTTGGTACTGACACATTTTTTGGACGTCCTCGACGTGGATCGTCTTCAAGATTTGTACTACAATTTTTAAAATCTTAAAAAAAACACTATTACACGTCTTCTTTGAAAAGTTGTAAATATAAGATTGAGTTACCAGATCTATATGAGACATTACGCGCGTTCATAAGAAAGTAGTATCATTTTTTGAAAAATAAAATGGTGGACGTACTACCGTCATCTTTGTGTAAATCCAGAAACTTAAGCGTGGAACAGAATGCGATGTAGTTGTAGCGATACCATCTAGTAACCTCATCAGCAGCTCAGTGCATAGCACGCTACGCCAAAAAATATGTCCTCAATGGCCTGAACGCTTCAGAAAACACTACAATTATCAATTTTTTCGATTTTACAAATATTCTTGATTTCGAACACTTATTTCGGTAATGACAACGTTTGCAGTATTAATTTGATATACTCAATCCTAAAAAAAGCATCATTAATACAATTTTCAGAGCAGCGTAGTGCACAAAAGTTAAAGTTAGCTTAATTTGCGCTACAACTACAGCTACGAGCCACAGACGTACTACACATTCTGTGCGATTCCGTGCATTTAGCATATTTTAACTTTTGACAGGTACTACTACTTCAAGCTACGCCATTCTGGTTCCCACTTTATTGAGCAACTTGGAATTTTTGAGTACCACCTACAGTCTTACAATTCTTTTATTATAATGGCTTATGTCACAGTTCATTTTTTTAGTCAGATTTGATGTAGTGTTCATGGAATATAGCACATACTGATAAATATTCAACATTTTTTTTATCTATTAAATTGAGATACTTATTATCAACAGCATTACCGGAATATTTTTCGAAAAATTTTAAATATTTGTTATTGAAAATTTTTTCCTTACAAAGACAAGTATTAATCCTACAAGGGAAAATTTCAGCATATATTTTGTTTCACATTTTGAATTTAAGAAAATTTTTGGAGCTTATTGAGCCTTAAATTGCCACCATCGCTTAAAAAAAAATTGTTTTGATATAATTTTCCATCTTACATGCTAAATCTAAATACATTCAGACTATACATATATGCGGTTTATATTTATGTTGGTTGTTTTACATTATTTGTAATAAATATTAAGACTGAAACTGAAATTAAGGCTGAAGCCGAAACTGAAACTGAGTATTTATATGCAAATAACAATTTTTTCAAAGAAATATGTTTTTTCTTAAAGTAATTTTTATTTTATTTTATTTTATTTTATATTATATTATTTTATTTTATTTTAAGTAAATATTTATTTTCATATGTATGTCAATTAAAAAATTGAATATAAAATTAATATTAATCAAATTTTTTCAATTATGTTTTGTCGTGTGTCTTACAAAATATGTGATTTTGCTTTTGGGTTTCAGATTTTTGAAGTTTCGGTTTCAGATAAATTTGTCTCGAATACCAGTAATAAGTAAAAATGACCCAACTGACCGATACCGAATATTGGGACGAGCACTAATTATATTAATAAAAAAAGCAAATAAATCGGACTCTTTACTTGACACGCTCTAGTCGTATGTTCTTGGTTGAACAGACAGTGAGGATGACAGTATTGAATTTCAGAACTTCCAATTGAATATTAATATGCAAATCAGTATATAAAAAAAAAATCCCGATTGACAATTGGGACATGAAAAAATATTTTTGAAAAATTCGTGCATTAAAGGGTTAACTTTGTCAGGCCAAGTAAGAATTATTTTCCTTGGTGAACACAGCCGAGCCGACATTAGTCTAGAAAAAATGGCCAACACTGGTGTGTTACCATTTGTGCGTGGTATAGATTTTACTAAAAATGATTTTAGTGTAAGTAAATTTCAATAAAAAGTTATTTGAAAATGTAATTAAAGCAACGTGTTTCATCAAACACTAAAAACAATGAAAAGGAAATGTACGCTATGCCTAAATATTGGTGTTTAAAAATGCATCTTGCAAGGTGACAAAAAAAAAATTGTGCCAGAAAAGCACCAACACCAATACAGCGGCATATTAGTTGTCAACCCCGGGATTTGTCATCGCTGACGGACGGACGTACAGACGGACGCCGCGTTTGTTTATAAACAAAAGTTACAATATTTTCGCTCATGATTGTTTTTTTAATTTACACAGGAAGATCGATTTCCGCAAGCCATGCGACTGATGACGCGTGTGCAATGGCTGAAGTTAGATCGGACAAAACTCACGCAGATACCCGAGGAAATGGGTAATCTGTTAAAATTGGAGCATCTTTCGCTGAAAAATAATGAGCTCGAGAAGCTATTTGGCGAACTGACTGAGTTATCATGCCTACGTTCGCTCAACTTGCGTAACAATCTGATCAAGAGCAGCGGCATACCGCCGGAACTCTTTCATCTTGATGAGTTGACGACGCTGGATCTGTCACACAACAAGTTGAAAGAGGTGCCCGAAGGATTGGAGCGCGCCAAGAGCTTGCTTGTGCTCAATCTAAGCCACAATCAAATCGAGAGCATTCCCACGCCACTTTTTATACATCTGACGGACTTGCTGTTTTTAGATCTGTCGCACAACAAGCTAGAGACACTGCCACCTCAAACACGACGATTGGCTAATCTGCAGACCCTCATATTGGCCGATAATCCTTTGGAGCTGTTTCAACTGCGTCAACTGCCCTCACTGCAAAATCTCGAGGTGCTCAACATGCGCAATACGCAGCGCACTCTGCTTAACTTTCCAACTACACTGGATAGCCTCTCCAATTTGGCTGAGCTGGATCTGTCGCAGAACTCTCTGCCGAAGGTGCCGGACTGTGTTTACAATTTGCCAAATTTACGTCGCCTTAATCTTAGCGACAACGATATAACAGAGCTATCATCCTCTGTGGAGTTTTGGCAGCGCCTAGAAGTGCTGAATTTGTCGCGTAATCAACTCGTTGCTCTTCCAGCAGCTATTTGCAAATTGGCCACCTTGCGTCGCTTGTATCTGAACGATAACAAACTCGATTTCGAAGGCATACCCTCAGGCATTGGCAAACTCTGTAGCATGGAAGTCTTCTCCGCTTCCAACAATCTTCTGGAAATGGTGCCTGAAGGTTTGTGTCGCTGCGGTTCACTCAAGAAGTTGAATCTATCTTCCAATCGGCTCATCACGTTGCCCGATGCCATACATCTGCTCACAGATCTCGATCAACTTGATTTGCGTAACAATCCCGACCTCATCATGCCTCCCAAGCCCAGCGAATTAACAAAAGGTTCGGGCGTTGAGTTCTACAACATCGACTTCTCGTTGCAAACCCAGCTACGTCTGGCTGGAGCTGCCGTGCCTCCCTCCGTTCCTATTACATCTACTCCCAAAGACTCAACAGCGCGCAAAATACGTCTACGTCGCGGTCCACGCACTGACTCGGCACAAGATTCCGCCAAAATTCTTAAAGGCATGAAAGATGTGGCGAAGGACAAAGATGAAGGCACTGTGGGTGTGAATAGTTCATGGGAAGCAGAGGATAGCAAACTGGAGTCCCTCAAACCAAAACGTTGGGATGAGTCGCTGGAAAAGCCGCAGCTAGATTATTCCAAGTTTTTCGAAAAAGAAGATGGACAGCTGCCCGGTCTCACCATTTGGGAGATAGAGAATTTCTTACCCAACAAAATCGAAGAAGTGGCGCATGGCAAGTTCTATGAAGGTGACTGTTACATAGTGCTCAAGACCAGCTATGACGATTTGGGTCAGTTGAATTGGGAAATTTATTTTTGGATTGGAAATGCAGCGACATTGGACAAGCGTGCCTGTGCTGCCATACATGCAGTGAATTTGCGCAATTTTCTTGGCGCACGTTGTAGGACGATACGCGAAGAGCAGAGTAAGATAATTTTGATATTTCTGATATGAATGAATATTTTTAATTAACTATATTTTTTTAAGATGATGAATCCGAGGAATTTCTCGCGCTTTTCGATACTGAGCTAACCTATATTGAAGGAGGTCGCACTGCCACCGGCTTCTATACCGTGGAAGACATGTTGTACACAATACGTTTGTATCGCGTGCACTCTGCCGGCTCCTCCATACACCTCGAACCAGTTGCGGTTGGCTTCGATTCATTGGATCCCCGCTATGCTTTCGTCTTGGATTGCGGCATAAAAATGTACATCTGGCTGGGACGCTGCTCCAAAAATACGCTCAACTCAAAGGCGCGTCTTATGACTGAGAAAATCAACAAAACAGAACGCAAAAACAAATGCGAAATAATTGTGGAAATTCAGGGTAAATAAAAACTAACTTACTTTTTGTTGCTTATTGTGGGTAAGTAGAAAAGGATGTAATATTTAAACTCGAAGACATGTCGGTGTGGTTATAGCTACCTGTTGCTTCATTCATTTTTTTTAGCAAAAGCTCAAAATCACTAGAATTTTTTTTGAAGTGAAAACCTTAGGCGCGTTGACCATTTTTTGGTAGAGAGCAAAACTATAGATTCGCGATATCATCACGCTATTAGCGATATCATCACGCTGTTAGCGTAACAGAAATAATTGCTGTACAGCATTCCTTTTTAGGGATTACCTAGCATCGACCAAGCCGAAGACCGAAGCGATTACCAGGCCGATTACCGAAGAGATTACTAACCGATTACCGAACCGATTACCAACCAATTACCTAAGCGACTACCAACCGACTTACGAACCAATTACCGAAGCGATTGAAAACCGATTACCGAACCAATTATCGATTACCAACCGATTATCGAGGCGATTAGCGAAGCGATTACCAATTACCTAAGTGATTACAAACCGATTATCAGGTACCGAAGCGATTACTAACCAATTACCGAAGCGAAAACCAAACGATTACCAATTACCGAAGCGATGGCTAACTGATTAACGAACCAATTACCGATTACCGAAGCGATTACCAAACCAGTTATCGACTGTATTAAGGCAATAACGCATAAATTGATAGAAAGAGTTAAAAAACTAGAAGGCGTCTGATTTTCTGACTGTAGCTACTTCGGAAATTCATAACAGCTATCTTATTTCATAGCTTTAAGTTTTCACTTCGGTCGGCAGTCTCCCCACGGCCTACTTTTTTTTTAATCTATTCTCAACTTTCAACCCACAGGTGAGGAGAGTTCAGAGTTTTGGCAAAGTATTGGCAGCGATGCTGATGTGGCAGCTGGACAAAAAATACTTCAACATGTTGCCGAAAATTTTGCGGCGTCGATACCACGACTCTACCAAGTACAGCTCGGCATGGGCTATCTGGAATTGCCGCAAGTGGAGGTGCCCGAGCAGAAATTGGTGCACACTCTACTCCAAAGCAAGAACGTCTATCTGCTCGACTGCTATACCGACTTGTTTGTTTGGTTTGGCAAAAAATCTACGCGTCTTGTGCGCGCTGCTGCCATTAAACTTTCGCGCGAGCTGTTCAACATGATAACACGTCCTAGTTATGCATTGGTAACACGTGTTCAAGAAGGCACCGAGTCGCAAATCTTTAAATCGAAATTTAGCGGCTGGGATGAAGTAATGGCGGTGGATTTTACACGCACTGCCAACTCAGTGGCGAAGACAGGCGCTGATTTAACCAAATGGGCACGTCAACAGGAGACACGCGCTGATCTGGCGGCGCTCTTTATGCCGCGCCAAAGTTCCATGCCGCTCAGCGAGGCTGAACAGCTGGAGGAGGACTGGAACTACGACTTGGAGGCCATGGAGGCATTTGTACTCGAGGGCAAGAAGTTTGTGCGTTTACCAGAGGAGGAGCTGGGTCACTTTTATACCGGCGAATGTTATGTTTTTCTCTGTCGCTACTGTCTGCCCGTAGATGATGACGACGAAGCAGTTGCGCCAGACGACAGCAAACCACCGCCCGACGATGAAATTCAGTGCGTTGTCTATTTCTGGCAGGGCCGCAATGCAGGCAATATGGGCTGGCTTACATTCACCTTTACGCTGCAAAAGAAATTTAAGGCCATGTTTGGTGAGGAACTGGAAGTGGTGCGCATACATCAGCAGCAGGAGAACCTCAAGTTCATGGCACATTTTAAACGAAAATTTATAATACATACGGGCAAAAGAAAGGACAAGATAAAGACGACTGATAGCAAGGCCGTAGTGGAGTTCTTTCATCTACGCTCCAACGGTGGAGCCTTGTGTACCCGGCTTATACAGATAACACCAGATGCGGTGCACTTGAATTCGGCATTCTGGTGGGTTTCATCTTATAATGCATAAAATTACAAAAATAACAACATTTCTTGCAGCTATATACTCTATGTGCCATTCGAAACTGAAGATGAGTCACAATCGGGCATTGTTTATGTTTGGCTGGGCTCCAAGTCAGTGCCCGAAGAAGCTAAACTGGTGCAGGATATAGCTGAGGATATGTATAACAATCCATGGGTCAGTTTGCAGGTCAGTTCTAAGCGCATTCTCTGAGTTATGCAAAAAACTCATTCAGCTTGCTTTTTTTTCAAACCAGATTCTCAACGAGGGCGAGGAACCGGAGAACTTTTTCTGGGTAGCATTGGGCGGACGCAAGCCTTACGAACAGGGTGCCGAATTCATGCAATTTACGCGCCTATTTCGTTGTTCCAATGAGAAGGGTTACTTTACTGTTGCCGAGAAATGCTCTGACTTTTGTCAGGACGATTTAGCCGATGATGATATCATGATTTTAGACAATGGCGAACAGGTATTTCTCTGGTTGGGTTCACGCTGCAGCGAGGTAGAAATTAAATTGGCCTATAAATCAGCACAAGTAGGAATGAGACATTTGTTTTTTTAAAGAAACACTTGAAAATTTTTTGTTTTCTCTAAGGTTTACATACAGCACATGCGCATCAAGCAGCCTGAACGTCCACGCAAATTATTCTTAACGCTTAAGAATAAGGAATCAAAACGTTTTACTAAATGCTTTCATGGCTGGAGCACTCACAAGTCACCACCCGAGTAAATTGGATGTTGATGTGGCTGGCTTAATAGCACAACTTATTGTATTCATGACAAAGCGTTTGAAATTTATTTGCTTGCGCTTTCTTTTTTAATTTTTTTGTTTGTTTGTATAACCTCTCTACTACTCCCACTTAATTATTTATAATCTTAATTGTATTTTAACCATTATATATATATTAACTTATTTTTGCACATTTTATTTGCTGATTTTAAATTCTTAATAGAAAGTACTCAATTTTTAATCTAATAATTCTATTATCTACGCTATTCTATGTACTATACAATAAAATTATATTTATAAAATAAATGGACGCAAGCGAGTTTTTAATTTTAGAGTGAAAAATGTTTAACAAGTAAATAATGCGTGTGTGAAATAAAAAACAATATACAAAAATGAGCAAATAAAAGAATATTAAAGAAAAATTATACCTAAATTAATTATTATTAAAAATTTTACTAATAACATTAATAAAAATATAATGAAAAAGTAATATAAAAGAAAATCATAAACAACATTTACACATTTAAAAGATAATAAAATTATACAAGAGTCTCATCTTGCAGTCAACTCTATCCCATTTATTAATAAACATTTCATTGGGCACTTCCTTAATTTGCCCCAAAATTTAGCAATCAATTAAGGGATCGGTATTCTTATAAAAAGAGGTTTACCGTATAAGTTAAAAACAATAAATTCTCCTCTGTTCGCTATTGCTATTGAGATTAATCTTAAAGTAAAATTCACAGTTATATGTTTATATATTCCGTCAAATTCCAAAGAGTTTAAATAATTCTAAATAGTTTTCCTGATCCTGTTATTTTGACTGGGGATTTCAATACCTGGAGTTCATTTTGGGGCTCTTCAGCTACAAATTCTCGCGGTAAACACGTAGAGTTGTTACTATTGTGCTCCAATTTTATGGTACTCAACAATGGATACCCTGCCCATTATTTAACACACAACTCTTTTACACACGTCAACCTTAACCTCTGCTCTGCAAGTATAGCTCCAAAATGCACTTGGCATATCGTTAATGATCTCCATGGTAGCGATCACTGTGCCATTATCACCAATATACATTTCAGCACAATTACCTGTATACTAAAAATGAAATTTATCACTGACTCCGACAATTGGCCAAATTTTCAATCGAGATGCGAACAAATTTCCAACAATATTCCAATATGACAACATTGTCTCATATTGTCAACATTGACTCCGACCATTATCTTGTTGCAGCCAAGATCCGCATGCGATTATGCAATGCCAAGAACATACGCACAGGAATGCAACGAAAGCTAGATGTCGCTAAGCTGCAATTACAACGGACTGCCGAAGCCTACTCCGCTCAACTCTCGGTTAAGCTCAACCAACCAACCTCTGGACTCGACGACGTGGCGGACTTTGGGCGCATATATCCCACTCCATGCGCGCTGCCGCTGAAGAAGTCATTGGTTTCCGGCGCCCGCAACCTCGGAACCAATGGTATGATCAGGAGTGTCGCATTGCGACTGCAGTAAAAAACGCCGCTTATAGAAAAACGCTGCAGTCAGCTGCAACGCGAGCCGTGCGAGAAAACTACCGCGAAAAGAGGAAGGAAGAGAGGCGCCTTTTCAGACGCAAGAAAAGAGAGCAGGAAAAGCGTGAGCGTGAGGAACTAGAGGTATACCAGGGCAAGAAGGATGCACGAAAATTCTATCAACAGGTTAAGCGTCTAACCCAAGGTTTCAAGCCCGGAGCATCCACTTGTAGAGACGAAAATGGAGATCTGAATACGGATACACAGTGTGTGCTTAGATTATGGAGACAGCACTTCTCCAATTTACTTAATGGCGACGATTCCACCAATGCCGCCCATCGAGAGCACAGTGCAGTGCCACCAATCGACGATGACGGAGTGGAAGTATCACCACCTAGCCATGAAGAGGTTCGAGTTGCTATCCAACGACTCAAAAACAATAAAGCAGCGGGTGCTGACGGCCTGTCAGCTGAATTGTTTAAAACCGGCGGCGATGAATTGATAAGGCGCATGCATCAGCTCATCAGCAAAATATGGCTAGCAGAAAGCATGCCCGACGATTGGAACCTCAGTGTACTGTGCCCTATACTTAAGAAAGGAGACCCTACAATCTGCGCAAGTTATAGAGGTATCAGTCTTATTTCCATAGCATATAAGGTTCTCTCAAGCGTACTGTGTGAAAGATTAAAGCCAATTACAAAAACACTGATTGGACCTTATCAGTGTGGCTTTCGACCTGGTAAGTCCACCATAGACCAGATTTTCACGCTACGACAAATCCTGGAGAAAACCCACGAACATCAAATTGACACACACCATCTCTTTGTCGACTTTAAAGCTGCTTTCGATAGCCCGAGAAGGGATTGCCTATACGCAACAATGTCTGAGTTCGGTATACCTGCAAAGTTGATTAGACTTTGCAGAATGACGTTGAGCAACACACGCAGCTCCGTCAAGGTAGGAAATGACCTCTCCGAAACCTTCAATACCGAAAGAGGTTTCAGGCAAGGCGATCCACTGTCTTGCGATCTCTTCAACATCATCATGGAGGAGATCGTACGAAAGGCCGGTGTGCATCGTAATGGCACCATTTTCTATAAAGGTGTCCAGCTCCTTGCTTACGCTGATGATATTGATATTGTTGGCAGAACCAAGAGAGATGTTACCGCTGCTTTCGCCGCTATCGAAAAGGAATCAGCCAAAGTGGGTTTGACAATAAATGAGGGTAAAACAAAGTATATGCTGTCTACAAACAAGGGAGCTCGGCGTTTAGACTCCCACGTTTCATCCGGCAGCTATAACTTTGAAGTAGTCAAGGAGCTTGTATACCTTGGCACCGCCATTAATACTAACAACGAAATCAGCCTGGAGATAAAGCGAAGAACAATAATTGCTAATAGGTGCTACTACGGGCTCAGTAAGCAACTAAGTTCCAGAGCCCTCTCTCGATCGACAAAACTAACACTCTACAAGACGCTCGTTCTACCTGTGCTGCTTTATGGCGCTGAGGCATGGGTAGTTTCGCAAACTGACGCAGCCGCTCTGGGGGTGTTCGAGAGAAAAGTTCTTCGCAAAATCTTCGGTCCTGTTCGAGTCGGCGATGACTATCGCATCCGAATGAACCACGAGCTGTATGAGCTCTACGGAGACATTGACGTAGTTCGGCGTATAACTGTGCAGCGACTACGCTGGCTGGGTCATGTCCATCGTATGGACGACGAAGCTCCAGCGAAAAAGGTGCTCGAAGCGAGGGTCGCTGGTCAACGACGACGAGGGAGACCATGCCTCCGATGGATGGACCAGGCTGAGGAAGCCCTAACCGCACTTGGTGTATCCGATTGGAGAAGGCGCGCGCAAAGCAGAGGCGCCTGGCGAGAGCTGATGAGGTCGGTCGAAATCCGGACACGGGTTGTCACGGCCACCTAAGTAAGTAAGTATTCCAATATGACAAAACATAAACCCAGAAACAGCCAGAACTCACAATTAAACAAACTAAAAGTAAAAAAAAGAAAGCGATTGTTCCTTGGTGGAGCTCAGAGTTGGCTTCCCTTAGGCTCGATTAGCAATCATCTTGACACGATGTCAAACTCAACCACTCAATGGACAATCTTATTAAATATTAAAAAGTGTGATCTCTTTCCCGCCTCAACGCAAAAAAGCCAAAAGACTATGTTTCGAAAAACTCACAAATTCTATAAATCCATCATCAAATCCGAAAAAAATTTTGGGGCTGATATTAAGTTGATTGCGGCTTTCTTTAAGCAATCACATTTTACAACGTTTTTACTACGTCCAATGGATCCATCTTGTCCACAACCACTGACATTGCAAACCAATTTGCTATACATTTTTCAAATATTTCATCAGACAAGAATTTTTCTAGAAAACTCCGTTAGAGGGAAAACTCCCGGTGCGGATAGAATATTGTGCCCGATCATAAAAAATCTGCCACTTTTTCTTAAAGAAAGAATAATAAAGTTCTACAACTCTAACTTTGACAAGGGTACTTATCCCCAAGTTTGGAAAACAACCGCAATAATTACTATCCATAAGCTTAATAAAGCCCTGGGCGAAGTTGACAGTTATCGACCAATGCCTCTTCATCCGTGTATGGGTAAGATTCTTGAGAAGATAGTTGCCAGCAGACTAATGTGGTTTGGAAGGAAAAACAAACTTATCAGCCATAATCAGGTTGGTTTCAAAACAGAGCATAGAACTACTGACGCCTTACTACATCTTGATTATTTCATTACAAATGCTCTGTCTAGCAAAAACCACATTTCTCTGATGGCAATTGATTTTCAGTGTTAAAACAACTGATGAAATGGAAGGCTGAGGAACACTCATCAACGTAACCAGAGCACTTGTACTATCAAAAATTGAATATGGTCTTTCTATTTATGGTCATTGCTTAAAAAGCAATATTGGGCTGTTGTTTGCTACGTATCACAAATCAGTTCGTAGAAGCCTCAAGGCATTTCCAACAACAACACCAACAATAAATATTCTGACAAAAGTGGGCTTACCCTCAATACCGGATAGAACCAAGGACGTCACTTACTGTCTTTTTCATAAACTATACTAATCAAAAAAATATTGTTTTTGCAGAGGATGTTAAAAAGGCATTGAGTCGGAAACGGGCTCCCAAAAAATGCTCGACGATAACAAGATGTTTAGAGTGTGGTATGGTACATTCCCTTTCGCTGAAGCTAAAAGGCATTCATCATGAATGTCACCCACCTTGGCTCGGAAAGACGCCTAACTGGAAACCAAACTGATGGATTATCCGAAGGACAGCACATCCAAACACTGTTTCTCAATGAAGCCGCTCAATATAAGTCCTCAGGATGGAAGTTTATTTCCACCGATGGCTCAAAAACAGACAACAATACGTTGCTGTATTTCATAATATTTTGCTGTTGTTCATGAGAATGGTGTTCCTATCAGATACGGCCTATTGTAGAGTTTTTGCTCTGTGCTTACAGCAGAAGCCTCCGGTTCTACCTTTGCAAAAAAAAAAAAAAAAACTGGTAAAGCAAATCTTGCGTCAGCGCAATTTATGCTCCGTCTAATTCAGTGGGCATTATACCCTTGATGGTGGGTATATCCGTATTAAGGCCCATACAAAAATAAAAATTATGTAGATTCCAGGCCATTCTGGAAATCGTTGAAACGAGTTTGCTAAAACGACGCCAAAAGACATCATAATGACGCCAGCATCAGTCTTTGGCACATTTAGCGCTAAGGACATCCAAAATTTTATTGCTAAGCAGTTTTCTGTAGCAAATAACTAAATCTGGAATACATATAGTCACCATTATTCTGCTCTAAATACTGACCGTTGAACCTAACCTAATTCAGCCTATCCAAGCGGTGCACTAACCTGACGTCATAATATTTTTAACACGTCTACGTCTAGGCCATATAAAGCTAAGACACGAGCATCTTATTAACGGTACAAGCCCTAATAACTGCCTGGATTCTTGGCCTTACGACATTTTAAAACATTCATGACAATATTATGAACATATATAATTTCTTAAAATAATGTAATTTACTCCATTAATCTAAGTAATATCTATAAACTAATATTATTCAGTATTATCATTATGTGTTGTTATAGTAATATTATTATTATAAGATATTTTCTTTTAAATCTCATGAAACCTTAATATTATTTTATCCCTATACTAGCTTTTACCCGGTGCGCTTCGCTGCATTCCGCGCTAGTCCCCTGAAAAGTGAGCGTATAGTGAGGCCTCGCCCTTATCCAATTATTTCCAACTAGTGTTCTGTGTCTGCTTGTTTGATGGTAATTTATTAAATGTCCATATTTGTACTTACAATGACTGACGCTTGGATGAATAGACCCTACATACCAAGCGTGGTATTTTACTATCAAAGCATGTACAATTTTAATGATTTTTTAAAAAGTTTGTGTCCGACTATAGTCCGACCATTCCCATTTTTTGTAAACTTTCCATTTAAACAACATGTTGGGAAAATTTGAGTTGAGTGAGAAACTAAATTTTGAGTTTCAATGTTCTGTGACTTACTTCCATAGCTATTCGATATCAAAAATTTGACTTATATGGGCGGAGCCACATCCCCCCCTCCCCCTATCTAATGCCTTTCCAGTTTTTATATTAGAATGACATCACCATGTTCAGTGACTTACTTCCATAGCTATTAAATGTGAAAAATTTGGCTGGTATGAGCGGAGCCTTACCCCTTTGTCTAATGCCCGTCCCAGTCTTTTATTAGAAAGACATCACCAAGTGGTAACTTCATTCTGAGTTTCAATGTTCTGTGATTTTTACTTCCATAGCTATTCGATATCAAAAATTTGGTTGGTAAGGGTGGAGCCACACCTCCTTATCCAACCCCCGTTCAAGTTTTAAGATAGAAAGACATCACCAAGCCCTCATTTTCCAGATTATAGTACAAAAACACAAAAGTTTGTTTATTGTGAAACATTTATTGAAATATACGTTCATATGATGAAATAAGATAAATCAGGCATCCAAAATAATAAAAAAAAATTATTGAAAACAAAAATAAACAATTAATTATTCACTTAAAAATCAATCGCGGGTGCACCGCCAAATTATCGCGGGTGCGACGCGTCTAAAATATAATATATGACACCATAACGACAGGTCTAAAAATGTTGCACCCGTGATCGTTAGAACTGTGATCGCCAATTTGAGTCAGCGCAAGGTTGATTTATAAGGTTGTCGCAGGGCTGATCGCACTCTCTTCTCTTACTTACTTACTTAGGTGGTCGTAACAACCCGTGTCCGGGTTTCGGTCGACCTCATTAGCTTTCGCCAGGCGCCTCTGCTTTGCGCGCGTCTTCTCCAATCGGATACACCAAGTGCGGTTTTTTGCTGGAGCTTCGTCGTCTATACGATGGACATGACCCAGCCAGCGTAGTCGCTGCACAGCTATACGCCGAACTACGTCAATGTCATCGTAGAGCTCATACAACTCGTGGTTCATTCGGATGCGATAGTCATCGCCGACTCGAACAGGACCGAAGATTTTGCGAAGACCTTTTCTCTCGAACACCCCCAGAGCGGCTGCGTCAGTTTGCGAAACTACCCATGCCTCAGCGCCATAAAGCAGCACAGGTAGAACGAGCGTCTTGTAGAGTGTTAGTTTTGTCGATCGAGAGAGGGCTCTGGAACTTAGTTGCTTACTGAGCCCGTAGTAGCACCTATTAGTAATTATTGTTCTTCGCTTTATCTCCAGGCTGATTTCGTTTTTGGTATTAATGGCGGTGCCAAGGTAAACGAACTCCTTGACTACTTCAAAGTTATAGCTGCCGGATGAAACGTGGGAGTCTAAACGCCGCGCTCCCTTGTTTGTAGACAGCATATACTTTGTTTTGCCCTCATTTATCGTCAAACCCACTTTGGCTGATTCCTTTTCGATAGCGGCTCCCTTCTCGGGCTATCGAACGCAGCTTTACAATCGACAAAGAGATGGTGTGTGTCAATTTGATTTTCGTGGGTTTTCTCCAGGATTTGTCGTAGCGTGAAAATCTGGTCTATGGTGGACTTACCAGGTCGAAAGCCACACTGATAAGGTCCAATCAGTGTTTTTGTAATCGGCTTTAATCTTTCACACAGTACGCTTGAGAGAACCTTATATGCGATGGAAATAAGACTGATACCTCTATAACTAGCGCAGATTGTTGGGTCTCCTTTCTTAAGTATAGGGCACAGTACGCTGAGGTTCCAATCGTTGGGCATGCTTTCTTCTAGCCATATTTTGCTGATGCATGCGCCTTATCAATTCATCGCCGCCGGTTTTAAACAATTCAGCTGACAGGCCGTCAGCACCCGCTGCTTTATTGTTTTTGAGTCGTTGGATAGCAACTCGAACCTCTTCATGGCTAGGTGGTGGTACTTCCACTCCGTCATCGTTGATTGGTGGCTCTGAACTGCGCTCTCCATGGGTGGCTTGGTGGAATCGTCGCCAGTAAGTAAATTGGAGAAGTGCCGTCTCCACAATCTCAGCACACACTGCGTATCCGTATTCAGATCTCCATTTTCGTCTCTACAAGTGGATGCTCCGGGCTTGAAACCTTGGGTTAGACGCTTAACCTGTTGATAGAATTTTCGTGCATCCTTCTTGCCCTGGTATACCTTTAGTTCCTCACGCTCACTCCTTTTCTGCTCTCTTTTCTTGCGTCTGAAAAGGCGCCTCTCTTCCTTCCTCTTTTCGTGGTAGTTTTCTCGCACGGCTCGCGTTGCAGCTCACTGCAGCGTTTTTCTATGTGCGGCGTTTTTTACTGCAGTCGCGATGCGACACTCTTGATCATACCATTGGTTCCGAGGTTGCGGGCGCCGAAAACCAATGACTTCTTCAACGGCAGCGCGCATGGAGTGGGATATATGCGCCCAAGGTCCGCCGGCGTCGTCGGGTCCAGAGGTTGGTTGGTTGAGCGTAACCGAGAGTTGAGCGGAGTAGGCTTCGGCAGTCCGTTGTAACTGCACCTTAGCGACATCTAGCTTTCTTTGTATTCCTGTGCGTATGTTCTTCGCATTGCATAATCTCATGCTGATCTTGGCTGCAACAAGATAATGGTCGGAGTCAATGTTGACCCCCCAAAATGTACGCACATCTAGAACACTAGAGGCATGCCTTCCGTCGATTACAACATGATCGACATGATCAATTTGGTTTCGCGTTTTTTGATCCGGGGACAGCCAGGTGGCCTTGTGGATGTTGAGGTGCTTAAATCTGGTGCTACTAACTACCATGTTTCGCGCCAGGGCGAAGTCGATCAGTCTTAGACCGTTGTTCGTGGAGGTCTCATGAAGACTGAACTGACCGACAGTGGGGCCAAAGATGCCTTCCCTTCCGATTTTCGCATTAAAATCGCCGAGGACTATTTTCACGTCATGGACCGGAAGGTGGCCGTATACGTCCTCAAGACTAGCGTAGAAAGCGTCTTTGACGGCTTCGTCCTTTTCCTCCGTCGGGGCGTGCGCGCAAATAAGGCTGATGGAGAAAACAACGAATCCACATCCAAATTCGCGCCTCTCCGCATGGCAGCTGTAGTAGATATCACAGTGTGCTTGTTTAGAGCAGCCTTGCCCTTTCCATCGCATTTCCTGGATGGCGGTGATGTCAGCCTTTATTGTTTTGAGGGCTTCCGCCAGTTGGATAATAGCACCTTCCCTATAAAGGGTTCGGACATTCCAGGTGCATATCCGTAAATCATTGTCCGTTTTTCGTTTGCGGTGGTCGTCAACGTAATTGGGGTTCTTATCCGAGGCTGGTTTAGTTTTCATTGGGCAGTAGTAATGTGGCGGGACCCAAACCCTGCGCACATTCCATGTTTAAGGTCTATGGAGTGACCCGCCGCTCAAATTAGTCGTCAAACTGACGTATGCCAGTTTGCCGTTACCCAGGGAACACCACGTGGAGGTTTGAGTCGGCTTGAGACGATTTCGACATGGATAATGCTGGCCTCGCCAGGTTGAGGCGGTCAGACACGTTGCCATGTGAAGGTTCGCCCCCTGATCCCTCGCACTATCTTCTCAGTACCCATAATTGTCAAAACCAGCCAATTTTGCAAATGACTACGAAAGAAAAACGGATAATAATCGATTCGACAATTATGGGTACTCGCTCTCTCCCTTGCGACAACCTTATAAATCAACCTTGAGTTAGCGTTTATTTGAATTTAACGAACTACATAACCTTAATTATGATTGATTTACGTTTCCCTTAAATGTGTTCTAACTTTTACAAAGTTCCAAGATGTTAGCGTAAAACATAACTTTCATGTATTTTTTATCGCGGGTGCAACAAGCTAATAATACCTTTTTGTAGACAATAATGCTTAAAAAGTAATAAGTACATGTTTTGTTTCAGGAACGGAAACTCGAATGATATCACTTCAAAATTTACTAATAAAATGTAAAACTGTCAAAATCAGCTATTTTTCGCGAATGTTGCCAGGCATCAATTTTTAGTTTACACTAAACTTTTGAATGCTAGTGTTGGTAGGGGCGACAAAAATTTAAATTTGATCTAAAGTACAAATGTTTTTTTTTTATTAAATTTAGATATTTGTTTTTCTATTGGCATCAAAAAATTTTCCTAACACTGTGGTTTAGAAATTGATGTCGAGAATCGTCTTTAGCGGAATCGCCCATTATTAAATATCTTGTTAATAAAATTAATAAATAAAAAATTAAAAAGTGATTTAAAAAGTCATAAGCAACATTTAAACATTTAAAATAAAATGAAATTATCAAATGAAAAAAAGAAATGTAATTTCGAATTTATTATTAAATATTTTATCAATTATATGATATTAATAATAATAAAATAAGTAATATAAAAAATCATAAACATTTAAAAAAAATATTCAAGTAAAAAAAGGAAAACCGAAAACAAAAATCGTGTTAAGAAAAAAACCGATATCACATGAAGTGCATTCTGTGCATCGCCACCAGGATCACTTTGATCGTTAATTAACGAACTCATTTCCAAAAGTTACCGATGCACTCTTATCTGTTAATAGGAGTCGAATCGGTAAAAAAATGAAATCTCTAAGAAAGTCGTTGGCCAAGATAATTAACTTCAGAATAAAATATTATTTCCCAAAAATTTTATTAGTAAAAAATTTCATATCCAAAAAGTGCTATAAAACGAAAACCTTAAATAATCAAGGTAAGAAACCAAAATATTATTTTTTAAATATTTAAGTACATTACTCTTTACGAAAAGTAATGTCAAAAAAAAAAAAAAAAAATAACGTTAATCGGCGAATATACAGCAACACTGAGGTATTCAAATTCCAACACACGAAAGTGAAAAACTAACCGAATTAGTGGCAAAAAAATATTCAAAAGGAATCCAGAAAATTGGTCAGAATTAAGCCTAATTTACGTGCCATCTTACGGGAGATTCCCCATTCTCATCTAAGTGGTTGTTCGGATTAAAAAACCTTCAAAATATTGGACTCAAAGGTACTTGGATGTGAAGCTTATCTTTGAAAACAAACATCACATACTCTGCTTAAGAGGGGCATCACATGGAGTTGTCTTGAAATACGCCTCTTTGGAAAAGCTGAAATGAATCATGTACAAGCTGCCGAAAAAAAATACGTATCCAAACTGTTTCCTATTTGACCCTTTCATAGTGTAACAGTATTTCGTCTTTTACTCAAAACTATGTTTGCTTCATATAGCACGAGAGAGATTCCACAAGATTTCACCAGAAACATTGGTGCATACAGTGGGAAAAAATTAAATTTCCGCTTAGCGGATCTTTGTTGGAATTTGCAAATGAAAGTGTGCCCCCAATGGAATACATTTTGTAAAAAGGCATTTTTAAACATTCATTAGAATTCTTTATTGAACTTTTTTTTTTTTGTAATTTGTTGATTTCACTTACACATTCACATAAACAAGATAATAAAATTTTATAACATTTATGGATTGGTTTTTTTTTTGGCTTTTGTTAATAATTGTTAATAATATCATTAGAATTTTGCAAAGCTTACTCTAGCTTTGATTGATAAATCATTTATTTTGTTGCATGACTGAAACGTAAAACATATGAATCAATTTCACAATGAAACAAATTTTTATGATAACATCAAGGCATGCTTACATGCATTTTCATTTCATTATCTTTAAGTTTCGTTTTTTTTTTTTGCATGCTTTTGGAGTATTAAGAATACTTAGTAAATTAGCAGTTGCATTGCTTATTTTATAGTTTTACAATTACATCAACAAGAATCATTTTATAACGCTCAACAATGTATGTATGGAGCATAGACAACAATGACATCAATAGAATTTATTTGTTTTAAAAATTTTAACTTTATCTATATACTATACAGTTAATACAATTTTTTTTTCATTTTCTAAATCACAGTTTAGTTAAGTTCGCCTTAGAACGTAATATACATATATATATTAATTAACGTGATTGCACAATTTTTGATAATTAAGAATTTTTTTTTTACACCTAGAAACGCATCAATAAACATTGAATGTAAATTTTCAATGCATTAATTAAAAACACAAATGGATGTTTTGGAAAAACAACAGTTTTAAACTAATAAATTTTCCACTAATTAATAGTAACAAGAATATAAATATAAACATTGATCATGATGATGGGAACAATTTAACCAGCTGGGCTTAACTAGTTTAACTAGTACAACAAATAACATTTTAGCTTAAGTCAATAAAGAGTTCACTTCAGGTTAACACACTAAGTGTGTTCTCAGCGAAAGTTATACAATTGAAAATAATACAAAATAAAAACAACAAAAATTGCCGCAAAATATCAGTAGTCCAAACGTTTCTTCAGCCGAAATATATCGGCGTTGTCTAACGTGGTGCTGTTGTCCATATTAAGCGTGCGCAGCGAGCTAAGCGACATCAGGCGTTCCTCAATATCGGTGTACATGCGGCGACAGCGATACACCGAGAGGATCTAAAGGAATATATATAAAAAAAATGTTATTTAAATTTAAATAGAAAAGTGGTTTCAGTAAAACTACCTGCAGCACTTTGCAGTTGACCAGTATTGAGTCTAAACTGTGATCGGTGAGCTGTGAGCAGCCGCTGATGTGCAGTGCGCGCAAGCGTCTCAATTTGCTGCTGACTACTTGGATGGTTTTGTCGTTGATATTGTAGCAATCGGACAGATCTAGCTCTTCAATGGACGGACAATTTTCAACTAGCGTCTCCATGCCAACAAGCGAGATTTGTTGACAATTGGAGAGCAGCAGCCGCTGCAGTTCCAAAAATTTAAAGCCATACTTTAGCGAAACATCAGAGATCTTGTTGCAGCCTTTGAGATTGAGTGAACGCAATCCTTTGAGGCGCTGTATGGACACGCCTACAATATCAGGCTCTGCACCATCGACAAGATTGTGCTCATATATGGCTAGCATGGCTTTCTTGCGATTAGCATCGCGCACAATATCCTCCTCGGCCTTGCTGCGCAACGAAATCTTTATGGGACGCGTTTCGGAGCTGAGATACTCGGCCAACGAGCCTGTCAACGTTGGATGAAAACTGTGAACCGAGTTGCTTTTGTTCAGGCAGATTTGTTTTTCCACATTGATGCCGGTGAGTGCTGCATCTGTGATCTACACGAAAAACCACAAAAATTAAGTTTTAAATAAATACATAAAGATTACTGAATAGGCGCGAAGCCAAAAAAATTGTGGATATTTTACATACCCTAAAGCAATCCTCCAAGCTTAGCTCACGTAGCCAACGCAGGTGCTCAATGACGCACTGCACCGACTCGTCTGTGACGCCATTAATGCATGCACCAATATTAAGCACCCTCAACTCGCGCAAGTTTTGGGCGCACTGCTTAATGCTAGCTTCGCAGACATTTAAATGCGACAGGTATAACTCGCGCAGTACTGTGTTTGGAGCGCGCGCCACGCCCTGCATAACACCTTCGCTCCCAATACCATCGCAGTTGGAAAGATTTAAGTAGCGCAGCTGCGTCAGATTCCCCAGCATTATGGCCCCACTATTACTTAATTTCGAGCAGCCCTTTATATTCAGTGACCTCAACAGAGGCGCCGATACTATCAGACTTTCAATGCAGGCATCTGTGATGCAGGTATCGGAGAGATCAAGTTCCAGCAGCATCGACTGTGTTTGGAGAAATGCATTTACACCATTTGGATTTAGCTGTCGACAAGAGCTTAAATGTAGACGCTCCAGCTGTAAGCCATTCTCCAGCTCACGCAATGCTGTCATGGCTGCACCACCTATCAATGTGTTGCTGAAATTAAGCTCACGCAATGTCTTGCGATGAGCCGTAATTACATGCAATATAAATTTAAACGTCAAAATAGACTCGCTGGGCTGCAAGGCTTGCTCCTCCGGATAAAAACGTCGTTGTATGGCGCAGTGGTAGGCAATATGACAGCCGGACATGTCCAGCGACACAAGTGCCTGTGTGAGCGATGCTAGACGCAGCAATATAGCGTCAGAAAGATACTGATTGTAGCGCAGCGATAGAGACTGCAGCTTGGACATAGTTTTCATAATGCTCTGCTGATCATCAATGGAGTCAAGAAACTGACCGGCCATAAAGAGCGGTGAGCAACGTGTCACTGTCAAAGCACGCAGTTTTTGCATATGCTGCAGTAGATGACAGAACTGCTTGTCATTCAGATCCACACTATCGAAGGTAATGGAACGCGTCGATTTGCTCAACTGTGGCAAAAACTGCTCGAGTGAGCCGAAGGTTACTTCGTCCAAATATAGCTGGTTAAAGCAACGTTCACTGTTTAAGAAAATACGTGCAGGTGGCAGTTTATCAGCTAGACAAAGCTTTGCAAATCTTAGACAAACGTTGGATTGAAATTCAGCGTACTGCGATGCCTCTAACCAGCGGCGACATGATCTGGCAGCGGCCTGAAGATCGGTAAAGTGTAGATGGCGAAAAATTACAACGATTATCTGTGAAGAAAGTGTGTAAATAGAGTGAGGAGAGACAAGTTAACAATTGACTGTGAAATATATGCTAATAAAATTCTTATCACACTAGATAGCTTTAAAAAAATGATTGATCGACAGCTACGGACTGCTGCGTCATGCCCAAGGCACTCTGCTTAGGTAGTCATAGAGACAAGTAATTCGTGGAAAAAGAGCATCTGACTAGTTTTCAGCGTCACGGTCACGTGCAGTCTTTGCAAAGATGTATGAAAAAACACTTCTAGGCAGACTTACCTCCATTGGCAGATCCGCATAGCTGGGCTCCATGTAATTATAGTCATCCAGGACTTCCATTGTCGTCTTGAGCTTAAACTATTTTTAGCTATATTTGTTTTTTATTTGCTGAATTATTTTCCTTTGCTTAGCTTATTTTTACGCCCTTCGTGCGTTTGCAGAAAATTCCAACTGGCCAAGTCTCGTCTAATATTTTCCGGAACACTGCAGCGGACAATGAAGTTCGCTTTGTTTTTTCACTGTTTTAATTACCAAACTTTTGTTTTTATTTATTATTAATACGATACTTTGATTGGTTTTAAATTTAGCAAATATTGGTTTGTGTGGGATTTAGCGTTTGCTCAACTTGACGTTTTTTTCTCTATTACGCATTTCACTCTCGAGCTGTCAGTTCAATCAGCTGTTTCCTTTTGTCTGTCTCTGTTTATGTTTACTTCTTGGTATACATTAGGTTTTTAGCTCTCTGTTTTCATTTCGTCTTTCTTTGAGTGCTAGTGATGTGGAAGTTAGCAAAATAATCAATATTTGAAAGATTACGTGTTCGATATAGAGATGGTAAGCAATTTATAGCATGTTCTCACGGTAGTCTGAATTAAGTAATTCGGCCTATGAATTACGAATGTGTACTTACTTTGAATAATTGAATGTGTTCTCACGAAGCAATCGTAATTCGGTTTGACAGCTGTTCTTTGTGTATTTTATTTTAATTTTATTTGATTTGTTGTGGAGAACGAAAATGGGGGAAAAATGTGCAAAATAAATATTTGTTTATTATATTTTTTATTTTTTTAAGCAATGATACTCACATTGTCTGCTGACTTTGAGAATTTTACTATATGTTTTGTCTTGTTTTTATTTCTTCTTGTGGTTTGTTTGTGGTTTCGATTAAATTTCGATAAAAATTAGAGATGAAACCGATTTCTACGTAATTCGGATGTTAATTCAAACTGAATTACCTTCAAATGAAATAATTCGCTTGCCAAATTTTGTATGGCGAATAACTTAATTCGGAACATAATTCAGCCTCGAATTACGAATGAGAGGCGAATTACGTTGTTCAGGGTGCTGTGAGAACATGCTATTAAATGACTTAATTTGTCATAAATTATTTTCTTGAAATCAACTACGTTCAGACGGGATGTTCGTAATTCATTTTATTTCTGTTTTTTTTTGATTTGTTTTTCTTTTTCTTATTTATTTTCCTCAGAAATGTGTTTTATAATTGTTTTTATTTTCATATAAAACTTTTTGTTTACAGAAATAACACCTTGTGATACCATTTCTCCGATTATTTATCGAAAAAAATAGTGCTGACACCGATCGTATCTTAATTTGGTTGGTAATTTATGATAAATTACTGAATTTCAAAAAAATTTCATTGACAGACTTCCCATTGCGAAATTACTTAATTTGAATATGATTTACGAATAAATCAAAAATGAACCGTAAATTACAATAGTGAGAAAATGGTATAATATAATGGTAATATATAATAATGGTATAATAGAATGGTACGTTTACATATTAGGATTAAGAGAAAGAAGATTAGCCTCCTTTAATTCTGTAATCTCACCTGACGGCCAATTATACAACTCGAAGTACTTCGTTTTCAATCCGCTTTTAGCTTCTCGTCTCGCTTCGTTTTCGTTTATTATGCAATTCGATAAGAGCTAGCATTTCACTTCCAAACGTAAACCACTTGTTTAAAGAACTTAATTGATATTTATTTAATTAGTTTCACTTACTTTTTCGAATATAATTAATTATTACCATTTCTTTGCAAAATTTTACGTTTTTTACTTTATTTGTGTCAAATCCGCCAAGAAATGCCAGTCGTATTCAAAAACGAAAGTCAGATCGAATTCGCCACACCCGCTTCATATTAGGGCGAATTCGAACACAACCAAGAAAGAGGAGCGTATCGCATAATAATAAAATTCAATTCCGCTACCATTTTCGATAGAATTGCATAATTGGCCCTCTGTTTACACCGGAGAACTGCAATAAATACTTAAAAATAAGTAGTACTCGAGTACTATTCGTTCACAGCTCAGTTGGAATCACTGAAAATTTGGAATGAATCACGCTATTGAATAATGAACCACTTACTCAAAACTGAGTATGAATGAGTATAAGTAGTTTCCAAAGCGTTATTCGGATGTGATTGATTTAAAACAAAGTGAATCAAATTTTTGAAACTTGAGCAGCATACTCAAAAATGAGTATGAATAAGTATAAGTAGTTTCAAAAGTAGTATTCATATTTGTTTCATTCAAAACAGCTCAAAGCTCATTAATATTAAATTTTTTAATGTTTTGATTTAGAGTATTCGTAATATATTGAAGTACTTAGAGTATTAGAATCACCGTTGATACTAATTGTGTTCATGGCTGAACCTATAAAAATTATTTGTTTTGTTTTTCAAGCTTAGTACATGTTCTGGTTGTAATAGAGGGTCGCTGATTTCAAATCTTATGCCAATATTTTAAAAATAATTTGCTACTAGGGTGGACCCTGAAATGTTTTTTGTTTGGTTTTTAGTATTACTTCATATTTTGAAAGTATAAGGGGGTCGCTGATTTCGAATCTGATGTCAGAATTTTAAAATTCAAGATGGTTAATAGTGTTGCCACCTACAATTTTTTTATTTTAACAGCATCGAGTTAGCGTCGCCATGTTTTTAACTCAACGAAAGCCCTAACCTCGAGTTATTTCACTTTTACTGTGTTTACATGCCGAGTTAACTCGGGGTTAGGGTTTTCGTTGAGTTAAAAACATGGCGACGCTAACTCGATGCTGTTTACATGCAAAACATCGAGTTCAGTTAGACTTGTCAAATTTACTTGACATTTGCCATATATATTTGCAAACAGTTTGTGTGTGTTGTGTTGTGAGCACTCCAAAAACTCTTCCATCCGCCATTTCGTTAGTAATAAATGCCATAATGCATTTTGACAGATAGAACTCAGCTAGATCCAGCAAGTTTCGTGGAGTTTACTTGGATTTAACGAAACTCAACTCAACTCTCGTTTACATGCAGGGTTAACTACGAGTAAACCCCGAGTTAACTCGGCATGTTAACACAGTATATGTTACACAGGCCATTCGATTATTATTTTCGATAAAAATTAGAGATGAAACCGTTTTCTACGTACTTCGAATGTTAATTCAAACTGAATTACCTTCAGATGAGGTAATTCGCTTGTCAAATGTTGTATGGCGAATTACTAAATTCGAAACCTAATTCAGCCTCGAATTACGAATGAGAGCCGAATTACGTTGTTTAGGGTTCCGTAAAAACATGCTATAATACGATCATTAAATGATTTTTATTTCGGATCGAAAAATGACAATAAGAAAAACACACTTATATATTATTGAAAAAATAATCAAAAAACTATTTTTTATTGCTGATCGCAGAAAATAAGGACAAAAAAAAAATAATATCTATATATGATCGTTAAGAAATCGGGCAAAAGTAATTACTTTAAGATGACTTCTATCTTAAAAATTATTAAAAAACAAAAATCATGTCGTATTGCTAAATTTAAAATTATTTTACAACATTTTATATAGATCTTTTATCTAAAAATTAAAAAATAAACGTTTATTTCCATCCCTGGATTTTTCTTTGGTTTTTTTTTCATAAAAATATAAAATTATTTTTGATATGAAAATATAAAAAAAAAAATTAAAAAACCAAACAAAGATCAATTTTTACATGATCGAATTTCGAGTAGTGGCGATTCTAGTTTATAAATAAATGGTGACACTTTCTTATCTTTGCCTGCAATTTTTAAGTATAAAATATTATTCCTTTCATAAATTAGAACTCTCGAAAACTCTTTCTACATATTGTTTTTTTTTTTGGTGTTCTATATAAAATTTACCCAAGCCGTTTTTTGTTCACTTGAATGCACTTTTTGCAATAAAAAAATGTTTTGCTTCTTAATGAAAAGCTAAGTTTCTATCGACAAAGAGGAATTCAAATCGAAAACACGGTTGCATATTCACCTCAGCAGAATGGAATAGCGGAGAGATTCAACAGAACATTAATTGAAAAGGTTCGTACGTACCTTATTGAATCAGAGATGCCTAAGTTTATGTGGGGTGAAGCCGCTTTAAATGCTGTTTACCTAATTAATCGCAGCTGAACAAATGCCTTAAGGGCAACAAAACTCTTGCTGAATTATGGTATGGACAGAAACCAAATCTCGGAAAACTTCGAGTTTTCGGATGCAAGGCAAATGCATGGTTACCAGAACAGAATCGTTGTAAATTGGACGCGAAGAGTAAATAGTCTGTGATGATAGGCTACTCACCAAACGGATATCGGCTCTGGCACATCAATAAAAAGAAAGTATTTATCGCAAGAGATGTGAAGTTCGACGAGTGCAGTTATCCTTATGACAACGTAGAAGAAATCAGCCAATCCCAAATCATAACTTTATGCAGTAATGAGCAAGAGGGGGAAAATGTTACTGATGCTATTCCTGCAGCTGTGGATGTGGAACCTGACACCCAGATAAATGAAAATTGTGCTGACAATTTTTCAGATGGAATGAATGCCAAATTTACTGAAGAAGTCGCCGACAAAGAACCACCATTCGTAGATGAAGAACATATTGTAAACGAAGAGCAAGACGCAGATGATAAAGATATTTCAGAAGAAGATGAAGAAGTTCCAAAACTGAGACGAAGTTCACGTGTTCCAGTTCCACGTAAGTTTCTGGATTTCTTTACGAGCTACAACGTAACAGTTGATGATGACGTTATGGATTCTACTCCTGCAACATTTGAGGAAATTTTCGATCGTTCTGATCGTAAAAAATGGCTTGAAGCGGTTGGTGAAGAATTACAATCAATGGAGAAAAATAAAGTTTGGACAATTGTAAAGCATCCAGATGATGGGAAACCACTAAAATCAAAATGGGTTTTTAGAATAAAAGAAAACGAAGATGGAAAACCTACAAGATATAAAGATCGTTTGGTAGCCAAGGGTTTTCTTCAAAAGTATGGGATTGACTACGAAGAAACTTTTGCGCCTGTGGCTAGGTTAACAACAATCCGAACAGTGCTAGCAGTAGGAGTGCAAAAGCAATTTTACTTCCATCAGTTAGATGTTAAAACTGCCTTTCTTTATGGACAGCTAAATGAAGATATTTACATGGAAATTCCGGACGGACTAGAAGGAAGCAAAACTGAAGTTTGCAAACTCCAAAAATCTTTGTACGGTTTGAAACAAAGTCCTCGCTGTTGGAACGAGAAAATAAACGAGTATCTTCTTCAGCTCAACTTTAAGAGATCGAAGCACGATTATTGTTTGTATACCAAAAAGAGCAATGACAATCACATTTTTATTCTACTTTTCGTTGATGATCTCCTAGTAGCTGGGAATAAACTATCGTCGATTCAGTCATTGAAGAAGTTATTAGCCACTAAATTTGAAATGACAGTCTGTGGTAAGTCTGTTAAAACATTTTTTAGGAATAAAAATTGATTACTACCAAGAAAACTGTCACATGATTTTGTCACTGTCACTGATTAACTGTAAAACAACACAACCCCCCCTGGAAAAGGGACTTCAGATACCAGAAACTCAAGAAGAAGTAACAAATCAGCCATATAGAGAACTTTTGGGAAGTCTTATGTACTTAATGCTTTGTGTGAGACCCGATATTTGCTACCACATTGGATACATGGGATGTTTTCTGCAGAAACCTTCAGAAACACATTGGAAAACATTGAAACGCATATTAAGATATCTAAAAGGCACGGAAAGGTTGAAACTACATTTTAAACAAAATAAAAATAGCGAAATAATAACAGGTTACTCTGATGCTGATTGGGCTTCAGATATTAATGACCGCAAATCAGTAAGTGGCTATGTTTTTGAAGTTTTCGGGAATACAGTATCTTGGTGTAGCAAGCTACAGTGGCAACCTCATTAAGTGAAGCTGAATATATAGCTTTAAATTATTAGATTGAGAGGCGGTGTTGAAATCACTATGTTGAAAAACATTCTAAGAATTTATATCAAACAAGTTTTTTTTTTTAATTTTTGAAAAAACGAAAAATATTATTTCAGTTAGAAAATAAAATCACCAGCAGTTTGAACTTTAAAACTCATTTTCATTTTAAATACATTTTTTCCATTACAAACAAGACTTCTAAAATTTTATTAGAATATATATTGTAAAATAATAAATCTAAACATGACAAATTTTACATAAGAAAAAAGTAAATAATATATAGTAAAATAACTAATATTGACCTTTAAAAAAGAATTTTATTTAAAAAACAAGGAAACCGTTTTTTGCACCTAAATTTATAGATAGATAAATCTATGCCTGGAAATATGCAAGCAAGACAAACAAATTTTCTGTCTTTTCCTGTCTTGTCCAAAACAAAAGTTGAAAATTTTTTGTTGCTATTATCTTCTGGCCAGACATTTTAATGCCTCCCATTGTTTCACTTACATAAAATATAATCAACACAAATTTCAGCAACTTTGCATTGCATAAACTTTGGCGCTATGCCAGAACACTGAAACCGACATTTGACTTTGCTATTCTATGGGAGCATTAAAAATGCATGCAACATAGAAAAAACAGAAAAAAAAATACACGCGGCTGATTAAATGCGACTAGGTAACAATAGCAAGAGAAGCAATATAAGAGATGAACTAATTTGGTATGCTAGCGATATATTGACCGACAAACCAAAAGTTAAGGAAGGAGAATTTCTAGCTTGGTTCACTAGAGTCAAAAAATTAACTGCAACATTGGACACGTGCGGCTTGTTGTAACCTCTTGGCTAAATGAATTTTCTACTACTTTGAAATCATGTTGTTGTTGTTTTTGTAGTTCAAATAACAACTTGTTGGTTACTCGCTGCCAAGTTGCAAATCATAATGACCCCAAAGTGTGACTAGGCGCGCGTGAATTACACGCACTTCGAATGTACGTTTCATTTGAATTTTTTTATGACATTTTTACCTTTCGCCATCAACACTTTTATTGCTAACGAAACTAATTTTTTCTGCTTCTTCGCCTTCTACTGGTTTTGTTCTACTAGCCTATGATGTCCAAATTTTATGACCCCTAATAAAATCCTTTATACCAACTGTTTGCTTGTAGCTCCAAGTGCTAAACATGCGCGCAATATTGTTAATAGAGCTGTTATTATGGTGCGTACGCGGCGGCAGTCTATAAACAGTAATCATAGCCAAGGTTCAAATTTCTATGCGCAGCTTGTCGAATTATGAATTCGCCTGTCTTGGAGCTTGTTGGCATAAAGCCGACTGACTCGACCTTTGCTTATGAGATGCTGCTTGCTACACCGATGTTGAATCAAGTGTTGGCCGTTGTGATAGTGACCGGTTTGTCACACTCTGAGGCCAGGCACGTCTTGTACTCGTATGTAGAGGTCAGTGTATGTTTGTTTATTTGTGCCTTAAAGTTTTGTTGTAATGATGATTTAAGTTAAGATTGCGTTTGAAACAAATTTTAAAGTTCTTGTTTGTCTTAAACCAATTTTTTGTTAACTCTTTTTATAGGGTTTTTTATAATGTTGTACGCAGAATTGCAATTAAATAATTGGTCTTGTGTTTTTAAGACAAATTTTTTTGTTGTTGTCTTGTGAAACATGTTGCCTTTTGACCATGCCTTAAATGGGACTTTTAGCAGGAAACAAGCGATTTTATGCTGTATATGCAGTTACTGTTTTCCCGGTCTTAACATGTTAATTCTAGAGAATTTTGTTCATCGTTTTGTGTATTATTGACAGCATAAAAGTATTTCATTAGGGTCACTGACTGTACACAGAAACGGTATACACGTACATATGTGAAATTTCCGTTATATGATTTTTCAGAAACAAAAAAAGTTTGCGAAATGTTGCTAAATATTGCTTTTGTAAATGAATGGAAGGAACCAAGGTTGATTTATAAGGTTGTCGCAAGGGAGAGAGCGAGTACCCATAATTGTCAAATCGAAGTTGACAGCTCATAGAAAATCTGCAAGTGTTCTCTTTTATCATCCGCTTTTCTTTCGTAGTAATTCGCAAAATTGGCTGGTTTTGACAATTATGGGTACTGAGAAGAGAGTGCGATCAGCCCTGCGACAACCTTATAAATCAATCTTGGAAGGAACATTTAACATATATACCTTGTACTCTGATATGTTTTGCTACACGACTGAACGTACTCACTGTGAGTGAATTACTGAACGCACTCACTTCGCCTTGACGCCTATTTGACATGTAGCATGTTGTCGCAAGGGAGAGAGCAAGTACCCATAATTGCCAAATCGAAGTGGTCAGCTCATAGAAAATGTGCAAGTGCTCTCTTTTATCATCCGCTTTTCTTTCATAGTCATTCACAAAATTGGCTGGTTTTGACAATTATGGGTACTGAGAAGAGAGTGCGATCAGCCCTGCGACAACCTTATAAATCAACCTTGCGTCAGTTGTTTATAATTATGGAATGGGCTCGCTCCAAAATCGTGTTTTTATAGTTGGTCTAAAAAAATGTGGCAAGGAAAGAGGCGATATCTTTCGGACCTCGCGACCACACGGAGTCACTCATAATTTTGTGTAACGTACTGTGTTGTTATTTGAGAATACTGTTGGAATAATTAACCGTCCAAAATCCAGCCGTTCGCGCGTTGTAAGAACACCACGAGACATCAAGGCGGTGAAGTCTTGAATAAAGCGAAAAACGCCACGAAAGCAGAATATCTTGCCGAAAGCAGAATATCTTGCCAATGAATCTCTCGCACTCTTAAATATGATTTGGGGCTAAGAGCATAGACCCCTTTCACATTGGTCAAGAATTCAATTCAATTTTCAGAGTTTGTAGGCAATTCGCCGCAAATCGGAAGCGACGAAGTGGAGAAAAAGTTGACGGTCTCGTTGTCTCTGTACCGTCAATTTTTCCGTGTTCCCTTTTGTTCTTTTCGCATTTTTCTCAAATTACTTCACTTTATTTTTTGTATATCTCTCTCTCTCTTATTAATTTGTTGGATTCAGTCACTTACGTTTGCTTGCTTTAAATTTTAAGAAAACAAGCAAAAAAGATATGAAATTGAATTCAATTCTTGACCAATGTAGAAGCTTTCGTCAAGTCCAAAAGAGAACGTCAAAAAAAAATTTCTTTCAATTCTTGACCAATGTGAAAGGGGACATACAAAAGACACACTATGCACCTTCTCAGGGCAGCATTAAAGAAACAACGCAAGCAAAAATCGAAAGCGTTACTTCTCAAGCAGACGGATAATGCCCACAGACGAATTCTATGTACTGACGAAAAAATTTTCACCGTTGAGGAATCTTTCAATAAACAGAGTGATAGAGTGCATGCTCTGTCATCACGGTATGCAGAAGTATTCGTTCCAAGAGTTCGGGGGGTCGCCACCTGGCTTCTGTGATGTTTTGGTGGGGAGTCGCCAGTGATGGGGTCACCAAGTTCCGTCTTTGTGAAAAAGGAGTCAGAACTTCGACAAAAGTGTATGAAACCGACGTTTTGGAATTGATTGTAAAGCCTCTCAACACGATATAATTTCAAAACAAACCGTAGATCTTTCCACAAGATTCTGCTTTGACCTATAAGGCGAAATTGACTCAAGAGTGGCAGAAAAACGTGGCCAGCGTGTAGCCCAGACCGGAATCAATTGGATTACAAATTGTGGTCCGTGATAGAGGCTACTCTAGTCTAGTACATGGCAGAATTATAAGGTAGGGCCGCTTCGTTAAGTGCCCTCACGTGTCAACGAAGGGTGGATATTGAAAAGGTTGGTTAGTTGTCAAAACGATGAATTTCGTAGAAATTGCAAATGAAGAAAATATTTTATGCTTCCAAGTGGCAAACAGTGCGGTCGCGTGTGTTAAATTTGAGATCATTGAGTGAAAATATTACAAAAAAGAGTAATAAAAACTATAAAATGTGAAAGAAGTCTTAAAATTGCAAAAAAAAACATGTAACAGTTTTAACCTAAAAACAACTGCGAAACGTGAGCATAAAGAAATTCGCGATGAACAGCTGATTTTGACATCTAGCTCGTTTTATTCTGCTATCTACTTCATTCCTCTCCGAGTCGGCCCTACCTTATAATTATGCCATGGTCTAGTAAAGCTGAGAGAGGGTGTGTTGAGAAATTGTGAAATTGAGTAGATTTATCTTGTAAGAGTGTGGTATTTATCGGACTTATGCTAATGTAATGTACACGTGTTTTACTTGCAGTTATGGGTGCACTTTCCTTCAATCATGATACAATAATTACAAGGTAGGAGTGACAGTTCTTTTGTCGACAGCCATCGGTCAAAAACAGCAATACAGAGAGAGAATAAAGAGACAGAAAAAAAGCTATAATACATTAATTATCAGCAAATCACATCATACAATGATGTGATTGCATCATTTTTGTTGCTGCTATCTTGAATATTGCCTTTATTGTTGTGATTATAGCAATGTGGAAACTTCCAAGGATACAACAGTACATGGCTGTGGCGGTCGTGGCAAATGGGAACGTGGTTGCGGTGCAAATGTTGGACGTGGCAGCCGAGGTGCTGGCGCCATCAATATACCCAAAGTCAGTAGCGGCAACAGGTTTAAAAGCCACACTGTTTATTTTTCAATACATAAATTTTCACTTCCTTTTCACTTTTTGTTCTTTCGTCGCATACACAGATGATTTTGACATACGGCGGTCGACGCTCGTGAGAAAATAAGTAGTTGTCAAGGCTATCTTGTAGTGATTGTATCATGCCTTGGATCTAATATATTTTGGATCTATTATATTGTACTATTATATACTGAAAATATTGATGTTGAAAAAAAACAAAAATCACAAAAATCTTCTGAAGGTTTTAAAAGAAGCTGATTTTGTGTCACAAATGAAATAAAACTTTTTTCGTGTTCTTTTAACTTTATCAAGATTTGGAACAATTTTTTTTTTAAAGCTATAATTATTTGAGATCCCTTAACAGAACCCCGAACGAACCTTGCTAACTTAAATGATATATTATCTTGGCACACCTAACAACACATATGCAGCTCATACATTTTAGTAGCTCAATTTATCAAATATATACTTAGTTATAATATCTTCCCACATATTCATATGCTACTCAAGGCTGCTGAACATCTTTTTATTTATTAAAAAAAAGTTCTCATCCTGCCTTAGATGAGTTTAACTTGCAAATTGATACAAATGATGAGATTCCATTTTCGCTTGATGTAATGATGATGATGATAATGATGCTGTGGGAAATATTTCTGCACAACTAGCTAACGTGTAACTAAATCAACCCTCTGACACTTAATTTGCAATAATAGCCCTTAGCAGAGCCATACCAGAGCACTTGGGCCAAGCATTGCATTAAAGTGCAAATATAACATGAGCTACAAAAAACATACCTTCACGTCAGGCAACCAGGCCAGGACGCAATCCCCACACTTACAGGCTGGCATAGAGAGAGAGTGATTTTTCTTCACATGCCACCGGAACATGCTTGATACGGTTCTCATGACGTATATCCTTCCGGCAGCACACTTAGCGCCAAAGAGCATGCAATGAAAAAGCCAAACATAAACCAAAAAAAAAAAAGCACAAAAATTGTAGAAAGGAAGGCAGGTTTCTTTGAGAGCGGCAAAGAGCTTCGCTAATGTCAAGGGTGAGGGTTCATTCATTATGTGGCGATTATCCGGTTCGTTATGTGGGTTTTATGCTTACCAGACATTAGCGTGATTTGTGTTCATATAAATTCGCGAGTTTTAAGAGCTTCCTTGGAAGGTTTGTGATTGTTTCCTTTTTGTTTTTGTTATACTTGCAAAATACATAACTCAGCAACATCTTCAGCAAATAAGTTGGAAGAAAAGGGTCTGCATTATAAGACTGACATTAAACTGCCAAATGAGGGTTAGTGTAGCTGATTGATGGGAAAGCGTCAGCCTTAGCAAGAACGTCAAGAACAGAGAAGATCCCACATATTTTAAGATGTGTATGGAATTCACTGGATTATCGCAACATTGAATTTTAAATTATGACAAGATTTTCGCAATGTTTTAATATTTTTGCTGTAATATGCAAATTAGCTACGGCAGCACATAATGAAAGAGCATCTTTAGCAGTCAAATTGAGAACTAACAATTGTAATATTATTACGATTTTTTATTTTCTAATTGATTGATTGATGATTTCAAAAGTAAACTTTTTAATCATATAATTTGGTTTATTGATATATATATTTGCTGATAATGAATCAATGATTAAAATGGGCAGTTTATTAGGACTTAAAGAGGGCGAAGTGAGTTTTTAATAAATTTCCGTTATATTGCCTGTCTTTAAAAATATATTTCTCTTACTCATACACTTTAAAAGTATCTTTTCACTCTTAATCTACTCAAACTCTAATTTTTACTCTAACTCTTAATATAACTTAAACTCTATCTCTAATTCTACTCTTACTTCAACTCTTGCTCTAATTCTATCCAACTCTTACTAAAACTCTAACTCTAACTCTAACTCTAACTCTAACTCTAACTCTAACTCTAACTCTAACTCTAACTCTAACTCTAACTCTAACTCTAACTCTAACTCTAACTCTAACTCTAACTCTAACTCTAACTCTAACTCTAACTCTAACTCTAACTCTAACTCTAACTCTAACTCTAACTCTAACTCTAACTCTAACTCTAACTCTAACTCTAACTCTAACTCTAACTCTAACTCTAACTCTAACTCTAACTCTAACTCTAACTCTAACTCTAACTCTAACTCTAACTCTAACTCTAACTCTAACTCTAACTCTAACTCTAACTCTAACTCTAACTCTAACTCTAACTCTAACTCTAACTCTAACTCTAACTCTAACTCTAACTCTAACTCTAACTCTAACTCTAACTCTAACTCTAACTCTAACTCTAACTCTAACTCTAACTCTAACTCTAACTCTAACTCTAACTCTAACTCTAACTCTAACTCTAACTCTAACTCTAACTCTAACTCTAACTCTAACTCTAACTCTAACTCTAACTCTAACTCTAACTCTAACTCTAACTCTAACTCTAACTCTAACTCTAACTCTAACTCTAACTCTAACTCTAACTCTAACTCTAACTCTAACTCTAACTCTAACTCTAACTCTAACTCTAACTCTAACTCTAACTCTAACTCTAACTCTAACTCTAACTCTAACTCTAACTCTAACTCTAACTCTAACTCTAACTCTAACTCTAACTCTAACTCTAACTCTAACTCTAACTCTAACTCTAACTCTAACTCTAACTCTAACTCTAACTCTAACTCTAACTCTAACTCTAACTCTAACTCTAACTCTAACTCTAACTCTAACTCTAACTCTAACTCTAACTCTAACTCTAACTCTAACTCTAACTCTAACTCTAACTCTAACTCTAACTCTAACTCTAACTCTAACTCTAACTCTAACTCTAACTCTAACTCTAACTCTAACTCTAACTCTAACTCTAACTCTAATATGAATATGAATATGAATATGAATATGAATATGAATATGAATATGAATATGAATATGAATATGAATATGAATATGAATATGAATATGAATATGAATATGAATATGAATATGAATATGAATATGAATATGAATATGAATATGAATATGAATATGAATATGAATATGAATATGAATATGAATATGAATATGAATATGAATATGAATATGAATATGAATATGAATATGAATATGAATATGAATATGAATATGAATATGAATATGAATATGAATATGAATATGAATATGAATATGAATATGAATATGAATATGAATATGAATATGAATATGAATATGAATATGAATATGAATATGAATATGAATATGAATATGAATATGAATATGAATATGAATATGAATATGAATATGAATATGAATATGAATATGAATATGAATATGAATATGAATAGGAATATGGATATGAATATGGATATGAATATGAATATGGATATGAATATGAATATGAATATGAATATGAATATGAATATGAATATGAATATGAATATGAATATGAATATGAATATGAATATGAATATGAATATGAATATGAATTTGAATATGAATATGAATATGAATATGAATATGAATATGAATATGAATATGAATATGAATATGAATATGAATATGAATATGAATATGAATATGAATATGAATATGAATATGAGTATGATTATGAATATGAATATGAGTATGATTATGAATATAATATATGCGATCTTGTTCTCTCCAGGCACAAAAAATCGATATATTTGTAGTAGATTTAGGTAAAAGATGATATAATAATAGTAGATCAAGATTTTTAAGATTTAGTGAAAAATTTCTAAGCATAAGACTAAAAAGACTAAAAAGCAGAAAATAATTATTATAACTTAAAAAAACACGTAATAAACCACGTTTTTAAAACGAACTAAAAACTATAAAATTATTTATCCGAGCCCCATACAGATTTCTAGTCACCTTCATATTCCTAAACCCAGATTGTGAAAAATTTCTAAGCATAAGACTAAAAAGACTAAAAAGCAGAAAATAATTATTATAACTTAAAAAAACACTTAATAAACCACGTTTTTAAAACGAACTAAAAACTATAAAATTATTTATCCTAGCCCCATACAGATTTATAGTCACCTTCATATTCCTAAACCCAGATTTAAAACGAACGTTTGGCGCTTTTCAATTTTTGTTGTTTAAGGAATTTTTTAATGATTTATGAATGAATACTTCACCAAAGTCTCTAACAATTTTTTTCACATTAGAAATAAATTCTTAACCCAAGTATTCTACACTCCTTACCATTGTGTATAGCATGCGACCCACGTTTTTCGGGGCTAGCGAAAATTATTTGATACTTTTTAGTTGGTTTTAGAGACTTGGTTTGATAATTTTTTTTTTTATATTATACGAGTATGATTTCATATCTTCATATCTTTAAATTGCTATGTATATCTTTAAGTCTTTTTTGTTTGGAGCTAAACATGTAAATATTTCCATGTAACTGTAACTTATAAGTTGTTGTGAGCTCAGTCACATTATGGTACCTCCCACTCATATACGCTGTTTATGAATACATAAACAATGCCGTTTTTTTCCTCACGTATACATAGCTTTAGAGTAAATAAGCTTTGGATTGGTGCGTTTCTTTATGAATGGGTGTGTTATTTCACCAAACAAGAAGATATTTTAACATAAGTTGTATCTTGAAGTAACCGAGATAGTCATAATAATAAAGACATAATTATTTTGTCCTATAATAAAAAAAAATTTTTTAAAAACAATCATTCAGCTGAACAATAAAAAATATGCCGATTCTCAATTCACAATTTCAAAGAAAGCGTGTAAAATGATCCGCCTTCTTCAGCGCCCACAAACAATGGAACAACACATTCCAAACATCAACAAGATAAAAAGAAGAAAAAAAAAAACAAAGAACCAAAATGCAAACTCCTAATTTAAACACCAAAGCAAAAGTATGACAAAGTGGTGCTACCTACCCGCACAAAGGAATCGAGGCGGTTTGTTGCTGTTGCTTCCGTAACAAGCGAGTAATTTAAAAAGTTGCTGACATGCGTAATTCAGCACCTCCGCCTACTGATCTCTTAAAAACTGATCGTGCGCACCACGATCAAGCAAACCTTGCCAACTACAAATGGTATCCCAGAACTGGTCCTTAATTTTTAATTTTTTTATTGAAGTTCTTTGTGCTTTATCTTTTTTTTTAACTAAAATTAAAAAAAAAATGCAAATGTATTGCGTTACACATTGGGAGCGGCAACTGATCTTGTTGTTCTTATTTTTTAAACCATTCAACACAATTAAACCGCATTCAAAACAAGGATTCACAAAACAATAAACATCCTTGAGCAAGTCTTGTCATCTAAGGGTCCATGCAAGTCGACACACACTATTCATAATAGAACCAAGTATCTCAGTTGTTTTTGTAGGTTCCGCTATATGTCTGCTGCATTTAATTGAGTTGATGAGATTTCCAAACTTCAAAATCTTAAAAAACAAAAGCCATTCGCTAAGCTATGACGTGTTTTTCTCTATGTTCGCTCCCATGATCTGATCCCTTGCAATGTTGAGATCTCTACACTCCCGCACATAAAGGAGTTAGTAATCTCGATTAAAAGATCAAATTTCATATTGCTTTAGGCGATTCAAGCAAGATACGTACAACTATTTTGCAGTTGTGCTCCTGTGATTTGTGTGTGCTGTGGTTATTGGCGTATGAGAATCTTTTAATATCGAGTGTGCTGTTGCTCCTTGAGCAAAAAATTCCGCGTATTCGCCAAGATGCTCTGATATGAATTCTTTGCTCTTACAGATGGTATCAAAAGTACAATTTTGTAGTGGTCTTACTTTGTATGGAAAGTATGTTGTTGTGAGTGCGATTTGTATGGGGAATTGTTAAATGCAAGAAATTTTAGTTCTTTGAAATAGAATTTATTAAAGTAAGAGCTCTACTATAACTATTCAATTGAGTCAATATGGAAACTTAATTTTCTTCTTTTTTTTTTTTTTGATTATTGATTTGATATACTTAAAGAATACTTGAACGAATTGCATTCAAGGAATATGTAAGAAATTTGTTAAAACAAAATTTATCATAGAAACAACAAAATGCTTATTTTCATAAATCTTAAAATATAATTTATAGACTTCAACGGCATATATACAGTATGTAATACTTACTTACTAACTTAGGTGGCCATAACAACCCGTGTTCGGGTTTTTTTTTAATTTTTTTTTTAAAATTCTAAAGCTGATCTTCCAGAATCAATCCTAATCCATACATGGGAACATGTGTCAAGGCTCTTGCTTACAAATATTTTATTACTTGAATGACTTGAAACTGCTGTTGGTTAAAGACTGTTCATTTGTTTTTGCAGCTCCGAAACAATAGTATATGGATCCTTGAGTGCTGGTGATTGAAAAAAATCTCCTGGAATTTGAAGAACTTCCCGTAAATCATTTTGGCAGCGGATGCCTTTATGTCTTCTTTGAGTGATGTTCTAATTCCAAGTAGCACATGGTATAGGCAGGAAGTCCACTGACGCTCTTGACTACATATTAAACCAGCTTTCAAAGTTCGGTGAAATCGCTCAATCATTCCATTAGATTGCGGATGAAAGGCGGTTGTTACACGATGAGCAATACCGAGGAATTCTGCAAGTTCTCTCACTTTGCTTGATAAAAATTGGCGTCCTCGATCTGAAATGAGAACATCAGGGCAACCAAATCTGCAAATCCATCCATTAAAATATGTGTTTTACAAACTGTTTCCGCTTTTATATCTGATATAGGGAAGGCCTCAGGCCAACGACTAAAACTATCAATACATGTAAGTATATATGTAAATCCTTCTGAAGGCGGCAGGTGACCGACAAAGTCAATATTGACCTCCTTAAAACTCCCACTACTTAAAGGAAAAGATCCGCGCGGAATAATAGTGTGTTTAGATATTTTTGATCTTTGACAAAGAATACAGCTCCTGGTCCAATTTACGATGTCCTTGTTCATAGATGGCCAACAAAAATTTTCTTGTTATTAGCTTTTTTGTTGCTCGAACTCCTGGAAGCGAAAGCCGGTACATAAGGACGTGCAACACCTGTACTAACATCACAATAAAGTTTATCTTCGCTGTTCGGCAGTGTTATTAGCTGAAGGTTGGTATTTCCAGTTCCCTTTGACAAATTGTCTATTTTTGCGTCTTGTTTTTGAGCTTGCGACATTTTCAAATAATCAATACATTTGAAAGCAATAGATTCTACTCTTGATAGAGTATCGGTCACTATATTATCAGATCCCGATATATGATTTATATCTGTTGAAAATTGCACAAAAAAGTCCAAATGGCGGCATTGACGAGGTGAAGCCTTATTTAGATTTGGTTGAAACGCATAAATCAAAGGTGTATGATCCGTAAAAATTTTGAATTGACGCCCTTCTACAAAATATCTAAAGTACTTAATTCCAGCATATATCGCCAGCAATCCACGATCATATGTGCTATAATTACTTTGAGCTGGAGAAAACTTCTTAGAAAAGAATCCCAAAGGCGTCCATGTGTTATTTACAAATTGTTCCAAGGAAGGAGACGTCAAATAGGAGACGTAAGTGCTGAAGATGTTTTGCCACTGACATGGACAAAACCAAAACATCATCTAAGTATACTGCTACTAACTCGAGGTCTTTTACAATTTCATCCATGAAGCGTTGAAAAGTTTGTGCTGCATTGCATAATCCAAACGGGAATTTAAGGAATTAGAACAAACCGAATGGAGTCGTAACAGCTGTTTTAGGGATATCCTCTGTAGCGACTGGGATTTGGTAGTACGCTTTCATCAAATCAAATTTCGAAAATATTTTAGCTCCTGCTATGACCAGGGTCCGTTAGGCATGGAATCGGGTATTTATCCGGAAGGGTGAGTTTATTTAAAGCTCTGTAATCTCCACATGGTCTCTACGAACCATCAGCCTTTGGAAACATGTGAAGAGGATTTGTCCAATTGCCTTTACTGGGGCGAATAATACCCTTGTCCAAAAGATATTGAAATTCTAACTTTGCTGTGGCAAGTTTCTGAGGATCTAACCTTGGACGAAGTGAACTGAATTAATAAAAAATTTGGTTACTAAAAAACTAACTGAGGGTCTGTCATATCGTCTCGTGGCGTCATATGTGGATGTTCCAAACGGCTCTGTGAAGAACATTGCTAGTAACAATGATATCCATATCAGCGTGCTGTTTGACGAAGTGTTTTAAACGACCTTGATCGAAGAGCTATAAGCTGTTCAATTATCATAGAAACAGAAAAACTGGGCGCTGACTGTTCAAAAGCAGCTCAAAACTAGAAACTTAAGAACGGCGAAAGATAAAGAAACCCCTACTAACAGCACGCCGTATGCAAATCGGCTTTTGGAGCAGTGACCTTCCGTGATTTGGACTGACGAAAGTAAAATCAATATGCACTGATCAGACGGAGTCCGGTAAATACAGAAAAAGCCATCCAAAAGCATCGTGATGTTATTCTAACCGTTAAATTTGGAGGGGGAAAAACTTTATTCGGGGGTCTGAAAATTAATTTTGGGGGTCCACATCAATATATAAGAGCAAGGATATTTTCCTTCTCTCGAAAACTTGGAATTAAATGCTAAGAATTATATATTGATGCAAGACAACGATCGCAAACATACAGCATAAAGACACCAAGGCGTTCTTAAAAACCAATAATATCAATACCATGGAGTGCCTATGGAGAATCTATGGTTTTTACTGAAGAAGAGGGTCTATGACCACCCGAATCTGCCAGCAAACAAAAAGAGGCTTTTTTACGGTGCCAAAAAGTTTGGAAAGCTATTACCCCCAAAGAATGTGAAGACTTAGTCAATAGTATGCCAGTCAAAATATAACAAACAATTACTGCCAAAGGTGATTATACCAAATACTAGAACATCTCAAAGTTGTTGTAAGCTCAGTGTATCATACTTGAGCAAGTGTTTTATACTTAAATATATGAAAATTTTGATAATAAATTGTTGATTAAAATAGTTTATTTAATAAGCCCTAAAATAAATATTGAATTAAATAGAAAAATTATGTATTATTAATTTTAGCGTTTTTGCTTGTTTATTTGCTCAATTGAGTTCCATCCTGTAATTTTTAAATACTAGCATTTTTTGTTTTTTTTTTTTTTTTTTTTTGATAAGTCACCCAAAAATGAATAGTCACCCAAAAGCTTCAGTTCTTCATGCTTCAGAAAGAATTTTCATTTCTTTGACAATTTCCGCAAAGAATCAATTCCCACACGCAGGGATCTGATTGCATTTGTAATTGCAATGAAGTTCTGGTAACAAATGCATTCAAATTCAATTGCATTGTTGTTATGTGTGTCAACCCTATTATATTATTAATTGCGGTTTTTCTTTTGACAGATGGCATTATTGAGGGTGGCCCAAAAGTCATTGAAGTTTTTAATAAAACGTATTGCTTTGTTGAAATGTCTGTGAGTTTTTAATGAATTATTAAGTAGAGACTGGAGGTAATTGATGGAACATAATGTCGCTCAAATGGCTCAGTGGACTCAAATCTACAGACGGTTGCGAGATGGTTCGCTATAACTAGCGAAGAGTGTGTGGGTTTTGGGAACCGTCTTTGCAAAGCTTTCACTATTTTTGTAGGGAATTTTCACAATTTGTACACACTCCATGAATTTCTCCATGACTAAAGCTGCATCCTTGCTGTTGTCTGTTGACATATATTTAGTACTCTATACTTGCCACAAAAAAAGTAGTGCTTGAATATCAGTGACTTTTGGGACACCCTTTATTATTTGATCAAAATTTGTAGGTACTTATTATATACGTTATGTAGTAAAAAATAATCTATTATTTTTGCATGAAATTGAAGGCTTTATTTAGCCTAGTTCGAATGATCGGAGTTAGTTCAAATATGCACCGTTTTGTTCGATATCTTGTTGTTATTTTAAAGCCTCTCTTATAGAAACTTTCTTCCGTATTCGCAAAAATCTGGGACAGTCGATTTTTACAAGTTTCTCTTGAGGCAAATGTTTTACCAGCAAAATCATTCGCCATAGACAGCAACAGGTGATAATTAAAATTTGGTGGCAGGTCTGGGCTATAAGATGGATGCATAAGAACCTCCCAATCAAGTTCCTGGAGTTTCTGGCTACTCTGGAGTTTCTGGCTATCGATGTGTGTGGCCTCGCGTTGTCTTGATTAAACATTATTATTCTCCTATTGGCCAAAGTTGTCCGCTTCTGGGCTATTGATTCCTTGAAATGTTCCAATTGTACAGTATATTCGGACAGTATAGATCCGAATTAAGAATTTGCCCGTAGGGGTATGCCACCAAACAACACACATCAAAGCCTTTCTGATCGACAATTTTGGCTTGGCCACCGTTTTATTCCAGCTTACCGCAATTCGACCACGACCATTTTCATTTGACGTTGTCGTAAGTGACCCACTTTTATCACCAGTCACCATCCGCTTCAGAAAGGGGAAAATTTTGTTGCGATTCAGCAACTTTTCGCAGATGGAAATTCAGTCCGTAAGGTTTTTTGCGTTAACTCGCGTGGCACCTTTACATCGAGCTTCTTATTGTATCCAGCCTTATTAAAGTGCTTCCAAATGGTTTTTTTGGGGGCAATGTTTAGTTCCTGGGCAATTGAAACAGTTCTTACATGACGATCGGACTTTACAATTACCATGATTTTATCTGATCTTTAACATCAAAATTACCAGAATGGAATCGATTAAACCAAAATTGAACGTGATTGGCTGTTGCAGTACCTTTTTAGCCACATGGTTTGCATTTTCGTTTTTATCAAAGAAAACTCTAAAATATGGCGTATTTTCTCTTTGGTGCTGTCCATCTTTGACGCATCTGAAATATATAGTAGTGCCATTCGAACAGGTAGCTTAAAGCGACTGGCTGGCACTTTATGCATATTGACGTTATTTCGTATGATTTTATTTGCAGCATTTTTCAGCTTTGCTTCTCAGTTCGGTTCGGCACAATAATCAGTCGGTAATATAAACGCGTCCTAAGGCGTTTCGGAAAAACTTTAAGCAGGGCAAGCAACACAAGTTCGTTTACAAAACATTTCAAACTTACTTATTTCACATGTACTGTAGAAGTTTTATCTAGGGAGAACATTTTTAACCAGTATCCACAAGTTTCTTAGAAATAATATCGAGGTCCCCTCATAACATAAAATGAAACCAGTTGAAAGATAAATTGTTAGTTGGGGGTAAAGTAAATTCAATAAGTGGAAATATTTTAGACATGCTCTATTTGTAGTCGAAAAATATGAAAACGAGTTGATTTGGAAAAGCTTTACAAAAATATTCTGTTTCAAGTATGCGTCTTTAAACTTTGGATGATCTGTAAAAGCTTCAACATAGTTTTGCATGCTGCGAGTTAAAAGGAAATCTTCGATTTTAGTTAACAAGTCAAATGTTTGTAAAACTTATTATATTCGCCCTGTATAAAGCTTCGAAAAGTTTTAAAGTTTTGTCCAATAAGTAGATCCATTTAATGAATATTAATTTCCCACTTATAACTTAATTGTCCACCAAAGTAAACTAAAACTAAACCAAGAACATATCTAGTAATTATTGGAGGAAAACTAATCAAATAACCGACAAGAAAACCCACGCCGGAAATGTGAGCCAAGGAATTAAAGTAGCGACTTCTTGTGATATCAATTAAATTTTCGACAGTGACTTAATTAACACATCCCTGTCGCCACATGTCAAAGAAAACACGACAACAAGAACAATAGCAACAATTACAACAAAAGTAATAAGAAATTAGCATAAAGCACATAGCCAGGCCTCAGAGAGGAGCAACACAATTTTGTATAATTAAATTATAAATTATGAGAAACAATAAAGTAAACAAGTAGCAAACGTCATATCATTAAATTGTCCCCCATCATAAGTTGTTCTTGTTGTTGTTGTTGTTGGCGTGCCTTGTACCAAAGTGTCTTAAGACACTATATTTTAAATGGTTACTGGATGGGATTCCAGCATCAACTGCATCAGATGGAAGAGACTTGGCGGCGCAACATTTGCTGAAATTCCACAAATTTCCAAATTGTAGCAAGTTTTTTATTTGCTTTACTTGTAGCACTTCTGAAGCAATACTGAGTGAATCCCAAGTTCAGCATAGACCTGTACTTGATGCACTTGAAACAGATCAAGGCTTTTGCGCCTCTTATGCGGGAATTAAACGCATTTCAAACTGATCGAATTCAATTAATCATCTTTGGAAGAAAAGCCGCTCAGCAAAATGTAATACGTTGTGATGAAATGAGATGAGATGGGATGAGCTGAGTGAGAACTCTAATTGATCCGCAACAGCACAGTACTATGACAACCGAACAACAATAATAATAATAAAATAATAAAAACAATAATAAAACAAAGGCCGACAAGTTTTCCCCAACCAACTGTGGCCTGCGTGACATTTATATTTTTCCACCCAAGAAAGATCAGTTTTTGATCGATCGCTTGATCGATAGCGGATGATCCTTATCAGATCACTTAACTTAAGCTATGGATGGATGCATGCAGCAAAGCATGTTGTGTCAACATAAGAATTCGCACTTCGTCTGCAATGCAGCAGTGGTAAAAAAACAGGCACAACAAAACAGCAGCAAATGAAAAAAATAAGCTTCCAACTCAGTTCATGATCAGTTGGGGGAAAAAACAAACAGGCCACAACGAGCACTACGCACAGATACTCCAAATTTTGCAAATATTTTCGTTTGCATTGATCTGCGCAATGCAATTGCTACAATTGCAGGCGGCATTGATTTTATTGATTTCATTGGTGCTTATTAGCAAGTGGTGGTCTGTCGGCCTGCCGGCCTGCCTGCCCGATTGTCTGTGAGCTTGGGCTTTTTACTACTGATCAACATGATAGCGTATTGCTGATATGAAGCGCACTGTACAGTGGACTCATTTATATATTTGATGATTTTACTCAGCACTTAAAGCTTCAAAGGCAAGACAAAGTCGGCGAAATTGTGCACTGGCTTTACAGATCCTTGATAAGGTTAAGAAACTCCCCTTAATGGCATACGAATTTAGAAAGGTTTTGATTTTGGTCTTTTCTATAAATTTTAAAGGCTATATATATTTTTTGAAAAGAAGGCGTCTTCATTTTTCCCCCAAAAGATATGCATTCTTTTATTGTATGTGCCTAAAACTGATTTTTTTTTCTGCTGATCAGGGATGGAATCTACCTTACTACACTCTGAGAAAAATCGTATTAAAAATGTATGAATTTGAGTTGAATCAATATGTTTTTACTACAAAAATTAGTCAATGCAATTTTTAACCCCAACGAGTACTGCATATGGGATATATTAACTTTGTCATTCCGTTTGAAACGCCAATAAGGAGGTGTGGTAGGTATAGAAAAGTATATATATTTTTGATCAGCATTACCAACTGGATCGATTTCCGTGTGTCCGTCTGTCTGCCCATCTGTCCGTCTATGATCACGATAACAGCGGTAATTCGAAAGTAAGCGCGATGAAATTCAAAATATGAACTTCTTTCTAAAAAATGGAGATCATGTTCGGGAATGAGCCAAATCGAATGAAAAGCACGCCTACATCCCATACAAAGTGACTTTATTTTAACCGTAAAATCTCTTAAAAATCCACAAAAACTAATGAAATGTCTTGAATTTTTCACGTCAAATATAAATATCTTCAAGATAAGATCTTCAATATAAATCTTGACTTTAAAATTTGGAAAAATCGGATGAAAACCACGCCTACCTCCCATACAACGTGGCTTTATATTAGCCGTCAAGTCTCTTTAAAATCTGCTCAAATTACAGAAATGTCTTGGAATTTTGCACATAGGCTTTGATATGTTATAAAAACCACCACTATCATATTTGGCAAAATTGGATGAAAACCACGCCTACCTCCCATACAAATTGTCCTTATTTAAAACTTAAAATCTCTTAAAAATCTGCAAAAATTTAGGAAATGTCTTGGAGTCTTGCAGATAGGCTTTGATATATGATATATACCATCGCTTCACGCAGAGAACAAAATATGTTTATATATGTATGTTTGGTTTCAAAAACAAAATATTCAGAGGGAACCACCTAATGATTAAGAACTTTCCTTCAATAGCAATTTTTTTCGATATAAGAAGATATTAGTTGTGTCCAACATTAATATAATAGCCTTAGCTAAAAAACTAACGTCTACATTAATATGCTTGTGACAAAATAGAATTGTGTGTTTCTACCCAATAAAAATATATTTGCATCACTGTTAAACTCAAAAAGAACAGAACTCTGCAAATTTAAGACAAACAGAACTCCTTTCTTTTATGTGCTTCGCCTAAACATACATACTTCTGTTTCTTTTGCACTTGCACGAAAAATAGCGGAAACTGTTGCTTTATACGCTTGCTTTTAACAGTTGCCAAGTCTTGTTGAAAAGTTTAGCTCTTGTGAAAAGTCTTTCTAAAAATGTTTGTTTACATTAAAAGTGTTTGTGTTTTCAAATTAATAAATAAAAAACAATATAAAAGAAAAATAAGGCGGTTCAGCAGTAAAAATAGGTGAGTTTTGAAGCAAATTTGCTGATAAAGCGGAAAATGTGTGGTTATAAAAATTATTGTAATATCGGATAAACATTATATGGTTACTTCTCAACATAATTAAATCCGAGAAAAACTTATTTACTGTTTTCTAAACATATTTTGTTTGCTTCAAACCAACAATTATTTCAAAGCAAATATTTTGAATCACAGTGAAAAACTTTTGGCATTTCTTTTGCTAAAATATGTTTCCAAGTAAATATAGTGTAATCATCGGTAAATATATTATGTTGTTCTTAATTATCATTTTGAAAATAATTGCTTGACTGCAATTAAATTATGTATTTTCCAATTAATATATATTTTTCCGTGAATATTTAATGTTATTCTTGACTAAATTATATTTCCAAGCAAACAAATAATAATAGACTAAACGTGTTCTCAGTCCATTTAAATTACAATATATTTATATGAAAACATATTTTGTTTAAAACCAATTATATTGTTTTTAAATTCAAACAACAAGTGCTAAGGTACAATTAAATAATGTTAAGATTCAAATATATATATAAAGAAAAATTGCATTAATTAATCATATTATATGTGGAACCAATTATGATTTCTTGTGACCAAGAAACATGCATAAACATATTTTACTTCCTGCAAATTATGTTTGGGAAGGCCTATTATTTTTCAGCGTGTATGATATTTGGCAAAATCGGATGAAAACCACGCCTAATTCCCATACAAAGTGACTTTATTGTAAATGTGAAATCTCTTCAAAATCCTCAAAAATTAAGAAAATATCTTGAAATTTTGCATATAAGCTTTGATATATAACATGAACATCTCTATGATATTTGGAAAAATCGGATGAAAACTACGCCTACCTCCCATACAAAGTGACGTCAACATAATATAAAAACTTTCGTAAATGTATAAAATTGAATGACATCGTGTCTGTATGTACCCAAATTCCGCCCACATCGTTTATACAACATATACATATCGGTATAATGTGGAGTCTTTTGACTAGAAAAGTAGGTGTGTCATTTTACTTTTAATCGAACTTCTGTTACACCGTGTGTCTGACTTCAATCAAATTTTGCACACATAATCCTTGGTAATTTGTGCAATCTTATGACTTCACCCAATTTTACACAAATAATCATTGGTAATTTGGTCAATCTTGAGTTTATAAAATTGTGTGGTACTAGACAGGGGGCGTGACACTTTATTTTTAAACTAGCTTTATCTACGCCGTTTATCCGATTTCAATCAAATTTCGTTTATATATTCTTTAGTATAATGAGAAGTTTTAAGCCTACAAAAGTGGGTGTGATTGGACACAGGGCGTGTCAATTTAATTCTTATCGATTTCCCTTTACAACGTTTATCCGACTTAAACCAAATTTTGCACACATATTATTTGGCATAAAGATCAGTCTGCAGTTTGTAAAAGTGGGCGTTAATATACAGGGGGCGTGTCACTTTATTTTTAATCAATTTCTATCCACACCGATTCTCCGATTTCAACCAAATTTCGCACATATATTCTTTAGTATAAACCTACAAAAATGGTTGGGATTGGACAAGGGGCGTGTCAATTTAATTCTAATCGAACTGCTTCTACACCGTTTTTCTGACTTTAACCAAATTTTACAAATATATTCTTTGGAGTAATGAGCATTGATTAGTCTAAAAAATTTGCGCGGAATCAAAGAGGGGTGTGCAACTTTAATTTAAATCTTACTCCTTCTATAGTCTTTGTCCGACTTCTTTAAAATTTTTCATACATATTCTTTGGAATAATGAACAGTCAGTAGTCTACAAAATTGGAGAGAATTGAACGGAGGACATGGCACTTTAATATTAAACGAAATTATTTTACAACGTTGGTATGAATTTGTAAATACCAATAAAATTTTGCTCATATCGCACACTAAATACAAAACAGTCACAGCTCAAAATTTTTAAATTTCTAGGAGAAGCAAAAAACTATTTTATTTTTGAAAGAACTCCATACAAAACAATGAGATAAAACTTTTTTTAAATTATAGAGAAAGAAGATGTGTGCAAGAATTTGACAGTCAAAGGAATCATCTCCTTTTTAAAACTACGAATAGTTTTACATAAAAAAGTAAAAATTTATGTATTTAGTGTGCGATATATTCTTTAGCATAATGAGCAGTCTACAAATTATTCTATGTGGCAGCCTAATATAAAATAAAATTAAGCGTGTCACAAATATTTTTGCAGATTATACATAAACATTTTATAGACGGCTAAAGACTACGAATATACTTCAATACGTCCGCGGTGGAGTATTTTAGCTTCGGTACCATTCCGAAGCTCCATGCCTTACTAGTTTTTTTTCTAATTTTGTAAATTCTTAAACTGTTGATCAATTTAAAAAAAGCCTCTTTAACCCACAAAATTTTCCAGAAAGTTAAAAATTTAGACAGTACTAAAATACTCTCAGTGACTGTCCTACGTGGTCGAGGAGACTTGATAGTCTTTACCAAAAGATGTATTAAGAACTAAGTATGGAATGAAAAAATAAAATTCTATACAATTACTTTAGTTATAAAACCACGCGCATTGCACACTGTGCACCGTTTAAGATTTTCTAGGAAAGAAAATTCCACAAATATTCGCCAGGCGGTCTATGCCGCTTGACGACTGCACTGCACTGCCTTCCTGGCGGCGATACGAACGCGCTGGCCCAGCGAGACTCAGCGACTCGTCGCTTGTGCTGCTGCTACATTTTAGCCAAATGCATCGTTTGGCACTCATGGAATTGCGCTAATTAACCACTACCGGTCGTTTAGTTGATCAAATCGATCGACTGATCGATCGATCAAACAAACACTGCTGAATGTGGTTGAATGTCGCATTAGCAGCGTGATTTCTTTTTATATTGGCTACACTTGCCGACAGGTGCTCACTGCGATCGATGGTGCGCGTGTACGCAGTGATAGACTTTAAATGCTTTCCTAGAATGAGGTGCTACTTTGAACTACTTTTAAATAACTTACAAGAGTTCTCCCAAATGATCGCAAAGATCTGAGCGGATTAAATGAGTTTATGTTGTTGTTTTTTTTTTTTCTAAGAATTTTAACGATTTCTTGCTTAACTAAATCGAGCGATAAAATGTGGTGGACAGCAAAATATACTCGTATATAATCTTTTCAATCATTTTAATTGCGCAAAAAATATGCCTACAACTTGATAAAATTCTCAACAAAACTACTGGTCTTGAAAGCTGACACCGACACGGCGCATTAAAATCCTCAAAATAAATTGTCGATCAGGCGTGCGATAGCGATCAACGTTGGGGATCGTGTTGAATAAGATACATACATGTTGGTGTTTGTATGTTTTTATGTGGTTTTTATTTGTATAATTTTTGCTTACTTTATTTTTTATTTTTGCTAAAATTTTAATGTCGACAACATTTTTTTTTTGTTTTTTTGGGGTAAATTCGGCAAGCCTTTGCTCGTGTTATTATCAGTAAAATGCTGTTGTTGTTGTTGTTGTCGCCCATTTGTCACAACAACTACAACAAAAAGAGTATGTATGAGCTCAGCAGCAGCAGCAGCAGCAACAGTCCCAAAACTTAAGCTAAAGCGTAACATTGACCGTGTGCACCTTTTATTGCCGCTACGTGATAAAGGCAGGGACCATGAAAAATTTTGCCATAAAAATGAAGACTTTTAAATGATTCAGATACATACGTTGTTGGCGATGACGTTCCAAACATTTCAATGAAAGAAGAAAATAAAAACATGCAGAGAAATGTAAGGCAGCGGACTGAGTTATCTGATTCAAAGTAGCCGTCAGTCAAACACCTAGACCGCTAAACTTCTTTCGACTTTGACGGCATTTAAATGGATGATGACACATTATCTATTTAAGGAGTATTATTTTGTGTCAGAGCAGCTAAAAGAAGCTTCTGGAAGAAGACAAAAAAGAGTAAAATCATACGACCGATTATAGATATATTTGAAGGATGTGACTACGATCGAATTTGAAAGATCTATTTCAGTTTCAGGTTTTTTAAGAAGACATTGTAGCTCAACTAAGTACTATTGTTTCACAAGAATGTTGTATGCTATGATTCTACTAGCTTTCAAAATGCACTCTACAACAAGTTTTTAAGTATTTAGCATGAGTTGCCTAAGTTCATCACGCCAACTTTATTTCAAATTCACTTTGATGAAGTATCTCGAGGATCTGAGGTAATCGGCCAGTATAGGTTAACCCGTTATTTACACCAACTACCATAAGATTCGCTTTCTTAATGTTGCATATTTTCGATTAGACTTCATCAGTGAAGTTCCACCTAGATAATTCATTTTCAACCAGATGTTAACGCTACGTCAAATCTCAGCAGACAAAGTTAGAACTGACCTTGTATTAAAAGCAAGTCAACACCTTTTTGTCGATTACAAAGCCGCCTCTGACAGTACAGTAAGGAGTCACCTATATTGCGTGATGCCAAAATTTGGTGTACCTGAAAATTATCCGCCTAATTATCCGCTATGTCACTAAGAAACAGCAACGGCGCAGTCAAAATTGGACAGGAGCTCTTCGCCTTAATTCATTCTAAAGGAAGTTTTTTCATAGTAGATTTTTTTCTTATCATCCCTACGGAGAAAACAACAGCTCAAATGTAACCTATGATAGGACAGGTCTGTTATAACTCGTGACGAAACAGGTTGTTTGTGCCTGTTACGAGACAGATTTCGTTTTACTCAGCACGAAACCAATTTAATATGATACAAGCGAAGGCAGATCGTTTAAAACTCAAAGCTGTATTTGCTGGTGTGGAAATTCTAAGTTGAAGACCGGTCGGTTTCATATCCCTACGGGGAAAAGAACCGGTTCTGAACTTATCACGTGACAGGTCCACAAGGGGTAGGAACCTGCCCCAATTCTGCCACGAACACATGAAACCGACCGGTCATTTTTACATGGCGTTGTCATTGACAGGGACCAATTGCCACCTGCTGCACCACCTCGGACCAGTCCAGTAACCGGTCAAGCAGAGTAGATTGGTGACCTGTTATGTTGAAAATGGAACCGGTTCAGAACTTACCATGTGATAGGTTCTTAAAGGATACGGACCTGACCCAATTTTTTACATGGCGTTGTCATTGACAGGGACCAATTGCCACCTGCTGCATCAGCTAAGACCTGTCCAGTGACCCGCCTAGAAAAACATATTTGTGACCTAACCTACTGAGATTCAAACCACTACTTTCCATATTTTTATTATATTTTATAATTTTTTACTATATTTTTTATATATTTTTAATTTTCACACAATACGAATACAGCTTTGAATTTTAATAGATCTGTGTCCGCTTGAATCATTCAAAATTGGTCCCGTGCTGAGCAAAGTTAAATCTGTTCCGTAACAGGCACAAAAAAACCTGTTGCGTGACGAGTTATATCAGACCTATCCTGTAATAGCTGTCCATTGGAGCTGTCACGAGACCAGTCATTTAAGGGCAATTGACTCTGCTTTCCCCATAGGGATCTTGGTGGCAGAATAGAATCAAATCCCTATCCTTTGAGAACCTATCACGTAATAGGTTCTCAACCAGTTCATTTTTAGTCAACACAGGTTATCAATCTACTCTTCTAGGCCGGTCACTGAATACGTCCAAGGTGATGCAATAGGTGGCAATTGACCCCTTTCAATGACAACGCCGTGCAAAAGTGACCGGTTGGTTTCATATGTTTGTTGTAGAATTGGGACTGATTCCTCTCTTTTTGGGGAACTAACACGTGATAGGTTCAGAACCGGTTATTTTCTCCATAGGGATGTTACCTTATTAGTCTACTGCAGGAGAAGTTTATTAAAGCTGGAATCCTTCAGGTGTGTGTAGAATAGACACCTGCCGTGCAAGCCCAATTCTACTATCCCCACGCCTAAAGGGTCTACGGTTCATGAATCTAACAACCAGCAGAAAAATCAACTAGTGTTGATAGTGCAATGAATAATATACTCATGACACTCAGAAAAGCAAACGTATGGGGTGTCAGACCCGTAATTCCGTACGTGACGTGCGCCGTATTATAGTACTTCGATACTGAATTTACACCATATATTATATAAGAATATAATATATATGTATTTATATACAACATTTATTAAAGTAGTCAATATTGAAATTCAATAGCTCAATATTGAAACAGAGGGAAACATTCGAGATCCATCTTAAATTTCTGGTAAATTAAGGGATTTACTAGCCCGTCTGTACTAAGCGCAACTCTATGCCAATAACTCTAGCTACACAAATCACAGCCAGCGCTAGACTCCTCGAAAAGCTGCCCATGACAGTCACTTGGGTAAAGTTTTCATCAGATAAGGCTCTTCAACATCATCAACACCAAACAAAAAGAACTACCTACTCCAAGGACTGACACCCAATTCCAGGCTCCGAAGTAAACGTTTCCTTAACACATATAAAACTGATTATTCGTCTAAAAGCATCTTTTACTGCAACCATCTGCAACGTTCGAAAGTCCGAGAAAGATTGCCAATAAGCAACAATCTCTGAGTTCGATATACCTGCAAAGTAGGTAAGACTTTCTAGGACGACATTGAGCAACACATGCAGCTCCGACAAGGTAGGAAAGCGATCCGCTCTTCAACATCATCATAAAGAGGATCGTACGAAAGTCCGTTGTGGACTGACTCCCTTTCAAACAGGGGAGTTTGGTATCTCGACTCCTACGTTTCATCCGGCAGCTAAAACAGCTGAAATAGTCATGGAGCTTATATACCTTGGCTCCACCCCTAATAACAACAATGATGTCAGCCTAGAGATAAAGCGAAGAACAACAATTGCTAATACGTAATACTACGGGCTCAGTAACCAACTAAGTTCTAGAGCCCTTTCTCGATCGACAAAACTAGTACTCTACAAAACGCTCGTTCTAACTGTCCTTGTTTATGGCGCTGAGGCTTGGGTAGTTTAACTGACGCAACTGCTCTGGGAGTGTTCTTCTGGGAAAGTTTTTCGACAAATCTTAGGTCCTGTTCGAGTCTGAGCTCGAGAGTATGAGTTCTACGAAAACATTGACGAAGTTCAGTATATAATTGTACAGCGACTACGCTGACTGGTTCATGTACATCATATTGAAGATTAAGCTCCAGCGAAAAAGACGCTCGAGGTTAGGGTCGTTGATCGACTATAAAGAGGGAGACCATGCCTCCGATGGACGGGCCAGGCCGAGGAAGCCTTAACCGCACTTGGTGTATCCGATTGGAGAAGGCAAGCGCAAATCGGCCGCAACCCGAACACGGGTTGTTATGGCCACCTAAGTATGTATATGTTGTGTATAAGCACATGAATAAAGTTTGACATAAGGTTTGTATTCAAGGCTTATTAAGGAACCCGGAAAATATGATATAAAAGGCGTATGCAATTACTCCTTTATTCAAGAACTCTTATAAAATCTTATACAAGTTTCATCTAAGCTTTTTATTCAAGGCTTATTCAGGAAATTCGAAACTGAAAGAAGTCAGGTTTTAATTACTCTTACGTATATTTCCGCCCGTACATTTAAATATTTTTTTTCAGTTTTAAAACAGAAATTTGGTAATTTTAAAAATTTGTGTTTATTTACAATGGTACCTTTATAACGAAAGCAGCACACACTGTCCACTGACCTATTCAGGAATTTGCTTGAATAAATTTCGTCGTTTAAAATCGTTTTTGTTTTTAATTTATTTTTATTTAATTCAGGAATTTTTAATGTTATTGTTATCACAAATTGAAACTTCTTTATAGCTTTATTTAAAAAAATCTTCTCGAATGCTTCCTTAAAATGTATCCTTGAATATAGCTTTATATAAGAAATTCTACTTCGTTAAAAATCTTCTTGAATGCTTCTTAAAAATGTATCCATGAATGAAGCCTTTTATAAGAAATTATACAAGAAAATGTAATGTTCAAGGCTTTGATTAGGCTTTTTCAAGCAAAGCTTGAATAATTACTTTTATTCAAGTCCTTTTCAAGTTGAGCTGGAATAATTTCAAATATTATAATGAAATTGTTATCTGGGTATAAGAGAGCATTATACTATGCTCTGCAAAAAACTAGTCTAATTTTCATTCAAAATCAGCTCCATTTAGCTAGAATAAACCATTCAGCTTTGCCATTTTTGTTGGAACTGAATTAGCACAATTGAGTTTCTGAAACAACTTGGGAAATTATTGCAAGGTACGGAGAGGACTAGGACCAACTAGTTCCTTTCGTTATTTGCCTGGAGGAAGAAATGAACCCAACTGTCAGGATGCGTTCCATGGAATAATAAGGACCCATGGAATAATTTCGAAGTAAGTCCGTCCTTTATACTCATTTGAAGGAAGACTCTGACGCTCTGATCGCTTTCTTTGTTCAGGAAGAATACGTTACCTGAATGTGTATCCACTGAAATTTAACCGTCTGGTTTCAGACATGATCTCGAATTTCTTCCTATTACTAAACTTTTGGATCAAATAACTTTGAACACAACTCAATAAAAGATTCAGTTATTTTTTTTTTATAAGAAGACTTTATTCGTTGAGATGATGTGTATTAATATAAGATAAAAGTGCGCCTGCTATAGTTACAGTAACAGTTTTTCTAACCGTTTGTGTATATTAACGATACAAGTTTGAAATTAATTACTAGACTAATGTTTTTTTTTTTTGTATTGAAACTACAAAATAAATATTTAAAGTAGAAATACTGAAACGAAAAATAATCAAATTTAATTTCTGCTAACAAAAATGTCCGACATTAAAGGCTTATCACAAGAATACTGGAATGTTTACTAATAAATCTAAAACTATTTATGTATATTTAATATTAAGCATAACTTCTTCACTATAAGCTATCGACGACATAATTTTAATCTGCCGCATCGAGGACGCTGTGTTTTCCAATGTTCTCTGTACTCTCAGTGACTTCGGTATTTGTCCTATTTAGATGAGCTAGCTCGGGCACCTTTTCAACCTCGATATACTCATCATCTTCCTCGCCAGCCTCATTCTTGTTGTGACTCTCGAAAATTTCTTTCTTAACGGCAGTTGTTCCCGTTGCCGTTGTGACGCCAATCATTTCCATGCTCTGCTGCTTTTGCTGTTCCGGCTGATCATTTACGCGCGGCTCTTCGCGCTCCTCCGGCGTTAACGGTGAATTGCGCTCCTTAACTAAAATCTCTCTCAGCTCATGATCGACCAAATGATGATCCAGTTCAGCACGGAAGTAGAATTTATCTGTGCATAGATTACAGTCGTAAGGTCGTGCATTTAGACCGTGTTCGGTCATGTGATTTAGTAGACCGGCGGGTGCTGTGAACACTGCGGAACATATGTAGCAGATGAAGCCACGATCTTCGCAACCAGCAAAAGTGTGTTCAACCAGATGTTCCTGTAGCTTATGTGCATGCGGAAGAATCATTTTGCAGAGATTACAACGATTCTCAATGTAATGGCGTTGCTCGTTGTTGGCGCGTTCGTAGCTCTCGCGACTCTTGTTGAATTTGTTGTTCAGGTTGTGTTTGCGACAGCATTTCTCGCATATTTTAGTCTCGCTCGGAGCGTTTGGAATAGCCTCAAGACAGAGCGCACAAATAGCTTCAGGTGTGTTGGATGATTTGGTATGGAATCTGCAAAGAAAGAAGGTAGAGAGGAAAGAAAATCTTACGTTAGTATGGGACATTAAGGCAAAGCTTATGAGAAATAATAGACGAGTGTCTGTGTGCAGTTGACTTACTTTGCATGTAGCCCAATTTCAAAATCCGAGTGCAATGATTGGCGACAACAAATGCACTGCACTGGCATCTGACCCTCAGTGTTATGCTCCGTCAGGTGACCCTTGAAGGCGGCAACATCGTTCAACGGTTTGGCACAATGTGAACACTTGCCCGACTGCCCCACTTTAGAGTGCTGTAGCTTGTGTTCGGCGAGTATGGCAGGCGAGGGGAAGATCTCATCACAGATCAGACACTTATGCTTGCCCGTTGAATTGTGGCAGGTTTTCATATGATGCTCGAGCTCGCTGCGCGACTTGAAATTGCCTGAACAGTAGGCACAGCGCAAGCTCACTCCGGTCTTCATGTTGTGCACAATTTTGCGGTGCGAGTGCAACTCGGTCTCCGTGCGAAAATCATTGCGTTCACACATGCCGCAGCTAAAGCCAGCAGTCAGCGTATCGGTGGGTGTTTTGCGCGTATTGGGTGGAATTTGTTCCTGCGCTTGTGCCATCCCCGAATGCTTGGGACTTATGAAGTATGTGCTAGAGCTTGGAACTACCGAGCTTTTCTCCTGATGTTGATGTTGATTGTACATGTCAATGAGCGTACGATTGGTATCAAAGTAGCGTTGACCCAAGCCATACATCAATCCGGGATGTTTCATGCCACTTGTATCTACCTGCAGTGGACTGTAGAACTTGCCAGCATTAACAGCGGCAGCAGCAGCAGCAGCAGGAAAGAGTCCTTTATTGAGATGTGCGGCGGCAAAGGCAACGTTGTAGTCAAGTATACTGCTATTATTGTTCTGAGCAGCCAATGGCATAAGCGTGGATTTGCCAAAGAGCGCGTTAACGTAGATGGAATTCATGGGGCTCATCTGATTATTGCTGCTGTTGCTATTGACATTAATGGACGATGAGTGATCCTCAAAGTTGTCCTTATTAGGTGGCAGCATAGGTGGTGCTCGTTCATTGCCCGAATGATGACTCTGCATATGACGATCAAGCAAGAACTCCACGTGGAATGTTTCCGGACACGAAGGGCAGCGAAATTGGCGTGCATGGGCTGCCAAGTGGAAATGCATTTCCAGATCTGAGGAACAGACAGTGCGGCAAAACATGCACTGCAACGAGGAGTTGTTGTTGGCAGCAGATGATGAGCCATTGACCGCTTGATGACGTGTCTTGACATGCGTGTTAAAGTCTTGCTCCGTGCGAAACACGTCCATGCAGGCCGAGCAACGTAGTAGCTTGGTTTCCTGCGAATGTGTACAAGCGAAATGTACTTGAATGGCCACCTTGGTCTCGAATAGCTCCGAGCACAAAGCACATTTGTACATGGTCACCACATGGCTATCCAGCAAATGCTTCTGCAACTCTTCAGGTTTGACATACGACTTGCTGCAGTTACCCCCACCGCAGTTGAACTCCGAATTGGTGATGAGAAAGTGTGAGATCACGTGTCGTTCATAGTCGGATTGCTCGCGCAAGGCTAAGCCACAGTGATGGCAGACCAGCTGTGCACCTTGCACAATATGTGACTTCAGATGATTGCGAAAGCTCTCAAAATCAGGCAGGCCAGCGTTGCATTGATTGCAAAAAAATATGCCCGGCTTCTCAGGAGTAAGCGGAGAGTTTTCCAGCGGCGGTGAAACGGGCGTCACGGAACGCCGCTTGTTCTGACTCAGATCTGTGGGCTCTTCCTGTTTTGCCTCCTGAGAGCTTTGAGTTTTGGGACTTAGATTATGCTCCAGCTTAACATTGTTCTCCTCCGATGAGCTGGCAGCAGGACGTTGCAAAGACTTGTTGGTGGAAATCAAACGTGGACTAAAGGTACCCGTTGCTGCCAAACGATTAAAGTGCTCAAAGTAGGAGTTGGGACTGGTCAGCCGATCGATGTGTGTGGTGCGCATGTGCTGAAACATAGCTGGCAGATTGGGAAACTTCATGGTGCAATACTCGCAGGCGAGCTGGAATGCCTGCAGCTCAGTGTTGGTGGGTGTTTGTGCAGCCGGCGGCACTAACTCCTTCTCATGCATCGAATGAATGTGCGTATTGAGCTGTTCCAAGGAAGTGAAGTCATTTTTGGTGCAATAGGTGCAGGTAAGAAAGTTGCTACGCAAACGTTTCGGATACTCCAAACGACTAGGACTGCTGTCGGAGGCCACCGAGGTGGCCATAGCGTAGCGACGCTTATGCAGACTGCCATTGCTGGAGGCTGAACCTGTGGAGCGTGGGCTATAGTTAAGAGCCTGTGGATTACCACCAGCTGCTAGAATAGCAGCTTGTTTCTTATGATTTTGCATGTGCGAGGTTAAAGCGGCGGCAGTGTTGTAGCCACGGTTGCAAATAGTGCACTGAAACGGTTTCTGGTTGTCATGCGTTTTCATGTGGATCTTCAGATGATCGCTGGAATTGAAATGGATGGGGGAAGGCAACCGCATTAGAGGAGTAGGTTTTGATTTCGGATAAGTAATAATAGTGGTTTGGAAATAATTGCTCACCTTCTGGAAAAAGCAGCCTCGCAATGTGGACATCTATAGCGTCTGTCGCCGGTGTGTAGCTTGGTGTGACGATCACGCGAACGTTTGTGCTTGAACAGACGTGCACAGTAGTCACACTTAAAGGGAAGATGTTCGGCATGGCTCTGTAACGAAAGAAGTTACAGAGGTTAAAAACAAAATTCAGGTAAAGATATGAGCACAATGTGTGCTTACATGTGCCGCATTTAAAAAAGTGCTTGTAATAGTATGACTTTTATGGCTTAGGGATTTTTTTCAAATTAGCGCCTTCCTTACATTTATTCTTAAATTTGAAAATTGTGCTGTATTGTGCTCGAGTTGTGCTATAATGTGGCGTAGAATGTTTTAATTTTTATTTCACTTGTGACTTTTGGCTTACTTTTGACTCAAGTGGTGCGTTGAAGTTGTGCATTGAGTTAATTTTCTCAACTCGAAAGAAAACAAAGCGAGTCCTATCTACCTCAACCGACTTCTTTTACATCATCTCTACTAAGCTCAACTAAACATTTTCAGTATGATTTAAAAAATATTAGATAAAACTTCAACTCCAATTGCATGTTGATCTTTATACTCTCACTTTATGCGCAACTCAGCTGTGGAATTTTAATATCTCTCAGGCATGATTTGCATATACAAACGTTAACAACCATCACAATACACCACAACCACTCACCGCTAGTTAACCAATCCACCGGCAACAAAATTTGCATTTGTCGTTTGGTGCTTCTTAATCATTTCATCAAAAGCGAGCAACAAAGAACATTATGACAAGCGCGCAACTACTTGTTATTCTTAGAAAATTATTTGAATCTTGACAGACAGACGGACGGACAAGCTGAAAAGAACCACCTCGTGCCTGTGTCGAGTCACCTCTCTACAAGCACAGAATTTATTAGTTGAGCACGCTTGCGCAGCAGCAAATAAATCTCACTCAAACTATTCTGGCTGCTGTTGCCGCTATGCCCGCTGCTGGTGATGATGTTGGTGGTGCCTGCTGTTGAGTAAGAGATTACTTTAATTTGCCGACCGTAGGTGGCGTTCGCAGCGCACTGCAGCGCAAAAAAAAACAAAAAATGTGTGTGCGCGCAATCTTAATGCGAATTTTTGGCATCCAACAAGCTTAAACGATTGCAAGCAAGCGGTGATTCCGCTTTGAACTAAGCTACTACACAACCAAGACAAAATTGCGACAAGCGTGTTAGTTGAGCGGAACAGCAGCCACCGCTGCCACTATAAAATGAGCCAATTTGTATTCAGATTGGCGACGCTTATTGCACAATATGAGCTGGTTATTGTGTTGGTTATTGTTTTTTAACTGCTCAGCAAATCATCACACATTGGCGTGGAACGTCGTAGTTGTCAACGCAGAGAGACGGGGTGAATCTGACGAGAAAAAAAAAACAGATACGATCTTGCCGAACTTCATCACAGAGAGGTTCTTGGCGGCGCACAAAATTCATATTAAAACGCGTTCACCACTGCGCATACTATACTTGGACAACCAAGTGCTACGAAGATATTTTATTGTCAGACGCGTCCGAGAATACCAAAAAATATAAAAGGTCACCTTAAGAAGAATGATGTGAGTGACGAAGTGACGGAATTCGTCAACTGCAACTGTGATGTTGTACAATGTCGACATGAAATATTTTTGAAATTTATTTTAATGTACCTTTGGAGTTCAGTTAAAATTCCTCAGAACTGGTTGGTGGTAGGATGAGTGAATGAAGTTTTAAGCGCATGTTGGAGGGAGAAAGTGGAGGGAGTTATTTTTCACTCACACTTTAATTGGGAGCATTAAAATATTTGCTTGCCAAAGATTTGTAGTGATAACAAAGTAGTTAGAGGAATGATGATGATGTTAAGAAAGAGAGAGAGAGATAGTATGAAAACTTGATGGAAAATCTTACATGAAAGGAGTTGGTAGTAAATTTATTAAATTTTGGAGCATCTAAAAAAATGTTGCTTGATTATTGTCGAATATTTATTTCTAAGATATCTTGAACGTTTCCGCTTGCAGCTAGCGATCTCGAGTAAAGACTGCGTCGCATAAAATTGTCACAAAAATTGCAATATCTTATGAAGAAGTAATTCAAATATTAAAAAATGTTATTTCAAGCATTCTTTTCGATTAATATAAAAATATAATATACAAAACGAGTATATTTTTTTATAAAAATGTTGAGTTTTTTCTGGAGTCCCTTCGTTTTTATAGTCCTGTCTGTCACCTCCCCAGATGCTAAAGACCACTTTGCCTGAAAATTTTTATGGTTCGTAGCCACCTTCCTCGGTACCTTAACTTTCTGTTGAACTAAAGCCCAGTAGCTCTCGATTGGTCTGAACTCTAGATAGTTCGTTAGATTCGCCTCTCTGGGTACCAAAATCATATTATTCTTCTCATACCAAGCCAAGGCCATTTTGCTATAGTGATATGAGGTGACGTCAGGCCAGAGAAACGTGAACACCTCTTGTGAGCATATGAATGGTAACAATCGCATTTGGTATTATTCTTTTACATAAATCTTAACGTTGATTGAGTCAGATGTCACAAAAGATCGGCTCCTCTTACCACAACTGCATATTGCTTCCCAAACTTAGAATTTTTTCGGGAATTTTGTAACCTTTTGCTTACTAAAGTTTTTAGTAATATTCCCACGAGAACTGGCAGCTGTGAGAGGAACGCTAGAACGTACGTCTCGACGTCCATTATGTAGCACTGAAATTTTTTGAAATATTTTTTTCTTAAGCTTTTTTTGTTCGTTGTTTTGCTGTTTCATTTTTAGCAGTGTTCCCTATCTGTAACTTTTAGGACCTTGTATGTCTCTTCAGTCCTTCTTTTTGAGCTCTTTGAACAAAAGACTCCGAGCAGCACAACTTTCTTGTTTCTTTTCTTTCAGAAATTCTTGTATCTTTCTTGAAGACCGCCGCAACTTTTTGAACTTCAGCTGATTTGAAGCTATTTTTTTTCACAGAACTTTTTACTACATGAGAAACCGTCTTTTAATTAGCTTGCTCCGCCTTGTCAATTTTTTTATACACTCGTTTTGGCTGATAACTTTTAATTATGTTTTCACGCAATTCCAATTTGCTTGCAATTTTCGCTTTAACTAGATTTTTATTGAATGACGTTGACCTATGATATTATCTGACATTAATTCCGAAGCTAATGAAAACATTTTTTTTGATTTTGGATCTTTCAAAAATAAGTTATGATCAAAATGCAATGGACAATGTCATTCGAAGCACCGAAATAAAATCATTATTAAAATATAAAAACATTCGAACATGAAGTTGAGACAAACTAATTCGAAGTTGGTACTAGCATTTTACTTTTGAGGTCTAAATAGTGAATTCAGTGGGACACTTTTGTTTTTTGGTTTGCATTTCTCTTTAGGTTTCTAATGTTGAAACAAACTATATGCATATCGTTGGAAAGCTACAGGCAACTTTGCAGAATAAAGTATATTGATAAGGATAAAAAAAAAATGTGGCTATCTGATGAGATCTTTGATTTGGGGGGATGGGGGTGGGTGGTAGGCGGAAATGTCATGAGTGGGACACCAAAAAAAAAACCTCTTACAAAATGTTCAAAATGCAGATCAAACTCCATATAATTAAAATTTAATATTTATATAATTTTTAAAAGATTCTAAACAATAAACGTTGTATTATTCATGTGAACGAATTGATTCATCATCAAGCATCAATCATCAATGAAACATAGTTGGCACAAGTTAGAAAAATTCTGTTTAAATCTGTTAAATTACCATAAAGGGCTGATCATAAATTACGAAACACTTTTAGGGGCTGGGGAAGGGGGTCGAACATTTGTGACGAAGTATGGCATAGGGGGGAAAGGGTTCACACAAATTTTTTTAATATTTTTAAAAATTCAAAATTTTATTTAAATGTAATTTTATTGTAATTTTGCTATAATTTTTTTTAATAAAAGAGCGCTCCAATATAATGAACGATCACAAACACCATCAAAACGTGTAGCAGCTTCAAAAACCAAAGGTCAAGAGCAAGTAAGAGCAGCCAACGGAGCCAATATAACGATTTTTTGCAGCACTGTAGTGGATATTCTCCCTCTAAAGCAGTCATCGAAAACAGCTGTTTTAATTTCACATTCAAAGCGAACTCAGAGTGGTATGAAAAAACTAAAACAAACAAAACAATTTTTTTAATTGCCGAACATCGAAGCGATAACGTATCGCAACTGGTTTATGTTTTTAATAACGTCAGAAAAAAAAAATACAAAATATGCCGTTATTTAATTTTCACGTCAGAAAAGCTTTCATTTGCGTTTACCTATGTTCACATGGTCAAATTTTTCATCAAATTGTTGGTCAAACACAAAAGACCAACGTGCAATATACATGTAATTTCTATAAGAACAACATTTAAAAATATTACGTGTTTCAAGGTTTTCTTATTACAAACGCTAAATTAGCTAAAAAGCTATATTATAAAAAAAAAATCCAAAAAAATTTAAGAAATAAAAGTGTTCCGTTAAATCCGGGGGGTCAAGACCTTGTTTTCCAAGAGGTTTTCCATAAAATAAGCGATTTCTATTTCATAACGAGTATGGCACAATGAAAAATAATTCTGCTTTTCATCTCTTGAGAAATTTATCAGTAGGGTAATATAGCCACGACTGGGGCATTGCCACTAATGATCAATTTCTCAAGAAATGAAAAACAGAAATTTTTTTTCAGGTCACCATATACCATATGAGTTAAATATGACGATTGTGATTCGACAACAATCCAAACACAGTCCAATGTTTGTTCATTTTTATGTTGGATAATGTTTATCTTATGTTATGGTATGTTTTTATATGTTTTGATATGTTATGTTATGTTATGTTATGTTATGTTATGTTATGTTATGTTACGTTATGCTATGTTACGTTATGTTATGTTATGTTATGTTATGTCATGTTATGTTATGTAATGTTATGTTATGTTATGTTATGTTATGTTATGTTATGTTATGTTATGTTATGTTATGTTATGTTATGTTATGTTATGTTATGTTATGTTATGTTATGTTATGTTATGTTATGTTATGTTATGTTATGTTATGTTATGTTATGTTATGTTATGTTATGTTATGTTATGTTATGTTATGTTATGTTATGTTATGTTATGTTATGTTATGTTATGTTATGTTATGTTATGTTATGTTATGTTATGTTATGTTATGTTATGTTATGTTATGTTATGTTATGTTATGTTATGTTATGTTATGTTATGTTATGTTATGTAACGTTATGTTATGTTATGTTATGTTATGTTACGTTATGCTATGTTACGTTATGTTATGTTATGTTATGTCATGTAATGTAATGTCATATATGTCATAATATGTAATGTTATGTTATGTTATGTTATGTTATGTTATGTTATGTTATGTTACGTTATGCTATGTTACGTTATGTTATGTTATGTTATGATATGTTATGTTATGTCATGTTATGTTATGTTATGTAATGTTATGTTATGTTATGTTATGTTATGTTATGTTATGTTATGTTATGTTATGTTATGTTATGTTATGTTATGTTATGTTATGTTATGTTATGTTATGTTATGTTATGTTATGTTATGTTATGTTATGTTATGTTATGTTATGTTATGTTATGTTATGTTATGTTATGTTATGTTATGTTATGTTATGTTATGTTATGTTATGTTATGTTATGCTATGTTATGTTATGTTATGTTATGTTATGTTATGTTATGTTATGTTATGTTATGTTATGTTATGTTATGTTATGTTATGTTATGTTATGTTATGTTATGTTATGTTATGTTATGTTATGTTATGTTATGTTATGTTATGTTATGTTATGTTATGTTATGTTATGTTATGTTATGTTATGTTATGTTATGTTATGTTATGTTATGTTATGTTATGTTATGTTATGTTACGTTATGTTATGTTATGTTATGTTTCATAAATGTTTCATAAATGGAAGTAAATATTTCGGAAAAATTTAAATTTATAATTTTTCTGCAGTAGAGGACTTATCTATATTTGAAAGTACGTTGAAAATTTCAATTTTAGCAAACAAAATATATTTTTAATATGGAATAAATGTAATAATAATATGATAAATATTACGAATTTGGGATAAAAACTCAATGAATATAGTACAACGACCATGAGCAGTCTCTGCATGTATAAACTTGCGTAGTAATAACACAATATTTTGTAGCTACATGCATCTTAGGTATTATTTATTGTATTAACCTTGCTAAACATTAACCAACAACCACACAAACAGTTACTGAGAAATATTCGTAAAACGATGTGGCTTTATGTAAATTGAAAAATTTATTTATTAGATTTCCCGATTTTTTAAGTCCAGTGATATATCACTGTAGAGTTTTTTATAAAAAAAGGATTTCATCCCCTCTTACATTTCCCGAACTTGAAGACAAATCTATTGTTTACCCTAATATTTGAATTTTCTTTCTGCAGGAGTGTTTTTAGACCTAATATATCTTTAAATTTAGAATAAAAGTCCATTGATATTACTAAAAATGGGGACCAAAGCTTTAACTTTGGTTAGTATCAATGTATCCTTTCTCATTTAAGGCAAGCGAAAGCAAAGAGCATTAGAAAATCTCGGAGTAGAATGGGTCATAATCGCGTTTCAATCCGATTATTTAGAAATGTGAACACTTAACTAAGCTTAGCAAATCTTTCTGCCTTTTGAATACACACTATTGTCTTCTTTAAATATACTTCATTAATTTCCAAAATGATGAGTTCGTTTCTTAAAAATTCGTATTTTACTTTTCTTAAACTTCAAGACAATTCAAACCATTAGCAAACTACACCACACCTTAATTAGCACCCTTAACACTCTCGCTAAGCCTTTCCATAAACAAGCAGTCAATTTTTATTTTCCTCAACAGTATTTAGGGTGAGCACTCTGTTAGCAGTGTTCAAATAACTCTTTCCCTTCATCACTTACTCATTCAGTCACTCACCTGTTCATGCTTCTTTAAATAGCCGAGTCGCGGAAATGATTTATCACAAAACTGACACTGATAGGATCCATCGGCAGCGGCTGCGCTGCTGCTCTTAATACCATCACTTGTCAACTTATCAAACTTTGCTGAATCTCTATCGATTTTACGCAGTTTTGTTGGAATTTTCATGCCATGTTCGAGACCCGTGCGACAACGTCCCAGACGATTACGTTGTTGGAGCTGCTGCTCCGCCGTTGTATCTGCGTCACCATTTAAGCGTGCTACTTCTGTCCTCTTTAGTTTTTTGTCAGTCGCATTGTCGGCATTTTCGTCATCATCCTCGGCGCCTTCGCCAACATTAAGCTCACAGTTACCGTTGTCAGTGTTAACACGTTGCCTACGCGGCGGTCTACCGGCAGCATCCTCGTCGTGTGGCAAGCCTTGCAAGTGTTGCTGATGATGATGGGGTGGCAAGTGTGGGTGAGCATGGTGATGATGTTGATGTTGCATATGCAGCGAATTAGGCGTCATGGTGCCGTCCGATATAGAGGGTGAGTAACTGGAGGAAGTGTGTGTGGAGTACATATCTAGAAAGAAGGCAACAAATTAGAAGCAAGAACATTTCTATCAATTAAAATATAGTTAATATTAATATTTAAATTGTTGCGGCTAGCTTGGCTAATTAAAAGTCAGTCAGTCTGCGTAGGTGTCAGCATCCAGCATCCTGATTAATAAAGCACAAAAACCAAACTAAAAACATTGCGACAGGAAATGATGCCGCATAGATCGTTGTTGATGGATCATTGGACTAATTTAATTAGTTAGGCAAGTGGCGAGGGACATGCGCCTCCAAGTCGCTAATCAGCTTACTTTATATGCTAGTTTATCAGTAAAAAACATGCATACACGCACACACAAACACAACTTCATCATGAAGTTATAATTAGTTTGAAAACAAAAAACTTATGCGTCCGCCCTGGGGTCAGAATCAGTGGATGTCGCATGCAAACTAATTGTCCGCGATTGTTCTTTCTTAAGTCACTATTAATTATTTGTGGCGACAGAGCTTGGTATCATTCACTCACACCACCCGGGTATGACATAACCGCGTTTTTATTGTGGTGCATGTCAGGCGTTAAGTGGCTGAGGCAGACGAGCCTTATTTAGACGTGTTATTCTTGTTCTTGTGCGCTAATTCAAGCAAGGGAAACTCTAATTAAGAGCTTTTAATAGAGTGTGATTAAAAGTATTTTAATTTCTTAGAGATTTTTAAATAAAAATCGAGTTAAATACAGTTGTGTTTTAACCAAATTTTTAATATAAGGGGGCAGTCGCTTTCAGAGTTGAAAAAAACAAACTTGCTTAGAATTTATTTGTGAAAATTTTGAATATTGGGTTGTTCAAAAATAAAGTGCAAAAGATCACCTTCGGTCATCCTTGATGAATCCCGAGTCTAAACAGATGGTTATTTTTCTGGTGGTAAGCATCACTGTTATCGTCAAAGATCTGTCAAATGTTGACGTGTATGTAACTTTTTGTGCTCAGCTGTTTATTTATTACATTAAAAACAAATAAATTAATTCAGTTTTTGCTTCCGATTTAAATTTACATTTACGCCATTATTTGCTCTTTTACTTCAAAAAAGGCAAAAAAGCAATTGAAGCCAGACAAAAATGAGTGAAAGCTTATCGCGAAGATGTTATTAAAGAAAGGCAATATCAGAAGTGATTTGCCCGTTTCCGTGATAAAAATTTTTCAATCATGGATGCTTCTCGTTCTGGTAGGTCCTGGGAGGTTGACAACGACCAAATTAAGATGCTGGTGAAGACAAACAAGCATTCGAAATTATTATTATATATATTCTCATATTCTAAATTTATCCGTTGGAAGCGTTCACGGTCATTTGTAGTCCGCTGGTTTCATAAAAAAATTGGATGTCTGGGTCCTGCACGAATTGAAAGATTTACAAAGTCAATCGAGTTGAGAATTGCGATTGGCTCATGAAACGTGAAAAAGCGACCCATTTTAAGCGTATGATAACGGGTTTAAAGAAAACGGTGAATATTGAATTGATTAATGTTGATTTGGTTTATACAATAAATAAGTATAAGCTGTAAATAAAAAACCGTACTGACTTTTTGGACAACTAAATAATAAAGCTAAGAAACAGAATAGGACCAATACAGGGCTCCACAGATAAGTTCCTAGAAGAACTAAATGACCTTTGAAGTGGACTGGACTGGACCTTTGAACTGGAAAGCAAATTATGGAATTTGCTAAACAAAATTTCATGACTTACTGTGTCGAAAGCTTTGGTAATATCTACGAAATGAACCGCTGTTATCTTTTTTTTTGCTTAGACCGTAGTATATAAAGGGTGGTTAAATTTTAAGGGCCGATGCTGATTTTGAATAAAACTCAAATTATTTTAGAAATAATTGTCATTTCTTTTTATTATGATAATATTGATATGGTTCAATTATGTATGGAACAAAATATCGGCCAAATGGTAGCTGCGACCTCGGCGGCACACCTCCATCCGATGGTCCAAATTTTCGATGACGCTGAGGCATAAGTGAAGTTCAATGCCGTTAATGTGCCGAATAATCTCATCCTTTAGCTCTTAAATTGTTGCTGAATTATCGACGTACACCTTTTCTTTCAAATAACACCAAAGAAAGAAGTTCAACGGTATCAAATCACATGATCTTGGCGGCCAATTGACATCGCCACCACGTGAGATAACACGGCCTTTGAATTTGTCGCGCAAAAGAGCCATAGTTTCGTTAGCTGTGTGGCAAGTGGCAGCATCCTGTTGAAACCACATATCGCCCACATTCATATCTTCCAATTCGGGCCATAAAAAGTTCGTTATCATCTCACGACAGCGAGCACCATTCACAGTCTGACAGCCTGACTGGCCTTATTTTGGAAAAAATACGGCCCGATGATGCCGCCAGCCCATAAACCGCACCAAACAGTCACTCTTTGTGGGTGCATTGGTTTTTCGACAATCACTCTTGGATTATCATTCGCCCAAATGCGGCAATTCTGCTTATTGACGAATCACCACTCACCAAATTTCACCACTGAGGTGAAAATGTGCCTCATCACTGAAGATGATTTTCTTCGAAAATTGATCATATACTGTTACCATTTCTTGTCACCATTCTGACCATTGACGACGCTTGAAATGGTCCAAAAGGCTTTAGTTCTTGAGTCAGTTGCACCTTGTAAGCGTGTAAATGCAAGTCTTTATGCATAATGTTCATCAACGACAAGCGTGATAGGTGCAATTGTTGGGCTCGACGAAGAGTTGAGGTGGACGGCTCTTCAGCCACACTATTGCGAACAGCAGCAATATTTTCTGCATTACGAGCTGTACGAGCATGCATTGGTGTTTTCACATCTCCTACAGACCCGGTTTGCTCAAATTTTTGCACGATTTTTGCGATTGTACGCACATTTGGACGATTAAATTGACCGAAAAAATGACGAAGTGCATGATATGCATTTTGATTTGAACGCCCATTTTCATAATAAGCCTGAATAACTTTAACGCGTTGCTCGATTGTGTATCTTTCCATGGTTCAAATTGAGTTAGTTTGAAATTGAGAAATGTCAAATGAAATGCAGAAAAAACTTGACGTTTAGGTGTGGTTCACATTCAACATCGGCCCTTAAAATGTAACCACCCTTTATTAGAGCTAAAGTTAAAAAAGCATCTTCGGTAGACATTTTTTTTGCAATAATATTACGATTCTAGCATTCAAGGCTTCTTCGAAAACAGGAAGAAGTATTTCGCTTTTTGGTGTATATGGCTGTGAATACTTGTACAATCATCCTTCATAAAACAAATTTTTTCCTTAGGCCGTTTCATTTGAACTTCTTTAGTTTTATATCAGATTACTGAACTATTAGTCTGGCCGTAAATAACCTTCCTACTGAACCATAGGCGAAGGTTTTGCGAAAGGTGAGAGTTTTGCGAACGTTTTTGTGTAGAATTTTTTTTAATTATTGATTTTTTTTTTTTTAATTTGTGAAAACTTTTTCTATAAATAAAAATTGTACATCTTTTGCGAATTTCATATAAAACTTATTTTGAGTCGAAAAATAAATTTTTTTATTATTTAAGTAGGTAAAAATTCCTTATAAATGAACTATTTTGAGATCATAAATGAGCTTAGAACTGAATCATAAATTTTATTTTTTATTATATCAGTTGGAAACAAATTTCTCATAAGCGAACAATTTTTTGTTCATAAATGAGTTCAGAAATGAATCATAAATGTTACTTTTTTATATTCTAAAATTAGTTAAAAAAAAAAATAATTTAAATCTTTGTTAATATTTTTATAGTAGTAAATTAAAATGTTAACCTTCAAACAAACGTCATATGAACTTCTTCACCATTACGAATTGATTATTGCCATAAGAAGGGAGATGAATGTGCAGCTACACGTATGAAAAACTTTTACCTTTTCATCTATCAACAAGTCTGTCATAACTTTTAATATATCTATCAAAAATTATGATCAAGCCCAAATAAAATGAAAGCCACAAAAACATTCCACGCAAAAAAGTAATCAAATAACTTCCCCAATTAAAAATTTTACTAATTTAATATTAAACACATAATTTGAAAGTTTGTCAAATTGGAAAACAATTACATTTTTTTCTCCTTTGAAATATCAATATCAAAATAGTTCATTTTTTAACTCATTGGCGAACAAAATAAAGTTAATTTTTGAGAGGTATTTTCGCTTATGATACAAAAAGAGTTCATTAACGAGTGCCGAAAATGAACGTTTTTACCTGAAAAAGTTTATAAATGAATTCGAAAATGGCAATTTTGGTTCACTGGGTCAATATCAATATAGTTAGTTTTTCAACCCATTTCCGAATAAAGTAAGGTTCATTTCTGAGAGGCATTTTAGTCCGAAGAATGATATAAAAAGAGTTCAGTTGTGAGTGGCAAAAATGAACGTTTCTACCCGAAAAGGTTTATAAATGAATTCAAAAACGGTAATTTTGGTTCACAGGGTTAATTATCCTCATTTAACCCAGCAAAATAAGCAACCCGTTGTCTTTATAAATTGGTAATTAGACACCTCGGCAATGTAATTAAAAAAAAATCATCAATTACAGTACACGAATTGTAATTTGTAATTGGACACCTGAGTTCTCAGGAATGAATTGTAAAAAAATCGTCAAGTCCATTACGGGAATTGTAATTGGTGGTTGAAATTTCATTTATTTTTTCATTAAGATGCCTTTTATATTGATTACAATATTTTATTCGACTCGTTCGAGGGCGTGGCACATGAGTGGAACAAGAGTGGAACATGACTATGAACATGAGTGATAAGAGCAAAAAAGTTGTTAAGTGATTAGAGCAAAAGTGGCATGCTATCGGGAAAAAAGCCGAAACCGAATTTTCACTTTTTTAAATAAAGATATCACAGTTGAAAAATGGCTGAAAACTGAATTTTTCTAAATATTGTGGCTATGAAATATGCCATTTCATGAAATTTTTAAAACTAGTTCCTAAACTCCGGTGATCAGGGGGCGCACCTTCACATGACAACGTGTCTGATTGCCTCAACCTGGCGAGGCCAGCATTATCCATGTCGAAATCGTCCCAAGTCGACTCAAACCCTCCACGTGGTGTTCCCTGAGCAACGGCAAACTGGCATCCGTTAATTTGACGGCTAATTTGAGCAGCGAGTCGCTCTGTGGACCTTAAACATGGAATGTGCACAGGGTTTGGGTCCCGCCACATTACTACTGCCCAATGAAAACTAAACCAGCCTCGGGTAAGAACCCCAATTACATTGACGACCACCGCAAACGAAAAACTGACAATGATTTACGAATATGCACCTGGAATGGCCGGACCCTTTATAGGCAAGATGACATTATCCAACTGGCGGAAGCCCTCAAAACAATAAAGGCAGACATCACCGCCATCCAGGAAATGCGATAGAAAGGGCAAGGCTGCTCTAAACAAGTACACTGCGATATCTACTGAAGCTGCCATGCGGAGAAGCGCGAATTCGGATGTGGATTCGTCGTTAGCCGGAAACTACACCACCTTGTTTCCCGGTTCACACCTGTGAACGAAAGATTGGCCAAGATCCGCATCAAGGCAAAATTTTTCTTCATTAGCTTTATTTGCGCACACGCCCCGACGGAGGAAAAGGACGAAGCCGTCAAAAACGCTTTCTACGCTAATCTTGTGGGCGTATGCGACCACCTTCCGGTCCATGACGTGAAATATTCCTTGGCGATTTTAATGCGAAAGTCGGAAGGCAAGGCATCTTTGGCCCCATTGTCGATCAATTCAGTCTTCATGAGACCTCCACGAACAACGGTCTAAGACTGATCAACTTCACCGCGGCGTGAAACATTGTAGTTAGTAGCACCAAATTTAAACACCTTGACATCCACAAGACCACCTGGCTGTCCCCGGATCAAAAAACGCGAACGAAATTGATCATGTTGTAATGGACGGAGGGCATGCCTTTAGTATTCTAGAAGTGCGTACATTTCGGAGGGTCAACCTTGATTCCGACCACTATCTTGTTGCAGCCAAGATCCGCATGCGATTATGCAATGCGAAGAACACACGCACAGGAATACAACGAAAGCTAGATGCCACTAAGCTGCAATTACAACGGACTGCCGAGACCTATTCCGCTCAACTTTCGGTTAAGCTCAACCTACCAACCTCTAAGCCCGACGACGCCGGCGGACTTTGGGCGCATATATCTCACTCCATGCGCGTTGCCACTGAATAAGTCATTGGTTTCCGGCGCCCGCAACCTCGTAACCGCGAAAAGAGGAAGGAAGAGAGGCGCCATTTCAGACGCAAGAAAAGAGAACAGGAAAAGCGTGAGCGTGAGGAACTAGAGGTATACCAGGGCAAGAAGAATGCACGAAAATTGTATCAACAGGTTAAGAGTCTAACACAAGGTTTCAAGCCCGGAGCATCGACTTGTAGAGAAGAAAATGGAGATATGGTTACAGATACGCAAGTTGCGCTGGAAATATGGTGACAGCATTTTTCCAATCTACTTATTGGCAACAATACCGCCTATGGAGAGCGCAGTTCAGTGCCACCAATCAACGATGACGGAGTGGAAGTACTACCACCTAGCCATGAAGAGGTTCTAGTTGCTATCCAACGACTCAAACAGAATAGAGCAGCGGGTGCTGACGGCCTGTCAGCTAAATTGTTTAAACCCGGCGCCGATGAGTTGATAAGGCGCATGCATCAGCTCATTAGCAAAATATGGCTTGCGGAAAGCATGCACGACGATTGCAATCTCAGCGTACTAAACCCTACATAAGAAAGCAGACCCAACAATCTGCGCCAACTATCGAGGCATCAGTCTTAATTCCATCGCATATAAGGTTCTCTCAAGCGAACTGTGTGAAAGATTAAAGCCGATTACAAAAACACTGATTAGAACTTATCAGTGTGGCTTTCGACCTGGAAAATCCACCATAGACCAAATTTTCACGCTACGATAAATCCTGGAAAAAACCCACGAGACTCAAATTGACACACACCATATCTTTGTCGATTTTAAAGCTGCGTTCGATAGCCCGAGAAGGAATTGCCTATACGCAACAATGTCTGAGTTCGGTATGCCTGCAAAGTTGATTAGACAAAGTTGATTAGACTTTGCAGAATGACGTTGAGCAACACATGCAGCTCCGTTAAGGTAGGAAATGACATCTCCGCAGCCTTCAATGCCGAAAGAGGTTTCATGATCTCTTCAACATCATTATGGAGGGGTCGTACGATTTTCTACGAAAGTGTCCAGCTCCTTGCGTACGCTGATGATATTGATATTGTCGGTAGAACCAAGAGAGATGTTACCGCTGCTTTCACCGCTATCGAAAAAGTATCAGCCAAAGTGGGTTTGAAAATAAATGAGGGTAAAACAAAGTATATGCTGTCTACAAACAAGGGAGTGCGGAGTCTAGACTCCCATGTTTCATCCGGCAGCTATAACTTTGAAGTAGTCAAAGAATTTGTATATTAAGCAGTCAAGAATTTGTATTAACAACAACAACGAAGTCAGCCTGGAGATAAATCGAAGAACAATAATTGCTAATAGGTGCTACTACGGGCTCAGTAAGCAACTAAATTCCGGAGCCCTCTCTCGATCGGCAGAACTAACACTTTACAAGACGCTCGTTCTAACTGTGCTTCTTTATGGCGCTGAGCCATGGGTAGTTTCGCAAACTGACGCAGCTGCTCTGGGGGTGTTCGAGAGAAAAGTTCTTCGCAAAATCTTCTTTCCTGTTCGAGTCGGCGATGACTATCGCATTACTATCGTATGAGCTCTACGAAGACATTGGCGTAGTTCGGCGTATAACTGTGCAGCGACTACGCTGTCTGGATCATGTCCATCGTATGGACGACGAAGCTCCAGCGAAAAAAGGTGCTCGAGGCGAGGGTCGTTGGTCAACGACGACGAGGGAGACAATGCCTCCGATGGATGGAGTAGGCCGAGGAAGCCCTAACCGCACTTGGTGTATTCAATTCGAGAGTGCGCGCGCAAAGCAGAGGCGCCTGGCGAGCGCAGATGAGGTCGGCCGAAACCCGAACGCGGGTTGTTATGGCCACCTAAGTCAATCTTTTTAACAGAAAATTATTTTTCTGTGTGACAATTTGAAGACAATGATAAACCTAAGGAGCAATAAATACCACGTAAAGCTTATTAAAAATATGTATGTTTAATAACATGTTTAATTCTCGTACTAAAATTAAGTAATACAAAACACTAAATTGCTCCGGGGGTAAAAATGGAAATTTTTTTAATGTAAAAAGCTACATGTAAAAAGAGTTAGAATAAGCTATTTTAAAAATTAAAGACCATGTTGGGGAACTTTTTTTTCAGATAAAGTTTCGAAATGTATGTTAGTGTGACAGCAGTCTATTTTCTCACAAATGGCGATCATAGTTTGTTATTTGCTTGTAAATTTTACTTATTATTTCTACTGTTTTCGTTCTCCAATTTATATTATTTTTGACAAGCTGTGTTCCCCAAACAAAATGTTACTATTACCTTGATAATTGTATCATGGTTCAGAGTTAAATTTGTAAAAGATTTACAAAACGGACTCTCAGCAAGTTTCCCCGTTGCCCTGTTATTGAAATGAACCATACACCGTGAAAAAAACCGTAGTGGAATCACACAAGACTTTTGTGAAGAAAAAACTGCAGTGGTTTAAAGAACTTATGCGTAGTCACAAAAGTTTTTTGTGCCAGCTAAACTTCTATACTTATATTATGACAAATGTTTTCAGTATAAAAGACAAAAATTTCAATATTAACCAAATTATTGTATACAGTATACAAAGGCTTATGTAACAACATTTATTTTTAGACTATTTTATTTGGCTGCTTGTTTAAATGCTCAGCTTGCGTTGATTTATTATCAAGCAAACAAAGCTAAGTAATACAATCAGATGCTGTGGTACAATGGATTGCACGTATATTATTCAATCCTATACTCGAAATCACAATAACAATACCTTCAAAAAGACACATAGGATGACACATATATGGCGTTAGTAGATTTTTTTTCAAATGATTTTTATTTAGTACCAATCTTCAAACGATGGGGAACAGGGGGCGAACCTTCACATGGCAACGTGTCTGACCGCCTCAACCTGGCGAGGCCAGCATTATCCATGTCGAAATCGTCTCAAGTCGACTCAAACCTCCAAGTGGTGTTCCCTGGGCAACGGCAAACTGGCATTCGTCAGTTTGACGGCTAATTTGAGCGGCGGGTCACTCCATAGACCTTAAACATGGAATGTGCGCAGGGTTTGGGTCCCGCCACATTACTACTGCCCAATGAAAACTAAACCAGCCTCGGATAAGAACCCCAATTACGTTGACGACCACCGCAAACGAAAAACGGACAATGATTTACGGATATGCACCTGGAATGTCCGGACCCTTTATAGGGAAGGTGCCATTATCCAACTGGCGGAAGCCCTCAAAACAATACAATCTGACATCACCGCCATCCAGGAAATGCGATGGAAAGGGCAAGGCTGCTCTAAACAAGCACACTGCGATATCTACTACAGCTGCCATGCGGAGAAGCGCGAATTCGGATGTGGATTCGTCGTTAGCCGGAAACTACGCCACCTTGTTTCCCGGTTCACACCTGTGAACGAAAGATTGGCCACGATCCGCATCAAGGCAAAATTTTTCTACATAAGCCTTATTTGCGCGCACGCCCCGACGGAGGAAAAGGACGAAGCCGTCAAGGACGCTTTCTACGCTAGTCTTGAGGACGTATATGACCACCTTCCGGTCCATGACGTGAAAATAGTCCTCGGCGATTTTAATGCGAAAGTCGGAAGGGAAGGCATCTTTGGCCCCACTGTCGGTCAGTTCAGTCTTCACGAGACCTCCACAAACAACGGTCTAAGACTGATCGACTTCGCCGCGGCACGAAACATGGTAGTTAGTAGCACCAGATTTAAGCACCTCGACATCCACAAGGCCACCTGGCTGTCCCCGGATCAAAAAACGCGAAACCAAATTGATCATGTTGTAATCGACGGAAGGCATGCCTCTAGTGTTCTAGATGTGCGTACATTTCGGGGGGTCAACATTGACTCCGACCATTATCTTGTTGCAGCCAAGATCCGCATGCGATTATGCAATGCCAAGAACATACGCACAGGAATGCAACGAAAGCTAGATGTCGCTAAGCTGCAATTACAACGGACTGCCGAAGCCTACTCCGCTCAACTCTCGGTTAAGCTCAACCAACCAACCTCTGGACTCGACGACGCCGGCGGACTTTGGGCGCATATATCCCACTCCATGCGCGCTGCCGCTGAAGAAGTCATTGGTTTCCGGCGCCCGCAACCTCGGAACCAATGGTATGATCAGGAGTGTCGCATTGCGACTGCAGTAAAAAACGCCGCTTATAGAAAAACGCTGCAGTCAGCTGCAACGCGAGCCGTGCGAGAAAACTACCGCGAAAAGAGGAAGGAAGAGAGGCGCCTTTTCAGACGCAAGAAAAGAGAGCAGGAAAAGCGTGAGCGTGAGGAACTAGAGGTATACCAGGGCAAGAAGGATGCACGAAAATTCTATCAACAGGTTAAGCGTCTAACACAAGGTTTCAAGCCCGGAGCATCCACTTGTAGAGACGAAAATGGAGATCTGAATACGGATACACAGTGTGTGCTTAGATTGTGGAGACAGCACTTCTCCAATTTACTTAATGGCGACGATTCCACCAATGCCGCCCATCGAGAGCACAGTGCAGTGCCACCAATCGACGATGACGGAGTGGAAGTATCACCACCTAGCCATGAAGAGGTTCGAGTTGCTATCCAACGACTCAAAAACAATAAAGCAGCGGGTGCTGACGGCCTGTCAGCTGAATTGTTTAAAACCGGCGGCGATGAATTGATAAGGCGCATGCATCAGCTCATCAGCAAAATATGGCTAGCAGAAAGCATGCCCGACGATTGGAACCTCAGTGTACTGTGCCCTATACTTAAGAAAGGAGACCCTACAATCTGCGCAAGTTATAGAGGTATCAGTCTTATTTCCATCGCATATAAGGTTCTCTCAAGCGTACTGTGTGAAAGATTAAAGCCAATTACAAAAACACTGATTGGACCTTATCAGTGTGGCTTTCGACCTGGTAAGTCTACCATAGACCAGATTTTCACGCTACGACAAATCCTGGAGAAAACCCACGAAAATCAAATTGACACACACCATCTCTTTGTCGACTTTAAAGCTGCGTTCGATAGCCCGAGAAGGGATTGCCTATACGCAACAATGTCTGAGTTCGGTATACCTGCAAAGTTGATTAGACTTTGCAGAATGACGTTGAGCAACACACGCAGCTCCGTCAAGGTAGGAAATGACCTCTCCGAAACCTTCAATACCGAAAGAGGTTTCAGGCAAGGCGATCCACTGTCTTGCGATCTCTTCAACATCATCATGGAGGGGATCGTACGAAAGGCCGGTGTGCATCGTAATGGCACCATTTTCTATAAAGGTGTCCAGCTCCTTGCTTACGCTGATGATATTGATATTGTTGGCAGAACCAAGAGAGATGTTACCGCTGCTTTCGCCGCTATCGAAAAGGAATCAGCCAAAGTGGGTTTGACGATAAATGAGGGTAAAACAAAGTATATGCTGTCTACAAACAAGGGAGCTCGGCGTTTAGACTCCCACGTTTCATCCGGCAGCTATAACTTTGAAGTAGTCAAGGAGTTTGTATACCTTGGCACCGCCATTAATACTAACAACGAAATCAGCCTGGAGATAAAGCGAAGAACAATAATTGCTAATAGGTGCTACTACGGGCTCAGTAAGCAACTAAGTTCCAGAGCCCTCTCTCGATCGACAAAACTAACACTCTACAAGACGCTCGTTCTACCTGTGCTGCTTTATGGCGCTGAGGCATGGGTAGTTTCGCAAACTGACGCAGCCGCTCTGGGGGTGTTCGAGAGAAAAGTTCTTCGCAAAATCTTCGGTCCTGTTCGAGTCGGCGATGACTATCGCATCCGAATGAACCACGAGCTGTATGAGCTCTACGGAGACATTGACGTAGTTCGGCGTATAACTGTGCAGCGACTACGCTGGCTGGGTCATGTCCATCGTATGGACGACGAAGCTCCAGCGAAAAAGGTGCTCGAAGCGAGGGTCGCTGGTCAACGACGACGAGGGAGACCATGCCTCCGATGGATGGACCAAGCTGAGGAAGCCCTAACCGCACTTGGTGTATCCGATTGGAGAAGGCGCGCGCAAAGCAGAGGCGCCTGGCGAGAGCTGATGAGGTCGGTCGAAATCCGGACACGGGTTGTCACGGCCACCTAAGTAAGTAAGTAATCTTCAAACGATACGTTTAAATATTTGACAACAATCTGACAATTTATTCGTGAGTTATAACATTTTGTGTGCAACACTTGTTATTGAAAAAAAAAAGAAATGGAAAATGGTCGTAACAGCACAAATGATGCAGAGCGCAGTAGACGCCCAAATCAGACTGTTATTCCACAAAACATCAAAGAAATCCACAAATTGGTTATGAACGATCGCAAATTGAAGGTGCACGTGCTAGCTGACATTGTAAAGATATCAGATGGTAGTGTTTTTACCATTTTACATGAACATTTGGGTATGCGAAAGCTCTGTGCAAAGTGTGTGTCGCGTAAGCTCACAGTCGACCAAAAACAACAACGAATTGATGCTTCAGAGGAGTGTTTGGCGCTGTCAAACCACAATAAAATCGAATTCTATGGTCAATATGTGACCAAAATCCAAAAGACAGTCAGCTTAGTGGACAGCAGTCGACGTACCGAATCCAAAGCGAGCAAAGACTCAACAGTCGGCTTGTAAGGTGATGGCGTCTGTATTTTGAGATGCGAAAGCAATAATATTCATCGACTATCTCCAAAAAGGAACCACCATCAACAGCGACTATTACTGTTCACTTTTGGATCGATTGATGGCTGAAATCGCCAAGAAACGGCCACATTTGCAAAAGAAAAAAGTGTTGTTTCACCGTGTCACAAATCGATGAAAACGATCGCAAAATTGAATGAATTGGGCTTCGAATTGCTTACCAACCCACCGTATTCTCCAGATTTAGCCCCCAGCGACTTTTTCCTGTTTTCAGATCTCAAGAGAAAGCTTGCTGGGAAGAAATTCAAGTCCAATGATGAAGTAATCACTGAAACTGAGGCCCATTTTGACGAGAAAGAGAAATCGTACTATAAAAATGGTACCGAAAAGTTGGAAAATCGCTATACTCGTTGTATCGCTCTCGAAGGCAACTATTGTATGTTGAATAATATAATCGAGTTTTATCAAAATTTTGTTATTTTCTTACTTATTATTATCTTACGTATTTAGCTACCAGGGCTATCGGCTAAAATAATAAAAATAATTCAATATTGTATTTGTTATTCAATAAATTGTCAATAAGTGAATTGCACTACTTGATGCAAAGGTTGATGTTGAAAATTATAAAATTTAAGTTTTTTAATTCTGTTGCGAAAAATTTATACAAGTTACTTATATGAATCAGTCTGTATATTGTCAATTCATCATTCAAGTAAAAAGTGTTGGACAAACCTTGACCAAGAACTTAACTGGCTCAAAACGGTCGAGGCCACTGGATAGTTTAGCATTAATTTATTGTTAATTTTTCTCAGTGTACTTTAATGCTCTTTTTATTACTATTTAGAACTTATAATTATTTAGGAAGTTAACTTTTGGCTTCAAAACTTTTAATAGATTTAGATATACATACAATTTAGTAATTTTTTTCCAAGCAATAAATTTTGATCAAAATAAAACTATATTAATTTTACCTTCATCAAAATGTTAAAATAAAAATTTAATATGGCTGTACTAACAGTACGAAAAAACCGACTCCAAATCAAATTGAACAACTTTTAGAGACAAAATCTGGATATCAAACAATTATCAAGTAATTCGAAATTCGTTTAACAAACTCGTTTAAGAAATCCGTTCAGGAAATTCAGGACAAGTAAGATAAATTTCTTGAATTTAGAATTTGAAGTACGAGTCTTGTTACTCAACATTACTAGCAGATGGTTAAGTTCTCTTACGTATATGAACCAAGGCTTACAGGGTTTGAATGTTAAATTATTTGAACCAAGATTGAACTTGAACCAAGACTAACAGGATGTAAATGCCTATGAATCAGCAACAAAACTTACGCTAGATCAAAAAAAAAAAAAAATCAAAATGTGGTCATAAATAGATCAAAAAAAAATCAAAATCAGTTTATGAGTGTATAAAAATGTATGAGGGAAATGTGAATTCAAATTGCATGTATGTGCGACGGAGAAACTATGAATGGAATCCAATCAGTTTTTGGAGAATTTGAAAAAATAGAAAAACTCCATTATTGAATTGAATAGTGATGGATCTAATTTATTGTTCTGAAATTTCATTAAAAAATTATTTACCCGATTTCAAACCTCATCTCAATACCAAATCTTTCATGCCTTGCCTGTTCTAAAACATAATTATTTTGTTTACCCGGGCTCACCACCTCCTTGGTGGCTTGTATCTTCTCAATGAGATTCTCCAATCTTGAGCTTGGTCCACGATAAAGCATCTTCAAAGCCATCATGGCTATTTGTGGACACCAATTGTACAAGGATGCTGAGTTATCCGTGTTTGAAGATTTACTTTTATAACTGCACTTTTAAATATTTCGTGTTTTTTTTTTTATTTTATAAAAAAATTTCACTAATTTTTGAGTTTTATTTCTCACTTATTTGTTTGCCAAATAAGATTTATATACATTCATATTTTAACTTATAAACATTGCAAGCTAATTTGAACTAAATATAAAAACAACAACAACAATTCACTAAAATTAACACTACGTGTAACCCAAGGATCACAGGCTTGAGTGTTGTTTCGGTTCTCCTTTAGTGTTAGATGGTCGACGGAAATGTAGACCTAAACGATTTACGTCTATATGCCGCGAGCACCAAAAACTAACTGCCGAGCAACCGAATGTTAAGGAATGCACCGAAGTGAACCGAGGCGAAAAGTGTACCATATAGAAATTGGCTCGTTTGGACGCCTTGCAGTGCCATGCTGTCACACACACTCATACTTCGGTCTCTAGAACGACGAGGCAATAACAACAATAAATAATGATGCCATCAGCAAATACAACAACAATAACAAGAACGACATTGGAGTATATAACAAAAATGTACACGAGGTGCCCTCTACACTCAACGAAGCGCACACGACTGTTAACGACGAACGACAGTCAAAGACTGAAATCCGTCTAAAATCGTCGTCGCTCAGGGATTGGGACGCAATGGCGCTGACGTTGTTACGGAATCAGAACTAAAAAAAACAACAAGAACTGTATAGTACGACCAGGTCCACTTTGTTTTACCGACCGTCGCACTCGGTGCTGTTGACAAATCAACGTAAGGCACTGAGTGCCAAATGGCGCCCAACGTACAACGCTGGTGTAAGTGTTGGTGGTGTTGGCGGCGGCGATGGTGGTGGTGGTGATGATGGTATTCATGGTGTTTAGTGACTACTGTGTGGGTTGGTTGCTCATCAAACTCAGTTTCAGAATGAACGTTAGAGAGAGCAAGCGTGAGCACGCAATGTGCTTGTGTGTTACTTTGCATCGGTATGTGTCGGTATATAGGCGGAGCATGGGAGCCAGTTTTTGTGTATTGCTGCCTCGAATGCTAGTGTAGGCACCTGAGCTTATGTTGTTGTCGATGTTGTTGTTGCTACTGCCAGAAAATGATGAATGTTGTGTGCGACCCTCGAGTTAAATACTAGAAAAGAATGAGTTTGGGATATCACATTAATTAGGGAGTTTTTCAAATTAGAATTGACAATAATTGTTTATTTTTATATTTTTTGTTTGAAGTGGGTTCATTATTATCAAGGTAATAATGTTGATGTTTATATCATTTTCGGAGATAAGCGTGCGTACACATTAAGATTCAAATGGATTTTGTAAGAATTTGGTAGAATTCAAAATATTTTATATAAGAAAATCATTAATTATCATATAAACATATCTTAGCAGTAAGAGCAAACAACTGTCTATAAATTTGAGTGAGAAGGAGTCAAGGGTGAGAAAACATTTTTTGTCAAATCTTAGCTCCATTGCTCAGCTCCACCCGTGCCAGCGAGAATCTTTCAATGTCTTGATAATCTTTTAAGACAGATGTTCTCATGGTAGAAAAAAAAAAAAGAAAGCATTGTGGATGATCATGCTCTCTTTCTCAGCTACTATAACTGCCAAAATCAATTAAAATAATTTTCCGTCACTTGGCAAACCGGAAGGTGTGGAGGTGTCTTCGGATGGAAAACCACCTGTCCAAAGCCAGGATAAAGGAGGATGGTTGGGAATAGGATACGTCCGTTCCCGTAAAAATGTTAGGTCCAACCAAGAGCTCGGAGTGGCGATCAGCAGTTCATACTCGGTATATCGATATGAAACAAGCCTGCGAAGGTAAAACAATTGACCTATAAAAACTTGTTAGCACGGGAATAGTCATACCCGTCAAAAGAGGATGACCCTATCTATCCACGTTAAGGAGAAAACTAAGGCTGTATAAAAATGGGTTAAACATGGTGTTATAGACACGGATAATTCTGGTCGTTACATGATGTACTAACATGGTGTTGCATTGTTGTATTTAACATGGGAAATAGGCACTTCTTCCATGGCAAGTGAATTTAAGATTCATGCCTGTATTGAAGTTGCCGGCCAAGCACAATTAAGTGCTCTAACTGAATACGGCCAGGTGTAAAAACTCATGCATGTACATATGAATTTTTTGTTCTCACTCGATGGGATGTTGTGGACCTTCTTTAGCGGGACCGAGTTGCATAGATGACTATCATGGGTTGGCCCTTCGGGGAGACTCGTACTGGCTGTGGTTGTGTGTATGCTACACAGGTCTAGATTGACCTGCGGTGTGGCGCAGTGGTACCACCAGGGTGGGATATCTGTCTTAATATGCAAGAGATTGGATAGGTCTCGTCTTCACCAGTAAATGACAATGAAGGTACGTCACTACTAGAAGTTAAACTGGTACTGCTACTGGGAGTGTAAATGTAAAACTACGTGTTAGCTCTGCCGAATGACCGTGTGTTCTTACACCATAAGCCACAAACGGGTCCGTTGATGGAGTGTACACTTAAGTGCTGGTGCTGGTGGGTAACTATACCCTCGGTCTATAGACCCGAGTAATTAGGCCAATGCCGCAGGCGTACTCGATAAATGCAGAATTCAACCAGGTCGAATAGCATAACCTTTAAAAGCTTATGAATAATTTTAAGCGTTACGTGTCGAATGAATTTATTTACCATAATCAATAAAAATTGTATAGTTTACGTGTTACCGTCGCAAAAGGCTGACAACACACTCAAAAAAAAAACCTTGACAATAACTTTTGTGAAATTTGAAATAACTGAAATAACTATGTGAATAACTGAAAAAAAAATGTATCGACTCAACCTAGGAATTAGTCGATACGAGGAATGTTTTTCATATTGACGAATTCCCAGGTTAAGTTGATAAATTTGTTGTCAGTATAGAGTCAACAAAAATTTCTGTCAAGGTTTTCTTTTTGTGTGCACTCGTGGGTTATTATTTATAGCATCGATGTTTGTCGCAGGATTGTCAACATTTCTAAGCTGCTTTTTCATATATTTGCTTTTTCATAAGGGCTTTGTATTCATATATTTCCGCGTTCTTCAAGATTTATCTCAACACATTTCTATATGAATTAGATAAACACTGATTGCTCAGTGGAAATCTTGTTGGCAATATATAGCTCATAGTCTCGTCTTTTAATGGCTGATTCAGACTGTGTGCCAACATGGTCCTTTAATGTGTGGCAACTATTGCTCATTTTGATGTTAATTGAAAAATAGTTCACATTGTGTGTCCTTAAATAACATATGCGAAATATGTGTGACAATGATTGTAAAATGAATAATCACTATCTCATTTTCATTTTCTGTGACAATCGTTGACACTGTAGTTTGACAACACCCCACTGAACCATAAGCGAAGGTTTTGAGTAAGGTGAGAGTTTTGCGAACGTTTTTGGTTAGAATTTTTTTTTTTTTTAATTTTTTCTCTTTTATTCTGTCGCTAAAAAGTGCTTGCTATAAAAGATTATATTCGTGAAAGCTTTTCCAATAAAAGCTTTTCCAATAAAGAAAAATTGTACATATTTTGCGAAATTCATTAAAAATTTATTTTGAGTCGAAAATGAATCATTTTTGTATCATTTCAGTAGGTAAGACTTCCTTGTAAATGAACCATTTTTTGTTCATAAATGAGTTCGGAAATGAAGCATTTATGTTTCTTTTTTGCATTCTGAAATGAGTTCAGTAAAGAATAATTTTTTTATCATATCAGTAAGAAACAATTTCTCATAAACGAACTATTTTTTGTTCATAAATGAGTTCACAAATGAATCATAAATGTTACTTTTTATATTCTAAGATCAGTTAAATAAAGGAACTTAAAATGAAAGTGTTGACCTTCGTACAAACGTCATATGAACTTTTTTACCAGTGCGAGATGGATATACTGCTACAGGTATGAAAATTTTCAACATTTCTATCAAAAATTAAAATCAAGCCCAAATAGAATGAAAACCACGAAAACATTTCATGCAAAAAAGTAATAAAATAAATTCCCCAATTAATAACTTAACTATTTTGATATTTCATATTTAATTTGGAAGTTTGTCAAATTGGAAAACAAGCCAAGGTATATTAATCCTATTAACACAATGATTAATATGATCTCTAATTTTAGTAATAATCATTTCTTCTTTAACAAAATATCGATATGTAATTATAAATAATAATAAAATTTATAATTCAAAAAGGTTCTTTTTTTTTAACTCATTACTGAACAAAAAACGGTTTGTTTTTGAGAGAGGCAATTCAGTCCAAAGATTGATACAAAAAAGGTTCATTTTCGAGTGCCGAAAAAGAACTTTTGTGTGGTTCATTTTTGAACTCATTTAAGAAGAAAAAACAGTTTGTTTCTGAGAGGCATTTCCGTCCGGCGATTGATTCAAAAAGGGTTCATTTCCGAGTGCCGAAAAAGAGATTTGTATGGTTCTTTTTCTAGCTCATTTCCGAACAAAAAAAAAGGATAATTTATGGTTCTTTTTTTAACTCATTAGCGAACAAAATAAGGTTCGTTTTTGAGAGGCATTTGAGTCCGATGAATGATACAAAAAGGGTTCATTTATGAGTGGAACTAAATTTATGAGAGACTAACAGACCTAGTCTTGCAAATTTACAATAGGACACTAGTATTTTTCATATTTCTACGTGTTTGTTGTGAGTTTTTGATTTCAGAACAAAATTTGGAACTCAAAATAGAAAGTTTTTCAATGAAATTGTCAATATATGAAAAGCAGTTGACAATTTTAATCAAAATTATTTTTGATTTTAATCAAAATAGAAATACGAAAAATTCTGGTTCACTTTGTAAAATTGCAAAGCTTTGCCTCCAAAATCTAGTTTTTTTATCACTTTGAATTGAAACATTATGTTATATTATGTTATGTTATGTTATGTTATGTTATGTTATGTTATGTTATGTTATGTTATGTTATGTTATGTTATGTTATGTTATGTTATGTTATGTTATATAATGTTATGTTATGTTATGTTATGTTATGTTATGTTATGTTATGTTATGTTATGTTATGTTATGTTATGCTATTGTATCTCAAATGTTAGTCAAAAATTAGACTTCCATCAGTTTATTTTTGCGGAACAGATAAAAAAATTACACGTGTATCGATGTTTGAAAAGTTTACGTCTGAGAACATGGGTGTAGACAGGATGTCAGCAAGGTGAGAAGAAAATCTTTTTAAAAGGTTAATGTGGTTAAAATTCAACTTTTTTCAGTTAAAGCAACTTTTTTCAAATCAAACTTATAAAAAGCCTTTCCTCGGCTGATATGCTGACTACTCCCATGTCCTCCCCAGTTCCACCACCAGCGCGCTTAGCACTTCTTTGGTATTTTTTTTGTTACAAAATCTTTAACTTGCGAACGGTTTACGTTCCTCAATATGTTTTGATAAATCAAATGTGCAGTTTTTATGCTATTAAAATTTAGTTAATAAGGCTTCATCTATTTTTCCTATAAGATTTATTAAATTTTATTAGAAAAAATGCAAAATTTGAAGATTGCAAAAAACATCTCTTTCTCATAAAAACAATATTTCTTGTTATGTTTTGCAAGTTAGCGATATTTCGATGTAATATTTATTTTTGTTTGGGAAAATTTGAAATATATTAAGCTGTTATGACACTGGCCGGTTTTATTATTGTTAAGAGTTTAAAACAAGCCACTGATAAAAGGGAAAGAAATACATTGCGAGAAAGGGAAATATTTAGTAGGCTGTCCGATATGAAGTTTAAGGCCGGCGATACATTTAGAGGAGAGTAAAAAAGAGTGATATTGAGGTGATGGTTTTTATAAGAAGAAATTTGTGTAGAGTTTTAAAATTTTCAAATTTGGTAAAATATATTTATGTTAAAAAATATTTTTATGTTAATAAATATATATATGTTGTTTTTTTCAAAAACAAAGATAGCGCTGGCTGCAACGATTGCTGCAAAAGACTTCTTTTCGCACTCCGGCCATTCTACTGGCTAGTAGGTTGACTCGATAAAAATTTTTTTTTTAATTTTAAATCGTAATGAAAATATCATCTCGTGATTTAAGGGATTAGTTGTTACTTGATGTTGTTTTTTCACACGCTTTGAAAAATGTATCGCTTTTTTGGTGTGCAACCCACTTTGTACTTTTCAGATGTGCCGAAAAATCTTGCTATTAAAAAATATTTTATTTAAGCAATTCCAAAATTCCTTCTTTGGGGTATAACTTTAAATTCCGCAGTGCCATTTAGATATTTTTTAAATTAAAATCCAGTGAACTATTGTTTGTCTAATCAATGTGTTACTCAAAATTATAAAATATATTAAAAAATTACAAAATTGACGAGTCAATCCAAAACCATTCAGTACCATTCAAAACACCAACACAAAACAAACTAATTTTTCATAGGAATGTCAGACAGGGTTTCAGTATAAGCAGAGTTCAAGGCCTTTATAATAAAAATTAATGGTTCTGAACCCATTCTTCTGACTGACTCAAACTCTTTGAGAATTGACTTTCAATAAATAATAAATAAGTCAATATTTATTATTTAAGTCTCATGAAATACTTGCATACACAAAAAAGCTCTACACATTATGTATGAACTGAAAAAAAAAAAATACAAATTGCAAATACCACTACTGATTGCGGTTAAACTCACTGAGTTTGATATACATAAGTGCAACGCCTAAAAGACAGCAGCGTCAAATTGTAAACTGCCAATAACAATTATTTTTGCACTTTACCGAGGTTTCATGCAAGCATGCAACAAATGTGGCTAAAATGAACAACGAAAATCAAATAAAAACAGACAAACGCAGACGAGCAAACGACAGGTGCAACAACTGAACGTGAGTTAAAAATTTATCTCCAGAGGAACAAAACAAAAATTCAAATGATGACAACGAAAAACCGAAACGGAATGCATTTGAACTGTCAAGAGCAGAAGCAGCAGCAGCAGCGCTTACAATAATAACGAGTAAGCAAATAAAAACTTGACTTTTTACAATGGACAATTTACACGTTTCAACCATTACTAGAGTCAACACAAATGAAGGCTAAAAAATCACTTTGCTTGTGTGTATCTATGTGATGGAGATTGTTTTGGAGTGTATGAGCAGAGAAAAGGCCAACTTGCTGCTAATGGACGCGCTTAAATTAAATCAAAGCGCATAAAAAACTTTTATGCTTGCCCAAGACAACCCAACGAATGGCAACGATGACAACAGAACTTCACCAACAGTGAAAATTACCGGACGAATTGATGTGGACAGCAAAAACAAAAATTACAAAGACTTCAAAGCTTCCAGCAAGAGAAGCAGCAGCAGCAGGCTTCATTATTTATGCATGCAGTTTAAGAACTAAAAGCTATGCTTTGATATTGTGTGTGTGAATGAGCTTGAGTGGACAACGGAAGAAGTTTTAAAGTGCTTGGGACAAGTTTTATTTATTAAAAATTCAACCAAGGACTTGCAGAAGGGTTTTGTGTGCTTTTAAATGAAGTTTAAAATATATTGAAAATAAATTAAATAGTATTAAAAAAGTTTAGTGACATAAAATAACTGAATTTGAAATGTGAAATTAATGTACGAGCACACAAATAATTAATTTCATTAACCAAAACCTAAGGTTGAAGAAAATAACAAAAAATATATTTTAAAAGCATAATAGACAATTGACTATATACAAGGCAAAAAAAAACCGCGCCCCTTTTGTATAAAACAGCTTTCATTGGTTCACATTATATGCTTGGGTAGCGAAAATGCAGGCGTAGTCAAGCCTGCGCAGTGAATAGCTAAACCAACAAATACACTAGGTTGCTCATACACATACATACATACATACATATATACACACATACAAATATAAATATACGTACATATATGTATAAATGCGCTCACCCTCTCTATTATACTTTCTACCTCTCCCTCTCTCTCTCTCTCTCTCTCTCTGTGATGCTTCTTTAGTAATATAAATAAAACTCGTACTCAAACCTTCAGCTGGTTTGTTTCTTAAGTCTTTCGTTTTGCTTCATATAAATTGCTTAGAATTCAATTTTTTTTTTATTGGCGCAGAAATAAAACTAGTTTAGACAATATTTGAAGTGTTTTAAAGACAATTTAAATAAAAACAAAATTTAATGAAACCATTTTTTTAAAAAAGTTTTAATTAATTAAGCTTTAATTAATTAATAATATTAACCATTATTATTATTATTTTTATAATATTATATATGAAGTTCATAAAAAATATGGTATTATTTGTCAATCAAGTTGTTTTTAATGATATTTTGCCAAAACTTTTCTTCAGTCATTCAGCAATTCAGTTAAACTTTTTAAAGGTTTGTTCAGTGACTACGGTTCACTTAAAATTCTTATTATTATATTGATAACCAGTTCAATCCGCGCTGTTTCTCGGAATGCCAAAAAGCAAATTTACTTGAGGCTCTATTGTCTAGTCTCGTTTTTATATTTTCAGTGACATGCATATCGGATAATATTCACTGTCATTCCTTTTAACACAAATGTAACTTCTACTCGAATGAGTCAAAGTACTTTAAGATTTTGAAATTTTGGATCTTTATGAAAGCTGCCACGCACTAATAACTGAATCTTATCAATAATATCAACCTCCGTTCATATTATGACCTCACATACTGTATTTACCTCTACGCTGCCAGAATGCTTGCTGGGTGTAGATTTTTGAAGTGAAAACTTCTTTAGGCGTGTTGAGCACTCTTTAGTGCAGAGCAAAATTATAGATTTGCGATATCATCTCGCTGTTAGCGGAAGAAGAATAATTGCTGTACAGCATTTCTATTTAGGGATTACCTAGCATCGACCGATTACCGAACCAATTACCGACTGTCGAAGCGATTACCAACCAATTACCGAACCAATTACTGATTACCAAAGCGACTACCAACCGATTACTATCCAATTACCGATTACCAACCCTAATACTGATTACCCACGTGATTACCAGCCGATTACCGAACCAATTACCAACCAATTACCTATTACCGAAGCGATAACCAACCGATAACCAATTACCAAAGAGATTACCTACTGATTACCGATTAGCAAAGTGATAACGAACCCATTACCGACTACCAAAGCGATTACCAACCGATTACCAGTTACCGACGGGATTACCAGTCAATTACCGAAGCGATAACTAATCGATTACCAATTACTAAAGAGATTACCAATCGATTACCGAAGAGATAACCAACCGATTACCGAAGCAATAACCAACCGATTACCAAACCATTTACCGATTACCGAAGCGATTACCAATCGATTGCTGAGCTAATTACCGATTACCGAAGCGATGACCAACCGATTACCGAACCAATCACAAATTACCGAAGCCATTATCGAAGCAATTGTCAACCAATAGCCGATTACTACAGCGATTACCAACCGTTTACCGAATCAATTGCCAATTACCGATTACCGAAGCAATTACGTACCGATGACCGAACCGATTACGTACCAATTACGGATTACCGTAGCGATTACCAAAGCAATTACCAACCGATTACCGAACTGATTACCAACCGATTACCGATTACCGTAGCAATTCCCAAAGCCATTACCAACCGATTAGCGAAGCGATTCCCAACCGATTAGTTAAGCGGCTACCAACCGATTACTGGAGCGATTACCAACCAACATATTACCTTTTACCGAAGCGATTACCAGCCAATTTTCAATTACCGAAGTGACTACCAGCCGATTACCAAAGCGATTTTCAACCGATTACTGAAGCGATAATTAACTAATTACCGATTACAGAAGCGATTACCAAGCGATTACCGAAGTGATTACCAACCGGTAGCCGCTTATCGAAGCGATTATCAAGGCAACTACCGGTTACCAAACCAAAGTAATTGTGTTACAAATGTATTATACATAAACATTAAAATATATCAGCTTATAGATTCAATAACGCATAAATTGATAAAAAGAGTTAAAAAATTAGAACGTGTCTGATTTGCCGACTCTAGCTGCTTCGGAAATTCATAGCAGGTACGTTATTCCATAGCTTTAAGTGTTCACTTCGGTTGGCAGTCCCCCAATGCCTATTTTTTTTTTTAGTTATAATTTTAAAAATTCGAATATCAGTTCTTATACTAAAAAATTCATTTCAGCAGCACCGAGAAAAATAAAATCGTAATGAGATCATATAAGTTGACTTTTGTGAAAAAAATGTACTTAGTTGAAGTACTTATCACAAAATTTTTATGGCAAAAGCTTAAAATTAAAACATTGATTAATTCATACTTCATACAAAAAAAAAAAAAAAAAAAAAAAATTTAATTATAAAACTTTTAATGGAAAACTTTAAAAGTTATAATTATAAAACTAAAATTTCAATTATTGTATCGTACTCGTATAAAGCATTGTATCATACTCGTACGAATTGATCTATTACAATATCTATTTGTATACAAGTGGTATTCAATTAACGCCGTATTTGTGGTGTAAATAGCGTATGTGCCGTAAGTTCATACACCTTACCACACATACGCAGTTTACATAACAAATACGTCGTTCATTGAATACCACTACTATTTTATTAGATTGTTTGCTTGATCGCTGTAAGTATAAATCTGTGCATGAATTAATGAATATACATCATTACGATGGGTCAACTAATAAGACTTTGTTGCCTTGACCAGAACTTAACAAGCTAAGATCGATTGAAGCCAGGGAATAGATTCGAGTAAGCTTATTGCTAATTAGTTCTTTAGTTTTTGCTCGGTGAGGAATTATCAAATTTAGCTCTTCTGTTCATATTAATTAATCTATTAAAAAAAACCACCAGAAGATACAGTTTTATTAAGATTAAACAGCAAGCGGCCTAAAAACGTCAAAATACAGTCACTTATAGAAAAAAAAATCATTAACAATATCACAATCTTATCACTTAATCAAGAACTCGCTGAAAGCCACAAAAAGTAGACTCCTGTTGTGAATGAAACCTAAAAAAAAAAAAACCAAAAGCTAATCGTTCAAGACGCAACAATTTTCAATATCAAGAAGAAATGAAAAATGTTTAAACAAAAATAAAAATCTTGACAGCTTATCAAGTCAAAGGATCATCACAATAATAAGGATCACCATGAAGTCAATTGAATAAACCTGTCAGAAATCAATCAACATCAACATCAACAGGGCGAAGTAGTACGAACAAACAAGCAAAAAAAAAAAAAACCAAAAAACGAGCGAGAAATTCCAACTTGAGGGAGACGCGTTGTCAGTAATGATGATGAAAAATAACCATCAAACCAGCTAATGATGAGCACGTTCATGGGCTCTCGCTTACCTGTTAAACACAAGGCGTTGAAACCATTGACGACACGTTTTTTTTAACCCTTAAAATGGCTTGAAGTGAATTGAAAAAAAAACCAGTAGGAGGCATTGAAAAAAAAACCTATAATAATGTGTCAGTGTACGCGCCAAAGTGGCGTTACTTGACTTCTGACCTGACACTGGCGTCAGTATCAATCAAGGCGAGCAGTAAAATATTATTTTTTGTTTGTTTTTTTGTTCCTTATCGAACGCTTATTTGAATGCTTCTAATTGTTTCTGTTGCTATAGGTTGCAACAGGTGCATTTGCTACCGCAGTTTCCACTAGTAGCTGCTACCGCAGAAATCAATTAAAAAATTGTGTTTGGGGCTAACAAAACTACACTCCAAAAAATCAGTATAAATAAAATTAAAAAAAGCACTCACATTTTTTTAGTTCTAAAGTGTAAATTTAAAGAATTAAATAACTTATTATTAAGTAAACACACTAAATTAAAGTGTTTAGATTTGGTTTTACCAAATAATAATTTTACCAAATATTTTACCAATGAATTGTTTTGTGTGCAGCTGGTTAATAACTATTATAGTGTTTAAAGCTCACAATAGAGGCACGTGTTACACTGTGGTTGCGGTTACCTTAAGCAAGGGCTTTAAAGTTGTATGACTGGCCATGAGCTGCCAATTGATTTCATATAAATGAGCTGTCCAAATATTCAGCTGTCATGAAGTGTTGTTTTTTTCCACTTTTATGAGGAGAAAGGAAATAAAAACTTGAAAGTTCAGAAAAAATTAAAGAAAAAAGACACAGTTTCGATTGTATCGTAAGTGTAGACGTAGAATTTTTGTTCTGATATATTTGGAGATGAATTTGTTCTTCTTTTGCATTTTTAAGTGGGTTAAAAATAAATTAAATGAAAATTATGTTTAATAAATGGAAATAAATATTTCGGAAAAATATGAATTTATTACTCTTCCTGCTTGATGCAGTCCTATTGTAGTATACATTTTTAAATTACTTGAAAATTTAAATTTTGGCAAACAATATATAGTTATAAAATGAAATAAATATAACAACATTATAATAAATATTTCAAATTTATTATATTTTAAAAGCACAACGAAGTTTTCATAGCACAATGACCATGCGTAGTTTCTGTATGTGCAAAGCTGCGTAGTAGCAATACAATTTTTGTTGTTACGATCACCACCTACGTCACTATAAAAATGGCGGAGATGTGCAATATGTTATATATATTCGTTGCTTCATAAGCTGTTACTGATAAATAATCGTGAAACGATTCGTTTCAACAAACGACACTATGTTGCATTCGTGATTTTGGCACGAACCAAAACAACAACATTTAAAGCTTCTTAACCATTTTATGCATTATTTTTCTCATACGAAAATGTGAGAGCTGAAAATTCAAATTTTTCTAAATATCTCATAAACTGTCAAAGATATTGGCAAAAAATAAAAAGTTTTGTAAAGCTAATAAGATATTCTATCTGATAAAATAAAGTTTTTGAAAATAAATTGAATGGAAACAAAGTTACAAACATGGTTGCAAACATGAAAAAAATTTAACAATTTTAAAATTTTTGAACTTTGTAGGTTGATATCTTTAAAACTACAAAAGACAATGAATTTTTGTAAGCAGTTATAGTTAGGTCTAGTATTTCTTAATAAAACCTATATAAGATAATTAAAATTGGCTACTGTGTTAAAAAGGTATAAGGCAGTTATCAGAAAAAGAACTGTGTTTTTTCCATTTGCCTATAACTCTCAAACTTGACCTGATAGAGAAAAACGGATTTGAATTCAGCGCGCAAAAATACAAATAAGACCCCTTTCGTCTTCTCTGGTCCAAAAGTTGACCTCATTTCGTAAACCTGTGTAATTGAAGACATATTTGATTTATACAAAATACTTGTTTAAACAGTGTATTCCCAATAAACACCAAATCGTAGTCTGATTCGTTTCGAACTCGAAATACAAGAATACAAGATCTCGGATTTGCCATCGCGGGTTCGAAACGATTTCGAAAGAGTTCGCAAAAATCCAAATAAGCGAAAACTTGATCGACTATTCGTTTCGAATGTATAACGAAGCCGACCTTTAAATATGCATTTTTTTTTTAAATGTATTTTTTCAAAACTCTATGTTGTAAATGCATCGTTTTAGGGAATATCTTTCTTTTTTCATAAATTTTAATTGAAAAAAAACTTATTTTTTCATAAATTTTTGTATCAAAGAATGTTTGTGGAAATTTTTTTCTGGTTTTCTATATAAATAATTTCCACTCAAAAATTTTTGACGATTTTTGCATGAAAAAGTCTACGAAGTCAATTCGCAAACCATTCCTTTATTCCAAAAATTAACAATATTAACGAAAAATAAATAAAAATAAAAATATATTAATAATTAATGAAAAATGTGTTGATTTTATAATAAATGCTTTGATAACATAAAAATTTCAAAAAAATTTGTCCCAAATGGTTCGATTATTCCAAAAATCTCGTTTTTAAAAGGATGCGATTATTTTAAAAATCTCGGTTTGAAAATGATTCGATTATACTAAAAGTGTGAATTTCTTCCGCTCGCGGAATCGTAAATGAAACTAGAACGAATTTCGTTTTCAAACTAAATACACGAGATCTCGGTTTCACCTCGAATTCAAATCGAATCCGTTTGGTTTTTTGTGATGTTATGCTTGTTTTTTGTATGGTATTTTTTATTTTACTTCCCAATAAACATCAAATCGTCGTTTTCGTTTCGAATTCGAAATGAATACGAGATCTCGGATTTGCCATCGCGGATTCGAAACAAGTTAGCAAAAATCCAAATTAGCGAATCCGAGAATTTTTCTTGAAAACGTTTTCATATAAAAAACTGAAAAAATTATGAGTAGAAATAATTGATATAAAAAACAGACACGAAATAATATAATAGAAGATACACATTTTTTCAAAAATTTTTCACATCAAACTAAAAAAATGCAAGTCTTTTTTTTATATAAAATTTATGAAAAAAAAATATTCGCTAAAATGACGAATCTACAACAGAAGGTCAAAATAAAAAACTTGTCTTAAAAAAATTTTTTTCATATTAAAAATTAAATTTATTCATACAAAATTTATAAAGAAAATATTCACTAAAACGACGTATTAACTACAGAAAGTTAATAAAAAATACATAAAAAAAATTCATATTAAAAAAGCCGGCTTTGTTATGGTATACATTCGAAACGACTAGTCGATCAAGCTTTTTTATATGAAAAAGTCTCCAAAAATTTCTCGCTTTCGCTAATTTGGATTCGTTTCGAATCCGCGAAGGCGAATGCAAAATCTCGAAGCCGTTTCGAAGCCGACTTTTAAATATGAAATTTTTTTAGTTCGCTGTTATATATATACGTCTTTTAAGTTAATACTTTTTTTTCAAGTTTTATATGAAAAAAGTTGGTAAAAAAAAAATAATAAAAATAAAATAAATTTCGAACTTTAATAAAGTCAGATCTTAAAAAAAGACCTAAATAACGTGGGATTCGAAAACATGTCTGCGATTGCTTCATTGATTGAGTTGTTGACACACATGCTCAATAACTGCAATAGCCGAATGGGTAAAATGCTGGACTAGCATTCAGATGACATGGTTTCGATTCTTGACATGGTAAGATTAAAATTTATAAATATTACATTAGGAGTTTTTCCGTCAACATAATAATTTATAACTTCTCATTGGTTATTTAAAACGTCGAAAATGAATCTTTTGTTCATTTTGTTCACGTAAAATAAAAGTTAATTTTGATTTTGTGCTGTAGTTCAAAGAACTGCAACGAGTCCATGATTCGAACGAATGACTATAAATCATTCAACAAAAACCGAATGCGAGTGCATGCGGTTGTGACAACAACCACCACTTCCACGCGAAGCATCCTCATAACAGCGATGAGCGACGAGTGCCACCGCTTTCATTCATCGCTCATAAGAATGCCGCTCAATGATTCCAATGATTCTAGAGTCATTAAGGGAAATCGCATGCAGTGTGACCGCTGACATATTTTATTATACATATAATATATAAATTTATTAGGTCTTTTTATGATGATGGGCATGTAACACTCCTCTGCTTGTTGGACTTTTCAAAAGCGTTTGATACAGTCAATCATACCTTGCTGTGTCGAAAATTAAAACATATGTATGGTTTTAGTGATAGTGCTTTACGGCTGTTAAATAGTTATTTGTCAAATCGGGTCCAACGAGTCAAAGTTGGTAATAAATATTCAGAATACAAAATTCTATCTAGTGATGTACCCCAGGGTTCAGTGCTAGGTCCCATGCTATTTGTAATTTTTATCAATGACATATTTAGGGTCTGCAAACACTCAACAATGCACGCCTACGCAGATGATGTACAACTATATCTTTCCAATCGCGTTGGTCTTTTAGATGACTTAGCTTACAGACTTAACGAGGATCTGGACTCTATAAATAAATGGGCTTGTCTCAAGGTTAATGCTCTAAAATCCGTAGTGTTACCTATAGCGAAAGATAAAATTTTTCATGAGGATATTCCAGATTTATATATAGGCTCTGAGAAGTTGAAGCTAAAAAGCCGTACAAAAAGCCTCGGCTTTTATATAAATTCTACGCTTACATGCACTGATCACATTAATGACGTAGTACAAAAAGTGCATTATACTTTACGCAATCTGAGAGTGACCGCTGAATTCACACCCTCCAGCACCAGAAGCAAACTTGTTGTTCAATTGATTATTCCCAAAATAACTTATTCGGAGCTAGTCTACAGTAAGATGGACTCCAGTTCTCAACTAAAGCTTCAGCTGGCGTTCAACCATGCCATACGATATGTATATGGCCTTCGCAAAAGCATCCTTGGTTGTGATTTAATAAACTACCTAAGTTTCAGAAACTGCATTTTCTTACACAAGCCGATCCATTTTAAAGCACCATCTTATCTATATGAGAAATTGCAATTTAGTCAAATACAAAGAAGTCGGATGATTACAATACCTAAATTTTACTTTCTGAATTCCTCGAGATTATTTTTCGTTAACGCAGTTAGATTGTGGAATTGTCTGCCAATTCATATTAAATCTATTGATGGAACCAGAATGTTTAGACAGGCAATTTTTTCCTACTTCTCAAATTAATATACACTGTAACCAATTTTTCCATCTATCTCAAATTTTCACTCTATATATTTTGTGCTATATTTGTATTCTATCCTATTTCTTATTGCTCATTAAAAGCATATTTGACTTTTACTACTTTTTATTCTTCCGCTGTTCTCTCCACTATTCTTCACTATAACTTAATATTAAGTCTCTTTAAGTTAACAGGAGTTTACCTTATTGATTTGATTTATAATTGTCTTCATAATTATTTAAGTTTTTAGGTTAAGTAAATACGCTTATACATGTAACCTTGCCAACTTTGATGTATTATAAAAGAACTTGTTCTTATTATACAAATAATGTTTTAAATGAATAAATTGAAAATTGAATTGAAATATATACATATAATACTAGCGGACTCGGCAAATGTATGAAAATAAATCTTAAAATAGTATTATAAAAATATTTAATTGCATATACTTAATAAGAAAAAATTTAAATTATTATTGAAAGAAATTAGTGAAAAATTGTAAAAATATTATTGAATAAAATATTAATAATTCTTGGAAAAAATTTTTAAGAACTATTAAAAAATTAAATAAGATTGCTTCAAAATTAATGAAAAACTATAAAAATCATTTAAAATATTATTAAAAAAATTCAAAAGTTCTTAAAATATAAATACATATATAAAAAATGATTTACATATTAACATATTTCAACAAAAACAACTTGGCTTAAAGGGCAGGTTTAATTAACATTTATATAACCTTCATAATTAACATTCTATTAAAATAAATGGAAGTAACATACACTATTACCGCTTTTAAAAGCGGCAAACCTGATTATTTCAGATTGCCGCTTACCTTATGGCATCCCTAAACATAAAGGTTCTCAGCAAATCATCATTGCAAGTGTGAAAGTGAGTTGAAGAATTGATTAAGAACAAGGAACAAATAATAGACAACATACTAGTACAAGTATAAAGTAAGTTTGTTATAATTTAATAATTTGAAGTAGCGATCCCCAACTTAGAAGCTGGTTATTTATCTTAATCAACACGTAAAACACAAAACAAAAGTACAACAAGGAAAACGCGCGCCAATACTGAAGTGCACGCAAATCATTCAATGACTAGAGTCATTTAGGTTGCTTAGAATTATATGCTTAGAATTCAGAAGTCTTTCTAATGAGCGATGAGTAAAAGCAGCGGCACTCGTCGCTCATCGCTGTTATGAGAATGCTTCGAGTGGAAGTGGTTGTTTTTGTGCGCAACCGCACGCACTCGCACTCGGTTTTTTACGAGTAATTTAGAATCGTAAAAAAACCATTCGCTGCAGGTCTCTGCTGTAGTTCAACAAACATAAGAAATGTCACGTATTGGCAATTATCTCATATTTTCACCAGTTTGAAAACTATCCAGTTGTTTCAAAAATCTCGTTTCGAAAACGATGCGATTATCTTATAAATCTCGTTTCGAAGATATTTCGATTATTCTAAAAATCTCGTTTCGAAAAAGAAGTCCGAATTTCTCCCGCTTGCGGGTTCGAAAACGAAACGCTAACGAAATTCTTTTTCGCACTAAATACACCAGATCTCGGTTTCACCTCGAGATCTCGGTTTATTGGGTTATCATTTTTACTTTAAATTTTTATGATTGAAAATTTTCATTATTCAAATGGTTCTTATCAAATAAATATTCAACTTAAAATATCTTTTGAAATAAGTGTGTCTTAAAAATGTGTCTAATAAAATAAAATATGTCACACCACACTTACGTTCCTAATTTTGGAGAACTGATTATTGGTAAGTTTTGTTTTCTTGTAAAAATCAATAACTCAGTTTTTTTTTTTGGGTTAACGCCTAGTTCACGGCTATTAACCCAGTTGATGAGAGTATTTAGCCCGGCTTGCATAATATCTCGAAAAGTAGATATATATATTTATATTTACCGGAGATAACAATACCAAAGCCATTTGCATAGGCTATTACTCTGACCTTCTCTCGTTATAATTTAAGCAGTAGCTTATTAACCAATAGATTACAGATAAGAGGCGAGAGAACTCGTCGCCTCCATCCTTGAGGAGTTCGCTACTCATTTGCATTCGATTTATAAGAGCTCTCAGTGCTGCTATATAGAGTTCCAAACTCAAACTCCGTCAGCGGATGAGTGGTAGGGTCGGCGTATATTAAGAATATTAGTAACAGGTCTTTCAATAAGTCCGTAGGATAAGTAAGAAAAATACAACATTTTGATAAAACTCGATTATATTATTCAACACAGTTGCCATCGAGAGCGATACAACGAGTATAGCGATTTTCCAACTTTTCGATACCACTTTTATGGTACAATTTCTCTTTCTCGTCAAAATAGGCCTCAGATTCAGCGATTACTCCACCATTGGACTTGAATTTCTTTCCAGCAAGCATTCCCTTGAGATCTGAAAACAGGAAAAATTCGCGGGGGGCTAAATCTGGAGAATACGGTGGGTGGGTAAGCAATTCAAGACCCAATTCATTCAATTTTACCATCGTTTTCATCGATTTTTGACACGGTGCATTGTCTTGGTGAAACAACACCTCTTTTCTTTCGCAAATGTGGCCGTTTCTTGGCAATTTCAGCCTTCAATTGATCCAAAAGTGCACAGTAATAGTCGCTGTTGATGGTGGTTCCTTTTTGGAGATATTCGATGAATATTATTCCTTTCGCATCCCAAAATACAGACGCCATCACCTTACAAGCTGACTGTTGGGACTTTGCTCGCTTTGGATTCGGTTCGTCGACTGCAGTCCACTCAGCTGACTGCCTTTTAAATTCTGGTGTGTAATAGTGAAGCCGTGTTTTACCCATTGTCAAATATCGACGACAGAATTGGATTTTAATGCGTTTTAACAGCGCCAAACACTCCTCTGAAGCATCAATTCGTTGTTGTTTTTGGCCGACTGTGAGCTCACACGGCACCCACTTTGCACAGAGCTTTCTCATACCCAAATGTTCGTGTAAAATGGTAAAAACACTACCATCTGATATCTTTACACTGTCAGCTAGCTCGTGCACCTTCAATTTGCGATCGTTCATAACCAATTTGTGGATTTTTTTGATGTTTTGTCGAATAACAGTCTGATTTGGGCGTCCACTGCGCTCTGCATAATTTGTGCTGGTACGACCAAGTTTAAATTCGGCAATCTACTTTTCTACCATTTGTCTCGATGGAGTAGAGTTCGGATAATGTTTATCAAGCTATTGTTTGGTTTCCAATGCATTTTTTTTTCATAAAAAAGCAATGCTTTACTAAAACTCGAAATTCACTTTTTTCCAGTTTTTTTTTTTCAATAAAATAGCTGCACACAAAATGCTATAACTCACGAATCAACTGTCAGATTCTTGCACAATTTTTAAACGCATCATTTGAAGGTTGGTACTAAAAAAAAATCATATGGGAAAAATCTAGCAACGCCATCTATGTGTCATCCTATGGAATTTTTAAACGTGCTATTAATATTTATAAATATTCGATTGATTATTTATGAAGTTGATATAAAGAATTTCTTCTACAGTATTTTTATTGTGACCCACCATCTTTTAAATAAGTTGGTTCATATATTTGCGTGAGTAACTACATAATTGTATTAATATATTACAATGTATTAATCCAGGTCAGTCTCTATACAAGTTTAAGACGTGTTCGATAAATTCGGTGAAAAATATTCCTTCTAGTATCCTCGATCGAACAATTTCGCAATCTGTCAATCCTAAGGCCTTTTCCACACTTGGTCAACTCAACTCCAACTCAAGTTACTAGCCTGTGTATTTATACCAGAACCTTCAGATTAAGCAACTTGCACGCAACAAGTTCTCGACACGTTCTCAACTTGTTCAACGCAATGCGGCTTTCCGCAATATTCACCTGCGGCTTGTTGCATCAGTTTGTTTTGTGAATTCAATTGTTTGTAGTGCAGTACGCTCTATATTAATAAAGGTGTATAAGTTAATTAATTAGTTCCTTTTTTCATTAATAGAATCTAGAAGAAGAAGAATTAGCTTGCAATATAAATGAGCAAGTGTTAAATATTAAATTAGTGTAAGAAGCGAAAAACATGAATTATTATATAATTACACATGATGCACGACTTTTGAAGCAAGTCTGAAAGCATTCGGTTTATAGTTGCATTGCTTTTCAACTTTTTCGCTGTTGCGTTGAAGTTGCGTTGGGATTGCGTTGACCAAGTGTGGAAAGGGCCTAAGGCTCCATGAATTTTTTCGAAAACTTATTTTTTTGAACAAAAAACCACTTTTTGTGTGAAAATTTTTTTGTTTCTCAGAGTTGTTCCAAAAATAACAAAAATATTGGAATCAATAAAACTTTTAAAATTATTGTTATCTCAACAAAAAACATTTTGAAAAAACTGTCCGATGACTCGAATTTTTTTTCCGTGCATTTCTTGAGTGCATTTCGATGCGATCCCGACTTCAATCGACATAACTACGCTATTTCCGATCGTTGGTGTTTAGCCACCGTTTGAAAGGTTATAAAATTTCTTTCACATACACGGGGCTAACTTGTACCTTCTAAACACGTTAACTTTATCATACGAAAAGTATGACTCTTCGCGAATTTGTTTCGTGGAGGGTACTAAAATGAGCTAAGAAATATTTCAGATCAAGTTTATCGAACAGTTTTTCCATCGATCCGATTTAATGTATTTATATGCTTATAAACTATTCCTTACCATTTGTTAAAGAACTTAATAGTAATTAGAGAAAAGTGTCTTAACGGAGCTTGATTGAAACCGCAATATTGTGAATTATTTATAAATGAATTCCTTTCTGCCACCCAAAAAAAAAAAAAAACAACATCTACAATCATTGCCAATAACTTTTCGTATTGTACCCAACTCACTTTTCCTCTGCCAGCAAATAAAACTAATTGATTAGAAAAACGCTTTAATATTTAAACAACTTTAGTTCGCGACAACTTAAAAATGTCAAAACATTAACAAAAACAACAAAAGTTACAATAGCTTAAAATATTTTCGATTAACAAAAGTTTAATGGCAACATTACAGTGGTGAACAGAAAAATTATGCGCCCAAAGAAGCTCCCACACCAATTTACAAAAGGTACTCCTAACAATTATTAGCAACATGGAGCAAAAAAATAATTGCCTCTAATTTTTGAGTAGAGTAAATTGATAACTTGTGTAGCAAATTTAATTGTCAACTCAAATAAACTCATTTCAAACTCCCTGCTTTGTTTTTTGTTTTGTTTTTGTAAAAAAAGTTGATGAAATTAGGCAAAAATTGGTGGCAGCAAATTGAAAAACAATTTACAGAAAAACATGTTACAAGACTAGGCAATGTTCTTTAGAAGCTTGCTAATTATATTTGAGTGACAGCTTAGCTTTTTCTGGGTTGAATGCCAACCTGGACAGTCTTTTGTATCTCGTGCTCAGTGGCTACATCTACTCTCTACTACCACCCTGTGATGCCACTCAAAATAAGTGACATTCCCTGACTTCAAGATGAGTGTGGGGGCAGGCGGGTTGGGGGTGAAAGTTCTAAAGTTGACAAAATCTCAAAAAAAAGGGGTAAGCCATGACTTGGTATTATTTTTATGTGCTGGTTACCCTTTTGCATTTTTAATGCGCGGCTAAATAGAGCTGTGGCTGCGACAGAGATTTAAGGATGAGTTAATATATATTTTGTGGTATCAGTGTCCTTTTTATTGTTGCTGGTTTTTGTTGTGCGACTCTAACATGTTAATGTCTGTCACTCACTAGAGCAACTGTCACATATTAGGGCTAAGATTTTTGACCGTTGACAGTGGCGTTGAGTAAGTGTGGTGAAGAGGGGAGGGGTGGGAAGAGGAAAGTGCCGACTTACATGGGACTCATGCATAAAATAGTAGTTATTATAATGGATGACGCGACCTACTCAGCATGTGAAGAGCTGGCATGTTTAAACTGGCTAACATGGTCTAAAAAGCCAGTTTTGCTTGTTATTGTTAGTAGTGTGGGTGAGTAGCGGTTGGTGGGTGTTAGTGAACTGTTGTCATTGCCTGTCAACGAGCACTTCGCTGCAGCATGTTGATAAGTGAAAGGTCGCCGATTTTAAGTCAAGCTCATATCCATATCAATGTCAGCGAGTAAATCAGCAAAAGTGCTGAAAGTCCTTTTATAGTCAAGTCCTGAAATAAGCTACGAGTAACAAGAAAGAAGAGAATTTTAAATGCAAAAAAAAATCAGTGCAGGTAGATTAAAAAAAAAAAAGGAAAACCTAAAAAAGAGTTGAGTTAAAATTAAAAAGTGGTTTTTTAAGTCAGTTGCAGTTTGATCTGGGAGAAAAAGCTTTACATCTTGTTGTCTAGCCTAAAGAACAATTAATTAAGTGGAGTAAAAGTGTGGCTTCATTATTTAATGACAACAGGTCAATTTTCTTATTGAATAAATGAAAAGAAAAGCAATTTGAATTTAATTAATTGTTATTAATTTTCACTGATTATTGAATCGCTAATTACAGTATCACTTTAGACAAGAACATAAATGGAGATTGTTTTTTCTTAGAGGCTTAGAAATATTTTTTTTAAATATAACACAAAAATTAAGGAAATGGCTAATATTTTGGCTTTATTAGTTCGCAAATTAGTTTTTGGTTTTTAGTGTATACCACCTTGTTCAAAAAGAAGGTTTAATTTATTGAAAAAAATTAAAGTACAATTTTATTCATCCAAATCAATATTGTCGCCTTCAAAGTAGTCCCCGTCGGCTGCAACGCACTTATGTCAGCACCTGAGTCAGTCACGGAAACCTTTCTGGAACACGGTGTTTGGTATGGCCTTCAGAGCGTTCACCGATTTTGCCATGACCTCTTCTTTGCTGGTGAAACGCGTTCCTCGAAGCGGTTTTTTGACTCAATCGAACAGGGTAAAAACCACATGGAGCCAGGTCAGGTGAATTTGCCGATTTTGCTGATTTTGGTCAAAAAGTCTCGAATAAGATGAGCATTGTGCGATGGTGCATTATCGTGGTGCAAAATCCATGATTTGTTTTGCCACAACTGCGGTCTTCGGCGAATTGCTTCACGTAAACGTCTCATAACGCTCAAATAATACTGTTTATTGACCGTTTGACCATCTGGCAAAAATTTATGGTGAACTACACCATTGTAGTCTATGAAAACAGTGAGCATCGCCTTCTTTTTTGACTGAAAACGACGTGGTTTCTTCGGTCTCGGTTCGTTTGGTGACCGCCGTTAACTCGCCTGATGCCTGGTTTACGTGTCATACTCGTGTACCCATGTCCCATGTCTCGTGTACCCATGTTTTCGACTATTTCCAGCATGTCTTTCGCGATAGCAACTCGATCTTTTTTTTTGCATGAAATTGAATTCTTTCGGTACCAACTTCGCAGCGACATGTCTCAAGCCCAATTCATTCTTCAAAATGTTCTGAACGGATCCAATTGAAATGCCAACGTCCTTTGCTATCTCTCTAATCGTCAATTTGCGATTTTTGACCAACATTTCTTTGATTTTATCAACGTTTTCTTCGGTAGTCGAACACGATGGCCACCCGGTACGAGGGTCGTCTTCTACTCCGTCTTGCCACTCACAAATCGGTTAAACCACTTGTTTGCCTTCTGATACGATAGAGCAGAGTCACCGTAATATTTCACCAACATTTTACGCGTATCGGCGCAGTTGAAACCGTTTTTCACACAAAATTTGAAACAAACTCGTTGTTGTAAACAAAAGACTGTCACTTTACCAAATGTCAACGAGAGACGCTGATATTTGGCAGCCTTGTCATAGACACATGTGGCAACCTACTAAAACAAAAATTTTGTAATCGAACAGTTAAGTCCGGTTCACAGTGTGAATGAACCTTTCTTTTTGAACAAGGTGGTAAGCACAATTTCGGGCATATGGCCACTGTGACTGCGTCTTATGAAGACCATCGAGTCGGTCCAATTTGGCACCACTTTTTCTTGCATAGCCGGTCTTATCTCGTCAATAACTGGTCAATAACTGGTCAGTCGTAGCTGGTTTATCAGCAAACATCAGTGATTCGACGTATCCCCACATAAAGTAGTCTAACGGAGTCAAATGGTATGACCTCGGTGGCCAACTGACAGGCCCATTTCTTGATATGAACCGGTCACCAAAAGTTTGTTCCAATAAAGTGATGGTCCCATGGGCTCTATGGCTTGTTGCACCGTCCTGCTGGAACCATTTAATACTTAGATGATTGGTATAAACGCGGGTAAGCAAAAAGTCGCAAATTATTTACCTGCCAGCATTGAATATAACGTTTGCTCCATCTTTAATTTTGAAAAAGCATGGACCAATGATGCCATCGGCATGCAATTCACGTGAGACAATAACTTTTTCTGGATTTAAGGTAGCCTGGAGAAACTCCTCAGAATTCTTCTCACTCCAAATACAACAATTCTGCTTGTATATATGCCCCTTAGACAGAAAAGTGTCTCATTACTGAAGATGATTTCAAGTTAAAAATGCTGTTCAACTTTCAATTGATTTTCTACTAATTCACCTAACCTACAATGTAAACGATGGTCTAATGGCTTTAATTCATGCACCAGTTGGATTAAATATTATAAATATAGATTGTGTGTTTTCTTCAAAATCTTCCATCTAGTAGACGGGCAAAGGCCGAGTTGTTGAGAATGGAACGCGGAAACCTTGTACATATACTTTTGGTACTATCGATATGATAATATACAATAATGTGTAAAATCGGGTAAGAACTACGCCTATTTCCCATACAAAGTAATGTGATATATATGGTAAAATCTCTCAAAATTCCACAAAAATAGTGAAATTAATATTTTGCTCATACACTCTGCTCTTACACAGCGCTCCTTTAGTTTGAAATTTGCCGAAATCGGATGAAAACTTTGCTCACCTCCCGTATAAAGTGGCATTATCAATCAGGAAAAAGCTAAATAAATGCCCAAGTTCTTAAAATATCACCTTGATATTTTGTATATAGCCTTCCTTCAATTTGAGCATCAAGAACAAAATTGAAAAAACCAAATACGAACAACGCCTATCTCCCATATAACGTGAATTCATCAAAATTGTATCACACTTTTATAAATATATGATGTTTGATATGTATGAATATTTCAAATTCGGGCAAAAATGTGCAAAAGTTTCACACACCACAATAAAGTAGGTACACATTATCACCTTTCACCCCATATACAACTTATGAAGAATCCAGGACAATCCACATTACGAATGAAATTTTTAATTTTTTTTTAAAAAATGGTAGTTACACAATTCACACGTTTTCACATTTTTCTTGTTTAACTGCCTTCATTTTTATTATTTCTAAAAAATTTTTAATTTTAGGTGATTTGTAGATATGTTACACGATTTTTGTTGTATTACTATTGGCAAAGCTGAGTACAGTTCGTATAAAAAACGGTATTTCCACCTGAATTTTTTTTTAGAACTATATCCTCTGAAGCTTTGTAAATAAGCTTGCATACTTATTTTTTTTTTAAAAACTTATAGAAAAATTTTGTGTTGTCCAAAAAAAAACCTTTTGCTGGACCTTAGTGCAAGGTTTGGAATAAAATAGAAGGAGACTTCGTAGACTAATTCTAATATTTTTAAAACAGCCACAACTAACCTTCCATATAACACAAAAACTAGATTTAAAATTTTTTTTTTAAAGCTAATTTTTTTTTTTGTACTGAAGTTATCTCAAAACAACTCACTCAAGAATATAAAATATATGTATAGATTAAAAAAAAAAAATGACCACGCTCACCTCCCAAACGAAATTTGCATAGCACTTAAAAGTCAGGAACTAGTCGTCGTAGACCGATGAAATTTGGTCTTTGAAAAAAAAATCCTTAAACGCCATATATTTTTTATTGAAGTTATATTAAACCAACTTACTCAAGAATCTGAAATATATATCTAGTTTAAAAAAAAATTGTCTTGCCTCGACTACTTCCTATACGAAATTTGCATAGCATTTAAAAGTTTAAAGCATTACGAAGTAGTCATCAAAGATCAATGCAAATTGGTATTTAAGTTGGAATCAGTTGTACAAGATCACTGACAAAAATATTTTAAAATCCTCCCACCACCAAGCCTACCTCCCAAATAACACATAAATTTAAAAGCCTATTTTTTTTTAATTGAACCTGTACTGCACTAAAGCTATGAAATTATTTCGTTAAAAATCTGAAATATTTTCTAATCCCACTCTTTTTGAATTGCTCAGTGTCCTTAACACAAATTCTGATCATATTTCGACCAAACAAAAGGAAATGCTTTTTAATTCAATTATAAATTCAATTCATTATCGTGAATATGTAATAGCACGTGTTTTGGATTAGTTCGATAGTTATTAATTAATGGGTCAGATGAATATATATATTTCAATATATATATTCAATATATATATATAAATAGTATATATTCATATATATACTAGTAGATCACAGTGGTCCGCGGCTTCGCCACGTACCTGTCTTCTTTATTAATAAAGAGCTCTTACACGCTTATGTTCCTCTTTGCATGAATGTGAAGAACGTAGTGTGTGGAGCAAAAAAACTTCATATTATTAATTAATGGGTCAGAAGAAGCCATAAGAAGTTTCACTACATCTTCATTTGTGGATTTTCTACTGCATTTTCTTGAGTTGTAAAGACGATATTGGCGATAGACTTTCATTCAAGCCTCCTGTGCTTCCTTTGTAAGCATTCATCTTAATAGTACTGCTGATAGTACAGATAATGTGACTGAACCGGTAAAGTTAGCGGTAAAGAAACCATTTGATGCAAAATTTATGTTAAAATCTAACCCAAGAAATCATAGGTTCTTATCTTCGCTTCTACGAAGAATTTCAAACCAGTCCGCCATTTTGAAGTTAAAAAATTCTGCCATCAGATTCGAAATCGGGATCACTGATTTACTGAAACTGTTAGAAATTGTTTAAAAGTTTTAAAAATATTTTTTATTGGGTTTATAACGTTTTTTTTTTTTAAATTCTGACAACGAATTCGGATTCAGCGACTAATTTTTACTTTAGTGTTCGTCCCAGCATAGAATTCATGAAAATAAAAACGTTTCGGTGGTAACCCTATATGCCATCTTGAATTTTAAAATTTTGGCTTCAGATTCGAAATCAGCGATGCCCTAAAACTGTTGGAAAATGTTTAAAACTCATAAAAACCATATAAGGCAGCAACCCTGTGAAAAAATTGAGGTGGCAGTATTATCCGCCAATTTTAATTTTAAAACTGTGACATTAGATTGGAAATCAAATCCGTTGTCAGAATTTCAAAATGAAAAGAATTCGCAAAACACAAACAGTCTTGGTGGAAACCCTATCCGCCATCTTAAGGGGGTCCTCTGGTAATCCGAAAAATTTTTTTTTCGATTTTTTCATATTTCTATTGCTCAGATACTCAAAAACATTTTCCCAAAAGGATTTTTCAAAATTCGAAATAGTTTAGGAGATACAGGCATTTTTGTGTAGGTATGTTTTCGTCAAAATAACGCATCAGCAAAGTTGTTTATTTGCCTGCAGTCATTAGTCGAAAATTCTGTGGAATTCTTCCAAAATATGTATTGATATTACAAAATATACACACACAGTATGTATACATGCAGTATGTATACATGCATGTTTTGATTTAGGGGTTGAAATGATTTTGAGCCCAGGTGTTCACATGAAAGAAGCAAACGAACGAGATTCAGTTTATTTTCGAACGCTGAAAGCTACGCGTGCGCGATAACTGCTGTTGTAAAATAAAAGAAAAATCGTTTTGTGTTTTTTTTTTGCTATGGATAAAAAAAGCCACCCAAACGCGCCGCGTAAGTACGCGTATCGAACAAAAAAGAGGCATTTCCGTGGAAACCAGCACTCCCAAGTAGAGGACACCGACTTTGCCAGCACATCGGCCAAAAAATTGAAGAAAACGCAAGACAATGAAGTCATCATCGAAAACAACCTCCAGTTCTGTTTCTTGGAATTTTTTTCATTTTTCCAAACGCTTGCTGCTCTGGTTATCTGCGCCCAATGTAAACAAAAAATTCGATTTGGAAAAACATGTATGCGTGGAGTCGGCTTCAAAGTGAGTCTGCAGTGCCAATGTAAAGCTACACAGTATATTAATTCTTCGCCGGTGGTCGGTAAATCTTTTGTTGTAAATCGCCGGTTGATATTTGCCATGAGATTGCTTGGAATAGGGAGAGAAGGTATTAATATGTTCTGCGGATTAATGGACATATGCCAAGGATTGTGCCTTGATGCGTACTATGGCACCTTGAAAAACATGCATGTGTCTGCTAAAGCAGTTTACAAGCAGTGCCTGTTGAATGCGGTTAAAGAAGAGCAGGAACAGCAGAAAGAAAAAAATCCTGACTGTGACTCCTCATTGCTGACCGTTTCAGGGGATGGCACCTGGAAAAAACGGGGATTCTCGTCTCTTTTTGGTGTCACTACGCTCGTCGGTAAACATACCAAAAAAGTGGTTGACTCCGTTGTCAAATCAAGCCTTTGCCAGGCATGCAAAATGTGGGGAAAAAAAATGACTCTGCAGACTTCGAAGAATGGTACGAATCGCACCAGAAAACATGCACAAACAACCACAGTGGGAGTGCGGGCAAGATGGGGGTAGATGCCGTGAAGGAAATGTTTGCCTCATCGATCGAAAAATATGGCATAAAATATGAAAAATATATTGGCGATGGCGACAGCAAAACCTTCAAGGCCATTATAGACCTTGATCCGTATAACGGCGACCCCGTTGTCACAAAAAAGGAGTGCATCGCTCACGTGCAAAAACGCATGGGCACACGGCTGCGCAAGGCCAAAAAAGAAAACAAAGGCATCGGTGGAAAAGGCACTGGCAAACTGACAGACAAAGTCATAAGCGAGCTGACTACTTACTATGGACTTGCTATTCGACGTAATAAGGACTCTGTGGAAAACATGAGAAAAGAAATATGGTCAACATATTATCACAAAAGTTCAAGTGATAGTAATCCACAACATATGTATTGCCCACCTGGTGAGTCCAGCTGGTGCGCCTATCAAAAGTCAGCAGCAGAAGGCTCATTAGCCTCATTTCACCACACGTACGCCCCACTTGATGGAAAGGTTCTGCAAGTAATGAAGCCCATATACGAAGCGTTATCATCCGACGATCTACTCAACCGATGCACTGGAGGTGAAACGCAAAATTGTAACGAATCGTTCAACTCGCTTTTGTGGACCTTTGCGCCGAAACATATCCACTGTGGTGCTACCACAGTCGAAATCGCAAATTTTCTGGCAACCTGTATTTTCAACGAAGGCTTCACAAGTATTTTAAAAATAATGTCAACAATGGGTATTGTCATCGGCCCACAAGCCGAGATGTATGCTGAATCTCGCGACGGAAAACGACTTCAACGCTCAGAGCTAAAAACGTACGCATCATCGAAAGAGGGTCGCACAGCCCGCAGAGCCCAAAAAGCCATGGAAAACTCGTTTTATGAGATGGAGGAAGGCACACTTTATGGGGCTGGAATTGCCGATTAATATTCGTAAGTATTGTATTAAAAAAATATGTGTTAATGTCATTTGTGTGCCTCAAAATTGAAGTCAAAACTTTAAACGCGTTTTTCTCGAAACCATGTTTTTCAAAACTTTGCGCACGATAACTCAAACAGTTTTTGACCGATTTTGATATATGAGGCATGAAACGACGCAGAATTTACGCCGCTATAGCCCCTACCTCAAACTTGCCGAAAAAATAATGTTTACTATTTTTTTTCTACACTAGACTACAAAAAAAAAGGTCGAAATTCGATTTTTCATTTTCAAAGTGGCGGCTCCCCCCCTAAAAAAATTTCGATTTTTGTTTCCGAGGTAGGGGCTATAGGGACATTCATTCTAAGTAACTGCATATTTTTTTTTTTTTCCAGACGATGTTTACACTTGGAATCGTGCGCAATTTGGACCCACCTTTTTTCCGGAGAGCCTCGTTACCAGGCCGAGAACTTTCTGAACGGTCCATAAATTCACTTTTTCAAAATTTTGTATTTTTTTCAATAAATTAAGCTACCCAAATCAAAAACGGAACTAAAATATCTTTACTCGTTCTCTTTCCACAATATTTTGAAAAAAGGCTAAAATTTGGCATAGATTACCAGAGGACCCCCTTAAATTTTAAAACTCTTACATCCGATTCGAAACCAGTGATCCCCTAAAACTGCTAACCACGAAATCTCTCTTGTTTATATACAACTACTATAAAAACCCGTCCTTCAATGGGTTGGAAGCTCTAACGCTGAAACTGCAATTATATTTTGCCATTATTACAGTGCTTTTACAACATACTATTCTGAAAAATGTTCAGCCTGAAAGTAAGCTTATACATAAAAGGCAAGCATGCCACTGATAGGTATCAAATCTATCAATTTGATAGGTATCATTTTCTGTGCATACTTTCAGGCAGAACAGTTCATGTTGGGAAGAAACTGTAAAAATCGCAAAAAAATTTACAGTTTGAGCGCTATTAGGTTGCGGAGCATTGTTCTTGCCTTTTATATCTTAAGATAAGTATATAGATGTTTTTTGAAATTGTATTCTCAATAAAAATCATCACATCGCCGCCTAAGAAGATTAACTTCAAAAAAGATATTTATCAATAAAAAAAATGTGTTTTACATACATCACAAAATTGTATTTAAAAAGAAATAAGTGAATACAAGCAATTATGTCAAAGCAGTATCTACCGGAAAACGGCTTAAAGTTATGGGCTTGTTTTGAGAGAAAAATTTCAAACGACATTCACCACCGCTCGTTCACAAAAATTGAGAAGAGTTATCTAAGAAATTTCTTGGAAATATGCTATTGAACATTTCTGAACTTAAATTTAAAAAAAACCAACAAAATTTATATGAAAAAGAAAATTATTTATTCCACTTTGAAGCCACGGCTTCGAACCGATAAATTTGAATCCTCGGTCACACTCGCCTCTACAGCAGTGACGACTTCTTCGGTACACACAGTATAAACTCGTATTGGATGAATATTGTCCATAAGAGTAGACATAAATCGATTCATTTTTTTGCGTATAACCTGCTCAGATGGACGATTATGCAGATGGACAGAACGCGAATTTTGGAAATAAACTTTAGCGTTTACTATACGTTGTTACGATGTAAGTTTTTGCATGGTAACTTCTCAAAGTATACTGAATATAAATGTCAAATACATGTGATTACTTTGACAATTTGCTTTATAGTTATCACTTTAGGAAATTCCATGCTCTCAAAAAAACTGACTTTACAATTAATTTGAATATTCAAAAAAGCGCGGTTATTTCATAGCTCTAAGTCAGTGGTATCCAACCGGTAGTTCGCGGGCGCCAAGTAGCTCGCGAACGTATTTTTAGGCGCCCGCAAACAAAATGATGCTTTTACCATGTTCAAATCTACTTAGTTTTACATGTTAAATAAAAAAATAGCTTTTCATTTAACTCGGTCGTTCACACTGCCAGAACTAGTTTCAAATTGACAGTGACAGCAGCTTTGTAGCTGCAGAGCTATTTCTTTGCAGACGCTTCTATTCTTTTCTGTGCCACTCATGCCGTCAAAAAATTCTTCAGATACTTGCACAAATATGCAATGATATGGAAGAGACCACAGAACATATTGCTTTTCTATTTTTCATTGTTTATGACTTTTTATTTTGCTTCAAAATATAATTTTTCGACATTAGAAGTGTCAAGTTTTAAAGCTTTCTTTAGATTCAATTAGCAAACAAAAAAGGTTTTCTAATGTAAGTAATGTCAAATTTAGAAACTTTTTCAGATTCAGAGAAAAAGTGTTTTTATAAGGATTGGTGATCGCAAAGCATGGTCATGGTTTCAAAGTAGCCCTCAGCACAAATTCGGTTGAACACTACTGCTTTAAGTTTTCTCTTCGGTTGGCACTCCTCCCACTGCTTATTTTTTCAAATCACACTTATATATTTTCTTTTCTAATACCTACCACCTAATGGGCGTTACAAATGAAATGACATAGTTAAGGGAGTATTCCTGGTTGGCAAAAATTTTTGTTCGATTTTTTTTTTTTCTTATTTACCGTATGGATAAATGTACTATAAAATATTTGCATAGCTTGGATATTTGAAAATATCGTCCTAAAAGGGTTTTTTGAAATTCGAAATACTTTAGGAGATATGGCTTTTCTTGTTCAGCAATGTTTTTAGTTTTTTTAAAATCACGTTTTTTAACTTCGAAGTCACTTTTCTCCGGCTCTACTAAACCGATTTTGATGAAACCAAGCACTATCGACGCAGAATTATCGAATTTCTAAAACTGCATGCTCAAATTTTTCATTTCAATTTTTTTTTTTGATGCAAAAAAAGAACTTCAAACTTAAACGCGTTTATTTCGAAACCACGTTTTTCGAGCTTGCGGCCCAGATTGCGCCCATAGTTCTCAACCAATTTTGATGAAACAAAGTGGAATGGACGCAGAATTGTCACCATTTTAAACGATTTTTACTATTTTTTTTTAACACTAAACTACAAAAAAAGGACCCAAAATCGGTTTTTCATTTTTCAATGACCGCCATTTTATTAAAAATAATCGCAACATTATGATTGAGGTAGGGACTAGAATTAAATCTGTACTGAATCTAACACCTAAACTGAATCTAACGTTTACTTTTTCCATTTCAGATGATTCGAAGTCGAGTTATCCGGGCCGCAAGCAGCATACCTTTTTTTTTTCGACGCCCAACTTTGAAGGCCGACAGCTTTTAGAACAGCCCTCGTATAAAGGAAAACCATTATTTATTTAATTTAATATGTTCTTAATAGTATGTTCACACTAAGGCCGAAAAGCCGCTTTTCGAACAATAATGGCTTTTCAGCTGAAAAGCTACATGATATTAAGTTTTTCGCCATAGAAGAACTGTCAAATTAAAAACTGCTATTATTTGGTTTTTCAGCGAAAAACTCTGAAAAGTTAGAAAACAACCCTGGTTTGGAAGTCTGTTCGTTGAAGTAAAGTCAAAATCTATTACAAAAATCCAAGTTGTCACTGATATTTGACATTTCGTCTGTCTGTTTTCATTTGTTGTGATTTATAGACAAACTTTCTTCCCAATTATAAAACAACCTGGAAATTGAAAATAAATAATACAAGGAGCGCGTGAAGTAGAGTGACCTTCATGAGGCGTTATTTGTTTGCTAAGCCAAGCACAATGAAACAAATCGCTATAATAACAAACATATGGCTACTGTCTGTCAAATAAAAAGCTGCTTTTCAAGTGTGAACACCTTTTTCTGAAAAGAGGTTTTTCAACTGAAAGGCGGCTTTTTAACCTGTGTGTGAACATGCTATAATACAATAACAAAAACAGAATTTAAATAACTCTGCATTTTCAAATGAGAAGTTTTTCAAAGAGCGTCCAAAAACAGCCTTCCAACCAGGAATACTCCTTCATATAACCCTTACTCAGTCACGTTGTTAAATAAAACAATTTACTAAAAGAAAAATGTCCGATGTTATGCTCTTAAACGATGCTCTATTAAAAATAGTTTTATCTAATTTATTTAATATTCTTTTTAAAATTTTGATGATGTGCTGTGATTAGCTCGAGGTGTGCTAAAATGTTCCATAAAGAGTTTTGAATTTGAATGCTGAATTCAGCATTTCAGTGAATTTATAAAAATTGTTCATGTTCTTTAAATTTTTTTCAAAATTCGAATATTGTGCTGTAATGGGCTAAAGTTGGGCTATAATATATTATATAGAGATTAAAATATATAATTGTGATTCTTAAGAGCTTAAATAAATGTATTTTAATGCCATCACTGTTTTACGTAGAACTTGTAGAATAAATTGAACTTTAATTTATCATTTTTAACTTTTCTTATTGCAACTTTTGATGTAATTTCACAACAAAATATGGCTATGTCGAACGAAAATGACATGTCTTCTTAACAAAATCCATTTTTCATGAGATCGATCAGATTAGATGATGACGTTGAATATATATCAAATGTTTTTTTTTTTTTAAAAGGTCAATATTTTAAATAATAGCTATAAATTCTGTATTCCTTAAACCTCACTTCAAAATATAAATCAATTTTTAGATTTATAAATTTTTCGTAGATACATATATTCTAAAATATCTATGATGTTTTTAAACTTTACCCTTTTAATGCCTCATTGATATTCATTTGTTTTGCTTAGTTTTTCGGCTTATTTTTAACAAAAACATTATTTTGAATACGTAACAACAAAATATATACTATTCGTACTAATTTAATATTAAAAATGAACTCTTTTAACACGCATGCTCTCTGCAAAGCTAGTTATTGAACCATTTCTCCAAATTAACTCAAGATAATCAAAACTTTCGACGAAAATTGATAATTTTCAAATAGTCAAACAACAACAATATTTTTATGGTTTCTTTATTACATTCGTAACTCGCATAAAATACAACTTAACTAATTTTTACGATATAGTTTTTATGATATACCAAATGTGTGACCCAAAGTAGATGAACATGTGTCGCCGTCTGTGGTCAGAGTTTGTTGTAAAATTAAGTTTGTGTCATATGCGTAGAAGAAGAAAAGCAAATCCAAACGGTACGAGTATTACCTAGTAGTGGTAGGTAAGGGGAAAGTGGCAGGTAAAAAGGAATACTTTCCCGTCTACCAGCTTGCAATGCGTAGCAATTTTATGCAAATGTTAAGAAATTGAAGAGGAAGCGAAGCTCGTAATTGTTGATGTAAAAAAATCGTAAAAATAAAAATAACACTTTAGTAGTTGTTGTTGTTGTTGTTGTTGGAAAAGAAAGGTACTCGCGTCACGTTTGTCACATACAAACAACATTGAACGTGAACTCGTACTTACTCGTACTACATAAAATGATGATGATGATGATGATGACACCTGGCGGTGGCCTTTGTAGATAATATAGACCAAGCTAGCAGTCAAAAGAACGGTACTTGCAAGATTAAAACGCGTGCCAATGCCGGTAAACTACTAGCTCTCGGTGTTAAATGCATAAGAACTAGAAGATGAAGATGGACATGCATGATTGCTACATCCGATTCCGATTTCGATACCGGTTTTTTTTTTTTGATAAATGACACACATGAGCGGTTGCAGACTAAATAGTTTGAACAATAACAATAAATTATATTTGGAGTGTGTGGAATAAAACATGTTTTGTTTGGGGGGTAAGGATGTAAGGGGGTAAGATTGTTGTTGAGCTTATAAATAGTGTCCGACTGAAACTGAAATTAGGCCCCAAACCAAAAAGCAGCATCCTTTGTAATATTCAGTCGAAAACGGAAACCGAAACTGAGTATTTTTATGAAAAATAAATTTTTTATAAGAAAATGTCTTTTTATTAAAATTTAACAGGAACTATAACATTTCATACATATCCGAAAACAGCCGTAACTGAAAACAAAAATGTTCGAAACTGGCTGAAACCGAATATTCGGCCGAACACTACTACTACACAAAACATAGGGTGACCGCGTTCATAATTTTTTTATGGCTTGCATTTGCATACATGATGCAATTTTCATATCACGGCATTGCCACCTTTAAATTCTTTAAGTACAATATTTAGAAAAAAACACATGTGCTACATTCAATACGATGTGTGCTATCATATGCTGCAGTAGAAAACAGTTGTTTTTAAATTTTCTTTTGAAAATTTGGATAATGTGCTGTGATAAGCTCGACTTGTGCTACAATGTGCCGTAGAGAGTTTTAAATGATTTAGGAGCTAAGTGCATTTTTAAGAGTTCCACATGTTTTTTGAAATTTTTTCAAAATTTCATTATTGTGATGTAATGTGCTCAAGTTGTGCTATAAAATATTATATATAGATTCAAAAAATATGAAAATTGTGATTTTTAGGGACATAAATAAGTTTATTTTTAAGGCCAGTATTGTTTATTGCTAGCTTTCATATGAAAATAGCTTATATGAAAGTCTGGTAACCTGTTATAATTTGCTTAAAATAAACTTTGAAGTGCAATTAAGTGCAGAATTGTATTTGCATTTAAGCAAATATCTTTTTAATTCGTATAAAAAAATTCGTGAAATGTCAAGGGGGCGCAACCAGCGAAATATTGCTAGCAGAGCAAAAAGTTAGAGAACTCTAAAATTATTATAAAAATGAAAACTTTACGGGGGGGGGGGGGGGGGGGAAGGTGAGGAAGGGGAAGGGAGGATTGGGAAGGGGAAGGGGCGTCGAGGGAGGTTTGGAACCAAATTTTTTTAAAATAATTTTTGTGATCATTTAACAAAAATAAATCTATTAAATTCATCGATCACTCATTAAAAACATTTTGGCGGCGTTCGGAAAAGCCTATTTATAAATAATTTGTCGTCAAAACATCGTCGAAATAATTTAAAAATTTTTTTTTAATATTCTTGTAATAACCAAATTTCACCCCTTAATATAATTTTAGAAAAAAAATTCACCCTTAAAGTTTTCATATTAATTATAATTTTAGTTTAGTATTTTCTATTTTTAAAAAAAATTACCCAATTTTACCACTGAAAAATTTTTTTGAAATATCCCAACGCAACTTATTTTTGTGTTTTCTAATTTAAAAAAAAAAGTTGTTAGTTCTGCGAACAATATGGTTGCGCCCCTGTAAAATGTTAGTATTGCTCTCAAAACACAAAACGTCGGATGGCCACAATAATTATTTTTATACCCCAACGCGTACTGCGTAAGGGGTATATTAACTTTGTCATTCCGTTTGTAACGCCAAGAAGGAGGCGTGGCAGGTATAGAACAATATATACATTTTTGATCAGCATCATCTCCCGAGTCGATTTCCGTGTGTCCGTTTGTCTGTCCGTCTGTCGACACGATTACGGCCGCAATTTTAAAGCTATCGCGCTGAAATTCAAAATATTACTTTATATTTAAAAAAGGAAGATCAAGTTCGAGAATGGGCCAAATCGGATGAAAACCACGCCTACCTCCCATACAAAGTGACTTTATTTTTATTATCCGTAAAATGTCTTTAAATCCACAAAAATTAAAGAAACGCCTCGAAATTTGGCATGTAAGCTTTGCTCTTCCGTCTTAATCCTCGCTATACAATTTGGAAAAATCGGATGGAAACCACGCCTACCTCCCATACAAATTCGCTTTATTTTAAAAGTAAAATCTCCTAAAAATCCTATGATCACTATATAGGATTTCATCTTTCATCACTATGATATTTGGCAAAGTCGAATAAAAACCACGCCTACCTCCCATACAAATTGGCTTTATTTTAAACGTAAAATCTTTTCAAAATCTGCAAAAATTAAAGAAATGTTTTAAAATTTTGCACATAAGCTTTTATATTTAATATAAGCCATCTGTATGATATATGGCTAAATCGAATGGAAACCAAGCCCACTTCCCATACAAAGTGGCTTTATTTTAAACGTAAAATCTCTTAAAAATCCACAAAAATTAATGAAATGTCTTGAAATTTTACACATTAGCTTTGATATATAATATGAATCATCCCTATGATATATGGCAAAATCGAATCAAAACCACGCCTACCTCTCATACAAAGTAACGTCATCAAAATAGGAAAACTTTCGTTAATATATAAAACTGAATATCATCATGTAAGTCGTGGTTAATGACTTCGAATATACTTCAATATGGCCGCGGGGGGTATTTTAGCTTCGGTACCCTGCCGAAGCTCCAGCCTTACTAGTTTATATTTTGATTGCACATATGTATATGATGCAATTTCCATATATCTGCCTGCTATGATCATTCACTACAGCGCAGTATTGGCGCCTTTAAATTCTTTTAGTAGAATAACTTGATGTGCATAATGTTGATTTCACCATTATTGATCTATTTAAAAAAAAATGCATGTGCTACGATTTATTCATTGTGTGCTATAATATGCTCCATTTTATTTTTTTTTTTTTATTTGAAAAAATTGTTGACATTTATGACTTTTATCTTCTCTAAAATTTTCTTTTTCAAAAATTTTGATAATGTGCTGTGTCGGTTCCAAGTTGAGCTACAATGTTCCGTAAAAAGTTTGAAAAAAATAAGCATTTCAGTGCATTTTTCAGTACTGCTCAAGTTCTTTAAATTTTTTTTTTAAAAAATTCGGTTATTGTGCTGTAATGTGTTCTAGATGTGCTATAATAAATTATATAGAGCTTAAAAAAAAAGGTCAAAATTGTGATTTTTAAGAGCATAAAGAAATTTATATTAAAAGTGAGTGCTGTTTATTGTTAGCTTTTTTATGAAAATAGTTATGTAACCTGTTAAAATTTGCTTGAGATAAGCTTGAAAGTTTCATCAAGTACTGATTGTATATGCATTTGAGCAAATATTTAAGTCGTGTACAAAGTTTTTGTAAAATGTTAGCATTGCTCCCAATTGAAGCGTTGACGCGAAAAACATTGTAAGCGACAAATTATAAGTTGCCAGGAATTGACAAAAACGTTTATAATGGCGCACTTAGAGCCATTTGATTTCGATTTCCAGTTTTTTGGTGTAAGAATCTTATAGAAATTTGCCTGTATATATACGCCAGAGCATGTTTAACGGTAGTGTGCATAAAACAATTTTTGATTAATTTGTCACTCACAACGGTATTCGCGTCGATGCTTCAATTGTCTTGGGCTGAATATTAAATAAGGTCAAATTTTAATAAAAGCAACACCTCATAAAAATAACATAATTAAAATAAATTCTACATCCAATGTAGCACATGATAGCACACATCGAACACATCACAGCACATACACTCTTTTTTAGTTTTAAATCATAAATAGCGTAGCTAACTTTCAACACTGTTCAAAAATGATTTTTTTAAAAATTTTATTCTTTTTTATTTGTTTCAAGAATTTGGATAATGTGCTGTGATAACCACAAGTTGTGCTACAATGTTCCGTAAAGAGTTTTTAAAAAAATTACCCCGTTGTGCATTTTCATAAGCTGCTCACATTCTTTAACATTTTTCGAAAATCTGATTATTGTGCTGTAATGTGCTGAAGTTGTGCTATAATATATTACAAAGAGATTAAAAAATATCATAACTTTGATTTGTAAGTGCAGAACAAATTTGCTATAAATGCCAGTACTGTTTGTTGTTAGTTTTTATATGAAATTAGTTCGGAAAACTGTTAAAATTTCCTTAAGATGAGCTTTAAAGTGCTATCAAGTGCATATTGTATATGCATTTTAGCAAATGTTTTAGTTGATTTAGTTTTGTAAACTGTTAGTATTGACCCTCAATTGTTTTGGGCTAAATTAAAAATAATTTCGCATTTTAATACCTCTTTTAGCGGAACTGAATGCTATTATCAGTTTTAAGCAAATTTTAATCGCATATTTTAATGTTAAACATATTTAAATCGACAAGTCGACCATGTTCGTCAAATCTTAATATATTTTTTTTTCATTTTTACATGACACATTTACAGCACAATTCGAGTATATAACAGCACAATCTCTAAATTGGTAAAAATGTTAAATTAAAGCAACACCACATATAAATCATTACCATTTAGCACATGACAGCACTCATTGGACACATTGCAGCACAAACATTTTGCTTAGTTATCAATCAAAACTAGTTAACTTTAGGCCAGGGCTGGGCGCTCCATAGCTCACTGAGAGTAACTTTTCGCATGTACACAAAGCTCACAACACAAGAGAATATAATACAGTCGTTCGCTAACGGTGATGTTGTGTTGACCTATGTCGCTTTGCGCTGCAAATTGTATGAGCTCAGTGTGCGCGATTTGAGAGCGCACTAATACTAACAAGACAAAATAAAATGTGAGTGTGTTAGAATGCCCAGGCCTGATTTAGGCACATAAAGCAGTGAGAAAATGTTAAAAATTTCAATATTTTTAAATACTTGAAGAATGTAGTTTTGAAAGAATGATAATGACACTCAGTGGCGGCCGTGAAATGCTGGTTAAGGGGCGTGGCCTGTATGTCAAAGAACCGCGGTTCAAGTCCTAGCAGACGCAAAATGTTTTTTTCAATTGAATTAATATATATGTTCGTCCGTTACTTCTCTGCAGACAATGGCAAACCTCAGAGAGTAAAACTGCCATGTAAAATTTCTTGAGAACCATGACGAGTTTGGAGTCAGTATACAGCTAGTAGTTTCAGTTCTCGATCATTTATATGCAAACATATAATTAAACGCACAACACAATTGATCATATGAAGTTTGGTCAAAGCCCTTTCAAGGACTGAAATGGGCAGCCAATTGGTTTTTTTTTTTTTGTTTATGTCACTCAAAGCTCAAAGAAACGTGATTTATGCTTTTCGGACCCACCCATAATAATCCATTGAAAGACAAAATAAACAGGTGGCATTACCTAAGCCAGCATCTCGCGCCAAATTTGAAGTAATGATTTTTTCTTGACGTTCTTTTTCACGCATATCTCAAATGCGACACCTTTGGCAAGGTAGCCAACATTCCAAGCAACAAAAAATAAATATGTAAGCATTACAAATACACGTGTGCATGAGTGTCTGTGTGTGTGTGTGTAACGTCGTCGTTCTAGCATGAAGACTAGGGAGACCGATGAGCTTTTTTCGTGGTGCTACAAATGGCAATCTTTATGCGAATTTGAATGTGTGTGTATGTGTGTGTGTGTTTGAATTATACACCAGTGGTATATTGGCGTAACTGCGCTGGAATGTGTAGGTTTGTGTGTCGGAATGACATTATTATTTTTGTTCATTTGTTTTACTGTGTGAAACGAAATGAAATGAAATAAAATGAGCAAAAAATATATAAAAATATACTATATATAATAATGCCAGGACGGAAAATGCCAGGAAGAAAAGAAAAAAAAACAAAAATATGTACGAGTTGATAACGCTGTAAACTGGCTTTGGCAAGCATTGATGCTGCTGCTTCAGCTGTAGAGCTATTCCAACTGCTACTGCTGCTGCTGCGTTTGTCGTACTCAACATTGAATGGGTGTCCTCTGGGGAGTTACTGGAATTGTTCCTTAGAGTCCCATAATGCTGCTTGAAAGTGGTCCCCAAAAGGATACATCCAATTGGAATTTGTTGTTGTACACATATTTCGCATCAGTTTGAGCCGCTCACTGGTGAGCACTGGTGAGTGGTAGAGTACTACAGGAAGCTAAAGGAACGAGAGCTTGACTTTGCACATACAAACATACATATACACATATATGTAGCTATGTGTGTATATGTGCTTGGCGTAAGCGCAGGCACTTATATAGGTGTGAGTAAAAAGTGTAAAAGTCTTGTTGGGAGCCCCCAAACTAGCACTGCAGCAATAAAAGAGCACTACAGTGTAATTCCATATATTTTTTTTTTTTTTTTGTTCCTATGCCTTACCATGGTTTTCTTTTTATGGGCCAAACATTTTTATAGGTAGTTTAAAATGTGGTTAAAAATGAATTTGCTTTTGCTTAAAGTTAAATTGACGTTATAGTTGGTGAAAAAAATCAGGAATGTGTTCTTGATTGTTGGCGCGCTGATTTAAAAAACTACATAAAAGCTGTTTCAAAATAAGCAGTCTACAATCAAAATTTTTTAAATTAAAAAAAAAACTAGAACTCAAGGTTACTTTAGATTGTTGTAAGGTGTTGTAACTAAAACATTGTTTTAGTTTTGAAAATTGTAAGCATCGCATTGCGATTTTCTGTTTTCCATATAAACTATATGAGAAAAATTATTTTGTATCTTCTTATACGCTCTACAAAATGTCCTTTGTCATTTTTTTTTTTTTTTATAAATCTACTCGTTCAAAAGTTATTGAAATTCAATGTTAAATGTATGTTATATTTCACTTTTTCCCACATTTTCCGGTAAAATCATTAAAGTTATCATTAAATATTATAATAGTTTAATTGCAAATTCTACGAATTGTGATTTCCTGTAAGAAAAAGTCATTAAAAATATTCTTTCAACAAGTAATGTTGCTGCTCTCTTCTTTTCTCTCAAGATTTAATACAGTTAAAAGGCTTTTTCAGTAATTCTTCCTAGAAATGAAGGATTTTTCAGTCAAGTTATTTTGAAATACTTGATAAACTTGATGATATTTAATTATACCGGAAACTGGACAAAACACTTTAATTATAAGAGAACGAATAGGTTTATCAAAAAAATTATCAGGGACATTTGTGTCCCTATAAGATATGTTTCAGTCATTTATAACCGTCAATTAGTTTTTAAGATATAACAATTAGAAATTGAAAAATAGTTTTTCCAGTGTAATTTATATGGAAAATTTAAAATCGCAATGAGCGACCTCTAAATGTTAATATTAAGAGTTCCAGGTCTTACAGGCATCTTTTTTCACCTCCCTAATTCTGTTTCACAGGGGATTTTGAAAAAAATAGTCGACTTTTTTGAATCACTCTCATGTACAATCGTTTTTATATTTTAAGATAATAATTTCAAGACAGTATCCCCAATAAAAGAATGTCCTTTAACATCAGAGCTGCGAGTTTCACAATCGAAAGTTGAAATTGCATTAATTATCCAGAGATGGGTGTGTAGTGTGAAATCAGGGTATTAAATCTGTATGTTCCATAATAAGCATACACAAGCCGGATTGTGGACATTTAAATTGTTTTTTACTGTTAAGGGACAATCATGAAAGGAAATAATATTAAGGGGGTCTTCTCATTGAGCAACTTTTTTTTTCAACTTTTTTTTGTTTGCATTTATTTATAGCTTGGGTAGTTGTGAATATGCCCCTAAAAGGATTTTTAGAAATACTTTAGAAGATACAGCCTTTTTTGTGAAGCAAGGTCTGATGGACAAGAAGGTGATGGAGGTAATAAAACCAGCTTACGAAGCGCTGTCGGCAGATAATTTGCTTGAAAGATGCCTTGGATCTGAAACTCAGAATTCCAATGAGTCCTACAATTCTGTTCTTTGGTCACTTTCGCCCAAACACATCAACTCAGGCGCACGCACCATCGAAGTGGCCAAATTCATTGCAACGTGCCTCTTCAACGACGGTTTTATACCCATACTTAAAATTATGGGTTTGATGGGTATTGCGATTGGCAAAAACGCATACGAATACGCACTATCTCGCAATGAAGACAGATTGAACCGATCAGAGACTCGAGCTGCGGCATCATCAAAAGCTGGCAGAACGGCTCGCAGAGCAGAGAGGGCAGCAGAAAGCAGTTTCTACGAAAAAGAGGAAGGTGGCCTGTATGGAGCTGGCATCGCCGACTAATATTTGTAAGTAAAAATTGTCAGCTCTTTAAAACTGCATTTAAACATTTTTGATTTTTTTTTTTTTTTCCCAAAAAAATTACTTCAAACTTTAAACGCGTTTATCTCGAACCCACGTTTTTCGAACTGGCGGCCATGATATCTCCAGTTCAACTGAACCGATTTTCATGAAACAAAGTGGAATCGACGCAGAATTGTCACCATTCTCGGGTGAACCTCGACCATAATTTTAAAAAATTTTTTACTATTTTTTTTTTACACTAAACTACAAAAAAAAAACCCGAAATTGAAATTTTTTTTTTTGAATGGCCGCCATTTTGTCAAACAAAACCACAAAATTAAGCTTGAGGTTCACCCGAGAATTACATCTATACTGATTATAACCCCGTTTTTTTTTTCATTTCAGACGCTCCGGAGACCCGGAATCGTGGCCGCCGTGACGACACCTTTTTTTTTCACCACCAACTTTGAAGTCTCATTACTTTTTGAACAGCCCACGTATCGAGGCAAAAAAAATTTTTTTATTTACTTTGAACCTTTTGTAATACAATAAATAAAAAAAGTGTTCAATTATTCTTTGCGTTTTCAAATAAGAATTTTTTTAAAAAGGGTCCAGAAAACTGGTTTTGAATGAGAAGACCGCCTTAATGAACGGTGTCCCAATGAGAATGCACGATTTAAATTTTGTGGTATTTTTGAAAAATTTTTGAATTTGCTAACTTTGAAATTCGATTAATACTAAATCAAAACATGTCTACTTTCCAATGTAATAAAAATATGCACTTCTATTGAGACGCCATTTTTTTTTTATTTTGTATTAGCAACGATGATCGAGTGTGCCCAAAAAGCAAGGAAAGAAAAACAACAAACACAAAGCTCTGTTGAAAGTTTTCACCTTTTTTTCACTCTCGCATTCTATTCTCAACAGTGCTGTGTGGCTTGAACAGAGAGTGAAGAAAAAAGTGAAAAGCTTCAACAGAGCTGTCTGACTTTGTATGTTTCTCTTATATGGGGAAAAAAGACGTTTTCAATTTCTAATTTTTGCTTATCTTTACGACAAAACATTTGAATGAAAATTATATTGTGGACTTGGTATGAACCAGAGCTTTCAAATAATATAAGTTTTATCAGAAAATGTTGTCTTTAAAGTGTGTAAAAAACGTGTTTAATTTTCGTGTTTAAGTATTAATGTATAGATAATGTTCTCAAATGTTAAACACAAAAATTTTTTCAAATGTAAGCACTTCAATTGCATGTTAATTAAAATCACTATTGATTTAAACAATTTTTGTTTGATAACATAATATGGAATGCGATTAGCAAAGAGAGAAAGAAAGAGAGAGAGAGAGCTGCAACAGTTCTTGTTTTTCGCATGTCTCACTTAGAATTCTTGTCTGTCAAACTTTTGAAGCTTAGCTATTTTTTTCTCTCTCATTGATTTGTCCACGATCAAGGTTCATTAATATAGGTTAAGTCACTTGAGAGAAAAGCACTCTTTTTTTCGCCTTTGCTCGAACTGTCAAAGTAGCTATTAGCTTAAAATTGTACAGATTCAGTTTTTTTTTTTTTCTTGATTTCCTTTTATCCATTCTGACAGTTCGACCGAGCTTCTCTCAAGTGGCATATGTCCACGATATGCTTCACATACTTTTCTCTCTTCTGTTTTCTGGCAACATTCTCTCTTCTGTTTTCTGTTGAAAACCTGTTTTCTGCCAGTTGTCCAAATTGTTTTTGATTTCGGACCTTTGACATAATTTCTTTGTTGTTTGGAATTTTTGGATGAGAGAGAAGCTCTCTCAAATTTCAGTTTTTTCTTTCTGTTTGGGAACCCGACAATTATTTGGAAAATGATGACGACTCTTCTAACGATGGGGAAACCATAATCGATATTCTACAGGAGCTTGCTAGAGAAGGAGCTGAAGATTAAAATCGTGAAAACCCAGAAGATCAGAATACGTATCAATATCCTATTAAAGATACCCATTGGTCGGAATACGTAGGCAGGCATAAAACATTCACATTTACTAGACAGGGAGGTCTGCAAAAAATATTCCTCATGATAGTACACCTTTCGACATATTTTCTCTTCTTGTTGACGATCATGTAATCAATCATCTGGTTTTAGAAACAAACAGATTTGCTCAACAATATCTTGCATCGAGGCAACAAAAACGATTTGCGAGAATTAATAAGTAGAGAGATACAAATAATGTTGAGATAAAAAAGTTTTTGGGCCTAATTATATGAATGACACTTGTAAGGGTTAGTTTTTTGCCAGATTACAGGGCGAAACAAGTAATTTATAAATTGGAGCTCCCTCGGACAATCATTGCTCGGAACAGATTCCAAATGCGGAACAGAGAAAATGCAGAAGGAAAAAGGACGGAAAGAAGCCCGAAAACGGGCCAGAATGGTCTAGACTTTTTGTGAAAAATGCCCTAATCAGACGCAATTGTGCCTCAATTGTTTCAATCATAACCGTTTAAAATAGCTATGTACATATGTATATGAATATAAGAAGCACTTAATTTCAATTTAATTTTTTTGTTTTTTATATTGAATAACATGAAGTTTTGATTTATAACAATGAATTTTATTTAGTTACTTACCACCCTATAATTGTAAATCGACACCCACTGTGGATTAAAAAAACCGAATATAAAAATAAAAGCCTACATAGGCCATGTTTAAAAACATCCATGCAGTTTATGAATAAAGTCTTTTATTAGAGAGCATCATGGTCTCATAAGAAAAATGCCCGCCATACAAATATGTATGACGTGGCCTCAGCGTCATACACACCGTCATTCATATACAGCCGTGGACACATCAATAGCACAAAAATACATGTAGGGTGTTTCACATAAATTTAAATAAAATACAGAGAGGAAAACAAGAATATATTTCATGGTATTTGAGTTTAAACATTAAAAACATAAAAACAGTAGTAACCAGAGAACGAAAATAAACGAAACTATATCAGAACCGATCTCTCGGAGAGTGATACAAATAATGATATTCAAAAGCAAAGGAAGGAGGGAATTTTGCTCAGAATTTGCTAAAGAAACGAAGCAAAAATACAATGAGCGCAAAAGAATACGAAGTAGAATATTTATTTTGTTGTTATCCGACGATCGTTTAACGAATCGTTGTTTCAGTTTCATTTGTGTCTCTTGGTTACACAAATTTTTTGTTTTGTTTATTGTTTTGCTCGTAACAGCAAACGAAAAACAAAACAGACTCTCAATCGTTCTTTTATTATTTCAATCGTTTTTGTTTCGTACGCTTGAAAGATCGAAATGTAACGAAATGGAACGATTTGTTATTGTTTATTTTCGTTCTCTGGTAGTAAGTTTGTAATTACGAATTAAAATTTAGAAAATTAATGGAAAATGTTGCTCCTTAGCTGAAGTGGACGTATAAATAGCACAATTTGGATTCTGAAAAAGGGACATAGTGATTTATTTTTATTTTACAATGAGCTTACGAATATGCTTACTAGTACTTGGTAATGGATCCCGAATTGTCCAAAACAGCCCGACATCTTCGTCCCATACTCTCCACAAGCTTCCTGACCCTATCCTTCGGAATAGAGTACCAAGCATTCTCTATTCCACTCCATAAATCATCTTGATTTCGAAAATTTTAGTTGCTTATGCTGACCTTCACATCATTCCATAAATTTTCTATGAGATTGAGGTCTGGGCCTTGAGCCGGCCGATTCATAATATTGTATTTATTTTTTCCTTTTTTAGCCAATCAATCAGAACCTTTGCTGTGTGTTTTGGATCATTAACGTGCATAAAAGTCCACCTAATAGGCATGTTCTCAAATGCAAATGGTTCCATCTGATTATTAAAAATATCTAAATACATATTTTTGTACATTATTCCTGGTATACGAAAAATTGGCCCAACGCCGTGCCAGGAAAAAGCTCCCCAAGCCATTCAATTTTCTCCTACATGCTTTAATGATTTTTTTGTATACTTCGGATTCAACTCTTGGCGTTTGGGGCACCGAACAAAAGTTTTTCCATCTGGTTCAACACTATTAAATTTAGTTTCGTTAGTCCAGAGCACGTTCTTCCAAAATTGGTCTTCTTTATTCACATGGGGCCTTGCAGACGCTAAACGATCCTTGCAATTTTTTGTTTGTTAAGAGCGGCTTTCTTCGGCTAATGCGTCCACAAAGAATAGCTTCATGACTTGAAAGGATCGGCCTTACTTTTGCGAACTATAAGTCTATCAGTAGAAGCGGTTTTAGGCGGTCTAGGACTGCTCGGCTTATTCTCGAAATTATTTGAACCATTTGATGTAACCAGCTTGAGTGCATTATAGACCATTTTTTCGCAAAATTTTAAGAATATCCGCAAATTCAGTTGGAGTGCAATATTTGCCACGACACATTTTATTTTGAATCTGCCAAATAATCTGAATAAAACTCTAAAATTTTTACAAACACCCGATCTTGTTAACTTTTATTCACCAACTAATATGTGTGCTATTTATATGACTACAGCAGATCGTACATGCCTATACAGAAAGAGATGGCCTGAGCAAATAAAAGTAAGTAACGGTACATCTCTCTCGGAGTTTAAAACAACGTTACACTGGAGTCTCAATAAATTATAACTACAGTTAATGAATGCATTATTTGGTTCAAACAAAACGTTTAAAAAATAAGTTGACATTTGTGCTATATATGTGTCCATGGCTGTATGAATGACGTGGCACGCAATGTGTTAATAAATACTCTTTTTACGCTCATATTTCAGATCGAAGGTCACCATATTGTGCAGCTAGGCCTTTTCATCTGATACCTCATTCATCATTCTTCCTCTTCCTACTCCTGAGATCCCTTACAAAAATCAATATAAACATTGAAAGTTGATATTTCTGGTCAGAGGTCATCAATATAAAATCTAACATGATTCGGCACATCTTTGATGCAGTACCTTTCGAATGATATACGTTTCATTGCCCTTCTTCAAAAATAAAAATTAAATAAGTGTACGACAACATTCGATGTTTGCGTATTAATATATAACATTAAAAACATCGTCTATGAAAAATAGTCGTCTTTCATAAATGAATATCTATAGGCTTTTTCTATATGGTATTCGTAAGAAAGTTCAACAGAGTTTATTTTGCAAAAAAGATTTGCACAGATTATGATCTGACACAAATAGCCTAGTGTGACACTCTTTATTTTTGATAACCGTACAAATTTACACAGAATGAAACATCTACCTAGAATTTAATGCAGACAAAAGTAAAGCAATGCTTGGCAACTAAATTTAAATTGCTCAAATACAGATTTCTGGATAACCATAAACGGCAAGCTTAAGATAGCATTATTAACGTCCGCTCAATGAAAAGCTGAAAATAAGATCTTAAAATTTCGGTAGCATACAATTAAACGGTCATCAGTGCGAATTGCTCGATGTCGGTGATTACCAGTGAACAGTTAAAATGTTGATGGTCACTCCAGTTATGTGCTGGTTGACGAGATGATCTTAACGTGTAACTTGTATTTCTTATAAAATAGACCACAACGTGTGCGGTTTTTTATGAACTTTAAGATGACGATAATTGTAGAGTTCGAAAAAAAACATGTTTATGGCAAAACTAGGTCAGACATTAGCGCTGAAGTTAATTAAGAATCTTGGTTAAACGCGTATTCAAAATCATTTAAATCGTTAAATCGTTTAAAAAATTTAGAATAACATTTGGGGAAAGCGTCTATTTTTATTACCTCGCACTCTTTTGGATAAGCATAAAAAGTTGTTTGCTTGTTTTTGTTCTTATTGTAAGCTCACTAACACTGCGAAGGCGGGAAAAGCTCATAAATAATATTTTTGTCTACATTGTTGTTTCAGATGTTTTTCTTCCAGTTGGTTTTCTAACAAAATGCAAAACCAATCTCAGGTGTAAAGAACTTGAGCGAGCCAGCCAGCTAGTCATCAAAACACCCGCACCCCTAATTCAAAAAGCCGTTGCACACATCCCAACAAAAAGTGGGTGAAAAATCATTTCTGATTTTCCTGAAAAAAGCAAAAAACTACAAAACAAAAGCAATGCAAAACTTTTTGTTTGTAAAAAAAAACAAAAACAATGATATTTGTTTTTTCTTTCTTTTCTACTACTTAAATTACTTTTTCTTATACTATTCTTTGTTTTTCTTATCTCTTTCTCTATATTTTATCTTAAATCTAATTAGTTTTAAAAAAAAGTATACATTAATTATACTTGGTTACTTTTATATCCATAACTTTGTTTTGATATTTATGTAATTTTAAATTTTAAATTTTAAAACTTTTATTAATTTCATTAATGTTCATTAATTTATATATATATATTGTACTATAAAAGAGCTAGCTCTTAGTGTACTTATGCTTACTTCTTTTCAAATAAATATTAAAAAAAAAAAAAAAAAAAAAAATGAAAGTCGGTTGGAAAAATGCAAGAATTGTTGTTAAGGTGGATTCAGAAAATCCCTTAAGTTAAGCTGTCCCGCCACTGTCAACGAAGTTTGCTCGTTGTGTGTTTGTGTGCAGGACATGACTTGGGCAGTACTGCACTTTGGAAAAAATATGGCAATGCCATTCAACAAAAACACAAAAAAAAAAAAACCAAACTTGAAAGCTTTGCGCGCTCGAGAAAAGTATAAAAGTTCGCCGTCTTTTGAGAGCTTAACAATGTTTAATCTCAGGAGCTTCACTGGCCAGCTCGAGTTGGTTAGGTAAGGCGCCAAAAAGTGTGCTGATAGCGGACAAGGTTTAACAGTACAAACAAACTTGGCTGTATTTGATTTGAAATATCTGCGGTTTTTAATTTTTTTGCTCCAGCCCACTTTGCTGTTTTGTTTGCTCAAAAAAGTTGTGACACGTTTTCACGGTTGCATGATTTATGGGCGCTGCGACTGCAAAGTGTTCCTTGCTGTGCTTGCACAGCGTCTTTTTTGTGTTTTTATTCTTGTTTTGGTTGTTTATGCTGGCATACATGAGGGCGTTGAAAATACAAAAACTTTCTAATAACTGCTGCTGTTTATGTTGTTTGTTGAAAAGATTTTGTTTTTTTTTTTTTTCTTAAGGCACTGTTTACTTGACAGTATCCAATTGACTGTGTCTATAAACTATGGCAGTTTAATTGGCGCTATAATTTAGGACTCCAAATATTTATACGTAGAATAAATTTAAAAAAGGTAAATTATATAAAAAAATTAAAGGGAAAAAAATATAAAGTAATTAAAAACTAAAAAAAAAGAAACACAAATCTATTAAAAAAAACCAAATTAAAAAAAAAAAAAAATTTAAATAAATTTAAAATAGTCTAATACTCGTAAATGTTAAAAAAAAAAACAAAAAGCATGTATATATAAATATATATAAAAACTACATGAATTGAAATATATCAAAAAAACTATAAAGCTAAAAAAATAACAAAACATTAAAAAACAAAATTAATTAAATATTTAAGAAAATAAATTAAAAATTTATGTATTCTTTTTTAAAATGTATACAAGTTTTAAAAAGAATAATAATAAAAAAAATTAAAAAGAGTAAAGTGAATCTCTGAAGTGAATAAAAGTGAATCTCTGTAGTGTACAACATGCCTATCTTAAGGGTAAATCGGTAGAAACGGCACTGCATGAGGTGGTTTCGGTCATAGAAGGAACCCTTCATCACAAAGAATATACTTTAGCAACGTTTTTAGATATCGAAGGCGCATTGAACAATGTAAATACAGATTCTATAAGAAATGCTTTAGTAGACAAAGGAGTTAACAGTAAAATAACCCAGTGGATTTATAAAATGCTCAATAGCAGACGTATAAGCTCACAAATGGGAATGAGCGTTGTGAGGAAAGAAGCCACAAGAGGCACACCGCAAGGAGGAGTCATATCCCCCCTTCTCTGGCTAATTGTGGTTGACAAAACTCTCACTACACTCACAACTGGAGGAACAAAAGTGGAAGCCTATGCCGATGACGTTGAAATCCTAATAAGCGGGAAATACCTGCAAACAATTAGCGAACTAATGTCTGCGGCATTGAATAAACTATCGCGGTGGGCAGAATCGAATGGACTTGGTGTTAACCCAGTAAAGACCGAACTCGTTCTGTTCACAAGAAAAAGAAAAATAGAAAGTTTCACATTACCGAAACTTAACGGAGTAACTCTGAAGCTTTCCACGGAAGCCAAATACCTTGGAATTATCCTTGATAACAAGCTGAGCTGGAAACGCAACACAGAGGAAAGAAGGAAAAAAAGCACTGTGCGCTTTGTACGCTTGTCAGAGGACATTTGGCAGGAAATGGTGACTGCGACCGCACATAATCCACTGGATGTATACAGCGATCGTGAGACCCATTCTTGCCTACGGTGCTCTCGTATGGTGGACGATAACGCATAAAAAAAGCTACCTTAGCTTCCTAACAGGAGTTCAAAGGTTAGCGTGCATAGGAATAACAGGAGCCATGAGATCTACGCCACAGGCGGGTCTAGATATGATGCTAAATCTTCTTTCCGTAGAAGAATTCCTTAAATGTTCGGCGACCAAGAGCGCGATTCGCCTCAACGAATCACGAGCCTGGAAAAGCAGCACATTCGGACACGCATCTATTCTAAATCTCTTTGGAACCGAGGAATCAAAAAGAGCAACCGACTATATCATACCCAGTGTAAGATTCGGTACAGAATACACCACATCCATTCTCAGCAGACAAGAATGGGAAGAAACGGCTGTAGAATCCTACGGCAATCTCCATTTATATACTGATGGTTCCAAGATGGAAAACGGAACTTGATCGGGTGTATACTGTGAAACGCTACAAATCAAAGAGTGTTACAAACTCCCGGATTACTGTAGCGTTTTTCAGGCAGAAATATATGCTATTGAAAAAGCTGCACGGGCCATTTACAGGAAAAATCTTACCCCCACAAGGGTAGTAATTTGATGGCCAAGCGGCCATCAAAGCACTGAACAGTAAAACGACGAAGGCTCGAACGGTGCAAAACTGTAAACTTGCACTGAACAGTATCTGCAATACCCACAACGTCACTCTCTGCTGGGTTCCCGGACATAGCAATATTGAAGGGAACGACGCAGCAGATGAACTGTCAAGGCGTGGAGTAACCGCAAGTACAAACAGAGCTGACACAGATGTGCACATTCCAATAGGCGTCGTCAAAAGGAGTATAGAACTAAAAGCCAGAGATATTGCTAACACAAACTGGGCTTCCAGAGGTGACTGCAACATATCTCGAAGGCTTTGGCCTGAGCTAAATGAGAAAAGAACTAGAAGTCTTCTGCTTTTGGTCAAACGGGAAATCCGGATCCTTGTTGGAGTTCTAACGGGTCATTGCCCCATTGGGGTAATGGCGAATAGAATAGGTATAACAGCGCCAGACTTTTGTCGGAGCTGCAAAGACCCGGAGGAAATAGAAACAATAACTCACCTACTATGCGAATGTCCAAGTCTACAGAATCGTCGACTCCGACACATGGGGAACAGATTTTTCAAAGACTTGGAAGAGTTGGTGAACACACCACTGCTAGACATCTGGAGGTTCATAAAAAGCACAGGATGGTTTGAGGAACAAATCGGAACAATGGTTTAACTTGGTACCACAACAATAAAAAGGGATTCGTAATGGACCTATAGGCGGAAGCGCCGGTAACGGTGCACGACCCTTCATACCTAACCTAACCTAAAGTGAATAAAAACTAAAAAAATACAAAAAAAAAAAAAAAAGGAGAAGAGAATACATATAAATTCAACAAATAAAAATTTTTTTTATATATATAAAACACAAAATTATAATAACAAAAAAAAAACAAAAAACAAAATTATAAATATTTTATGATAATTATAAAATATATCCAGAAATTAAACAAATTCAAACATATATAAAAAAATTGTATATAATATATAAAATAGGAAATTAAAATAATATATATATTAAAAAATTATAAGAAAAAAATTCGAAAACTCGTAAAAATAAAGTCTAAAAAGAAAAATATTAAAAAAAATTAAAAAAAATAGTAAAGTAAATAAAAACTAAAAACAGATACGAAAAAATTAAAAAACAAAATTAAAAAGAAATATATTAAAAAATTCAAATAAATCAAGAATATTTTAAAAAATAAAAAACACTAGTGCGTCGTTGGACACACGAGAGAAGTGAGGTTTTTTTGCAGTTTCATAGATTTAATAATTTAGTGGTTTTTTTTTTAATAAAATAATAGCTTTTAAATTAAAAAATTTGATATAACATAAAGTAAATTAAAAAACACACTTTAATATTCACACCAGCTAATTTTATTATATATCATTAATATTTAATTTATTTCATTCCGTCTTACATTCAATGTTATTTCTGAGCTACATTCATTGTTATTATTCCACTTGTGGGCAATTGTTAATTTTTGCCGATGCTGATGACATCTTGTATGTATGTAGCAAGTAGAAGCAACATTTTTTTTTTTTTTTTATATTTGGATAGCTGCTAAATATGCTAGATATGTAGTAAAGTCAATACGCAATACTTTTGAATATTTAGATTTTTCAATCTGCTGCAACATAACTCAGTTGTATTTTATTAAAAAACCGATGCCCGTGACATATTGTAGCAAGTAGTAGCAAGTGGAACATTTTATGTTCAATGTATTTATATCTATTAAGAGATTATTGTGATCTACTGCAACATAGCTTTAGTAATACATACTTGATATTGAATCAACAACTGTGTTTAACAGAGATTTTTGGATCAATGCATAGTGTATTGATCTCCTAATCACAACGATGCGAGCTCGAATCCAGAGCTGAAGATCGAAGAAATATTTTTAATATATTGGAAATACATTTTCTTCTTATAATAGACGCAACTAACATCAATTTCTAAGAAAAACGCTGTCGAAAAATAAAAGTGACGTTTTTGAGATTTTACTCAAGCAAATCACAGAACGAGGCGTAAAAAGCTTTGCTTCAAAAAATAATTCAAAAAATATATACATGTTAGAGCTTTTGCTCAATTCAGTTTGAAGTGCTTTTCAATTTTTGTCATAAAGAATATGACGTCAGATCTGTACACCTGAAAAGTATAAAAGGGAAAAGTTGTCATTTTATAAAATATTTGGTGGTGTACAGACTTCAAAAATATTATAATAAAAACTAGAAGTTTCTAAAAACAAAAAAGGTTTCTGTTATACATACAATTATAAAAAAAAAATTAAACATAATTAAAAAAAATAAAAAAAAAAATTAATAAAGCTAAAAAAACTACAAAAAGAATTAAAAAATCCATAAATTAAAAATATCTTGGAACTGTACCTAAGACACTTTTTTACGTGTAAGACACAGTCGACAAATATCGTTCCCTTTTTGTAAAAGAATTGTAGAAAAAATATTACAGTAAAAATAATAATTAAACCTTCAAGTATTTGATACAATAGTTCCTTAGTCTTAGAAATAATCGAAAACTCATTAGCTCTGTGACAAGTTCTGCAAAAGTAGCTTAAACAGAAGAGTACAAAATTCAAAAAAATATATTTTTTGGGCACCTAGTTAGCTAGTTAGTTTACAGTGGGCCCATATGCACCGCGACCCATAGGATCTAATGTGCATGCCCTTAACCCTCCACTACCAACGCAGGATGGATTACACCCATAAGTAATAAAACATAGAAAAACAAATTAATTTACGTAATTTTGATATATTTTTATTAAAATTATATATTAATTAAATTAAACGAATTTTTTGTTTATTAGAAAAATAAAATAAAAAAAAAAACGAAATGGCCATTTCAGCCCTTGAAAGGACTTTGACCGAGCTTCTTATGATCAATTGTGTTGTGTGTGATGTGAAATGCACACAAATGATCGAGAATTGGACCTTCATGTTTTACGCCGACTCCGAACGGCTTATGTTTTCAAGAAGCTTTTATTTATTTATTTATTTATTTATTTATTTATTTATTTATTTATTTATTTATTTATTTATTTATTTATTTATTTAAGAAATAACGTTAACATATAAGACAGTGTCTTTTAAATGCAATACGAATTATATAATAACAACAGGTAATAAGCAACAATGAATAAATTTAACTTAAAACTAACATTAAGTGAATTAACTTGATATCAAAAAACAGGAATTAATCTTAATCTAAAAGAAAAGAAGAAAGAAAACAGCTTAAGAAGAAAGAGAAAGTATTAAGAAAAGTATTGAAAAATTGCATGCTTAAAGTTGCGTTTATTTTTAATTGATTTTATTCTAACGGGCAACGAATTTCAGATTCTGATTGCGTTAACAAAGAAAAGTCTGTTGGAGTTCAGAAAATTGTACAAAGGTATTATGAGGTTCAGATTTCTGTTCGATCTACAAAATTGTATCTTTTCAAATAAATATTTAGGTGTTTTTGTGTTAATTAAGTTATGCAAAAATATGCAGTTTCTGGCATCAAGATAATTGAAAATATCGCAACCTAGTATTTGACTACTCAAATGACTGATGCGGTCGAACTTTTTAAGGCCATAAACGTACCTAACAGCGCTATTAAAAACATGTTGTAATTTCAGTTGGGACCTGGAATCAAGTTTACTATATACAACATCTGAGTATGAAATGATTGGCATTATGAGTTGGAGTACTAACTTTTTCCTAGTATCGACAGGTACAAATGATGCCGTCCACCTCAGGTTCCGAAGGGTATAGTAAACTTTACAAGCAACAGCATTAATATGATCTTCACAAGAAAGTGCAGAATTGATATAATATCCAAGATTTTTAGCTTTTCCAACAAACTTCAGCCCTTCGCCATTTAGATAAATCGTTGGTAACTCAGACGTATTCAGACAAGTTTTGAAAATTGGTAAGACAAATGACTTAAGAGGATTTAGATTAAGCTAAATAGATTAGATTAAGTTCTAAAACATAAACTATCAACTAGGTTAAACGGGCTGGACAAGTACAGTTGAAGGTCATCAGCATAAGCATGCATGGTAACATGACGACATTTGCTAAAGATATCATTTATGAACATTGAAAATAAAAGCGGACCAAGGACTGAGCCTTGCGACACCCCACAAGATAAGTAACAGAATGCGAACAGACTATTTCCGGACAGACTATTTCCAACCCTGACTCTTTGAGACCTCCCGACAAGGTAGCTATATAACAGACGGACCGCCGTGCTTGAAAAACCAAAGTTTACATATAATTTTTGACACAGTATTGAATGGTCAACGGAGTCAAATGCTTTCGAGAAGTCTAAAAGACATAACAAACTTATGTGCCCAAGATCGAATGGCACTCTGATGTCATCTAAGATTTTTAATATGGCAGTGGAGCAGCTGTGACTAGGTCGAAAACCGGACTGAAACGGAGACAAAAGTTCAAATCTTCTTATGTGTTCTGAGATTTGAACGGCCATGAGAGACTCATGGCAGTTTTTACTCTCTGAGGTTTGCCATTGTCTGCAGAGAGGTGACGGCCGAACAGAAAAATTAATTCAATTGAAAAAACTTTCTGTGTCGGATGGAGGATTCGAACCTGGGTTCTCTGGCGTAAGAGTCACACACTCTACCCACTACGCCACGGCCGCCACAGAAAAATAAAATACATGAATTTAATATAAACAGAACCGTTTTACTGTTTTAATGTTCTCTCTTACAGATTCGTGAATTAAAATTTGTGGGTGGATTGCACCCAGGTTAGTAATGACATTACACCGAATAGTGATAGTAATGGAGGGTTAATTAGCTCTCCAAACTTAAGCTTTTTATGAATTTGAGCACTGTTTCTGGCTTGGTCTCACATATTTTGGAAGAAGGTATTAGTGCCTCACCAAAGTGAAGACGCCTGATACTGCAAATCGATGAACAAATTGCTGAAGAATGTGCTCTGGAGTTTCTTTCTCCTACTCGCAGAGTCTATAGCTATCAGAATTAGATAGAAGTTTGTCTTTTTGAGATGGTATCTGAGGACGCAGTGTCCTGTAAAATAACTTCATTAAATTTTAAGGTCTAGTTTGGTTAGCTTGAGTAAATTTTTTGACTTAGCTCTACTTAGAGTTACAAACTTCTTTGCTTGCCTCTGTCTATTGCAATTACTCCAGTGGCACAGAAATTATTTATATTCCCTAATCCTAACCTTTTCTGCAATGTAACCTTTAGCCAGGCTACAGAATGGTTCAGGGCCAATAAAAGGTCGGGATGCTTCACTTTTGATCAGGTAATCTGCCATTTTATTGACTTCGAATGCAGTGGTTGCTCTAGAGCGGTGTAAGCGGTTCCAAAATATTTTATTTTATTTTATTTTTATTTTATTCTTAAATTCATGTTGCAGAAGTTGAGATCTGTTGGGCAAGTACAAGAACGAGAAACTTGAGGTCAATTACCTTTGAAGTAAAAAAAAAAACTTAGTATCCCCGAGATAAAAACATCGATACACCTTATCATGTTTTAAGATCCGGCTCTAAACTCCGAAAATATGGTGAAAAATTTGAAAAGTTGACCCCTACGTTCTTCACAAAATTATAACAATTTTTTAAACTAATTCTATAAGAATACTGGAAAAACTTTCGTAGCAAAAGCTTAATGATGTTTTGCGAGATTTCATTTTCTTTCATTAGGGTGGTTCATTAGGATGGTAAGAACTGAGAGCTGGTCTGTAAGACTAGAACAAGGTACTTGAGGTCAATGACGATTGAAGCTAACAAATTGGTTTCTTCCAGACATAAATACTGATATATCATAATTTAAGATCAGGCTGTTAATGCCGAATATATGTATGATGAAAAATTTAAACGACGATCCCTACATGCGGTAAAAACAAACATTTACCTTTCGAAATTGTCTTACAAAAATGTTTCGGATATAAGGGTGTGCACATTAGGAGGTACGGCCTTACGTTCAGTCATGAATTTAAGGGCCTCCGGGAGTTTTTCGAAGAAAAAAAAAGACACCATTTTGAACCAAATGTCAGGGATAAATCTTCAATAGTTATACTTTAAAATTGTAAAAAAATTTTGGTCTAAAATAAAATAGAGCTCAAAAAAAAAAAATTTTAAAACGATGTCTTTTTTTCTTCGAAAAACTCCCAGAGGCCCTGGAATTGTAAATTATTTCCAAAAGAAAACAATTTAAAAAAAAAAATTATAAATACATTTTTTACAACTTCGACATTCCCAATTTTTTTTGACAAAATGAAGAACTGTTTTAAAAATGTCGTACCTTAAAAATATTCTATTGATATATCCCCAAAGAAATCACTCTATAAAACTGTTTCTAAAAATATTTTTTTAACTGAGAAATCTTCTTCGAAAAAAGTCATATACGTATTTAGATTTTAGATGATTTTACGAAGTCCGTAATATGGAAAGCAGAATTCGCGCAAAACTAAATTTTGTGCACAAGAGAGTTAAGATGTTTAACATAACAAAAAAAAGGTATGTTCGTGTTGATACAAATTTTACATGTCCGCTTCAAGTGAAATATCCCATAATTTTGTTAATTTCGTGAAATATATACCTTTTTTTGAGTTTAGAACTTTTCAAAATTAAAAAAAACCGGGGTGTAGTTGTCAGGACTGCAGATCGAAGCGCTAGTTTTTTAGCATTCACACAATTCACAGCAAGCACACAATTTTTCAAGGTTATTATTAAAATTGATAGCAAAAATTGCTTCAAGAGCAACAGGTGTACATTAAGGTGCCCCAACTTGTATGGGGGAAAAAAAGTTCCATTTGTACCCCTCTTAAAATGAACCTTGATGTATTTTATGAAGATTCCCAAAATATTTTGACAATAGCGAAAGCTTCTAGTGAGCTAAACCATTTTGCATAAACCTCCAAAAATCATGTTTTTCGTAAATATTTTGGCTAGTGTAATAATAGTAAAAAAAAAGTTGTCAGAAATTTTAGGCCTGAAAAACGTTCTTCCAATCTGCATAAAAAATGTTCTATTTGATTAGAGAAAATGCTGTTTTTGATGCATTTTTGTACCTTTTTTTTTTAAATTATATTCATTCAAACAAAACAAAAAGCTAGGAAAACAACCAAATTTAAAAAAAAGATAATTTATGTATAGAATGTATTTAAATAGTTGTAATGCTTTCTTGGTGTAATTTTGTTTTTTTGATGTAACGAAATGAATTGCAGTGAGACCTTGAAATTTCACTCCTCAATTGTCCAAATTCAAAAAAAGGTGAAAAAAATGCATGAAAATCATTATTTTTTCTAATCCGATAGCAAATTTTTAAAAATTTTTGATGCAGATTGGAAGAACTTTTTCAGGCCAATAATATGTGACAGTTTTTTTAACAATTAATACACTTGTCACTAACTAATACATAACTGTGATCCATATGTATGAATTGTATGTGAATATGTGAATTGTATGTGACAATTTTTTTTTACAATTAATACACTAGCCAACATATTTACGAAAAACAAGATTTATGGAGATTTTTGCAAAATGGTTTAGCTGACTGGAGGATTTCTTTATTGCCAAAATATTTTGGGAATCGTCATAAGGCACATACATCAAAGTTCATTTATAGATGGGTACAAATGAAACTTTTTTTTCCAGGCACCTTAATGTACATATGGTACTCATAAATATAACTTTTGTATACAAATTTCTTTTAGCATCATTTGGCTTCAATCGTAGTCTGTGTCAGCACCTGGTTTAAGAATTCACTAAAAAAAAAAAAACCATTGTTACGAAGTGCGCCATCTAATCGGCAAAGTTAGTTGATGGAAGTGGATGGCAGTGGATTCTATCTGACGCATGTCAACTTTTCATTTTACTCTCAGCGCATATAAATTATAGCTTCGCTAAAGAAGCTAGCGCTTTAAAAAGAAATAGCTTCTACAGTAATAGGCTCTGTATGTTTTACATACATACTCACTGATATGGCTTTTGTATACAAATTTCTTTTTGCATTATTTGCCCTCAATCATAATCTATGTCAGCACCTGGTTTGAGAATTCGGTAAAACAATAGTAGTTGACGCTATGTAACTGACGCTTGTAAAGTTTTTATTTTACTCCCATATAATATAAATAACTTCACTAAAAAAGCTTACGCTTCAAAAGAGCTTTTACAGCAACGCAAAGAATGGATTGAAGTGAATTATATCTGACACTTTGTAACTGACGCTTGTTAACTTTTTATTTTATTCGTGTATAATATAAAAAAATTCTCTAAAGCTAACGCTTCAAAAACCATTCGAACATTTGAGCTTGCAAATTACATAAGAAATGTCAATATAATAGTCTACAATTAAAAAAAATTTATATGTTCGAACTATGATTTTAAATACACTCAACTTTTTTTTACACGGTCTTTTTTTTAACGATTTTGAAATAATACGGTTCACAAACTTTTGTACACGAAATTTTCGGCTTTGCACGACTTAAAAACAAATTTCTATCACCAATAATTTTCTTGCTGTATTCAATATGATCGATTTATGTCCACACTTATCTGTTAGTGACTTTTTTTACAACAACAAGAGTTCATAAATAATGAAGAATCCTCCTCTTTTGGATCCAACTCGACAGATGTGCAAGACATATCAGACGTAAAAAAAAACCATTGTTGATTCTTCATTGCTCAAGCAAATTTTTTTGTAAATTTATATCGAAAATCATACTTTTTAGTTTTTCAAGTAAATTTACATCATTTTATCAATTTTTCTTAATAAGGAAAATATCAAGTTTTGATTTTAAAAGTTTCATTTGTATTATTCTTTTTTATATATTCTGGACCCTATGGGGAAGTGAAGGGGCTTGAGCCTCAAAAAAGCTCCTGTGGCTAGATGACTTATAGCAACTGCTCTAACCTACTTCTCTGTAACCAATGTATTCCGAAGTCATAAAGGAAATTTTTGAAGTGAAAACATTTAAAGTGCGTTGACCACTTTTGGGTAGGTGTTAAAGTTATGAACTTGTGGCAGCACTGTTAACGCCAGCAATGTTAACGTCAGCATTGTTAGGGTCAGCAGCATAGAGTAAAAATTATTATCTAGAGATTGCATCAACTCTGCTAAATCTCTGGCATGTGTTAACAGAGGTAAACAGAGTTTTTTTTCTTCATGTTTATAAGTGAAATAACTCTGTTAACACATGCCAGAGATTTAGCAGAGTTGTTGCAATCTCTAGATAATAATTTACACTCTATGTCAGCAGTGTTCACGTTAGCAATGTTAACGCTAGCAATGTTAACGTTAGCAATGTTAATGGTAGCAATGTTAAATTGTCAACACTGTTAATGCCGTCACTGTTAACATTATCACTGTTAAGGCTTGCACTGCCAATTTCTGATGCAGCTACCAGGTAAGCAAAAAGCAGAGCAAATTTTTCATGTATTTTGTATGGAGACCCCAAAAAGGGTGGCAGATAGGGTGTAGATGTGTTGCAAAGAAATGCTGAAAGGCAAAATATAATAGGATTTGCTCATAAATTTGACCTCCATGTCGACATAATCGACAGTTTTTGTGTTTTTTTGTGGGGGGACCCCAAAAGGTTGGCAGATATCGTTAAGCTGAGTTAAGAAGAAATGTTGAAATGCAAAAAATAATAGGACCAGCTCACATATTTGACACTTCTAGAGATCAATTCGGGAGAGATATGAACTGTTATCGACAGTTTTTGTGTATTTTGTATGGGGACCCCCAGAATGGTAGTAGACAGATATTAGGTGCGCTCATAAGATATGGTAACCAACTCATATAGGACACTGCGTAGGGGTCAAATCGGGGCAGATTTGCTTAAAAAAAAAAAAAAAAATAATATATCGTGAAATTCCTGAATTGCATTTCTATTCAAGAAAAAGTTTTTCATTTTCCAGTTAAACGTCTTTATCGAACAAAACTCTTAGTAAAGTAATTACAAATTATTGCTGTTTAACCCAATCTTTCAAACTTAGTCAATTCAATTCCGAAGTCAAGTACAAATTAGCTATAAACGCTTCATAATAATATTTCATAGTGATGTTAAGAAAATAACTATGTCGCAAATTGATGCTTTGAGAACAGAACATTTATGTTGAGTAAAGTTAACATTAACCGAGTTACAAAACAATTAAGATAACAGTTTAACTTTAACATCAGAATAAAGCGCATTAAAAATGCTTTAAAATCTTTTGAAATGCCATTAAAAAAAGGTTTACAACGAAACAAGATTAAATCTCAAGCTTAAGCAAAACTAACTGGTCTCATTTTAATGGCAAAAGACAACAGTGTCAATGTGCTTAAAGCTAAGAATGAAGTTAAAAAAAAAAAATGTATGCAAAAATTTACAACATGTGAAAATAAAGTAGCAGCAATTGTGTCAAAATTAAAAGCACACAAAAGTGCGAGAAGGAACGTCTAAGTCGGCATCGTCATCGTCATCGTTGACATTATTTATTACCGGTCCCATCCGGCATTTATGTCCAAGAACAAGACATAGACATGACTTAAAAGATGCAGCAGCAGCGGATCTGTCTGTCTGTCTGCCTGCCTGTCTAGCTGCTGTTTGGGTTGTCTTGTAAGACAAACTAGTAATTAATTGTAGGATGTAAATGAGCGGCATGTGTGTGTCTATATGTGAGTGTAAATGTGAAGATTTTCTTCAAAGCAAATAACTGCATTTGTTGCCTTGTGCGAAGCAAACCAAGGTCACTAGATGCCGCTAGAATGCCCAAGAATGGATGAAACTCATGCTTATCTTAGTTGGCAGGATAAAGGAATTCATTAATAAATCACAAGGACATGCATGCAGTTACTTAAGAAGACAAACAAAACTACGAAATAAATAAATAAATGAATAAACAAACAACTAAAGAAAAGTTTATATTAAAACACTTAAACTGGTGTATGTGAGTGTGAGTAAACGGGTGTGTAAGTGTGCGAAATAACATGAGCACAGATTTTTGTACGGAAGTCTTAACACGCAGCAAAGCGTGGCGCAAGCCACACAGGAAGATCCTGCAAACACACGTACACAACCAAGACACAAGCAGGCACACAAGCACACCCATATACACTCACATCATACACATGTAAATGATAATAAAATCCTTTCTTTCCCTTGTTGTGATTGAAATCTCAAGCTTTAAATGTCTTTACACTGCAATCGAACAGAGATATGAAATTTTTTGTTGCATACATTTAGGCGCACCATAACTATTCGAACCATAGCACAGTAGGGATTTGTTAGGAACAAACTACCGATGGCTACACTTTGCCAGTTGGATTTAAATCTCAAAATAATAAAATAACAACATATAAACAAGCCGACCGACAACATTACAATAACAATAACAACAACAGCAACAGCAATAAACAAACATATCAACAACTTATAATGGAGTAAGACAACTCAGGCCGACAGACAATAAAGCAGAGCAAAATGATGATGATGGTGTTGTTGTTGTTGTTGTTGTTGATGATGATGATAATGATGATGATGCTGAGAAGCAGAAAAAAATAACTCAACTGCGACTCACTGGCTTAGGGCAAAAGCAAGCGGAGCAGCAGCAAGAGCGTCATATAACAACTTTCGACTTCTTTCTGTTTGTGTGGCTGTGTGCTTGTGTGTGTGTGTGGAGTGCCGCCTGGCTACTTCTGTTCATATATCAGCACATAAAAAAGAAACAGCCAAAAAGTATGGTACGATTTTTTATTCGCCGTATTTTTTTTTTTTATTAGTTCCCCCAACGTCTCTGTCTATTTATCACGGTATGCTGTATAGGTTGGTTTAACGTCATGAGTTGCTGTTTCTCATGCTTGTCGTTGTCTTACGTCCTTGTCGTTGTCGTCATCATTCTTTTGGTGTTGATTGCTGTTCTGGGTTTTTAAAGCGCAGTTAGGCTACCCGTATCGTCTTCGGTTCGGTCACTGAAACGACTCCCTCGGCTCAGGTGTAGAGCACCCAAGAGTGTCGTGCCACTATGTATATAACACCCAGTACAGCAATTTCGATGGGTTATACACGCTCCGTTTGCGAGGATGAACAACAAAAGCATGAGGGCGGAAGCAAGCACAAATACGTATATGTGCAATGCTATCGACGATTATAACGTCGACAGTTGGTCAACATTTTATGCTGTTATTCGTTCTCAGTCGTTGGCAGCAGCAGCAGCTATGAACTATATTGAATTGAATTGAATTGAAATGGGTGGCAATGTGGTGCTGAGAGTGTGTGATTTTTTGTTAGGAGCAATTAGGATGGACATATTTGTTTAAACTGCTGTTCTTTTCTTTTATTTTAAGAATACCCTTACTTAAAGATAATAAACATTAAAGTTAACAATATTTTTAAATATGTACTATTTTATGTGAATTGTCTTCTATACTGATAAATTAACTTTCGTTTTGTTCCAGAATTTTGGAATTTTAAGTGAACCTTCTTATTAAAAAGCATCTTGTGATATTTTTAACTACCAATGTAACTGTAACGATTTTTTGTTTTACATGCAATAACAATAGAGTTCAGCTACTACAGCTATATCGCACTTCCTCAGCATTAACCCATCTAAAGCCACTACCCAGTAATCATTCAAATATCAATTTCATGAATGAAATTCATTCATTGATCAAATATCAATGTTATGCATACCCGTGACCACAAATAAGTTAATGTGGGAAAAATTTACCCACCAATAAATGGGTTGGGCTCAGGGACAACACAAGACGTAACAACTAACCATGCGTATATATAGATCTAATTACACAACTAATTTTAATCTGCTTTTGAGTTGACCTTTTGACAAATTAATATCAAAAACGCTACAATTGTTAACAAAGGAACTCATGCGACTTAAAGGAGCAGTAGCCATATAATTTGTTCTACTAAATGGAAAATAAATTAAGTTGTTAGCGTTTCTACTGCTTCTACGGTTAGTGTTAAAATTTATGTGAGAAAGAAGTTCTGGAGAATCGAATACACCTGTTATGAGCTGGTGTAAATATACGATATCTGCCGATTTCCTTCGATCACCTAAAGACTGCATTTTTAATAGTTTTAAACGATCCTCATAAGGAGGAAGGTCTAATATGTCAGTTCCACTTAAGCCCCTTAGAGCAAACTGAACAAAACGTTTTTGGATTCTTTCTATTCGATCAACATGCACATTGTAACTTGGGGACCAAACTTGACTTGCATACTCTAAGTGAGGACGCACGATTGCATAATACAACGTAGTAGTTGTAATCATGCTATTAAATTCTTTGGCCCAGCGTTTTACAAAACCAAGCATTGAAGATGCTTTTTTACAAATATTATCAATATGAATGTTAAACGACAGCTTAGAATACATGCATATACCTAGGTCTTTGACGGTGTCTACACGACTCAAGGCAGTATCTTTAATCTTATAATCAAAAGTAAAATTATTCCTTTTTCGCGAAAAGGTCATAGTTTGGCATTTATCTGGATTTAAAAACATATTATTTTTAGAACACCAAACTTCAAATGATTTTAGATCAGACTGGAGTAGATCTGAATTATCTCTAGAATTAATCGTTCTGTATATTTTCATATCATCGGCATAAATAAGCAGATGAGAGTGTTCAATGATGTGAGTTACATCATTGATAGCTAAAATAAACAGAAGAGGACCAAGGTGACTACCCTGAGGAACACCTGATCCAGCAATAAATTCAGAAGACAATGCGCCTCGGAAACGTATTTGATAAGATCGCTCCACCAAATACGATTTACTCCAGTTCACAAAATATTGTGGAAATCCCATTAACTCAAGTTTAAATAAGATTAGATTGTGTGGTAGCCTATCAAATGCCTTACTAAAGTCAGTGTAAACACAATCGACCTGGTTACCAGAATCAATAGAATTTAAGCAGAATGTTGTAAAATCGAGAAGATTAGACACAGTGGATCTGCCATTCACAAAACCATGCTGACGAGTTGTTATGACTTCTCCACAGTGAATTTTCACCCGATCACACACCATCCGCTCAAAAAGTTTTGGAATCGATGAGAGCTTAGCGATAGGCCTATAGTTACTGACATCGTTCCTGCAACCCTTTTTAAAAATAGGACTTATAAATGATTTTTTCCAAAACAGTGGAAAATAACTTTCGTTAATAGATTTATTGAATAATAAAGAAAGTGGTTGACTCAAAACGGAACCGCATTGTGTTAACACTGCGGCAGGAACACCGTCAGGTCCAGCACCAAACTCCTCATCGATCGATCTAATATATATTAAAATATCCTCTGGAGTGAAGGATATATGTTCCAAAGATACTCTGGGTTCGGAATTCATATATTCAAAGTACTCTCCATCAGGAGTAAAAGAATCTGAACAGAATGATTCTTTAAAAAGATTGGCGAATAGGCCACACATTTTGACGGGATTGTCAGTAAATCCCTCAGGAGTTCTAAATGAAGAAGGAAATCCATCAGATTTCTTCTTTGTGTTTACGAATCCCCAAAATTTCTTTGGATCTGTCAATATTCTCAGCTTAACATTATCCAAATATTCGTGATATAATGTGGCTGAGCGATTTTCAAATTCCAGAAACAAACGTTTGTAAGTTTCTAGGTCGTTTGAGCCTAAGCTACAGACGTATTTCTTCCATGCCCTATTCCTGTTGTTGCTAAGAGTCTTTAAGTCCTTTGTGTACCACGGAATTCCTCGCAAATTTGAGACTATAAGGTACGGATTGAGAAAACACAGCAAAGAGTTCCATATAAAAAATATGTATGGAGTCATCAAGGCAATTTCCATTTATATATTCTAAAATTTCATTAAGTTTACCATGAAGCAACTGATTCAACTTCAAAAAGTCAGCTTTTTTAAAATTGAATTCATAAAGCTATCTGCTGAATTAGAATTTACTATATTTGCTCTGTCGGATTTGTACCAAATACTCAATGGTGGATGATATTCATCAACAGTAGTTAGAGCATGAAAGGCCCTCTTAACAACGACATTGTTATTGTCTGTAGTTAAGACCAGGTCAAGAAGTCTTTCAAGACTATTATCGCCCAATAATAAAATGTTGTCATTAACGTCAAGTAAATCAATTATGTAATCTATGCACTCCGTAAGGCTTGCATAGACCTCTACACTACTCTTAGGAGGAACATATGCATTAATAACATATACATTAGAGTTACAATGTATAACTTTAACGCAAATTAGTTCAATATTAGAATATATTTGACAACATCGCATGGACATTATGATGAGATATGATTTAAAAATATTTTTTTTTGTTTGTTTTTGTTTGTTCAGGCTGAGCAAAGGTTTTTAAAATTAGACAGCGATACGAAACAAATTAACTTTTGTTTTGTAATGTTTTGTTGCTATGTTATGTTATGCTATGTTATGTTATGTTATGTTATGTATGTTATGTTATGTTATGTTATGTTATGTTATGTTATGTTATGTTATGTTATGTTATGTTATGTTATGTTATGTTATGTTATGTTATGTTATGTTATGTTATGTTATGTTATGTTATGTTATGTTATGTTATGTTATGTTATGTTATGTTATGTTATGTTATGTTATGTTATGTTATGTTATGTTATGTTATGTTATGTTATGTTATGTTATGTTATGTTATGTTATGTTATGTTATGTTATGTTATGTTATGTTATGTTATGTTATGTTATGTTATGTTATGTTATGTTATGTTATGTTATGTTATGTAACATTTTATTATATTTTGATCATGTTATGTTATGTTATGTTATGTTATGTTATGTTATGTTATGTTATGTTATGTAACATTTTATTATATTTTGAATCACTTGATGCTAGACAGATATTCTTTTATGATATAATTTAAATATTGTTTTTTTTATATACAATTCACTTTTTTCGATTGCCTTGTAATATTTTTTAAAGTCCCGTATTTTTAGAAAAAATTTTCTTTCGTTTTTTTAAAATAAAAATGTGGCAGCACTACTTCTAATTGTTTACTCAAGTATTTCCGTGAATCTGAACAAATATTTAGTAGTTCTTTCGCTTAAGTTTGGCGCTAGGCAATTCTGGCAAAATTTATTTTTTAGACAACTACATTGAAATTAAACTATTCTGAACGTATAGATTCCCATAAACTATCCATAAACTCACCCGAGTAAAAACTATCCAGACTGTGTATGTCTAAGTCTTCATCTTCATCTTCATCGTCGTCTATATCATCAATTCCATCGTTAGCAGCACCATCAACTTCTGCCAAATCTTCTTCTTCGAACCCATCAAGCGGCGTCACGTCACCCATATGACCTTTGTTGGCATTGTTAGCCGTATCATCTGTCACAAAAGCTTGCAATTCAAGCTCTCTTATTCCTTCATAATTTTCCACAACAGATGGCTCTTTTGCGGCTTGTAAGACAATATTTTCGTTGTGGCCACCTGTAAATAAAAGTGAAATATTTTAATTATGACAATATTTTACTAATCCATCCCCCCTTTCTCCCGCACCATATGCACACATTCGCATTCCGTAATCTTTCCACAACTAAGCAACTCAAGTTACACCTGCATCCACCAACGACATTCTCGCGAAATCTCTAAAACAAATTATCAAAATTCCAAAATAAAACATGTCAAATCTATTAAAACCACCATCTCAGCAAAACGAACTCAAGTACAAAAAAAGGTAAGAAAAACTCTAGCATGTCGACAACGGCATGTCGACCACAAAAGACGAGGACGCTGTTGATTGTAGTGAAGAATCCAACGCTAAGAAAATCAATATATGCTCTTACTTCTACATGCTTCAAAGTAAAGTTTCTGCCACCAACAACACCATCACCATCCACACCAACACCAACATGAGCAGTACCAGCATCTGGATACCAAGCCATGCAGCATGCTTTGGAGCGTCCCAGGTGTAAGGAATTTTGATTAGTCAATTGTCAAGGGTCCCATAATTCCCCCAAAGAAGTGGCAGAAGAGCCAGCAACAACGACAAAAACAACAGCAGCGCCATCAACGCTCTATAATCGCAACGTAGAACAGCCAAGAATTTGGCTCACATGCTTTTTGCTTAGTCTTGGGTCTCGTAGGGCAGTAACTGAAGTATTCAAACACTCCAAGTTTGGATTAGTTCATGTGCAATTTTTTCTTTTTTTGTTTTTTTTTTTGGAGAGCAGAGCATATGCAGTTAAAAAATGTGCTCTTTATTGAATGCTCTTAACTGGCTAAGAGTGTAAGTCGGTGTTTTTCTCTCCCACACTTTGCGCATGTGTTTGTTATGAAATAATCAGGAGCGCATAGAGTAGAGTGAAGTGCTTTAAGCTAACGGTATTTAATGAATATTCCAGCTCGTTAGTAGTAAATCAGCTGTCATCAGCTGCGTTTTTTTTTATAATGTATTGTTAGTAGCAAGCACGTGGTTTGGGTAAAATTTCTTTACGTTGGTATGGAGTGGAGTGTAATTCTTGCAATAAACAATATTCTGAAGATTCTGAGTTCATCGACTTATTACTGCAAGTTATAGGCATAGGTGACAAAGAGTCATCGAGACTCAAAATTAAAAGCAGCTTCTGCTACATAAGATATATTACGCACTGAAAATAATGAATATTTCAAATCAGATTTTTATCATATTTTTATATTCTTGAAAAATACGCAATGAAAAACCGATTTTTTTAAGCACCAGTACCAGTAAAAAAAGAATATCCTTGTTATATCGGAATTTTTTCAAGCAAAGTGTTTACTTCTAAACTTAAACTTGAAAATGCCCTTTTTTTAATAACCAAGATACATTAATTTTTTTATGGAATTAATTTTGAGAACCAAATTTTTGATTTTTTGTTTATACATTTTTGAGAAATGTTTCAAATGCAGAATTTTGAATTGTCTCTTAAAAAATATTTTTGAGAAACAAAACGAAATTTCCCTTACAAAATCTCACTAATGCAACAATATAAATTGAAAACAAAAGTATTTTAAAAAAGGTGGAAACACAATGAACAAACACAATAAAACACAAAATTTTAATGACTGCATAATAGGCTGGGCCCATGCTATATGGAAATTTTTTTTTTTTTGTTATTTCGAAACACAATAGAAATTAAAAGTGGCGTATTTGTACGTAGTTTCAAAATAATCTAACCATCTTTTAATTCCATATAACTTTTGGCTCTCTACCAGAGCTTTTGGACTGAAACATTTCTTATATGTACTGAGTTTCTACATAATAACAGAATTCTTTTAAAGTAGTAAAGTTTTTTCTTAATATTTTTAGATCGCTTAGTCCGAAAATCATCATTAAAATGATCTTTGCTTAAAATTAAATACAATAAACAAAATAATTGAACAAAATAAACCAAGATATGAAAAAAATCACTCATACGCAACGAAATAAAAAATGTCGAATTCTGCTAAAACTGTGCTTTTATGTTGATTATTGAACTAAGTACCTCAAATTAGTTAGTTAAAAAAAAAAAAACGAAATTGCCATTTCAGCCCTTGAAAGGATTTGACCGAGCTTCTAGTGATTAATTGTGTTGTTTGTGTTGTGAAATGTGTGAACACAAATGATCGAGAACTGGACCTACATGTTTTATGCCGACTCCGAACGGCTTATGTTCTCAAAAAACTTTTTATGGCAGTTTTTCACTCTCTGAGGTATGCCATTGTCTGCAGAGAGCTGACGGCCGAACAGAAAAATTAATTCAATTGAAAAACTTTCTGTGTCAGATAAGAGATTCGAACCCGGGTTCTCTGGCGTAAGAGCCGCACACTCTATCCACTACGCCACGGCCGCCACTACTATAACTAATTAGTTAGTTGGCTAATAAAAAATACCTGATAAAAATTGACAAAAATGAAGTCAGAACAGATCTGGTAGAGTGCCTAAAGATATATTCTTTTCAAAAAAGGGAGGCGCATTTTAAATTAGCGCAAAAATACGCAACTTTTGATACCTATTGAGTATTAAAATTAAAAATATCGGCCCTGTAATACAATTCATTTTAGCTGAAATATCGTTTTTGAAAAAAGTTATACCTTATTTTAGGTGGTTTTACAAAACTCGTAAAAATTGATCACAATGTTATCACTTTCAAATTGTATTTTTTCATGAAATAAAAAATTGTATTTTAACATGAATTGTTATAAATTGATAACATTATGTTGTTGCTATGACGAAATTTGTTTTAAGCTATTTTTTTGATCACAAAGTTTTTAATTTAAAACAATTTGTGATCAAAAAATAGCTTAAAACAAATTTCAATATCAATTTATATGTGAATATTTAAAAATTTTATATGAAAAAATACAATTTAAAAATGATAACATTGTGATCAATTTTAAAATATGTCAATTTTTTCAGTGTAGGCTTCGCTCTGGACTAATATGACAAATCAAGGTCTAAGCAAACCATAATTGACGAATTTGTCAAAACTCTGACTAATTCGTAACTATTTCGAGCTGTCTTAAAGAAATCGTTACAATTTCGTTATGCAAATATTGGAACAGTTTCACTGTTTATACGAATTTATATAGAATTTCGTTATGCGACTATTTGTATGATACTTTAAAATGCTAACAGAGTAAAATTTCTTTCCTTTCGAACTGTCTGAATGAAATCGTAGCTTTTTCGTTAAGACTCGTTACGAAATCGTTACGATATTTCATTGCGAAGTCTTGTCAACACTTTCATACGATTTTGGTTACGATTTCGCAACGAAATTAGATTTCGAAATAAGAAAGATTTCGAAATATTCTTAACGAAATCGTAACAAACATTTTGCAAACTTTCCAATTTCGGAAACCGATTTCGTTATAAAATCGTAAAGAACATCGTATGAAGGGGTTGATACGACTTCGTAACGAAATGTCGTATCGATTTCGTAACGTGTCTTAACGAAAATGTTACGAAAAAGTTACGATTTCGTTCAGACAGTTCGAAAGAAAGGAAATTTTCTTTCGACAGCTCGAAATAGTTACGAATTATTCGGAATTTCGACAAAGTCGTCAACTATGAGTCAACTATGTGAAGAGAAACGAACAACACGGTGTGATTGTCATCCGGTACTTTTGAAGTGACCTAGTGTAGGCTGTAGGTCTGGTTGAGTACAACACGAAACGGTGTACAAACATTTTCACACACCCTCAAAATCTTGATTTACCTGTAAAAAACTGGTTTTGCATACTTTCAAGTACTTATTGGTCAGTAACCGATTTTCGATTTCTTGAAAGTTTTGCAAAGGTAAAATATAGGCCTTTTGAACAATGTATAATAGGGATTTTGCAGATACTATCGGTATTTATTAAGTTATTGCTACAATTCTACATAAAATTACATGTTTCACAGGTCCGTGAACTCGTGATAGTGCTCTCCGGTTCTCTTATGCAACACCTTATAACTTTATATAGTGTTTGGATTCTTAATTAAAGCTTAAAACTTCAAAGGGATTTCGTCCATGTTCAACTTACACGCCGAATGGTCCCACAGAGACGAGCTCTATGTTCTAATTTTAACCGCCTCTACCACGATTGCACGTTTCAAATACAACGCTGCTAGCCACTTTTGGTGGTGCATATGAAGCAGCAGTAGCAGCAGCAGCAGCATATTGACTGCATCATCCACAATAGCAACCGCTATTAAAATATAAATTCTCCGGGGAAAATTTTCCATCAATTCAAAAGTCGAACAAACGAACACGTATTGCGTAGAAATGCGCGCGCGTCATAATTTTATCAAAGTCGTCCAATGTGAACAAACGAACGAATAAACGAATTCATGCTCGTAAATGTAAAACGGCCAACACATTATAACGTTCCAAAGCAAAAGCGGAAGTACAAGAAGTCCCTAACAGATGTAGGGACAGACAGACAGACAGACAGACAGCAAAAGCTATTCATGATTTTAGTACCGAAGGCGTCAATGGATAATTACGCTGATGAGAGCACGCAAAGCTTGCGAGTGCGAGAGCAAATGCAAGTGTGAATGTTCGTTTGCTTGTACATTCGTTAGTAGTGGCCAACACGTAGCATGGAATTGCCTGTTTGTATGCGGACTATCCTGTCTGTCCCAAAATCCTCAGCGCATCTTTGACTCATCAACAGAAGCTGAAACTCGAGCTGCAGCTAAATCATCAATAGTCGCGCATTTCGTGCTGAGAAATGCAGCCCAACCCATCACACCACTGCTCTCATAAACACATTGAGTCAGCGTCATACATATGCATTCAGCTTATATCCTTGTTCTTGGGAATCTGGGGAATTCTTCATCGAAAATTTGAATACGAATATTTGTGGAATTCACGTGTTCATTCTCGTCGTCGTCATCGTTTGGTTGCTTGGATGACGACGATGATGATGATGATGATGATGATGAGCAACCACCACATTCGCTGGGACATCAAGAATTTTTGGAGCATTTTGCGCATTGCACTCGCACGAAACCACGATGATGTCGATATCGGAATGTTGATGATTATTCAACACGTCCTTCTGGGATGCACGCTACTACGCTGTTTGTCTTATTTTCGAAAATTTGACGTTTTTGCATGAAAACTGGATGTAGTTCAACGATGTGGTTGTTGGGTGGCATATTTTCAAGTTTCCATTCTTTTTTTGTTTGTTTTTTTGAAAACGCGAACAGCTTCAGTTATAGTTTTAACGACCAACACATCATCATCAACTTCATCATCAAACACTGTTCTATGTTAATCAGTGGCATGCTTTAATGAAGGCTGCTGCAAGTCGTACTTGGATTCCTTTGATGTAGTCCCTCTTGCAATTAAACAGCGTACTTGATGAGACGTCAATAATTGTCCCTTTAAGTAGCTACCTTTCAAGTGCCCACCACAATCAAAGTCAACAAGTTTTCCGCGCTCTCTCTCTCTAAACCTCAAAGTATGCTTTTAAAAAAAGAGCATTTTTAATGAAGGGTCGCTGCAAGCACGACCTACATTAACACAAATGCTCTTTTATACACGGACTTCTTCTTCAGTTGAAGTGTTCTTTTTTTTGTCGTTTGCTGCATTTTGTTTTTGTATGTTTTCATTTGTGTGATGCGCTCTTTTTATTTATTTAAATGTAGGCCTAACACATACCACCCACTGCACGCCTAACCATAACACAAATATCACTGTCAAAATTGCTCTCACACTGCTTCGGCTTGTAGTAATAGGAATGCGAAAAACTCGTTACTTTATGAAATTCCCATTCATTGTCCCCGTTGTCGGACAGCACCATCCTGTGGGACTAAATTCAGTGTGCTCTTAATTCCATTTGTTGCCTTGGCTACCAGGTCTCAAGAGAGTCACTCTCATTGCATTGTTGCAGACAAGTACACGTGAAAAAAAGGCAATACATAAAAAGGTTTGAAATTTTCTTTACAGTCAGAAAAGAAATGCAAGTTTTAATAAAAAAATAAAAACTTTTCCGAATATGTATGAACAGAGCTGTGAAATATTCATTCATATTCAGAATTTTAAGTACAACTGAATAACGACATAAGAACCCATTCAAGGGAAGCAGAATGGATTCATAAATAAAATTTTTAATCCACATTAAATTTGAGCGAATTGATTAATTATGCAGATCAATTATTCATTTACGGTATTCAGAATAATGAATCAATTTTTTTAATCACAAAGAATACAAACCAAAAAGAATTTAAAAGTTTTCAACTATTCTGTTTTTATTCATTATTCATTTTTTATTTAATTATCAAATGAATAATGAACATTTGATATTTATTATTAATTTTTTATACATTAGTCATTTTTTAGGCATTATTCATTTTTTATTTGTTATTCATTTTTTATTTGTTATTAATTTTTTGTTCATTTCAATGAATTTTTTTAATTAATAATTTTTGTTCATTTCAATGAATAACAAATTAATAAAGGGCTGGTTATAAATTACGTAATATGTTTACACCAACATAACGTCACACTTTTAATTTTTAAAATTTTATTTATAATTTTTTTTTTTTTATAATTTAGCAGTTTGTTATGGAAAAATCATAAAACACGTTATATTTATTACAGTTTTTTATTTTGGAAAATGCATGCATTTCATGTTGTTCTATTGTGTTTGACTAACAATTTTATGAAAAAATTGACCTTGTAAACAGAGCTAAACACAAATGAAAGCTTTCTGACGTTAACAAGAACACTAACCAGTGGCGATACATTCTAATTTGGATGTTCGACAATTGTGAAAATTATTCTTTGTTTTAGTTCTTTTATAACTCTTTGATGTTCACTTTGAACGTGATGTTATAGTAGCTATTTTCGGTGACTGCTTAAGAGTAAGAATTCACCCTTCAGTTCAGCAAAAAAAACTGTTTTTTGAAGCTGCTACACTGCTATACTGTTAAATGCTTTACAAAGGTACAATGCTCGATTTAAACATAGTTTTAACTGTCTTTTTGGTTTTTGGTCCTTTTGTTTTATTAGGTTCGTTTTTTTATTGATACGAACTAAAAGCAATATTTACAATAAAATAAGTTTTAATAAAATTCAAAATTTTGAAAACTGAATTTAAAAATTTTTTGTGACGTAACGCACGACCGATCTACCCCCGAGTGAAGAGTGTAACGTAATTTATAAACAGCCACTTATTTCCTGCAGTGCTTTTTTTAAACTTTAGAATACCGTACCTTAAAAACTAAAAAAGGAAATTATCAAATTTTTAATAAAGGTTCAGAAAAGCATTCTTAATGATAATAAATTAGAGTACCCAAAAGTTCATTCTGACACGCCTAAGGCTGAAAAACCCGTTTGCACAGCAGAAATGCAGGCCACAGCTTATTTTATACAGATGCTTATCTCCATTTTGGTGCCAGCGTATCACGCTGTATAACGGAACTTTCATTTTCTATGCTCTCTTTGAAGTATAAGCAGAGCTGGGTTGTAATGATTCCTTTTGGATTTAATTCCGCCTCAATTCCAATTCCTTGGAATTAGGAATTGGTAATTGGTCATCTCAATTCCTCAGGAATGGAATTGGAAAAACTTCGTCAATTCCATTCCAGGAATTGTAATTGGAAAAAATCGTCAATTCCATTCCAGGAATTGTAATTGGTAATTGAATTTTTAATTCCTCAGGAATGGAATTGGAAAAAAATGGTCAATTCCATTACGGAATTGTAGTTGGAAATAGAACATCTCAATTCTTCAGGAATTGGTAATTGAACATCTCAATACCTCAGGAGTTGGTAATTGAACATGTCAATTCTTCAGGAATTGAAATTTTTAATTCCATTACAGGAACTGTAATTGGATTACAGTAATCTCAATTAGATGTTTAATTGTTCAATTGAGATGTTCAATTACCAATTACAATTCCTGGAATGGAATTGACGATTTTTTTTCAATTCCATTCCTGAGGAATTCACATGTTCAATTACCAATTACAAATCCTGGAATGGAATTGACGAATTTTTTCTAATTCCATCCCTGAGGAACTAAGATGTTCAATTGCCAATTACAATTCCTGGAATGGAATAGAAGCACATTTTGAAGGTAAGAATGGCTTTAAAATCATTTTAAGAACCGCCAATTCCTGCGGAAAATTGCTCAATTTGTTAATTTTGAGATCAGTAACAGTACAGAGCATCATTAAAAGCTTCATTTATGATGAAAGTTGAGTTCAAAATAAGGGCGCCAAAGAAAATTTTCAACAGACGAACGACTTACTATCCATAAGAACAAAGTGAACCCAAAGCAAAAGGATCTAAGACTGGTCACGGAGATACAGCAAGGACTAAGTAAGCCATGCAGTGCGAAAAATGTTCACCGCGTGCTTCGAGACTATTACTTTAATGCTCGAGAAGACATAAAAAAGTTCTTCATAAGCAAAAAAGAAAGGAAAAAAGCCCGCAGAATGGACTTGCCTTTGCACACCAATTAAAAGTCGGACTTGTGTAGTAGCGTCATATTTTCGGACAAATCTAAAGTTAGGCTCATAACCATAAATAACATAAAGGCGGCTTTAAATTTAGTATAAGCATTTTTGACAGTTTTTCAATTTAATTTGTCGTCAAATAGCTTGCACTAAAAAATTTAGAGCTGACTTTTATTTGTTTATGATTATGGGAGGATAACCTGACGAAACCTGGAGCTTCCAACTGGCGCCAGCAAGCGCAAAACAGAAATTGCGCCAATTTACAACAGGCGGAAACCGACTTACGGTTGTAGGCGCCATCTAAGTAAGTAAGTAAGATTATGCGCCAATATCTTTGGCTATGATTAGCATTGCATAGTTACTGCGGAAGCCTTATACTGAGCTGCAAAAAGAAAATTTTAAAGCTACAGTGAAGCGTGGCACTGGAAGAAAATTGGTTTGGACCTGTATGTCAGCAGTAGGGGTTAGAAATTTAGAATTCATCGAAAGTAACATGAACAAAATCATGCAGCTCAATATTAAAAACAAAATTTTTAATTTAGAGTGAAGCGAAACTTGAAATACTGAAAAAATTCAGTTTCTACTAAGACAACGTCCTAAAGCATTAATCCAGCATTTGTATAGTCTTTGTTAATTTGGAACTGCCCGCATCCAAAATGTTGGAAAATAACATCCGGCAACATGATATTTCCAACCAGGAATAGTTAAAAAAAGGGAGTTTTAAGAGAGTGGAACCAATGTACAGCAACTACTTAAAAACTTTTAGATTTGATGCCAAAAAGATTTCAAGATGCAAATAATGCGAAGGGTTATCATACTAAATATTATAATTAATATTATTATTATTATTATTAATTATTAATTAAATTAGTATAATAATAACAGGTTCTTTTACTATACAAAGAATAAAATTTAGAAATAAATATTACAGATTACATATTATAAAAATTAAACAATAAACATGAATCATTTTGGATTTTGAGCATAAGTTATTTTAAATTATAATTAAAAGAAATCTACTATTATTATTATTATTATTATTATTAACTAGCTTAAACCCGCCGCTTCGCCGGGTTTTCAAAAAGTTTTCATTCAAAAATTGATAGTGGTAGGCTTGATTTTTCGCTACCAAAACGATTTTTTATTGTTTAAGTAATACTACAAATTATTAACCTTAAGATTGTTATATCATCTGATAGGAAATTGAAAACCTAAATTTTGGATTTAATTTTTTTTACAACAAAAACAACTTTTATCCAATTTTTTGGCTTAAACTAAAAATTTTTGAACATTTTTTAAAAAAATTTTTAAAAATATTAATACTTTGGTTTAGTAAAAATTTCAACTTATGTTTGAAGGATATTTTAACAAACAACATTTTTCAAAAAAAATTATTGAAATCCAATGCAAACTGACTGAAATATTTGCCTTCAAAGCTAAAAGTGTGAATTTCAAGTCGTTTTTCTCTCATTCTCAGCTTATAATTAATACTAAAAAGATCTGGTACTAAAATTTTTCACAGTTTTCAAACTACATACATGATTTTGGTATCAAATTGAAGGAAATTTAAAAGCGTTTATTGATTTTGTTCTCGTTTAACCGAAGTGCAATTTAATCCATTAGGACCGAAAGAAAACCATAAAAAACAGACATTTTTAGACTTGAAGCAACATTTTGGTGAAAACTATGTATGCCATTGAGCAGAAATAAGTTATTATTGCATGCTAATTTTACTTTTTTTAAAAAACTGGCACTAAAACTTCTGAAATATTATGCAGTATTTAATGAAAATTCGAGACGCATATGTTTCCATATAGTAACATTGGTTGTTAATGGGTTAAAATAAAGTATCCTATTGCACTCTCTGCTGACCTATAAATATGTGTACAAAATTTTATAAAAATCTGAGTTGTCGTTTAAACGTGATGAGTGAACATAAAAAGTGGCTACAGATTTATTAATAGTATAGATATTATTTAATATAGTTTTTAAATATATGCACTGTAAAGGTTGAAGATAGACAGTATTATAAAGAAGACAGAAAAGAATTAGATGAAAGAGGACTGAGGGAAAGAGTGAAGTTAAGAAAGATAGCTGGTTACAATAACAAAAACTTCATAGTTAAGTTTACATTTTAAATAAAGCTTGCCTAAATCTTCCAATTCCATTAATGGATCTTAAATGGTTTGGTAAAGAATTCCACAATCGAATGGCGTTAATGAAAAATAATCTCGTTGAATCAAGGAATATAAAATTAGGTACTATCAGCACATTACTTCGAACTGACTGGGAAAATTGTAATTTTTCAAATAGGTATAGGGGAATTTTTGACCAAATCAGCTTGTATAAAAAGATACAAGTCCTGGCGTTAAGGTAACTGGACAAGTCACAGCCAAGAATTGAATTCTTTTACTGTGAAATATGATCGAATTTCCAAATGCCATGGACATATCTCGTAGCGTGATTGAATGCTACATGTAGTTTATGCTCAGAGTGTGAATTTAATTTGCTATATATAAGTTCAGAGTACGTTAGAATAGGTAGTATCAACTGTACCACAAGCTTACGCCTGGTTTCTAAGGGCGTAAAGTCGGCAGACATTCTAAGGTTTCTAAGGCAACAGTATATTTTACGGATAATGCTGTTAACACGATCGGTGCACGTTAGTGTTGAGTTTATATGGAAACCTAGGCTTACAACATTGGTAACAAGTTTAAGTTTTTTATCACCTATAAACAAGTCAGGGATATTTTCAAAAATTATTTTAGATGCCGAGATTGGTAGAACGTAAGATTTAAGTGCATTAAGCTGCAAACCGTTTCTTATAGACCATTGGTTAATTTCTTGGAGATCTTCATTAAGTCTACAACTCAAGTCCTCCAGGAGACCGGATCTACGGAAAAGATGTAATTGAACATCATCCGCATATGCATGCATAGATGAATGCTTACAAGTTGAGAAAATGTCATTGATAAAAACGGAAGACAACAATGGGCCAAGAATTGAACCTTGTGGTACTCCGCTGCGTACCAATTTAAATTGAGAACACCTATCACCAACCCTAACTCTTTGGAATCTATTTGACAAATAGCTTCTCAAGAGACTTACAGCATTATCACAGAAGCCATACCAGCACTTTAGTTTTTGATACAGTAAGAAGTGATTTACAGTGTCGAAAGCCTTAGAAAAGTCGAGCATGCAGAGAAGAGTAATCGTCCCTCGTCATATGATTTTCGTATATCGTCCAAAACTTTCATAGTAGCAGTGGAACAGCTATGGCCGGCTCGAAAGCCAGATTGTAGGGGAGATAGCATATTATTAGTGTTAAAAAAAAATTGAAATTTGATCTGCTTTCGAAATATTGATTTTTATGTAAAATTTAAAATGTTCTTTCTTAAAATAATATCTATGCTTAAGTGCATGAAATAAGCTGTGAAATTTTTGTTTATTAATTATCCCAAATAAAATTTTTTATATTTTTTAAGTTCCTAAATTGAACAGTAAATATTTTTCTTATATAAGGCATTTAAATCTTTTCAATATCTTTCATAGTTTTTCAATAAGAGTTTAAGAAATTTTAAAATTCGAACTGCATTCAACCCTGGGCAAGGAAAAATATGCCGCCTTTTTTATTAATTTTCAGAGAATACAAAAATAAAGCTTATATTTTTAAGATATATGCATTTTTTTTATGAATTCATTACTTACTTACTTACTTAGTTGGTCGTAACAACCCGTGTCCGGGTTTCAACCGACCTCATAGTTTGCGAAACTACCCATGCCTCAGCGCCATAAAGCAGCACAGGTAGAACGAGCGTCTTGTAGAGTGTTAGTTTTGTCGATCGAGAGAGGGCTCTGGAACTTAGTTGCTCACTGAGCCCGTAGTAGCACCTATTAGCAATTATTGTTCTTCGCTTTATCTTTTATGAATTCATTACTAGGCCAGTAAAATTAGATGAAAAAAGGGTCGTTCGGGTTTTATATTAAACATCACTTTTAATACATATATTAAGTTATATTCAAGCCATTTTAAGAATTGTAACAAAATCCACATCACAAAAAAACTAAATTAAAGTACATTACGATAATAAATAAGAGTACATTAAATAATAATTGAACACAAATGGTTAGATATAAAGAAATTAAAGTTGTAAAAGGAACAACACAATCACGCTTATTACGGTTGGCGTCGTCGACGTCGTTGTCAATTCTTTCCCAATGTCGATATCGACATCACGTCAATACTAAATCGGTATTTACTAAGGAAGTTGTGTCGACATTGACAAGATATAGATAATTTTAAAAAACTAAATATCATAACTGAATTATTCACCTTAATTGTATCATTTTATTTTCAATTTGTGCTGAAAAATGTTTTTTGTTTCCGATACCAGTGAAAGTTAAAGTGATGAAGAATGCAAACAAAATCTGCGGCTTTAAAGGAAATTCATAAATTATTAAAATTAAATTGTTTAAATGCTCCACCGCCTGTTGCACGATACTTAGCCTTATTGTGGGTAATTTTTTTCTCGTCTTTCACTTCAGGTCTCCCCACACCTACAAATTCAATTAGTTATTATTAAAACAGAATGTACCTTTTGCCAACCATAACCATCCCTCATTGGTGGACCTGAAGCATTACATTTTTTTGAAATGGTCTCCCAATCACCTTTAAAATTGATTGGAATATTTCCTCTGCGGAAACCTTTTGCAAGGCTCGGGTTTTTCTCAGTTCTGAAACTAATGTTGCCATCTGCTTAGATTGGTTATTTTAATTTTTTTCTGATTTTTTTTTTAAGTTAATAAAGTTTAAAATAACAAATAAACGAAGTTGACTTACAAAATTTTGCACTAGTCGTCGCCTAAAACTGTGTTGACTGAAATCTCGTCGTTTCTACTCAACATCAACGTCAATATTATTTAGCCGATACCAAACATATGCCAATAGTTGTCAATTGTTATAGATATTGACAATGGCGGTACCAATTAGGCGCAGTCAATATTATTCGTGTCGACAACGCCAACCGTTATAAGGGTGAATATCTAAAAAGTTACCGCAACAGTTAAAATGGTATAAATTTGAGTTTATATACAAAAAACAATAAACTTAGTTAATTTATTTTAAAGAAAATTAATAACTAGCATCATGTCAATTCACTATGTAATTGTGAACCATTCCCTAGTGGTATTAAAACGACAATAGTTGGGCTCTACTCTCAGAAATCTGTCAATATGCTTCTCAATTTTCATGCTAATGCGTTCACCCCTTTCAGAGCTGAAGTTTTTTGCACCCAAAAGCAAATATTTAAAAAATTTGTGGCTTACTGGTGTTTATAAAAATTTTTATTTAAAAACTTCATTGTTTACGACCTTGAGCCATTTGCATTTTCTGCCTACCTACAACAAGTATGACCTTAACACTTTGAGGAATGATGACGACTTGCATAAGAAGTGTTTGTGGTATAAGCTCAATTTTAAAAAAGTCTGGGTTACGGAATTTGATTACGCTAGCGATGATATAAATAAATTCATGATATGAAGTAGTTTCATTGCCTTGAAAGGCATAACTTTTGTAATTTTGAAAATTTTTTATTTTTTCGACTATTCTTGAGCTTCAACATCAAATAACAACAACATTATCTTTACTCTATTCTTAATCAAACCACTAATTTTTTATACAAATGCGTAAAGTATCCTAAGCGCATAGAGTTTTTTTTATTGCATTTTATTCTCGCAATCGTCTCTGGTCTAAATTCTCCACAGGCACTTGTCGCCAATCGTTTAAGCTATTTTCAATTCCGAATACATAATTGTGTTTAGCTACCATTCACATTATGGAAATTTGAAAATCATTTATTTGTGTCTTTTCAGTATAGAGTTCTATTTTGTTTAAACAATTTTATTTTTGCAACATTTTTGTCTTCAGTGCATGGTGAGCTTGGCGCTGTGGAGTGAACCACATCATTGAGGATAAGTTAATATTGTAGCTATTCCCAAGAGAGCTTATAAAAAATGGCAAGGAAATGAAGAGAGTTTGAGTGGCACGCCGGTGTAGAGCAGTCGACATTTATATTCAATCTGCTATTAATAAAGCTTAAAACGGCTTATAAAGGCAGAATCAAGTTATGCGTAAGCAAGTATAAATTTCAGAGAAAAGTTAACAAAAAGTATGCTTAAGTAGTAAAAATCGCCCAGGTTGGCTTTGCTGAAAAGGGTTACGAACAGATTGTAAAAAAAAACAATGTTGTAGTTAAAATAAGATGATATACATATTTATATTTACAATGAAATCATATGGGACAGGGTATTATAAGTTTATATTACTACTTTTTGTTTATTTAGAGTACATTTATAAAAATTTTTTTTGTAAATAAACACTATTAAAAAAAAAAAAAAAAAAAATTTACAATGAAATCTTCCAACTTGTGCTAAGCTTGGTTAAATATACAATTTACGTAAAATTAAAATAGTTATAATTCAATTTATTGTGTAAAAAGAAATCCAAATAAATGCTAAGGTTACGAAAGTTCGGAAAAGTAAGCATAAAGTGAGAAACTGGACATGCTTAGATAGAACTTGAGAGACTCCATACAATGCCATACAAGTACGTACTTTGTTCTCTTTCTTTTATTAGCTTAAGCATAACTTGCTTCTGTAGTAAGATTTCTTCTTTTTATTAAAGCAATTCACTTGTATTTTTCAAAAAATTAACATAACGAACATTAAAATATCTCGTTGCAAAACTGAGCTATATCTATGTCAAAACTATGCCACATCTATGCATATCATCAGTAGTAGCATCTACTCTAGCTCCACTGTGTAGCGATGCTATTCACAAAAGTATCCCTAAAAACAACAAACTCAATTTAAGTTGTACCTTTGCTATGAGGTGGTATTAGTAGGTAGGTTTGCTTGTTTATGTTTGCCATGTGTGACAAGTATAAATATGATAACTCACTTTTGCTTCATTTTCAATACACTGTGGAATAATAATGGCAAAATGAGCAACTACAACGGCTGCTGTGGCTGTTTCTGCCACAGCTGTGCTCCTGACTGCCAGCCTGCCTTCGTGTCTGCCTGATGTTCTATGCTGCTACAGCATGTCTCAAGATGTTCCCTTTAGAGCGCAGAGATGATATGAATTTGTGTGTGTGTGTGTGTGTTCGAATTACATACATACACATGAACAATACTAAAGTTTTTCAGCGCGTTGTTGAGTTCATTTATACACTCATACAAGCAGCATGTATGGCAATATGTAATTTTTATTCGCACCAATGTCGTTCCCAAAGGATCAACAGACAAGCACAGACATTCGCACAAGTACATCTATAAATACATACACACACATAAGTAGACAAAAATAGCATGTAACATTAAATTTCATACCAATACCAAGCTATGAAAAACTCAGCTTTTGAACAGTGGGACCGATTACCATCCAGAAGTTTCTATGTTAAAGTGCAACATTCAATTTTAGTATTAAACTTTCCCAATACTTTACGTATAACAATTTCAATAAAACTTTAATAATATTTCGATATTTGAATCTTCAAAATATTTCAATTTAGCAACATTCCAATATTTCAATATTCCAATCTACTCAATTTTCCCAATTTTCATACTTCAAATCGTTGAATTTTCAAATTTTTTAATGCACAAATTTTTATAATTTTCAATTCCCTGAAATCTGCCAATACATCAACCATTAAGCTTTCCATATTCGCTCTATCAGTTTTTCAATTATAGATGCATTAATCTTTAATGATCATACTTTAATTAACAATCCTTTGCAGTTTTATTTTTCCAGAATTTAATTTAAATTTTTTCCAGAATTTAATATTCCAATCTTTCTTTGTTCAAAATTTTCAATGTTCCAATCATGCAATTCTTAAATTTTTAAAAAATAAAATATAAAATATAAAATATAAAATATAAAATATAAAATATAAAATATAAAATATAAAATATAAAATATAAAATATAAAATATAAAATATAAAATATAAAATATAAAATATAAAATATAAAATATAAAATATAAAATATAAAATATAAAATATAAAATATAAAATATAAAATATAAAATATAAAATATAAAATATAAAATATAAAATATAAAATATAAAATATAAAATATAAAATATAAAATATAAAATATAAAATATAAAATATAAAATATAAAATATAAAATATAAAATATAAAATATAAAATATAAAATATAAAATATAAAATATAAAATATCAAATATAAAATATAAAATATAAAATATAAAATATCAAATATAAAATATAAAATATAAAATATAAAATATAAAATATAAAATATAAAATATAAAATATAAAATATAAAATATAAAATATAAAATATAAAATATAAAATATAAAATATAAAATATAAAATATAAAATATAAAATATAAAATATAAAATATAAAATATAAAATATAAAATATAAAATATAAAATATAAAATATAAAATATAAAATATAAAATATAAAATATAAAATATAAAATATAAAATATAAAATATAAAATATAAAATATAAAATATAAAATATAAAATATAAAATATAAAATATAAAATATAAAATATAAAATATAAAATATAAAATATAAAATATAAAATATAAAATATAAAATATAAAATATAAAATATAAAATATAAAATATAAAATATAAAATATAAAATATAAAATATAAAAATATAAAATATAAAATATAAAATATAAATATAAAATATAAAATATAAAATATAAAATATAAAATATAAAATATAAAATATAAAATATAAAATATAAAATATAAAATATAAAATATAAAATATAAAATATAAAATATAAAATATAAAATATAAAAATATAAAATATAAAATATAAAATATAAATATAAAATATAAAATATAAAATATAAAATATAAAATATAAAATATAAAATATAAAATATAAAATATAAAATATAAAATATAAAATATAAAATATAAAATATAAAATATAAAATATAAAATATAAAATATAAAATATAAAATATAAAATATAAAATATAAAATATAAAATATAAAATATAAAATATAAAATATAAAATATAAAATATAAAATATAAAATATAAAATATAAAATATAAAATATAAAATATAAAATATAAAATATAAAATATAAAATATAAATATAAAATATAAAATATAAAATATAAAATATAAAATATAAAATATAAAATATAAAATATAAAATATAAAATATAAAATATAAAATATAAAATATAAAATATAAAATATAAAATATAAAATATAAAATATAAAATATAAAATATAAAATATAAAATATAAAATATAAAATATAAAATATAAAATATAAAATATAAAATATAAAATATAAAATATAAAATATAAAATATAAAATATAAAATATAAAATATAAAATATAAAATATAAAATATAAAATATAAAATATAAAATATAAAATATAAAATATAAAATATAAAATATAAAATATAAAATATAAAATATAAAATATAAAATATAAAATATAAAATATAAAATATAAAATATAAAATATAAAATATAAAATATAAAATATAAAATATAAAATATAAAATATAAAATATAAAATATAAAATATAAAATATAAAATATAAAATATAAAATATAAAATATAAAATATAAAATATAAAATATAAAATATAAAATATAAAATATAAAATATAAAATATAAAATATAAAATATAAAATATAAAATATAAAATATAAAATATAAAATATAAAATATAAAATATAAAATATAAAATATAAAATATAAAATATAAAATATAAAATATAAAATATAAAATATAAAATATAAAATATAAAATATAAAATATAAAATATAAAATATAAAATATAAAATATAAAATATAAAATATAAAATATAAAATATAAAATATAAAATATAAAATATAAAATATAAAATATAAAATATAAAATATAAAATATAAAATATAAAATATAAAATATAAAAATATAAAATATAAAATATAAAATATAAAATATAAAATATAAAATATAAAATATAAAATATAAAATATAAAATATAAAATATAAAATATAAAATATAAAATATAAAATATAAAATATAAAATATAAAATATAAAATATAAAATATAAAATATAAAATATAAAATATAAAATATAAAATATAAAATATAAAATATAAAATATAAAATATAAAATATAAAATATAAAATATAAAATATAAAATATAAAATATAAAATATAAAATATAAAATATAAAATATAAAATATAAAATATAAAATATAAAATATAAAATATAAAATATAAAATATAAAATATAAAATATAAAATATAAAATATAAAATATAAAATATAAAATATAAAATATAAAATATAAAATATAAAATATAAAATATAAAATATAAAATATAAAATATAAAATATAAAATATAAAATATAAAATATAAAATATAAAATATAAAATATAAAATATAAAATATAAAATATAAAATATAAAATATAAAATATAAAATATAAAATATAAAATATAAAATATAAAATATAAAATATAAAATATAAAATATAAAATATAAAATATAAAATATAAAATATAAAATATAAAATATAAAATATAAAATATAAAATATAAAATATAAAATATAAAATATAAAATATAAAATATAAAATATAAAATATAAAATATAAAATATAAAATATAAAATATAAAATATAAAATATAAAATATAAAATATAAAATATAAAATATAAAATATAAAATATAAAATATAAAATATAAAATATAAAATATAAAATATAAAATATAAAATATAAAATATAAAATATAAAATATAAAATATAAAATATAAAATATAAAATATAAAATATAAAATATAAAATATAAAATATAAAATATAAAATATAAAATATAAAATATAAAATATAAAATATAAAATATAAAATATAAAATATAAAATATAAAATATAAAATATAAAATATAAAATATAAAATATAAAATATAAAATATAAAATATAAAATATAAAATATAAAGCAAATTGTTCAATATTATCCATTGTGCCCGGATATTCGGATATAAACTTAGTTATGTATATCATAAGTACACTTCAACAACAACAAAAACAACAACAACAACAACAACAACATATTTTCGTTCGTTCTTGCACGCAGGGAATAAACGAGTAGAAAGACAATTTTTGGGATCCCCAAACTTATCACAGCCTCATTTCCCATTAGAACATTATACAACACACCAGAGAGCGAGCCATATATTATACGCACACACATACATACACACACCGACTTACATGTATGATGGTGCTATTACAGAATGGTGAAGTAGAGTAAAGAGCATGCCAGAAGTTAAGGCCAAACTGTCGCACACTCATTTGCTACATCTTCATCTTCAGATGCGCTCTTCTGCTGGCTTAGAAGAGTTCTCTTTCGGTGCTTGGCTAACATCAACCAATTCGACTGTAGCAGGCAGCCGAAATGCCACCCACTCTAGACTTGGCTGCTTCAATGTTTACTTCACAGGCCACATTATGACAACAACAACAACATTAAGAACGGTAACACACACTCGGTATATTGCTGCAGTTGTCCTCGTAACTGCTGCTGCTACTGCTGTTGTTGTTTTGTTGTTGATGATGATGTTGCTCGCTTGGATCGCATGGATTTCCCCAGAGATCATCGCAGTACATGAAAACGACACAAAAAGTACCCATATGTGGGGTGGTCGATTTCTAGGTCGGTCGCTAGGTCGGTCGTATAGTCTGTTAGTCGGACGCACTGGATTGAATTTTATGTTGGTTGAATCGGCTTTTTAGCGGATAACAAACAGACAACATGGAGGTGTGCCCTGTCTTCTTTCCAATACTCAGCTCGATATGATTCGATTCTATGGCTGGCTATACACCCAAGTGCCATAATCAAGGCACACAGGAATATTTTCGTGTAATGTATGAGTATGGGACAACAAGGACACATCAAACTTTATACGAGGCATTATGGTGCCGCAGTGCCAGAGAAACGAATCTCTGGCAGCCAATAGACTTGAGTGTTGAAAAAATAAGCAATGAAACACAAAACCGGTTCGATGATAACCGATTTTTTATAGAGACGAGGGCAGAATAAGATTTGATAAATCTGAGTACTAAATTAGAAACTGCATAAACATGGTCTATGGTTGACAACAGATATCAATATCTAAGGTTTCGAACTTAGCAAACGCCGGTTCAGACAGGCAGGCAGATCCGATCAGAGAACACATTAGGGCAAAAGAGATGGATGACTTGGTTTATTTATTGCTCCAATGTGAAAATCTGATTTGATCTGCCTGCCTGTCTGAGCCGGGGTTCACTATGGTCGCAGCTTAAAGTAAATTCTCGCATAAGCTCACCAACATTTTTTTACACCCATTTTTTCCCATTTTGACATTGGAATTTAAATATTTGGGACCAATTGATCGGCTTAGCTTTTTCGATATTATCAATTTCGTTTTTAATGTCTTCATCTCGTAAAGATTCTTGAAAATATTTTAGGATAGTCATTTATGTCTATTAAGCGATTGAAAAAAAAAGTACCTACCTATTTTTAATTGATTGAAACCTAATTGTTGGCAATCGGTTTATTAAAAGTCAGCACTGTATACTAAGTGCGCGTTTATAGTGCCGACTGGTTGCTGTGTCGAGTCGAACTGAGAAAAAAAGCTGAAAAGCGTTGCACATATAATAATATGAAATAAGCTCAAAGTACGTATAGTGCCAAGCAGTCGCTTTAAGCTGCTTGCTCGGCTGGCCGAACCGAGAAAGAAAGCTGAAAAACGCTGCAAATACAAACATGTAAAGTTAGCTCAAAGCTCGTATAGTGTCAGCAGAGAACGCAGCTTAAAGCGACTGGCTGCTTCGGCTCTGTTCGTGATGAAGATTTCTAAAAACTATCACGCTGGCTCTGTTCTTTTACTCACCGCCAATTCTTAGCTATTTATGTTTGATTTCTGTGACACGTTTATTCAGATTCACCAATGGTTTCGTAATAGCTGAGTTAAAATTATAATTCACAATTCAGTTGAAAATGCACCCTTTTCTTCAATTTTGTTTTTTTCCTACTCCTACACCTTTTTTACTTGGTGCCAACTGATATCTGTAGTCACTTCTGGAGTCGATGACAAACTGTCCTGAAATCTACAAATATTCTTCATTTTGAGAGGATCTACGGCCTCTGAGTACAACTGCAGATGAGCTATAGGCTGGGCACTTTAATGACACAAGGCTTAATGATATGAGGGTAGAAATCTGTAGAAACAATGGCTGTTAAGCGATTAGAACGAGTGCTTAGAATTTAAGAGATATTTATCTAATCTGAAAACGATCAAAAAAGCCAAAACACTCTTTTGGACTCTTAACAATGCATAGAGACGTTTTACTTTCATTTAAATTATAAACAAATATATCAATGTCTGTGTCAGGAATCGAACCACCCACTTCTAGATTTATATAACTTATGCTTATGCTTAGACCGTGCATATACATTTTTGAGGGTTCAGAAAAGTTTAGCAAAAATAATTTATGGCTCCACTGGTGTAAAATGTATCAACATATCCTATTATTTTTCACCCCCAATATTTCTTCCCAATATACCCACCCCTTATCTGTCTGCCTTTTCGGGGTCCCCCTACAAATACAGGAAAAAGAAAAATATCGAAAACAGTTCATACCTCTCCCTAGAGGGCTTAAGTGTATTGCCTGCTCCTTTTATTTTTCCCCTCACATTTTTTTAAACTCATTCACCTCCTAACTGCTATCCTTCTTCCAATACAAAAAATGTAGATAATTGTTGATTATAGCTTATATCTCTGCAATTCGGGAGAAGTCCCTAGAGGAGTCATATGTATGAGGTGGCCCTACTATTTTCCTCCCTCCATATTTCTTCTGAACACACTGACCTCCTATCTGACACTCTTCTGGGAGTCTCCATAGAAAGAACAGAAAACCTAAAGAAAAATGTCGATTATAGTTAATTTCTGTGGCGACCGTGTCGAAGTGGGTAGAGTGTGTGACACATACGCCAGAGAACCCAGGTTCGAATCCCCATTTGACACAAAAAATTTTTTCAGTTGAATTAATTTTTCTGTTCGGCCGTTACCTCTCTGCAAACCTCAGAGGGTAAAAACTGCCATGAAAAGCTTCTTGAGAACATAAGCCGTTCGGAGTTGGCATAAAGCTGGTAGGTCCAGTTCTCAAACATTTGCGTTCAAACATTTCACAACACACACAACACAATTGATCATACGAAGCTCGGTCAAAGTCCTGTCAAGGGCTGAAATCGCCATATCGTTTTTTTTTTTTTTTTAGTTAATTTTTTACCCGAATTGACCACTAGAGGGGTCAAATGTATGAAATGATCCTCTATTTTGTCCTCCTCCACATTTACTGGCAGTTACTCTTCTGGGAGTCTCCCTACAAAATCACAGTAACTGAAGAAAATGTCGATTATAGTTCATGACTCTCCCGAATGGACCCCTAGAGAGGGGTCAGATAGGATAATACTGATCCTATTATTTTCCACCGTAACATTTACACTAAACATACCCATATCCAATCTGCCACTCTTCCTATCACTTCTCTTCTTCTGCCACCTTCCTTACAAAAAACCCAAAAACTGAAGAAAAATGTCGACTATAGTTCATAACTGCCCGAATTGACCCTTAGAGGAATCAAATGTATGAACTAATCTTATTATTTTCCCCCTTAACATTTGTACTGAACATACTCACCCGCTATCTGCCATTCTTCTGGGGTTCTACCTACAAAAAACACAAAAACTGATGAAAAATGTCGTTTATTGTTCATAACTCTCACGAATTGACCCCTAGAGGGTTAAAATTTATGAGCTGGTCCTATTATTTCGGCCCCCTCAACATATCTTTTAAGTACATCCACCCCTATCTGCGACCCTTGGGGGGTCCCCCTACAAAAAACAAAAGCTGAAGGGCAATGCTGATTATAACATAGTTCATATTTCTTCCGAATCGACCCGTAGTCATATGTATCACATGATCCAATAATGTTTCCTCTCAACATTTATACTGAACATACCCACATACTATCTGCCGCGTTTCTGGGATCCCCCTATAAAAACAAAAGAAACTTGTCGATTATACCTCATAGTTCACCCAAATTGACACCTAGAGAGGTCAAATGTATAAGCTGGTCTTATTATTTTCTCCCCTTAATGTTTTCTGAACGCACCTACTCCCTATCTGCCACCCTTATCCCCATAAAAAAAAACAAAAACTGAAGAAAAATGTCGAATATAGCTTATATCACTCCCGAATCGCCCCCTAGAGGAGTCATATATATGAGTTTGTCCTATTATTTGCCCCTCTCATTAGCTCTTTAAAACACACAAGCCCTCATGCTTTCCCCACAAAAAAAATACCTTGCGCATTGCATTTTACATGTACATTACGCATGTGCTGGAAACTACCCGTTCAGCTTGGAGCTTTTGAGCTACCCGGACATTGATTATAAAATTACAGGTAATAATCGAACACCCGTGCTTTCGAGCTACTCGGGTATCCGAAGAGCTGTAGTTTAAAGTAAGAACATTCATCGGTAAATCCAGCGATGAGTCTGAAAGGTGATGCAGCGCTCTTTAAGGCAAATATTAGGTTGAGCTTACAATTGTCCGTCTACAGTGTAGCGAAATTATCACGGGGAGATACCACTACACTGTACTGCAAAAACAGCCCTCTTTAAAACCTCTCTGGCAGAGTTTATCATGTTCCATATTCTACTCATAAGCAACTCATACTCTTATTCATTATTTAAGGATTTTGTAGACGTCGGGACAGTTTCTTATTTCACTTTTATCGTTTCACATCCTTTAGCGCAATGCGAAAATGGGGGCATGTCACTTTTGACCGTTCAGAGTTGTATAAATATAAATGAAAGTCATCGACTCAGAATTTTAAGTTTGTTTATAAGGAAATAATGTGTAAATAAAGGTCGCTACGCCATTTTCTATTTGAAGGAAAGCAAATATATATATATATATATGTGCTGCGATGTGCCCACTGTGTGCTATCATTATGCAGTATTAAATTTTCTAAACAATTTTTATGAGTTTTAAAGAGCTCATTAAATTTTTTCAGAAATTCAAAAATTGTGCTGTGATGTGCTCGAGTTGTGCTGTAATGTGCCGTAGAGAAATTAAAAAATTTTCTCAGTTTCTTATTTAAAGAGTGTAAACAGAATATTTTTGAAAAGTAAGTCCCACTTTTTACTTTGCGCACCATCATATTACGAAACACGCACATAAAATTACCAAATATTTTAAATAATCAGTAATCGACTCACTTGAAGCAAATAACTCAAGAAAAATGAGTCCATTAAATAATAATACATAAGCTTTCGGTTAATCGAATTACATGACTAGAATTTAAATACTCACCACAATAGACAGACAGGCATAAAATCTACAATCATGGCAGTGTAAGGATGTTATGTTCAGATGTGTGTCTGTGTAACGTACTTACACAATACGATGAATGTCTGTGTGTATTTGAGTGTGCATATTCATGTTTTGGGTATATGCTAGCCAATGACTAAAACCAAACAACAACAGCAAAAATAACATACAAATGCGTAAGAAAGGCTTAAATCGACAGAAGCAAACTAAGCCACACTCATCTTCTAGAAGAAGAGCGGTTACATCTATGGTAGGATAAACAACATGATTCAAAGCTTGAAAGACTGCTGCTGTAGTATATTGGAAGAAATTTTAAAGCTTTGTTAGCTGTTGGAATTTATTAGGCAGTTGAGAATTATTAGCCGGACATGCAAAGAAAATCCCAAGTGTTTGGCAAAGAAACTTGGATGACGACGACCAGAGTGCTACAAAGTAAACCAAACAATAAAATATGCAAATTGAAGTCAACTTACCAATGATGCTGTTATTGTTGTTGTTGTTGATGTTGTTGTTGATGTTGGTGATGCTCTTTGAGTCATTATTGGTGGCATTGCTTGTGCTGTTTATGCAATTATTGGTGGTGGTGGTGGTGGCTATAAGCGGATGATGTTGCTGTTGCTCGTTGTCTAAACTGTGTTGCTGCTGCTGTTGGCATTCATCTTCTTCATCGTCGTCGAGTTCATCCAAACTATGCTCATTGTCATCGCTGAGTAGTTCTTCTTTGGGATCTAGCAGATCTATTGGCTGCTGTTGTTGCTGCTGCTCCTCGCCAGTTTCACCAACTGAAAGAGAAGAAGAAGAAGAATCATTGTGGTAGATTCCATAAAAACTTATTTCAACCAAATTTTCAACCAAATTGTGTCGACAAATAAAATCACATACGTCGATCTTCAAAATAGATACAAAACGTGGAGTTACGTTAGCTAATCCAAAAACTATTTTTTTTAAATCTTAGATGATTTTTATGAAAATGAAAAGTTGTTTAAATGAATGCAAAAATATTTAAGTAAAATTTTTCTTAACTTAAAAAGTTTTTGCTTCAAGTTATTTGCATGAACCTGAAAAATTGGGAAATTTTAGTCTGAATCACGATTTAAGGACCGTGGTGATAATTAAAAAAAATTATGACCGTGTTTGAAAATGTCTAAAAAATAAGTGTTTAGAAGGAAGAAATCAAGTAAAAAATGAGTAAGGATCTGAAAAGTGCGAACTTTCCACATTTCAGAGAGATGCTTGGAAGATATACCTTGAAACACTTTACATCTATAGCCAGGAAAGGGGCAAAATAATTAAATAGGTTAGGTTAGGTAAGGTTAGGTTAGGTTAATCCGGCTGCATCCTGATAGAGGCTTACATAGACCATTCTGGTTCTTAGTAGTGCCGGGTATAAAGGGCATGTAAGGAGTTAGTTAAAGTCGTAAAAGATTTGCGTTGAATTCGCGAATCTAAGGAGGAGAGATTTCTGGAGAGATTTTGGCTACAAGTTGTAGATCGGAAACATCGGTGAGCCTAGGAATTTCAGTCTCGATCTAAGTAGGGCTGGACAGGTGCATAGTAGGTGTTCCAAGGTCTCAGCCTTGCCTGGTTCAGCCTTGCACTTCTTACAGTTGTCATCCGTTGTGATGCCCATATTCTTCGCGTGAGCCGCCGCCATTCAGTGATCCGAGAGGATACGCACTAGTGTTCTGCATTCTCTGCGCGGTCGTGTCAGAATGAACAGAGTCTATTTTTCACATCGTGTGTCGCACATGATTTTTTAGATTTGGCATATTGTCGTATCTCCCCATCAACGACTCACTGCATGTGCGGCCCTATCTTCGAGGTTACTGTACAGCTCTTGTAGTGACCCGGTATATGCGCACTCTCTTCGAAGCGCATAGTGCATCTTCTCTGTTGGCCAGGGCATCTGTGGACCTGATGGTGGCGGAGCACATGGATTTTAATATTAGATGTTAATATTAGGATGTTAATATTAGAGTGTTGTGTGTTCATGTTTAGGGCAGTCTCCGCGATCTTCCTTATGGTGAACACTTCCGCCTGGAAGATGCTGCAGTGATCCGGTAGTTCGCAGTGCTGAGCTTTGGTTAGAGTTGACTTCAGCGCCCCTGTTATGCAGATCGCTGCCTGCCGCTGTGTTTTCTCCAGGTTTCTGAAATATGCTGATTTCTCCACCGTCGCCCACCACAGTTAAGAAAAAAGTTAAGAGATTAGTTTTATATGAATAAATTTAGGAAAACAAAACTGGAGGCCCAAAACACAATCCAAAATGCTACTGAAAACTAACCATATCTTATAAACTAAGCAATTGGCTGTAAATAAACAAATAAGCCATGCACAATTAAGCCAACTAAACCAACTCTTGCTTTTACAAGAAGTCGCATTCAAAAAATTTTAGCTGCAGATAATAATATAAAATATGGAAAAGGACTAACGAAACGTAAACTTTTGCAACGTCGAACTTTTGCAAGCTCGAATGGTCTTCGTGGAAAAGTTCAAATTTTGCGACTTGAAACGGAAAAATGTGTTATTAAGTGACAAAAAAAAGTTCAATTCAGACGCACTTGATGGTTGTCAAAAGTATTTGGTTGTATGCGTCGGGAGATCGAGAAGCTCCCTATGCCCTTAACTTTCAGGGTGGACATCTTATGATGTGGACGTATTTGGCTTCCACGCAAAAAAACAGACCGTGACTTATTTCACACAAAATATATGCTCTCAAATGTGTTGATTTTCTTGAGAGTATCCTGATCAACTTCGAAAGCGATTTCTGTGGCGAAAATTGGACAATCCAACAAGATCATGCCGCCATACATAATGCAGCCCATACAAAGGTCTTTTGAAGCAAAATTACGTCTTACAGAGCGATTTTTTGGGGGTTTTATTCGATTAAATTTAATTTTTTCAAGCACATGCAACGTTTTGTTCACTTTTTGGGGTATACCTAACGCTTTTAATATTTATCGTACAAAAATAAAATATATGCCAAAATATCAGTTAGATGGCGAATGAAATGAGTTTCTAACTTTTAAATAGTTTTTAATTTTAAACTTTGTCACCTCTTTCAATAAGTCACAAAATAGCGAAATCTTAAATATCATAATAAATTTCAAATATTTATTATCTTATTATTACATTTATTTCATATTAAAAATATATTTTGTTTGCTAAAATTTAAATATTCAATTAAATTCAAATTTTTATTGCAGTTAAAATAGTAAATTCATATATTTTCGAAATATTTATTTCCATTTATTAAACATAACATTGGATTCCATGCTGCAGCAAGTCCGGACCTAAGCCCCAAAGAAAATCTCTGAAAGAAAAGAAAGGTCATCATTTTGCAACATATTTACGCAAAAACAGACGTAAATTTGAGTCTCCAAATGAACTACAAAGTCAAACAATACTTAAACTATACTCTCTGGGCCCCACTTTACTTCAGACAATTTCTAAACAGTTTTTATAAATTTGGAAGTTCTCATTTACTTTTTTTTTAAATTGTGCTATGATGTGCTCAAATTGTGCTGCAATGTGCCGAGCTTACCAGCAAACTCAATGTCTCGCAGTTAATAAATAAGAGAGGAAGTCATATTTATTAAAGTTTAAGCTTAAAATAGTTTTAAATATTAACATTAACATTTTTAAATATTTACCCAAATGTCGCATATAATTTTTTCGTATTACCTTTCTATTTTATGTAGCAAAATACAATACATATTCTGTTTTGAACCTCAGCCTGACTTATAACATAAAATATTTTATCAGCAGTTTTTAAAGAAAAGTTAAATTACACTTGCTACACATATGGAAGAGGTTTGGAGATTGCCACCACTGCTGTCTTTTGACATTTTAGCAGTGGTGCAATCTAAACTCTGACGAACATCGACCTCGACATCGACATTGCTACCTCTCTTTATCGCTTTTGTTTTTTACAGCGTGTGTTTATCATGTTTATACATGTTTACAAGTAAAATCTTAATTGAGTCAAAAGTAAAGTTTCATTTTCATTGATATTTTACTAAGAAAATCCGATCGCGGTATTAAAACTTTTGACGCATTGCTCGACGAAATTAAAGCAATCATAATTAACACTAAATCAAGGCAGAGCACTGCAAAATTCATGTAAAATTCAAAAAATTATTAAAAATTTTTTAAATCAGTTGCTTTTACTTAAGTATTTCTACATTTTCAGCAATTCTTCAAGGGGTGGCAACCTGCAAGCAAGCATTGCAAAAGATCGAGTTTAGATAAATTTTTTAAAATTTTCTGTACAACTTATATTTTTTGTAGAATTTGAATAGTTTCTAGCTTAGAACTGTACCATTTTATTTTCTCCTACCAACGTATGCAGCAAATTAACAATACTTTGATTTTATGACGTGTTATGATCAAAAAAAGCTATTATTTTGAATATAAAAGCTATATAAAAGTTTATAATTCTGTTATTCTACATTTTCAGAGATTTTTCAAGGGGTGGCAACCTGCAAGTGAAAATTCCAAAGGGTCGGTTTTAGATACTTTTGACAATTTTGCAGCACACATTTTTATTTTTTTGATATTAAATATCAAATTTAATTGTGCCATTTTACTTTTTCCTAACGGAGTATGCAGCAAATCAACAATACGTTGATTTTATGATGAGTTATGATCAAAAAAGCTATGGTCATGACCAAAAAAGCTATAAAAAAGTTTTTAATTCAGTTTTTCTACATTTTCAGCAATTTTTCATGGGGTGGCAACCTGCAAGCCAAAGTTTGAAATGGTTGATGTAAGATCGGTTTTTGAAAATTTTCTGTACTATTTTAATGGTGTGAGAGTTCCAAGGATTTCTAGCTAAAGATTATGCCTTTTTACTTCCTTTTACCAACGTTTGCAGCAAACCAACAAGACGTTGTTTTTATGACTAGCTATGTTCAAAAAGCTATTGGAATGGTCAAAAAAATTATACAAAAATGTTTACTTAAGTTTTCCTATATTTGCAGCAATTTTTCAAGGGGTGGCAACCTGCAAGCCAAAACTTGAAATGGTCGATTATAGATACTTTTGAAAATTTGTTAAAATTTTTATTTTTTAAGAATTATTTTTTAAGAATTGAAATCATTTCTAGCTTAGGATTGTTGCCTTTTTACTTTCTTCTAACAACGTATGCAGAAAATCAACAAAAAGTCGATTTTATGGCGAGTTATGATCAAAACAAGCATGGTTATGATCAAGAAAGCTATAGCAAATTTTTTAGCTTGATTTTTTTCTACATTTTTAGCAATTTTTCAAGGGGTGGCAACCTGCAAACCAATGTTTCAAAGAGTCGATTTTAGTTACTTTTGAATATTTGTTGTACAAATTTTGATTTTTTGAGGTACCAACCTGCAAGTATCTTTCCTGGTTATTTCGCAGAGTACTAATATGTAGTATTTCGTAGTAATACTTGAACGTTCGAGATTGCCCAACATGATCTGTTCGCGATTGCACTACAGAAACACCAGATTTTCGTTTGATTGAGAAATTTAGCAACATCAAGATACTTTTATGAAACAAAAAATACAATGAGAACACACAAAAAGTGTACATATTCATTTTTTGACTCACGCAAGCGTCCGGTTCTTTTTGTTCGGTACTAGAATTGGCGTGATTTCTAAGATGGCGGTTATCATAATATTGTCATCTCTTTCTCAAATGGCAAGAATGTTGCGTTCGCTCCACTCTTCCCTACAGGGCATAATGCAAATGACTTTTTCAACTTAATTTTGTCTTTAGTTGACTTTAGCTGGCACTCCAACCGATCATGAATGTACTTTTATTCAAAACTCATTAGTCGACAAGGCAGCAAAAGATTTCTGTTCGTCACTCACAGTTGTCATGACTGACATTTTCAGATTTCACACCTGTGAAAAGTCGATGTTTATTAGTGCAACGCTATATGGACTCTGGTTGTCTGGTTGTTGCCACCAATTCGCCTTTTCACAAACACACACATACACACAAGCACACCTCACTTTAGCTCATCTATCGAATATTTATGGTTTTGTCTTTAACTGCACCTTGGAGGTTATTATTTCATTATTTTTTGATGCGTTTTTATTTCATTGGATACACTTATACACTAACGCCAACACCAACACCAGTACCAGCAACAACTAATATTCACACACACACCACTACCGACACCATTATAAACTTGCATTTGTTTAGAGGAGCGCTTAGTGGCCATTTGGGACACTGAAGCGGCTTCAAAACCATATTCAACAAACAAGTTCTTGTTAGATGGCTACTGTATGTGTGTGCTTTACGCCTGCACATCAAGTGCAGACTGTATGTTTTATACTGTGTGTGTGTGTGTGTGTGTGTGTGTGAAAAATAATATATCGCTTGTGATACCTCTTTATTATTTCCTTTACAAAATAGACATTCGCACTATATATCCGCACCTTTTTGACCCCCGCCCATAGTGCCCCAAAAAAAAAAAACAAAATAAATAAACTTGCCAGGCGCCAAACGCTTGCTTACCGCTTTAACTGCGAGCAGCAGCAGTAGTAGCAGTGGCAGCATCCGTAGCCGCTAACCAAACATGCAGCAAAAGAGCAGCAGCCAAGCATGGCCAACCAAACGAGTTGTGCTCGTTCGTGTTGTTGTTGTTGTTGTGCTAGTGAGCGAGCGTACGCGCGCACATTCTGAAGAGCTGACTGAGTGCGAAATGCACCCGTGGGGGCTTTAAACAAAAATGAAAATCGCTTGCATACATATGGGCGCGCTTATAAAACCCACATTTTCCCAACGTTCGCAACACGTCTAAATCTCCACACACACTCACACACACACACACACAGCTCTACCAACACTCAAGCTAAACCCACCCAACATTTTTAACGACCATAACTGCTTCGCATGCACGTAAGTATTTATTTTAAAATACGCGTTCCAACTCCATCACCTCCAACCACCCGACCTCCCTATCATGTTACCCACTCATTGTGGTGAATTTATATGTTTGTGTGTTGCTACTTGTGTCCTTTTTATGGCACCAACCAGTTCCTGCGGGTTTCATGCCGGCTGGTTTTTTTTTTGTTTTTTGTTTTTTTTGTTCTGTCCACTTTGCTTGCCGTAGTTCATGCAATTCTATTGGCAGCCACACATCCATCAGCTGGCATACAACAACTATGGCCCAAAAATATACAGCTACTACCTGTAGTTTATGCCGACCAGTCCAGCCAAATTGAGTCCAGTTCAGTTTTGGTACAATTTTAGCGTGCCGCTTATGATGCTTCATAAAAGTTGCTACACAACTAACCAGAACACCCGCTACTACACCTCACCTCACCCACTTTCAACTGCGGCAAAAAGGATAACGATGATTTCCGTTGATTCCTAGAGGTGTGATTCAAATGTGTCCTTAACAATATGTTTGCGCATTTCTTCCATTCTATGCGAGTGTCGGGAGTTCTCTTCAAGTGTGTGTTTCGTATTTTTGCTGTTCCGGTTTTTTTTTTGTTTTTTTTTTTTGTTTCATGTGCTCTGTTTTTGCTGCTAACGAAATTTATGAAAAATTCAATTTAATTGCACGATTACACCTGAATTTTTGTCATGTTATTATTTTGGTTTCGCAGGACATTCCATTGCTTGATTGCCACTGCAATGTTGTGGCAATGTGGGTGGTGGGTGGTGGATGGTTGGATTTGGCAAAACATACACCTTTCGTATTGATGTTAACAACACGAACAGCAACAACAAAAAATGTGGAGAAAATAAAGAAATACGTGCAAATAGAAATTATCCTTGTATGAGTGTCTGGGGAGTACTTTAGCTTAATCTGCATATGTATAGCACAGCTCGATCTTCTCGAGAAGGACGAAAAACCAATTTGTTCCAAAACACAAAAAAAAAAAACAAAAAAACTTGCTGCGAAATTTTGCACGAACGCGCTTATTTGGTGGCAGTATGTTGAATGTAGAGTATTTATTTAAAATCGAACTAATTTTTATAGCTTCAAAATTAATTATAATATAAGGCGCACAAAGTATTGTGGGCCACATTTGTGGTTGTAGCTGGCAAAAAATTCAAGTTCTTTTCGATTTTAATGCTTTAGTAAATCAAGAAAAATATTAAAGGCAAAATTAACAATAAGCTTATGCTAACCTAACTGATTTCGCCTGTTTTGAGTCTATTAAGATAAGAACATTTTAGTTATTGGTCAATCACATTTTTTGTACTTGATTTATTAATGGTATATTTACAAATTTATACAAGTACTTGTATAATTTTTTTGCATTAAAATTAAAAAAATAATTTTAGCTAAAATATTATCTCCGAGCCAAGTCGTGCGTTTTGACTATTGGCAGGTTATTATTACAATATTAAAGTTTTAGAAAGTTGCTCAATCTCGTGCTCGAACTCACGTCCTCACGATTTCAAGCAGAACGTGTTACTATAACATCATAGCAGCTATTTACATTACTGAGCTTTATTTGCTTGATAATATAACAACGCAGGCAGAGCGTTAAAGCAAGCAATCAAATATATCAATGTTAAAACAAATTTTGTTCTATAAGCCTTTGTTTGCTTTATACAATAATTTGGTAAAACTTACATATTTCGCTTTTATAATTTCAACATTTTGTTTTGGTATAAAATGTCAAAGTTTTCATTTTAAAACTATGTTAAAATGGCACAAAAACTTTTGTTATTAAACATAAGTTCTTCAACTTAGTCAATTTTTTCTTCATTAATGTCAACTTCCATGATCTTACTACGGTTTTTTTTCGATGTAGGAATTACACCTGTGGAATCTTGAGTTTGGATATGATCAGGATATGCTATTTATAGTCCTTTTAAGGTAGCCTTATCTGATCAGGTGGATATCAGGTTTTAATGCAGCTATCCTTACTTAAGCAGTTCTTATCAAATTCTGGTCAGGTTATTATCAGGAGCTGTTTACTTGATCACGATGAATATCAAAAAGTGCGTCACGTTTGAAATCACTTCTTTGTCAAGATACGAATTTCCTGAGCATTTTCGGACTCTTCGTTTAAGCAAATGTCTACTTGTGTAATCGTACTACACACATTTGAAATGACAATCTAAGAAAAAAAGCTGTAAAAAAGTTTTTAGTTGAGGTTTTTTACATTTTCAGCAATTTTTTAAGCGATGACAACCTGCAAGCCAAAGTTTGAAAGAGTCGATTTAAAATACTTTTGAATATTTCTTTTAAAAAACTTTTTTTTTTTGTTAAATTGTAATAATTTCACTCTTAGGATTGTGTTTTTTTTACTTTCTCTTACCAACGTATGCAGAAAATCAACAATAAGTCGATTTTACGGCAAGTTATGATCAAAAAAAGTTAGGGTTATGATCAAGAAAGCTATAAAAAAGTGTTTACTTGAATCCTTTTACATGTTCAGCAATTTTTCAAGGGGTGGCAACCTGCAAGCCAAATTCTCAAATGGTCGATTTTAGATACTTTTGAAAATGTGCCGTACAATTTTTTTTTATTTTATGAGAATTCAAATGTTTTCCAGCTTAGGATTGGTTCTTTTTACATCCTCTTAGCAACGTATGCAGAAAATCTACAGCAAGCCGAATTTATGGCAAGTTATGATAAAAAAAAACGCTATGGTTATCATCAAGAAAGCTATACAGAGCTTTTACTTGAGTTTTTTACATTTTCAGCAATTTTTCAAGAGGTGGCAACCTGCAAGCCAATATTTCAAAGGGTCGATTTTAGATACTCTTAAATATTTCTTGTACAAATTTTTATTTTTTGGGGTGCCAAACTGCAAGTTTCTTCTCTGGTTATTTCGCAGAGTAGTAATATGTAGTATTTCGTAGTAATACTTGAACGTTCGAGATTGCCCAACATGATCTGTTCGCGATTGCACTACAGGAACACCACCCAATTTTCGTTTGATTGAGAGATTTAGCTACATCAAGTTACTTTTATAAAACAAGAAATACATTAAGAACACACAAAAAATGTTCGTATTCATTTTGAATTCATTTTGAATTTGAAATGACAACCTAAGAAAATCTATAGGCTTCAAAATAAAGGGTGGTTAAATTTTAAGGGCCGATGTTGATTTTGAATAAAACACAAATTATTTAGGAAATTATTGTCATTTATTTTTTCTTATGATAATATTGGTATGGTTCAATTATGTATGGAACAAAATGTCGGCCTAATGTTCGCCGCGACCTCGGCGGCACACCTCCGATGGTCCGATGGTCAAAATTTTGAGGTTCTATGCCGTTAATGTGCCGAATTATCTCATCCTTTAGCTCTTGCATTGTTGCTGGCTTATTGACGTACACCTGTTCTTTCAAATAACCGCAAAGAAATAAGTCCAACGGTGTCAAATCACATGATATTGGCGGCCAATTGACATCGCCACCACGTGAGACAACACGGCTATTGAATTTGTCGCACCAAATTCACCAATTCTGAGCCACTGTGCGTCGGTAAGAGAAAATAAAAAGTCACAATCCTAAGCAAGAAATCATTCTAGAATTCTCAAAAAATAAAAATTGTGCAGCAAATTTTAAAAAGTACCTAAAATGGATCCTAAAAAGTTTTGGCATGCAGGTTGCCACCCCTTGAAAAATTGCTGACAATGCAGAAAAAAATCAAGTAAAAACATTTTGATAGCGTTTTTGATCACAACCACAGATTTTTTGATCATAACACGTCATAAAATTAAGGTACATATTTTTTGATTTACGTTTTTAAGACGAAGTAAAAAGCCACAATACTAAACTAAAAATTATATGAATTCTCAAAAAATACGAATTGTACAGCAAATGTTCAAAAGTATCTAAAATCAACCCTTTAATATTTTGGCTTGCAGGTTGCTACCCCTTGAAAAATTGCTGAAAATGTAGAAGCAATCAAGCCACAACAACTGATTTAGAAAATTTATAAAAACATATATAATTTTACATGAATTTTGCTGTGCTCTTTCGTTATTTATTTTAAACTTTGGTTGCTTTAATTTAGATAAAAATTTTAAATTTATGAGCACAGATCAAGTACAAAATTTTATTTTTAAGAAAAAATTCATTGTGCCTAAGGTTTGAGGAAGTCTAAAATGAGCCGAGAAATATTTAAGACCGAGTTTATCAAGCAGTTTTTTATCTTGTATGAAATTAAGTATTATATGCGTCATTCTCTGTCAAACGGATCATTATATACATACTCGTATGGGTTATTCTGTGTAAATTTTTGAGTAAAAATATTGTTTAGGGGCTTAAAATTTTTGTTAAAGTGCCTAATTTAAAAGCCATATGTTTCGTCTTTCAATTCAAGGTGACTGTTACAATATGGCAACTTAAACGAGAAGACTAAAAAAAAATCATCATTACTGTGAAACGTTACGTTAATGATTTTTAAATTGAGATATTCTTGCATAAAAATTATCTGTAAAGCCTTAAAATTTTTGAAAAAGTGTTTGCTTTTCAAAACCTTGGTTTGCTATTTTCAACTCAAGATCGAAATCGCAATATTGTGGCTTATACACTGAGAAGAAAGCAATAGTTAAATCACCTAAGTCGGCTTGAGTAAAGAGGATTGTATGGGAATTATAAACTTATGCTTATTCACCCAAGGAATTAATTGTTAAATAAATTGCTTTGAAAGCACATACTTTGATACCATGCCAAAAAAAATATTTGATTCACCTAAGCCCAAAATCCAAATATACCGAATTAAGAAAAAAGTAGCATGGATGGTTTTAGCATAGTTTTAAGCTATTTTGGTGCGTTGTTGGACACACGACAGAAGCGAGAGAGAGAATAAAATAATTTTTAAATTAAGAAATTTAAAATTACATAAAGTAACTTAAAAAACACACATACATACTTGTAAAGTTTACAACATTTTATCAACAAAACGAAAAGAAAAAGGGGAAAAAATGTCTTTGCCCGCCGTGGGAATCGATCGTTGGCCCGCCGTGGGAAGTTTCGATGCCCACCGCTCTACCCACTGATCCAAACAGCCTTGCTACTGGTTGCTGATATAACTGCAGCTATGTTAACAGATGTTATATTAACAGATGCAGTATATCACAGTAATCTGTTAATAGCCATACAACAAAAATCTATTAAGAGTTTATTGTGTTGTGCTGCAGCCTAGCTTCAGTTGTAAATAATATTGAATCAATGACTCTGCGTAACGAAGGAGTTCGACTCGATGCATAGTGTAGTAAACTCTTAATCGGTGAGTGTGGGTTCAAATCCCCATGGCGCACAGTGCTCCGTTCCTTGGACAAAAATCAAAATATTTAGGGAAAAGAAACCCAACGTGATTGACATCATTTTGAAGGAAACTATTAAAATAAGAGAAAACAATAACATTTTTAACAATTAAACCATTTTTGTGGGTGCTGCAACACTTCAAACTCCAACAATTTTCTTGCTTAAATTATCATAACCACAGTTTGTGTTCGTAAGTAGTTACTAAAAAAATTCCCAAAAACACATTTTAAGCTATATTATAATAAAATAACAATTTTTCAAAAGAAAAAAAGCAAAAAAAAAATATATGTTTTTCATTTAATTGGAAAAATATAAAAAACAAAAATGTTATGTATCGATAAACAGAAAAGTTTTTTCTGCAAAATATATAAAATTTGACCATTTTTAATTGTCAATAAAAAAAATCGCACAAAAAGTAAATACAGGGCCATTTAATATATGCCTTTAACTCTTTCAAACATGTAATATATTCTCCGCTTTTTCTCGCCTTTTTAATATATTGACTTTTTAAAAATGCTCTATCAGGATATTTTTTCGCCGCATAAGAATTAAATTAGTTCTAAAAGTAAGCAATAATTTTTGAATATGTGAATTTTTAGCACTTTTTTATCTTATTGCTTTTTCGTACAAATCTATAACTATATTTTTTTAGTATTTTGGCCGAGTTTCATTAATATCGGTCAACTTTTGTATGTAACTCCCATACAAAATCATGTAAAAAATTAATATAGGCCCAGGGGAAGTACCCTTAGAGTCTAACCGATTTCAACCGTTTTCAATGCGCATCTATAACTATATTTTTGTAGTATTTTGGCTGAGTTTCGTTAAGATCGTTTAATTTTTATATGCACCTCCCGTACAAAATCATGTGAAAAATTGATGTAGGTCCAAGAGAGGTACCCCTAGGATCCAACCTATTTCAATCATTTTCAGTACACATCTATAAGTCTATTGGCTTTACTTTTTGACCAAACTTTGAAAAATTCTGCCAAGCTTTGTAAAAAATGAATATAGGACCAAAGGAGGTACCCCAAGTTACTGGCCAATTTTAAAAATGTTTTAATTTTTTCTTAACTAGCTTAAGCTGAAGAAGAACACAAAATTTCATTGTCATAAAAGCATTCCTTCTATTCTTGTCCCTTGCTTGTATAGGGTCGACGCACTGTGCGGCTGACGAAGGAAAGATTTTTATATTTGATATTTAATTTAATGTTCTTGTTATAATAAACGCAAGGCAGCAAAGAACCCAGATATAAATTTCTACGAAAATCGGTGTCAAAAAAAGAAAACTTTTGTAGTAAACTTCACTTTTTTTTAAATAATGTACAAATTACCAAATACTTGGTTAATTTATAACGTGCCCAAATAAAAATTGGCAAGCTAACATGTAAAACTTAGGCGTTTTAAAGGAGTACTTGGAAGGCTAAAAACTGCCAAAGCCAGCTTATAAATTATACTAAGTTTTTTTTTAATTTAACATAAGCTTTTTTCACGCTGTACGAAAAAAAATTCAGGAAAAAAATTTGAAATCAGAGTGGTTTGTGAATTGAGAATGTTTAAGTAAAAAGTATTTTTTACTTCTAGTAAGAAGAGTCTACGAAGAATTTATTTCCGAATCCCGTCATCTCCATTTTCTAACTCAAGATGGTTTTCGGCTGTATGAGGGAAATGAAGGCATGGCATCTTAAAGGAGAAGACCAAAAAAAAAAAAAAATTATTTTTTTAATAGTGAGCTGGTTTTCAAAACGAGTTACTTCTGCGCAAAAATTATATGTATGTGTCTATAATTGTTGCTGAAGTGTCTACTATCAAAAAATGCGAAAAAATCAATAAATTCGGAGTATAATGTTTTGTAAAATTAAATATTGTTGCGTAAACATGATTTGTACAGGCTTAAAATATTCAGTGATGAGTCTAATTTTTAATGCTGTGTATTCCCTTTTCAATTAATGATGACCATAGGGGAATATGGCGTCATAACCCATAAAATACAAATGCGATAAAACATTAATATTTTTAATTCGAAAAGGATTAACTTTACAAAAATTTGCTTAGAGTTGCACAAAGAATACATGTGATTTTTTCTGAATTTTTTTTTTTTTTTTTTTTTTTTGAGACATTTTTGCATATTCGAATTTGGTAATTTTTTGGCCTAACTACTAAGCATGTAAAATGATGCCCAAAATAAAGGTGAGTGAAAAAATGGCATTATATTGTCATGAATGGGACAGTTTTTTCTTGAGGAATGGGACACTTTTCAAAGTTATTTTTTTTTTTATTTGGGCGCACAAGACTCAATGTTTTTTGTGTTTTCATTAGGAACAGAATAGAACTTTAGGAACAGAATACAGAATAGAGAAAATTTTACAAAACAAACAAAATATGTTCAAGTATAGAATTTATAACTCTAAAACTTCGCTTGAAGCAATCAAAGCGGTGATAATTGATAAAATACCACTAAAAAAATTCTTTTTTAGATATTTCAAATATTACAAAACAAAAATAATGTGTACAAGCGTAAAATGCAAAATAATGAAACTACAGTTGAAGCAATTAAAGGGGTGATAATAAAAAAACCCATGAAGAAACGGCTATTCATTAAGGGATTCCCCAATCAAGCTGATTCCCATGATTAGAATCTATTAAAAATTTAATAAATATTGTTGACATTTGCTCTAATATTTTTAATATTTTTTAGCTAATATTTTCAAATGTCCCATTCATGACGAACTTTTTTTTAGGCCCACAAAGCGATCATCTCTTTGGATGGCCATATTTAATCATCACACCACAGTGACCAATTAACTCCTCAAATATTTTTTATTGCTAAAAAACCTTAAAATTTGCATACCTTTGAGTTATTCAGAACCACTTTCATTGAATCTTTTGCGGTTTCTAAGCTGCTACTAATGAATCTAAGAGTTAAGTTTAGCTTATTCCCCAAGCAACAAATGTCGCCCTCAGTCAGAATGTTTGATAATTTTCAGCTTTTAATTACGGAAAGCTTGAACATTTGTACATCTTTGTCATGATGACTTGCCTATTTTTACCTTTACGACACGTGACTGGTTTTATTTTTTTTTTTTGGTTTTGTTTTGCTTCTGTTGTATTTCAAGCACAAGTCAGCAAAACTATATCTCGATCTCTTCATAAATCGAGTCCACTTACGCAGTCCCCTGAGACCTACTCATTCTATGCATGAAGAAGTAAAATTATCCCAAATGTTTTGTGTTTGTGACACAGCAATAAGAGAGACAGCAGAAACATGTACACAGAGCTGGCTGAAACAATTTCTATTCGTTTCAATGCCAAAAACCAAATCGAAGATATTTTCAAACTGCCAAAGCTCCAAGGTCCTTGGGGTATATGTAGCTCCAGAAGCGAATTTTATGTGAGTGCTTTTGCTGCGCCGCTGCTGCTGCTGCTGTTGTTGTTGATATTACACACACTAATGCAAAGCAATGTCTATACCAACAGCAACACCACCAACACCCACTCAGAGCAACGTTGGCTGGCTAAGTTTACCTGCCAACATTTTGGGACGGACAAAATCAACATTTTGCTGTATTCCCCAGAGTATTACGAATCAGCAATAGCAGCAGTAGCAGCAGCAATGCCAGCTCTAATACATATATAGTATACATAGGAGCCTCATACGTCCTTTTGTACACACAAACACACGCACACCGGTCTTATACATATCGCACACAAAGTAGGGAAACAAACAAACCAACTAAAGCGCTATGCAGGCGCACACACTGAGTGCCGCCTTGTATTGCGACCATGCCAGCCAGTCAGCCAGCCAACCTACCATGCCAGCAACAACAATAACAACAACAACCACCATACAATAACAACAACAACAACAGCTACAGCAACACAAGCGAACCGAAGTGAACTAATCCTCTGGGAAACTCCCATGGGATTGGCTAGTCCCTGGAGAAATACCAACGATGGGTTTTCTATGTTTTTCGTTTAAAATAAAAAAAGGAAAAACTTTTGCTCAGCGCCACTGCGACTGGGAGAGTTGAGCTGTATTGAGGGGTGTTGAGTGGGTGGTAAAGCATGTTATAGATAGCATTGGGTGGCATCGAAGGCCACAGTCCCCAAAGTAATGCAGCGTCGAACGAATCCAAACCAAACCGAACCGTATTGCCCCGCACCATAACGAACTCAACCAAAGAGACAGCGTTTCCTATATGCAGAGTAGTTCTAGATACATTGAGAGGCAGTGGTAGCGGCATTGGATGCGTTGTAGACGTTGGCACGATGTGGCACACGGGGAGCTGACTGTTGTCTGCCACACAGAAGAAGCCTTGGTTGCGTTCTGTTGCTACTGTCAGTGCTGTTGATGTTGCTGTTGCTGTAGCTGTTGTTGGTGCTAGGCCGTTATCGTCACTACGTTTGTCAAGCAAAAGTGCTACAATTCGAAATTGGATTAAATATTTATGCTCAAGCACAATAATCACCACGACTTGGTGAGCGTCAAGGTGCGGGCGGACGGAGCGATTTTAACGTTGGTGGTAGTGGTGGTGGCTTGACGTCAAAGTGCGGTTATAGTATGGCAGCACAGCCAGAGTGTCTCGTGACGATTGCAGCAATAGAAAAGCTGTAGCCAAATAGCTTAAGTTTTCGTGACATTTGCATTTGTTATTTGCTGCCTTAGCAAGCTTCCACCACAAACGACTCGAATCTAATCGATTCGAATTGAAGCAAATCAATCAGTTACTAGCAGCAGATGCGCAAGAGACATTTTTCACATTTGAAGTGCATAATTTGGAGCAAGTGTGTGACGGAATAGTTGAGTCAATAGAAGGCAAGGTAAGAGCAAAGGTCAAGAACTTAAGCTGGTTATGGTTTTGCTAAGTTTTGTTAAGCATCTAAATGGAGAAGCGTTAAGAAATGTTTCAGAAATGTTCGCAACATAGCACATGAAGACAGCTCGAATATATACTACACAGGAACGTACGACACAGGAAAAAAAACTTTCTCAATATTAATAGTGTCGATCTTTAGGACGAAAACCTATCTATGTGTTCAGAGAAGAACCCTGCCGTTAAGGCTGAATTCTTCTTGGTTCCATGACCATGGAGTTAATAGTTCATGACACCAAGCAACCAGCACATCTTAACACACTCAAGGTGCGTTAATAAAATATCAGCAATACACAGACCAGTTTAGTAAACAAGTTCATGCAAACAAGTATTATATTCATGTCACCCAGAAAAGCACACGTACTGGATGTCCCCTTCACAAACAGATAGCGAGACCTGCACCCAATTTGTGAAAACTGCATAGAATATAAGATCCCATATTGCTTTCAAATGGTATCAGATTCAACGTACCTTCATTTGTCATCTACTACTGGAGACAAGATGTATCCCTCCTCTTACATATAAAAGGATATACCAGCCCGGTCGTACTTAACTCGACTCCCACCGTCCACTCTAGATCTGTGCAAGTGACTTTACACAAACCACAACCAGCATGACACTCCCCGAAGCTCCACCATGGTAGTCTCTTGGGCAAGGGTTCTGCCAGTTGAGGCTTTGGATAAATATCCAAACTAAGAGGATCAGACTAAGAATTATCCCTATGAAGAAAAGAACCGGTTCTGAACCTATCACGTGATAGTTCCCCAAAGGAGAGGTATCAGTCCCAATTTCACCACAAATATATGAAACCAACCCGTCACTTTTACACGACGTTGTCATTGAAAGGGGTCAATTGCCACCTACTGCATCACCTTGGACCGGTCCAGTGACCGGCCTAGAAGAGTAGATTGATAACCTGTGTTGACTAAAAAAGAACTGGTTGAGAACCTATTACGTGATAGGTTCTCAAGGGATAGGGATTTAATACTATTCTGCCACCAACATATGAAACCGACCGGTCTTCTCAGACCTTAGAATTTCCACACAATGCAAATACAGCTTTGAGTTTTAAACGATCTGTCTTCGCTTGTATCATATTAAATTGGTTTCGTGCTGAGTAAAATGAAATCTGTCTCGTAACAGGCACAAAGAACCTGTTTCATCACGAGTAATATCAGATCTGTCCTGTCATAGGTTACATTTGAGCTGTTACGGGACCAGTCACTTAAGGCCTATTAAATCTGCTTTCTCCGTAGGGATAAGCTTTTACATAAAACCCTTTTAATGCTCTTAGTGTTGGAGATAGAACCGGTCTCCTCATATAACAAGAGCTAACAAGTTCAACTGGACAGTTGCTATTTCATTCCCAGGCGCGTGCTGGAATATACCAGCTTTCCATACCTGCTCCAAAAATGGCTGTCAACGCCGAGTTCCAAGGTAGAACTTCTATTACACGGATAAGACAGGACTAGTACATGTTGATATGTTTCGTCTCTATGCATCTTATCCGTAACCATCCTTCTTTTCTCCTGGCTTTGAACAAGCTAGATCGGAGCTAAATCTTCTGGGATCAGATATCGGTATAAGATATCGATGCAATTAGATCTTCATTGGAATGATCACATTTCTGATGTGGAAAAGAAGCGACTACGTGCTTTGGTTTTTCAAAACGATGTTAGAAATACTTCCTCCACTCCATCTGAGCTTAGTATGATCTATACCTCATATATAAGGCCGAAAATGTAGTACAAGGCAAGGTCAGGGACTTAAAGATCATATTTCAAGATCTGGAGCTTCTGAACAGGATTAAGTGGCGTGCGTTACATTTGATAGGGTACAGTAGGTAGGTAGGTTGAAGTAGCTGTCTCTTATGACACACTTATGTCAATAAGGCCCGTTGTGATACTATGGGCTAGTTTCCCTGTATATTTAAACCAATTCATGCTGTTGACAAAACTAAGGATTCGGTAGACCGAAAATTCTCAGAGACCATCTAGGTCACTGTAAAACCAGTTACCTTAATGAAGCTGGCGATTTTTGGCCAGCGCTGGGCAAGTGCAGAGAAGAAGTGCTGTGGATTCCTTCTCCTCTCTCTTTATCACTGTAGCTTTTGCAGCTTCTGCAGATGTGGTTTTGGAGAATGTTTAATCTTTGTTGGTGATTTTCTATTAAGCAGTGCCCTGTTAAGACACCTATCATAGTACTGATTTGATCTCTTCTCAGGGAGATCAATTCTTCTGAGCGATTTAGGGTGATTTTTGGCCAAACCTGACGTGCTGTATGACATGTGACCATCTATTGTTGGCTCTTTTTAGGGGTGTTTATTTATGAGTAAGTTACATGTAGTGAAGTATGCCAATATTTTCCTTCCCTATCGAAAGTTGTTCGGTTGTACCTGTGTAAACAAGTTCATCTATTCTACTTTGCAGTTTCCTAGAAAGTCTCTATGTCTGGGAACACAGCACAGGAATATTTTGAGCTGATCTGCCATCTCATTTAGGGATCTGCGGCAGCGAAGGACTGCCTTAGATATTGTTTCAAAAGATTCTAGGGCTTTCAAGACGGCTTGGCTTTCAGATAGTATGTAGATATCCATGGATTTCCTAGAAAGTCTCGATGTCCGGAAATCCAGCATAGGAATATTTGGAGCTGCTCTGTCATCTCATTAGGGGTCTCTGGCAGCGAGGGACTATTTAAGATGTTGTTTTAACAGATTCTAAGACTTTCAAGGTGGCTTGACTGTCAGATAGTATTTATCTCAAGGCAAGTTACTACTTAACGTATTGCGACAACTTCCTTTTGGAAGACACTGCAATAGCCAAGAAGCCTGAAGGCTAGATTACTGTTTAGTGTGTCAGAGTAAACTCTTTCTCCTTTTTACTTTTTCTTTATTAGATCCCTTCTAATTTTGATCCATCAGTTTAGATTCCGATATTGTTTGGTAGAAGATTTCCAATCTCCCACTCTTCTCGAAAGGGAATGAATACATTACATTTTTTGTTACAGAAAAGTTTTTATGCAATGCAAACTACGGATTTAGGTACCATCCTAATGCTAGAGTTTCCTAATGTCCCTCCATTAAGTGGTTTCCTCTAGGCCGATGGCTGTATTAGGGGCCATCTTTGATAGGTTATGAAAACATTTCATTTGTGCCCAACTCTCTTGGTCATCGACCCAATGTTGGTTGTCTAAGTCTCTGTACAGATACTACCTTTGGAAGAGTTCAGGCTAGGTCCACTTGGATAGCTTTCAAATAATTCCATTTTTTTACCTTTGCCTCTTTGCCTAATAGAACATCGCATTACTAGAATAATAATCTCTTCAATAGCTCAGTAGAATTGTGAATCAACCTCTCTGTGAGGATGTTTCACAGCAGAAAAACCTCCAGATGTTTAAATTTTAATGAAGTCTTCATCGATCTTCATATTTTAATCTTCCAACTATCACCCGTCTGCCGAATCAACACAATGTTTTCTCAATTATAGGGGAAGCCCCTGAGTGTTGATTCAATTAAGGAAAAGGTTGATTACAAGTGCTGTAAGTTTGGACTAAAATGTCTCTCCAATGGTCGTATATATTTATAACCGTACATATTTTGCTTAAATTCAACAAAATGAGAAATTAAGCAGGTATTTTGTGGAGTGAATTAAGTAGTTTCATGACTTTTTTAAAAATATTAAATCAAATGAAGACCTAAGAGAAAAGAAGTCCCTAACAAGTCTTACATATTTACCACAAAATTTTGTATTTATTTGAATTTAAGTTGTAGGAGTTTTGGGTCGGATATTTATTTTGAGTGATAATTAGATGTGTCATCAAGTTTTTTCAAAGTTTGTTAAAAGTATTGTGCTACAAACTCTTATATGATCACCACACAAGGATCAAAAATAAATATTTCTTTAAACTCTCACAAACACGCTTCTTGCCTTTTGAAAAATATTCTTCAATTCTTCTGAATAAACTTTGTAATAAGAAACTATGGGTTACAAGTTCGAATATATATGCGGAATTTGATGTTAATGGATAGTCTTAAACTGGTTATACAGGAATCTTGAATATAGGGAACGTCTAGAGCGTTGAGAGGTTTAATAGTTTAAAGCACTGAAATGATTGTTGAAGAGTTTCTAATTGAGAATAACAGCATTGATCACTTTTGAAATATACTTAATACAAATTTGAACTCGGGTTGAAATGGGAAGTTCAAGTTCACAAAATTCACCTGGAGTTTGAAGTAATCGACTGTTAGATGGATCTGCCGCGATAAGGGTAAAATAATTTGAAACAAGTAAAGAATATAAACGAAATAGTGGATCAGTAGTCTAAAACTGGATCCACGGGGAGCTTGAATAAAAAGAACGTCTGAAGAGTCGAGAGGCGTAATAGTTCCTAATCGATCACTTTTGAAAAATACTTAATACAAATTTAAACTCGGGATGAGTTGAGAAAGTTCAGCTTCATGAAGTTCACTTCCACTATATAATGTAACGGCATAGATAAATTCAACGTGAACTTAAGCTATATGTACACTGAAAGCTAAATCAGAATGAGAGAGAGTGAGACAAACAGAGAACGAAAATAAATGCTAACATAGCGCATGTTAAGTTACTGTGACGTAGATTTGAGAGAACAGTACATTCACGATATGTATCGTAGATGACCTAACACATTATGCTGTAGCATTAAAGTTTGTGTGCTTGAACGCAAACGCAAACAATAGCACTAAATAACCGTAACTAAAATAACCGTAAAATAACCGTATTTGTAGCGATTTCTGAGAGACAAAAAAAGCAGAGCGCTAAAACTTTTTATCGTTTTAATTATTGAAAAATTATCGTTATTTTTATCAAGAGCGATAATCGAAAGACCGATAATTATCGCGAAGTTATCGTTAACTGTATTGAAAGCAATCATTTCTCGATAATTTTTTTGTTTATATTTAACTTTAACTATAATTATTCGATAATTTTATAGTTTTAATTATTAAAAAAAAATAACGCATAATTTTATCGTTTATTTATTGAAAAATTACCATTCTTGGTATCGTTAATGATATTTTTCTCAATAAAAATTCCAGTGACCCACCTTGGACCCACAGAGCATATCATACGGTAAGAGTTGCGTAAATGAAAATAAGCGCTAACATAGCTTATGTTAAGGCATTGTAGCGTAGATTTGAGAGAACGATACATTAACGTTGTAAGTAGGTATATCGTAGATGACCTAAGACATTATTCTGTAGCATTGAAATACGTATCGTAGATGACCGTATCGCAAATTGTGTACCGTAAATGACCTAACACAATATTCTGTAGCGTTAAAGGTTGTGTACTTGAACGCATACACAAACACTATAATTGCTATTGAAGAATTAGCACAAACATTATCATTCTGTAGCGTAAATTACACTTAAATGTCCGTAAGGTTTGTGGTTTTTGAGAAAAAAAAAAACGGAGAGCAAAACTTTTATCGTTTTAATTATCTAGATCCTATATCTATATCGAAAGCGATAAGTTTTCAATAATTTTATTGTTTTAACTATCGTAAACTGTATCGAAAACGATAATTTATCGATAATTTTATCATTTTAGCTATCAAGAAATTAATGTATAGTTTTAACTATCATCGCAAAATATATCGATAGCTATAATTTATCGATAATTTTATCGTTTTAATTATCAAGCAATTAATATATAATGTTATCGTTTATTCATCGAGAAATAATCAGTATAATAATTATCGATAACGATAATTTATCGATAATTTTCTCGTTTTAACTATCAAGAAATTAATGTATAATTTTATCGTTTATTTATCGATAAATATTCATTAGAGATATCGGTAACGATAATTTATCGATAAAAAACATTTCTGTGACCCACCTTGGATCTACAGTGCGTAGCCTATGCTAAGAGTTATCGTATGCCGCTTGTGTCGAATACCGCAACATTACAGAACATTACAGACGGTACAGAATAATGACTGTGCTGTTTTTTTTTTGTGATCGTTGTGTAGTGTTTGACTTTGCGTTCGTGTACACAAACATATCAGTTATATAATGAAGAGTCGTATCATCTACCGTACACTAAAATATCAACATTTATTTTAGTTCACTGCAGAAAAATAGCATTTTTAGAGTGAAAAAAAAATCTGAAATTTGTGCTTTTTATTTATTCTACGGTTAACATCTTCACTGCCTCTGCTTTAGAGTGGATTTTTACTGCTAATAACTTGTGTGTACGTTCTGTACGTTTTAATGGATAAATCCATATTTATTAAAAAAAAAAAAAATCCAATACTAAATTTTCTAGTTTGGGGGTGACTGGACGAGTTAAAGTTTCTAAGAAATTCACAGGGAGGTTTGATAAATTGATTGTTGTATGAACTTGGACCGTTAATAATACGCAACAGATTAAGGACTCGAGAGTGAAATATCATTTCAGCACAGTTTTAGGCATTTGTTGCAGGATTCAAACACTATAGGGGGGGTATAAATACGGTTTTATCTTTTAAGACCGGTATTTTTTTTTTGAGTTAAATATATTATATCAATTTAGGTAGCTTGCTATGGAAGATTGTTGACTTATCCTTAATGGTACATAATGCGTTCCACTTTCTCTTTTTGCAATATGCACAACACACAATTAAGCTTAGTTTCTTCTAAGTTTACACCCAGTAACTTACGTTTAAGAAACGCCCGTGGTTTTGCCTGTTTACGTCGCGACATTTCCGCGAATTCTACTTTTCCGGCGTTTAACAACACTTTGCACTATGTCAACACTTCACTTTCGCACTCTTCCAACACCGGCTACAATCAATACTCTTGGGATCTTGCTCGTCTCGAACTTAACCACAGTGTGCCACGCTCGTATGGGACAAATGCGCGTTGTCGTTAACGTATTACGAAATACACACACGAACTTCTGTTTTCTTGTTTTTGTTTTTTTATAGTTGTTTGTTTTTTCTTCGGTTTATTTCTCGCGCGCAAATCTGTGTTGTTTTTTTTTTGTTTTACTCTTCCATTAACACTTCCGGCAAACATGTGTTTATCCTTGCGGCATCATTGACGGAATGTTCAAGTGGCAGGAAACAAACAAGCGGCTAAGCTTCTCTGCTGCTCTCTGACTATTGCTGTGTGTGCGCGTGTGTGTGTGTTGTCAATATGTCTGTTTGGCGTTACTCTTAAAATGCTGTCGCAATGTAATTTAATTTAAGGCGCAAGCGCACATAGGCGCAAGCGAGAGCATAAAGGAGAGCATTCTCGTTACAAGTGAGTGAAGCGGTGCCAAGGGTGCAAATGGAATGGGAGCAATGCCGGTATTGTGCTCTTCTCTCACCCAAACCAGTCTGAGGCAGGCAAAACAACCCCGGCCTTCAACGTGCTCACCACAAAGTATTCCCAAGGGGCTGGCTTTCAATGTTGAAGTTGCCTGCACAAGACATGTTAATGCCGGCAAAACGCACCTAGGTCAATACAACAACAACAATAACAACAACTACAGAAATAGTAAAAGCAATTATGAAGCAACCAACAACAACAACAAAGGAATTTAGCAATTAAAATCGTCGTTTACTCGTTCTCTCCCATAGGACCTTAGTCTGAACATCCCTTGATGCGTCGCGCACCAATCGCGCTTAGGGTGCTTGCATGCGACTTCCAGCTAGATTCCTCACTTACGATTGCATTCTCAAGCAGCCAAGAGTAGGAAACACTTTGTGCTGGTTGGGGGTCCCATCACATGCTGTTCACTGGCTTCTGTTGCTGCTGGTGTTGCTGGTACGCAATATGAATTCCGCGCGCGCAATTATAAAGTCAAACGTAACACAATTTGACAACGTTGTCAACGAGATTCGCACGTGTGTATGGGGGGTCCTGGGTGTACGGCAGTCTTTGTGATTTTCATGAGTTCTCAACAGCGGGAATAAAAACGTTGTTCACTAGGCGTTTCCTTCATGAGTCGTGAGAAAAGAAATCAAATGGCTGTCAATGCATATGGATTCTGAGAAATCATGGTGCGATAGATATTTTGTCGAAACTTTAAGTAAAAATGAAACTAGTCCAAATATTCTTCAATAACTTCACAACTCAAAAATGTGATATTCAGAAGCATTTCAAATTTTGAACAGAATTGCTTTACCACTTCCTGAATTCGCTCACAGCACCAAATTTTCTGATATAATTGAAATAATGTCATTCTTATACAGTATTATTCCAAAAAAAAATTTCAATGCGCATTACTTGTATGCACATAAAGAGCGCTTCATTCTCCTTGCAAGTAGTGCTGTTTGTATAGCACTATATTTGTAGCACTTTCCATAACAATAACGTTGCACTTGAAAAGAAAGTATTTGATATTAATGTCAAAAAAAAATTAATTTCAAAAATTTTAAAAATTCATCTAATCGTTTCACGAGAATAAACAAAATTTGATTTGATTTTATCAAACTTGCTGTTATTTGTTATTAATTTGTTCAATTGAGATGTGGCAGACTCGTTGACGTGTTTGCCTTGTAATCGAAATGCCCCGGTTCAAACCTGGCTGGCGGCGATTATTTTTCGTTTTTGTTTTGTTTTGTTTTAAAAAGTTTCTTATAAGTTTTTCTGTTATTATAAACCAAATTTTTCACCTTAATTGTGGCGGCCATGGCATACTAGTTGGGGTGCTTGCTTTGTAAGCGAGTTGTCCGGGTTCAAACCCGTGGCTGGATTGTTTTTTGTTTTGTTTTAAAATTCGTTTAATATTGACGTATAGCGCTCGGTTCTTGCAACATTTTTATACCAAATACAAGGAGAACAAAGCGCTCGGCTATCGCTACGATTTCATATGTTCTACAGCGGGAGCGGAGCGCATACATCTGATGACATGACTATATTAAAATGTGCGCTATACACAAGGAGAATGAAGCGCTCTACTGTTTTTTGAAGCGCTTCAGATGCGCTAATGGAGCGCTCGCTTTCCTGTTGGGATAGAAAAAAAAGACAAGAGATTATCCATCTTTTATATGAGTAAATATGCAAATCGATTGCCACGCTATTAGAACATATTATAATTATTCAATGACAATATATTTTAGTACATTTTTGAAATTTTATATTTAAAATTTTGTGGTTTTTTTTTTAAGCACTATTTTATTTTAGACCAAAATTTTGTCTACATTATTAAAGAATAACTATTGGGGATTTTTCTTTGACATTTTGGTCCAAAAATATTCGTCGATAAGGTAGAAAAGTGTAATGCCGCGAAAGACTTTAAGTTTGCGGTGAGCAAGATATCTGGATTCTGATTGACCTAAAAAAAAAAATGTCGGTTTGTTAAAGAGTACTGGGGCGCTTAATCGTTAACTTTTGACAAAATGGCGGGTAGAGCACAAAATTGAGGTTGTTTTAGGTTATAAATCAAAAAGTATGTACAAAAAAAAAAAAAAGAATCGAAAGAATTAGATTACATCGGACACCGACTCAAAAATTTGAGGAACTATTAGAAACTATTTCTGCATTAACTTTTTTCTTTGCCCTTTGAATATTTATTTATCATGTTTTATATATTTGTGGCATTTTGTTTTGGTTAATATACACTTATTTGATATAATAATGGAAAAAGGAACTCAATATCTTTGCACGTGAATACTATGAAAAATAGTTATTTTACAGCCCTTTTAAATAAACATCACTTCAAAAATGACGAAAAATCGATTTTAGGGGTCTTAAAAGAGATTGTAAAGAAAAACATTTAAAAATTTTGATAGCCAGAATTGCATTTTTTGGCCAAAAAGCAAAACTACTACATTGGGATTTCTCCGATCCATAAACAAAATTATACAGAAATAGTTTTTGAGAGTCCCTTTAAACTTTCAGTCAGTATCCGGTGGAATTTATTCTTTCTTCATACAAATCGATCCTGCAAAATTAAAACAGCAACATGACATAAAAAGCAACCATTACATAATTTTTTAATTTTAATAAACAACGCAACAAATGTTGGCATACTTCGCATCCCAACTTAGACCTGTTTATCCCACTTAACAGTACGATAAAAAAGTCCATAGGATGACACACAGATGGCGTTACTAGATTTTTTCCATATGATTTCTATTTAGTACCAACTTTCAAACGATACGTTTAAGAATTGACAACAATCTGGCATTCGATTCGTGAGTTATAGCATTTTGTGTGCAAATATTGTTATTGAAAAAAAAAAAAAAAAAATGGAGAAAAGTGAATTTCGGATTTTGATAAAACATTGCTTTTTTAAAAAAAAATTCAGTGGAAACAAAACAATGGCTTGATAAACATTATCCGGACTCTGCTCCATCGAGGCAAATGGTAGAAAAGTGGATTGCTGAATTTAAACGTGGTCGTACCAGCACAAATGATGCAGAGCGCAGTGGACACCCAAATCAGACTGTTATTCCACAAAACATCAAAAAAATCCATAAATTGGTTGTGAAAGTTTGCATATAAAAGGTGCACGAGCTAGCTGACATTATAAAAATATCAGATCCCAACAAACAAAATGATTCACTAATGTTATCGTTTACGAATCGCATTCTCGTACATTTCATTCATTACCAATTATTAGTAGCGATTCATTTATAATATCGCAAGCGGGAGAAATTCCTCCTTCGTTAATGAATCGTTAAAACCGAAAAAAGCAATTCGTTAGCGAGTCGCAAAAAAAAATCAATTCGATAACGAATCATATATGTCATATAAAAAATAAAAAAAAAAATTATAAACACATTTCCAGCCTACCACGTCAAGAATTGAAACCACGTCATCTGAATGCTAGTCCGGCACCTTACCCACTCGGCTATTTCAGATGCTGGATATATCTTGCTTAATTTGCTTGATAATAAAAGCCAGCATTCGCGGACATGGGTTCGAACCCCAACTTGGTCAAAAAAAAAATTATTTTTCCTTTTTTTTTTTGTTATTTAGGTCTTTTTTTAATGATTTGACTTTTCAAAACTTCGAAAATATTTTTTTATCATTTTTTGACCATTTTTTTTTCGGCTTCGTTATACATTCGTCAAAACCGAAAAAATTCATTCGTTAACAAGTCGCCAAAACTATGAAAATGCAATTCGTTAACGAGTCGCCAAAACTAAAAAAAGCAATTCGTTAACGAGTCGCCAAAGCAACAAAAAGCAATCGTTAACGAGTCACCAAAACTATAATAAGCAATTCGTTAACGAGTCGCCAAAGCAACAAAAAGCAATCGTTAACGAGTCACCAAAAGTATAATAAGCAATTCGTTAACGAGTCGCCAAAGCAACAAAAAGCAATTTGTTAACGAGAACTTATTATTTATTATTATTTCACAAAATTTTTTTTATATAAAAATAAAATTAAAAAAAAAAAACATAAAATTTTAAAAAAAAAACATATATTCGTTAAATGACGTATTAGCAATAGAAAGTTCAAAAAAAATACTTTTCTTAAAAGTTTTTTCTTTTCTTAGTGTTTTTACCATTTTACACGAACATTTGGCGTCTGTATTTTGGGATGCGAAAGGAATAATATTCATCGACTATCTCAAAAAAGGAACCACCATCAACAGCGACTATTACTGTGCACTTTTGGATCGATTGAAGGCTGAAATCGCCAAGAAACGGCCACATTTGCAAAAGATAAAAGTGTTGTTTCACCAAGACAATGCACCGTGTCACAAATTGATGAAAACGAAACAAAATTGAATGAATTGGGCTTCGACTTGCTTACCCACCCACCGTATTCTCTAGATTTAGCCCCCAGCGACTTTTTCCTGTTTTCAGATCTCAAGAGCATGCTTGCTGGAAAGAAATTCAAATCCAATGATGAAGTAATCGCTGAAACTTAGGCCTATTTTGATGAGAAAGAGAAATCGTACCATAAAAGTGGTATCGAAAAGTTGGAAAATCGCTATGCTCACTGTATCGCTCTCGACGGCAACTATGTTTAATAATATAATTGAGTTTTATCCAAATTTTGTCTTTTTCTTACTTATCCTACGGGCTTATTGAATGACCTGTTAGTTAACAATAGGTTTGTTCAATAGGTTCAAATATGAATAAAATATCTAAATAAGTGAAGTTTATTACGGTTGAAATAAAAAAATTTTGTTCGACAATATTTTTCCTGACTTTACTCTATCTGAACGTTCATCTATGTCTTTGTAGTATGCAAGCTTGTTTTTAATATTTCAAATTACGATCTCGAAACTGCTAGCAATTACAAACATTCCGCATTCCTACTGTATTAAGCAGCAACACTTGAATAAAATTAATCTTAAAATTAATCTACGAGTGCATCTGTAAAACTTCATAGAGCCCTTACTTCCATAAGCTGAGGTATTTACTTCCGCTTAACTATATAATATTTGCATTGAATTCAGCTTCGTTTTTGCTAAAGTTGTTTTTGTTGATTTTTAATCGTGTAAATCTATGATTGCTTGTATGTTTTGTTCTTACATTAGTAAGTTGGGGTGATTTTGTCGTTTCATTATGTCGACTATAACTACTTTTATTTGATTGGATTTTATTTTAAGTAGGACCTTTAACATTGGTGCTTTTATATTTCATATCAATAATTAAATCATCAGTATTTTTTGTTCCGTTTTAAGCAATATTCCTTTATTATCCATACAAATATGAAGAGTTTGTTTCCTGCGCTAAATATGGAGGGGCAATAAAGAGAGGTATATAATTTCAAGTATATTTTTGCAATGTACCAGAACCTTTAACGCTCAAAAAAGTAGTGAGCAAGAAGTTCCAATTGGAAAAGTAAGAAAATCAAAACGGGCATCTCGGAAAAAAAATCAATTTATTTTGATTCAAGGACATATATAGGCAATTCACAAGGTGTTGTAGATTTGCATGTTGTATTGTTTTAAGTGAAAGGTTTTCTCATTTTCTCCCTTAATAGTAAAGAAATTTCTTTGAAATTTTGGTTGCATGTTTTGTTCATAGTGGTTGTATGATGTGTATGAAATTGGCGTGATTGGGCCAGAAGTACGCCTACCTCCTATACAAAGTTATTTTTTGTACATCACTCAAAGATTTCGCTTTACTAATAGGGGAGAAAATGAGAAAACCTTTCACTTAAAATGATACAACATACAACTTTACAACACCTTGTGAATTGCCTAATAGTATATCTCATATTTTAGTTATTACAAGCCATTAGTTATCAAAATCAAATCATTTACGAAAGTTTTCCTATTTTGATTTGACGTCACTTTGTATGGGAGGTAGACGTGGTTTTCATCCCATTTTGCCGAATATCATAGATATGATTCATATTATATACCAAAACTCATGTGCAAAATGTCAAGACATTTCTTTAACTTTTGTGGATTTCTAAGAGATTTTAGCTTAAAATAAAGCCACTTTGTATGAGAAGTAGGCGTGTTTTTCATCAGATTTTGGCAAATATTATAGAGATGATTTATATTATTTATAAAAGCTCATGTGCAAAATTTCAAGACATTTTCTTAATTTTTGTGGATTTTTAAGAGATTTTACATTAAAAAAAAGGCCACTTTGTATGGGAGGTAGGCGTGGTTTTTATCCGATTTCATAGTAAGGATTGACATTAAAGATCAAAGCTTATGTGCAAAATTTGAAGGCCTTCCCATAATTTTTGTGGATGTTTAAGAGATTTTACTGTAAAAATAAAGTCACTCTGTATGGGAGGTAGGCGTTGTTTTCATCCGATTTGGCTCATTTTCGAACTTGATCTTCATTTTTTTAAAAACAGCTTATATTTTGAATTTCATCGCGATAGCTTTAAAATTACGGCTGTAATCGTGTCGACAGACAGACAGACGGACAGATGGACAGACAGACGGACACACGGAAATCCACTCAGAAGATGATGCTGATCAAAAATATATATGCTTCTCTATATCTGCCACGCCTCCTTATTGGCGTTACAAACGCAATGAGAAAGTTAATATAACAGTACGTTCAAAAAGTCTATAGGATGACACATAGAAGGCGTTAGTAGATTTTATCCATATGATTTTTGTTTAGTACCAACCAGGGATGATATTTGGGGGCTTTTATTTAAAAAATTTAACAAAAAAAAAAAATCGCACTTTTTAACAAGAATAGTTTAATGTTGATGTCTGTTGACAACATTTATGTACTTTGCAACCGTTCTACAAAATTTTAAATTTGAAGGTAGAAAATGGAGGTAGGAAATATCGTCCACAGAAAAATCGCACAAAAAATAAAATTAAAGATCACTAAAACGAAAAATTCCAAAACAAAAAAAATTTAAAAAAAAATGTAAAAAAAACACCCAATAAAAACGAAAAATGCCCAAAATTTTGGAGAAATTGCCTAAAATGCAATCTTGCAGTGTCGGAGTGCTTGACAAAAATAAGCTCTCTTGAATTTATTAAATAAATGAAAATATCTGGAGAAAGAAATAAATATTATTCATAAGTAGTAAGGTATGACTATCGCGGGACGGGGACTGATTTTGACTAAAAACTTTTAATTTTTTTAAAAACATGATGATCAAGTGATAGTAATAGTTATAACCATATCACTAGTAGTCAATGTGAACTATCACTCGAAAACAAAAAGTGAAATAGTCCTAAAAAAATTAGGTGATTTTTGTATGGCAAATAGCCAAACCAAAAAACCAAATTTCGCTCAAAAACGTGCAAAACCGCATAATATTTTTGGCGGTTTCAAAACGAAAATTAACCGAATTATGTATGGAGATTTTTGGAGTATGGAGAAATTTTTGGGGATTCTTATTTAAAGTCTATATTTCCTTTAGCCTTTTAAATGTTCTCATTAAAATAAGTTTCGTTATACACATAAATGCATACTTTTTAGTAATATCAACTACAAATTTAGTTTGTTTTCCAAGTTATATGAAAAGAGAGAGCTCTAAAGGCTCCATCGTAGTCCTGATAATGCCTTAACATACGTACAAATTAATCCATTTTGTTATCAATTCAATATTAACGCTAAGAAAATCAGGCCAGTACCACCTCTCTACACCCTGATAAAGTTTTGGTGGCAAATTTTAATCTTATTTCTTGGCGATTGTTATGTCATCTAATCAGATGTAATTTGACTTAATTTTCTTCTTGCAAAATTTGTTATTCTAAAATTGTGGTCATTTATGAAACTATTTTTTGTTAAATTCAGCCATGCCTCAATATATTTTTTGACAGGAGTGAATTTTTTCTACTCAATTAATCAATGAGAAGAGTCTGCATTAAATTTCTCATCCATTTCTGACATTCTACGACTATTTAAAGTATGTTGCTTTGCAATTTTTGGTAAAATTTTTTTTGCAGAAATACTCTATATCTAAAGATTGTTTTTGCCATTTTTTAAATTAAAAAAAATTTTGACACAATGCGTAAAATAAAATGTATTTGAAATATTCACCTGAAACCTTATTAAGATGGATAGTTATTTAATTTAATCACTTAAATTAGAGCTTGCTAAATTTGTGATCAACCAATAACTTCCTTCCATGATCGGCTTAAACGGCACAAACGAAATAAAACACGAAAAAGTTAAAGTTTTTTGATTTCCCAAAACTGTTAATTCGAAATTTCGACTATTTTCACCAAAAATAAAGTGGACTTGTTGAGATTATTAAAAAGTGTGCTAATTGTGAGACCATGGCATGACCGTGTGCCCATAAAGAAGGTCTTCAATATTGAATTGCCACTTTTTATAACTAAAAGCCCTATTAACGTCAAATTGGCCCAATTTTTGTTTGAATTCTGGCCCTTTTCCAACTAAGCCAATATCATCCCTGGTACCAACCTGCAAACGATACGTATAAAAATTTGACAACAATCTGACAATTGATTCGTGAGTTGAAAAAAGTGAATTTGAAAAAGTGAATTTTGAGTTTTAATAAAGCATTGCTTTTTGATGAAAAAAAAATGCATTGGAAACCAAACAATGGCTTGATAAACATTATCCGGACTCTGTTCCATCGAGACAAATGGTAGAAAAGTGAATTGCTGAATTTAAACGTGGTCGTACCAGCACAAATGATGCAGAGCGCAGTGGACGCCCAAATCAGACTGTTATTCCACAAAACATAAAAAAAAATCCACAAATTGGCTATGAACGATCGCAAATTGAAGGTGCACGAGCTAGCTGACATTGTAAAGATATCAAATGATAGTGTTTTTACCATTTTACATGAACATATATGCGAAAGCTCTGTGCAAAGTGGGTGCTCACAGTCGACCAAAAACAACAACGAATTGATGCTTCAGAGAAGTGTTTGGCACTGTTAAACCGCAATAAAGTCTAATTCGTCGATATGTGGCAATAGATGAAACATGACTTCACTATTACACACCAGAATCCAAAAGACAGTCAGCTGAGTGGACAGCAGTTGACGAACCGAATCCAAAGCGAGTAAAGACCCGAACAGTCGGCTTGTAAGGTGATGGCGTCTGTATTTTGGGATGCGAAAGGAATAATATTCATCGACTATCTCAAAAAAGGAACCACCATCAACAGCGACTATTACTGTGCACTTTTGGATCGATTAAAGGCTGAAATTGCCAAGAAACGGCCACATGTGCATAAGAAAAAAGTGTTATTTCACCAAAATATTGCACCGTGTCACAAATCGATAAAAACGATGGCAAAATTGAATGAATTGGGCTTGGAATTGCTTACCCACCCACCGTAATTTCCAGATTTAGCCCCCAACGACTTTTTCCTGTTTTCAGATCTCAAGAGAATGCTTGCTGGAAAGAAATTCAAATCCAATGATGAAGTAATCGCTAAAACTGAGGCCTATTTTGACGAGAAAGAGAAATCGTACCATAAAAGTGGTGTCGAAAAGTTGGAAAATCGCTATTCTCGTTGTATCGCTCTCGAAGGCAACTATGTTGAATAATATAATCGAGTTTTATCAAAATGTTGTTTTTTTCTTACTTATCCTACGGACTTATTGAATGACCTGTTACCCCTCACGCAGTACGCGAGCTTGTTATTTAACTTGTAAATCATTAAAATGTATAGAACAGAAACTTGTAACTCTTACAAAAATAACTCTGTGTGTGTGTGTGTGTCCGTAGGACGGTACATCAACGGTTCGTTGGGATTAAATCGACTCTTAGCCCTTTGAGGAGATTAACTCGCTAATCTTGTTGATTTTTATGAGGTTATGAAAGTTAATCTCATCGAAAACAGATATTCTCCTCAAAAAAGTTTGTAAATATCGATAATTACTTAAAAACTGCAACTCTGTAAAGAACTGATAAAAAGAAAACGTCAAATAATTTTTTTAAAACTTGTTAAGGCGCTTAATTTATATCATTATATAAAATTTGTAAATGTAATATTATATTATGTAAAAAGTACCAGTGTATTATGTATTATTATGTATTATATATTATAAAAAATAAATGTATGAAATGTAAAGTACAACATTGAATTTAAAAATATAAGAGAACACATAAAACAAAACAAACCAAAGCGGCCCAGCGTCTATAGGGCATTTTGATAGCTGTGCCTGCTGTAGAATTCTGTTCATTCTCAGCTTTGAATCACAATTTTACAAATTAAATAAATTATTTGCGCTAAAACATGACCGAAGTATAAAACGTCAAAGGTGTTTGCTGTCAAAATTTGATCGTCCATTTGACACAGCAAAAAAGGCAAATTTATTTTAACACACACAAATTTCATTCAACTTCCTATTTTATTTCCAAACACGAATAAAAAGTTTCCGATTGATACACACCCTATGAACTAAATTTAAAGCTCTTTATGCGTACTATACATGCATGGCGCACTATGTACACTACAAACTTATTTCAACAGGTTCTAACATTGGTTGTTTACACTAGTGCTGTCTCAATGGTTTGTGTACTAGATTTAAAACTACACAGATAACAATATTTATCTTAAGATAATAACAGATTATGTTACTGATTTTTTCTGTTAACTTAAACTGTTAACATTTCTGTAACTGTTCTGTTGGCTGCATAGGAATAAGACAAATTTTTAATAGAAATGTTACTAGTTTGCAGCACTCGCGATAGTAGCAAATATTGCAGCGGAGAACTGGTAGCCTGAACACACTGGAGATGTCAGCGACAATATGACATCTGCAAAAATTTTTTTATGTATATTCCTTAAGCACTGTGCTGAGTTTTGATCTAATAAATATTCTTCATATGAGTCGCTATATAGGAGCTTCAGTCTATCCACTACAGAAATATATATAATCATGCAAAAGCTTCAAAGATATATAAATATACGAGGGTGGCCCCAGATGTACCCGATCTGACGTATAGATAGCTGTTGTTGCTTTAAAAAATTACTATGGTGTACATTCTACCATAGTATATAATCTAATAAAGCTTAATTTTCAAGTTTTAAGACGCTACGTTGTTAAGTATTTGTTTGACAACCATCAGTGAAGTGAACGCTATCAATAAATTTGTAAACATGGAAAAAATTTTTCATCGGTATGTGATACAATACTTTCATATGAAAGGTCTGAGTCCAACCAATATCAAAGCCGAGCTAGATTCTACTCTGGCCGAGTCTGCTCCTTCGTTTACCTCTGTAAAATATTGGGTGGCAGAGTGCAAATGAGGCCGTATGAGCTGCCAAGACGAACAACGCAGTGACCGACGAAATGAGGTGACGACGCCAGAAATCGTTAAGAAAATCCACAAAATAGTATTGGATGACCGTTGATTGAAAGTGCGCGAGCTAGCAGACATGGTAGGCATTTCAAAAAGTGCTGTACATCGGATATTGACTGAAAATTTGGACATGAAAAAGCTGTGCTCAAGATGGGTGCCGCGTTTGCTCACAATGGAACAAAAACAGCGTCGTGAGGATGTTTCAATCGATTGTTTGGCGATGTTCCACAACAACCCAATAAACATTGTGGCGTGGGTGATTCGTTAACGAATCGCTTGTGAATCGTTTTTTTTAAAGTTTTCGAATAGTTTCATACCGACTTCATCAGAGGTTGGTTTGATGCTTAAAGAAAGCACCGATTGAAATCATGACTTTCCTAAACTCCATTTAAGATGTTTTGAAACAAAAAAACAATTTTTTCCGACATTTCAATACGCAAATTTTTTTTAGAAAAGTATTTTTTATTAAATTTCTATTGTTAATACGTCATTTAAGCGAATATTTATTTTTAAATTTTATGTTTTTTTTTAATTTTAAGTGAAAAAAGACTTAAATATAAATTTTTATAAATTAATTTGTAAATTTATTCGACCTCTTTTCATAAGTTTTTGTGTTATTATTATAACTCTAATAATTTTTCAATTATTAATTAAGAGTTATATTTTCGAGCTCAAGGTCTATGTTGCTTTCTGAAGAAAACAACCAACAGCAACAACAATACCCTTTATATAGAGTGACAATCATACAGCAGACTAGACAGCTGTCTATTTTTATAAATTTTTATAAGAAAAAAATTTTGTGAAATATTTTTTCTTGTTATATTATTTCATGCTTATCCTTTATATAAATAATTTGCACTTATGATTTGTTCAAGATTTTCTTCCTTTTTTTAGTTTTGGTGACTCGTTAACGATTGCTTTTTATAGTTTTTGGCGACTCGTTAACGAATTGCTTTTTTTAGTTTTGGCGACTCGTTAACGAATTGCTTTTTCATAATTTTGGCGACTTGTTAACGAATGGCTTTTTTCGGTTTTGACGAATGTATAACGAAGCCGAAAAAAAGTTGATCAAAAAAATATAAAAAAAAATAATTTCGAACTTTTGAAAAGCCAAATCTTTACAAAAAATACCTAAATAAAAAAAATAATAGCAACAAAAAAAAATTTTTTTTGGACCGAGTTGGGGCTCGAACCCATGTCCGTGAATGCTGTCTTTTATTATCAAACAAATTATGCAAAATATATTCAGCATCTGAAATAGCCGAGTGGGTAAGGTGCCGGACTAGCATTTAGATGACGTGGTTTCAATTCTTGACGTGGTAAGCTTGATTAAAATTAGTTTTTATTTTTTTTTTTTTGTTATTTTTATATGATTTATATGATTCGTTATCGAATTCTTTTTTTTAGTTTTGGAAACTCGTTAAAGACTTGCTTTTTATAGTTTTGGCGACTCATTAACGAATAGCTTTTTATAGTTTTGGCGACTCGTTTACGAATTGCTTTTTTCGGTTTTGACGATTCATTAACGAAGGAGGAATTTCTCCCGCTCCCAATATTATTAATGAATCGCTGCTAATAATTGCTAATGAATGAAATGTGCGAGAATGCGATTCGTAAACGATAACATTAGTGAATCGTTTTGTTTGTTGGGAATAAAGCCAAGTTTTTTCGTAGATTCATAACCATAGATGAAACATGGGTCCAACACTTCACACCTAAGACAAAGGAACAGTCAAAACAATGGACTGAAAGGGGACTTTTTGGAATGCGCGTGGAATAATTTTCATTAATTATCTTCAAAAAGGAAAAACAATCAACGGCGAGTATTATGCGAACTTATTGCAGCGTGTGAGTGATGAAATCAAGAAAAAATTGCCGCATTTGCGGAAAAAGAAAGTGTTGATTCATCAAGACAATTTACTAGTTCACACATCTAGTATCGCGGTGGGCAAAATCAATGAATTAAAGTTCGAATTGCTTCCTCACGCACCACCCTATTCGCCAGACTAAGCCCCCTCGGATTATTTTTTTTTTCCAAATTTGAAAAAATTGTTCGGTGGTACAAGATTTGCCAACGATGAAGAGGTGGAATCTGCATTTGATGGCTCTTTTAAGGCGCTCGACGGTTCTCACTTTAAACAGGCCATTGAAGCTATTGAGCATTGCTGAGAAAACTGTGTCGAGCTGATAGGAGACTATGTTAAAAAATGAAAATATTTATTCCCAAATTTATTGTGTTTTCTTTGTTAGGTCGGGTACTTTTGGGACCACCCTGATATAGACAAATATAAGAAAAATTAGCAACTAAATTCTTAAAGTTAACTACAGGTTATACATTTTTTAAGAATTATAGAAAGGTCTAAAATTAAAAGCTTGGAAACGTTAGGCCCGCTTCTAAAATCATTGAAGCTATAGAGAAAGCAAGTTATGCATCTCTTTAGCCACAATGTGTTTTTCGGCTAGGCTCAGCAATAACCGTGCACTATAAGCGGGCCTAACGTTTCTAAGCTTTTAAGTTTAGAGTTAGGATATAACTGAAAATAGGATGTTGAGGTTCTAAGCTACTAATTGGAATTGAAGAAAAATTTATCATACAAAATCACTCATGATATAATAATGTACAAAGTAGCTTTGGCAACTACCTATTGGGTTGGCAACTAAGTAATTGCGGATTTCACTCATAGATGGCTTAAGTTGAATTTTTAGGTTTGCTGACGTAATCAAAATGTCAAACACATTTTGTTATTGGATAGTTGGTACTTCAACTGTCAATCAGTAAAAAAATGTTTTTGATCGGTTGTGTAGTTTTTGTTTGGCGTCTGTTGAAAAATGAAAAATCAAAACGAACATTTTCGTCATATCTGCTTTTTTATTTCCGGAAACGAAAAAACGCATCGCAAACTCACAAAAAGTTGTTTATGGTGACGAAGCTTTAAAAGAACGGCAGTGTCAAAATTGGTTTACCAAATTTCGTTCTGATAATTTTTCACTCAAAGATGAAAAACGCTCTGGTCGTCCAGTTGAAGTTGATGACGACCAAATCAAAGCAATAATCGATTCGGATCGTCACAGTACAACACGTGAGATTGCAGAGAAGCTTCATGTATCACATACACGCATTGAAAATTGCTTAAAACAACTTTGCTATGTACGAAAACTCGATATATGGGTTCCTCATGAACTGAAAGAAAATCATTTAACACCACGCATTAACATCTGCGATTTGTTAAAGAAACGTAATGAAAATGATCCATTTTTAAAACGATTAATAACTGCTGATGAAAAATGGGTTGTTTACAAAAATGTCAATCGGAAAAGATCGTGGAGCAAGCCATGTGAACCAGCTCAAACAACATCAAAAGCTAATATTCATCAAAAGAAAGTTATGTTATCAGTTTGGTGGGATTTCAAAGGAATTGTCTACTTTGAACTTTTACCACCCAATCGAACGATCAGTTCATTGAACAACTAACAAAATTGAACAATGCAGTTGAAGAAAAGCGGCCCGAATTGCCAAATCGAAAAGGTGTTGTATTCCACCATGATAATGCAAGGCCACACACATCTTTGGTCACTCGGCAAAAATTATTGGAGCTTGGTTGGGATGTTTTGCCACATCCACCATATAGTCCTGACCTTGCACCATCTGATTACTTTTTATTCCAACCTTTGCAAAACTCCTTGAATGGTATAAATTTCAATAATAATGATGATGTCAAATCGTACCTGGTTCAGTTTTTTGCTGATAAAAACCAGAAGTTTTATGAACGTGGAATTATGATGCTGCCTGAAAGATGGCAAAAGGTCATGGCTCAAAATGGGCAATACATTACAGAATAAAGTTATTTCGTTCCATGAAAAAATTGTCTTTTATTTTCTAAAAAAAATCCGCAATTACTTAGTTGCCAGCCTTATATTTTCTCAGAGCGTCGACCAACACTTTTCAAAATCAATACAAAGTTTAATTTTTCATCTGTTTTGCTGATTATTCGTTTTCAATTTTTCTATGCGTTTTTGACAAATGCTGGTCGACAAAACACTGTCACTCCTACCTTGTAAATTAATTTATCAGGATAATCATAACTAAATAGCTTTTTTTTTTTGAAAAAATTTCAAACTAAAGATAATAATGCAAAGATAAATGTATTCTTTACAGAAATAAGAGTAGTACCACAATTTGCGGATACATTAAAAACTCATTCATTCCTACAATTTATGAATGGCCTCTGTTAACTCCACCAAACACGCTTCTATCTCTTTTAAGATGTTTTTCTCCATATAACTATTAAAATATGGTCTATCAATCAAAGTTCTTCTACATTTAATTTCATTTCATCCCCTCCATACCTTTGGTTTGGCGCATTGTTTGTTTGCTTTTCAACATCCACTTCATCCATCCGCTCTCCTCAGACCTACCTTATCGCTTCTAATATAAATTTGATCTACCACTTTGTGTACCTTTGCTAACTTTATTGTCAGCTCCTCAACCGCTCACTCTTCACGCCTCAATCTCTTTCTCCAGCAAGTTCATAACTTGATTTCATTGATTAAAAGTTTTGTTTACTCGCCACGCATGCGCAGCTGCCACTGATTTACCCAATTCAAAGTTGTGCATTACTGCTGCTGCTGCTGCTTGTACCTTTCTTTGTGGCCAACATGTGATTACGTTTTACTCATACCGCTCAGCAACAACACCTTTCGAGGCACGGTTATGTTACTCTGCGTAGCGCCGATTAGCACAGCTTCTTTGCATCTTTAAGGTAAGCAAAATGAAGAAATATAAAATATCTTCAAATCTGGAAAAATGCTACAACACATGCTTCACAGCAGACGCAAGAACAATAACAACAACAATAATACCGTGCAACCTTTTCTTTATTACTTGTTTTTGGTATTTGTCGCTTTTATTTTACGCACCATCTGCCGATGGAGTTTTTTTCTGCTTGTTGTTTTGCGTCCTTTATACTACTTATAAATACGAAATTTTTACTACGTCTTCTTCTTGGGTTTCTGTGTGCATGTTTAAGTTTAATAGTAGACGCAATAGCGGTAATTGAATTTTTTTTTTTTTTCTTTAATCTGCCTAAGGCTCTTTGCAAAAGTCTATAGAAGAATAAAAGAGTTATAAAAGAATTTCTGAATAATGTACACTGTAATAAATTTTTGGTGAACACAAAATTATAAGATAAGAATTTTGAAATAATAAAGTAGATGTATTATTTTTGCGATTTCGAATTTAATTAACACGACATACTTAAATTGCATAGTCATTGATTTTTGACTTAGTTTTGAGTCCTTCTTTTCACTTTAGTTAAAATTGTTTTGTTATTTTTTGGAAATTTTGTGAATCATAACGTTTATCGGATACACAAAAGAAAAGAGTTTTCGAAGTAAAAAGTTTAGACACTTCGTCACCTGAGAAATTAATTGTCGTATGTGACATTTTATCGGTTTTGAATAGGTTTCTTATGATTTAGGGGTGTCTTTTTCGTTTGGCGTGGTCGGTTTTTCGATATTTTAAGTCGTTACCGAAATTCAGAGGACTTATTTTGTCGCATGTCTTTTGTGGCAACTTATTATCAAATTCGGAAATTACTGGGCGTATTTTGTAAGACGCAAACGATCACGTCACTTGGGGTTTCCTTGCCTATCAATAAATATCAGTAGAAAAATTCCAATGAGAAAGAGAAAGAGAGTTGGTCTTAATTCATATGAAAACGGAATTCATAAGAGACAAAAAAACCCCAAGTGATGTGATCGCTTGCGTTTTACAAAATACGGCCATAAGTGTCGTATGTAATAGCAAAATAGTTTCTCCATAGGTTTTAAAAAAATATATGTCGTATGTTTCGAGGTAAGTTAAAAATATTGTGAAATCACCACATTCGACAAACCAATTATAAACAAATATCACATTAAGTTCTTACCGAAATGAGGTACGATCCCTAAATAAATATACAGTCCAATCTCACATGCGTAACCTGTATAAATTTGAAAAAAATCGGCCCGCTACAAGCAGAGCTATTTGCCCGCATACTTTGATTTCCATTTAACCAAATCTATCGAAAGCCACATACATCACTTAATTTCTCAGACGAGGTATTGGTCCTTATAGATTTTATTTACTCTTTATTTTTGGAAATAGTTTTTCTGTTCTCTAGATACTATGAACGTGGACGATGTTCTAGAGGAGATCTTTGATGGAAACTATTCCAAATGTTAAAACTAGGAATTAAGTTCAGAAAGAGGTATGGCAACTTTCTTCAAAAATGTTCAGATATATAGGATATGAATCTGTATTATAATCATTAAAATTTTACTTAAAAAACTATATAGATACACGCCATAGTTAAGTAAGGGTAGAGTAAAATAAGGTTAGGTAAGTTAAGGTTCGTTCGTTCGTTAAGGTAAGGTAAGGTAAGGTAAGGTAAGGTACGGTAAAGAAAGGAAAGGTAAGGAAAGTTAAGGTAAGGAAAGGTAAGGTAAGGTGAGGTAAGTCAAGGTAAGGAAGGTAAAGTAATGTAAGGTAAAGTAAGGTAAGGTAAGATAAGGTAAGATACGGTAAGGTGAGATAGGGTAAAGCAATGTGAGGTATGTAAGGTAAGGTAAAACAAAAAGATATCTGAAGCTCTTGATTAAAAAAGTTAAAAGTAAAAAAGATTTTAAAAATAAAGAAATTTTCAAAACTTTTCAAAACGAAGCGCTTGAAGCAAAATTTAAAAAGCGATAGCGAAACTTTAAAAGCGTTTTTCTCAAAACCACCTTTTAAAGAACCTTGTTCACTGCCATTTAAAAACTACATTACTTATTCAATTCAAACTTGGTACACACTTTTCCACCAACGATAAGTTATAGAAATTTTGTTTTATAAATGAAAGGAGTTTTCACTTACAAAATAGCGAAATTTTTCATTAAAAATAACAATTTTCAATTCAAATTTTAATGTTTTCTGATTTCAAATAATTTCCAGCTGAAAAACAGGGAACACTGCAAATCGTCTTTTACCAAACACGTTCTTGGAAAAGCTTTATCACCAGGTTGCTTGTCAATTTTTTTCCTGCATAAAATAATTTCAGAATTATAATAATTTAATACTTTATAATGTACAAAAGATTTGAATGAATTTGCTCTATATCCATACGAGTATATCTAAAAAAATTCCCCAAAAAAGTATTTTTTTTACGCTGAACCCTTATTCACCCCTTAACAAGTGGATCTACAGGCTAAAAAAATGTATTGAGATTAATTGCGATTAAGTCGAATAGATAAAAAATAATGTTGGTTAAAAATAAAGAAAAAAATATTTTTTCCATTTTTTCATCCGACCATTTGCGCGAACTTTTGTTAGTCCCCTCCGTATACAAATTTTTGTTATAATATTATAATTAACTTATCACAGCAAAGTATTTTTTGTATTAACGCATGTGATTTTTTCCCACCTGACAGAGCTAAAAGTAGATCTGAAGCGCCAGTATTTAAAATTTTACTATAAATGTTTAACTGGATCTGGTATGCAAACAATTTCTTTTGGTTGTGTCTAATGTAACGGACGTGATACTATCAAGTCATCATTTATAAAAAGACTATGCGGCAGCATAAAAAGTTTACTTATTTTCTTAAAAATTTTCATATATATTCTTATATAAGTTATATTATCACACTGCATAATTTTCTAATGTAACGGATTTGATACGTGAACAGACGTGATACTTTCCATTCTGTCATAACTAATGTGTAATTTTGCTTGTTTAAAATCGATTAATTAATATTGGTTCAAGAAACTATGTAAAAGGCTTATAAATATGTGTATTAAAAACTTATAAAAATCTAGCTTTTTTTAAATTTTTCCAATATTTATGCTATAGGTTTTCAGTTGTTTTAGTGTAACGTCTTTGATGGTCGCTATCAAGTGTAATAAAAATATTCTTTTTTCACTTTATTTGATATTGCAACTACTGCTTTAAGTTTTATTTTTAATTTTATGGACGTGACAGACTATCACTTAAACAAGAAACTATGCGTCAGTTTTATCTAACGTGCCTATTTTCCCAAAATATTCGATTACACTGGTTAAAAAAATTTTAACATTTTTTGTCACATGAAAACTTATACTCGTATCGAATTTTATTTATAAGATGGAAATAGACATTAATAAGATGGAAAGCTAAGTGGGAGAACAACTAAAATTTGTTTAGCTATGGGTGGTAGGCGGCAATGCAAAAAGAGGCATTTGGATATGGGAGGATAGAGTTAATATTACAATGCGGTGTTTTACTTATTTAACATTAAAATTTTTCATTTACAATTTTTCTACAAATGCTAGATCAAGGAAATAGAAGAGGGATCAGAATGGTGAAAAGGAATTGGAGAAGATTCACTTATATGTACCATTGGGCATAGGACGTGAATTGGTGTTTAATAAGGGGATAGTTATGTAAAGAAAAGTGATTTGGAAAGGGAACGCTTGAATCTGAATTTCGATATTGGCGGTGTATAATGCCCGCTGATATTATTAAATATTTTACAACATCTATTAAAGGGCTCGTTCGATGCGTAAATAGTGTTGTGATGTGATTCTTTTAACAATTTTGTATACGTATATTTGTTTGCCTTATTGGTTTATTAAATAGTACCTTGCTCGAGATGTACTCGCTACCGATGTTACCAGTAATAACATCAAATGTAAAGCATGAGCAAAGTAATATTCTCCTTAAGACAGCGACATTAAATTGAGGATTTTAAGTCTACTCTCGTATGGTGGTAAATTTGTATAGTCACGAAGATCGTATAGGTCTCTCAATGCAAAAAGCAAGAATTGTCTTTGAATAGATTCTAGCCTTTCACTATGCACTACAAAAGCTGGGTTCCAAATTATGCAACAGTATTCTAAGATTGGTTGCACTAATGTGCAGTATAAGGTTTTAGTTACCCAAAGGGGTTTGAATTCTTTTGCACGTTTTTTTATGAATCCGAGCATTTTGTTTGCCCTGGATATGATATGATCGTAGTGAAGGTTAAAGCGCATCTTACTATCAAGAATTATTCCAAGATCTGCTATGCAGTTGACCCTTTCAAGTTCCAACTTATTTAGCATGTATCTGCTATATGTTATTACGTTTTTACGGGCAAAACTTATAACGTAGCACTTATTTATATTTAAAGAAAATTTATTTTGACTACACCACTGTTCCAGAGACAAAAGCTTATTCTGTAAGAATACTGAATCCACTTCTGATCTAATGGTATAGTATAATTTTAAGTCATCTGCATATAAGAGATGGGGGACATCATGCAAAACTTCAGATATGTCTGCAATAAATATGTTGAAGAGAAGTGGGCCAAGATGGCTACTTTGAGGTACACCCGACGAGACAACAATCTTTTTTGACAAAGTACCCTGAAATTTTACATATTGAGATCTTTCACAGAGATAAGACTTGAGCCATTTCAGCACAGTACCTGATATACCAAATTTTTCTAGTTTCTTAGCTAGGATTTCGTGAAAATCCTAGCTTTTGAGTGTACTAGGGCCACCAAACAATAATATGTGAATGAAAAAAAAAAATTGACACGTCAGGTTGCCTTGTGACATCAAAACATATATTTTCGTAAAAAAGTACAAACAACAGCTACTTTTAGAGGAATTATTGCTTGATATAGAATACATACTTATGATTTTCGTCAATATTTGGATACTGGAAGGTTTTTTTTAAGTTTTCAACAATAATCTGCTAGCAGTCCTGGACTCCATGTCCCTTCTCCATTAAGGAAATGTCCTGATGGAACCTCTCGCCTTGTTTGTCACTCACAGCACCCAAATTTGCTGGAAAGAAATTCAGATGAGAGTCCAGCATATGTATTTTTGAGGACATATTACACCCCAAAACTTTATATGACATTATAAGATAATTTATTAAGTCTTTGTAACATAATTTTCCGATTTATAGTTACCTAGAAAATTTTCGACAACGTTCACAAAACATTTCCAGGCGAGTTTTTCCGGATCATTTAGTTTTCCTTCAAAACTCTTATCCTTTATCAGTTGCCGTATTTGTGGACCTACAAATATTCCCTCTCTATTTTTTGACTCGCTGAGTTTGGGGAATTTCTCTTTCAGATATACAAATCCACTGCCATCCCACTGCCATCTTTAGGCGTAGCTTTTACAAAATTTTTCATCAGGCTGAGCTTTTTGTGCAGGACATTTTAAACATTTTTATTATTAATGAGGTACACCAACATGAAAAAAAATCATCACAAAGTTCGTGTGACAAAAACAGTGCTTACCAGTGTTATTATTATTACTTTTTTGTTTCAGCTTTTTTAATGTATCGGATGTGTAACCTTTTTAACGATTTTTATTTACGTCTTCTCCTTGGCTCCCGCTTCAAGAAACTGCTAATCGGTGAGAGAACTCGTCGTCATATTGGCTTGTTTAAAATGGAACTTACGGATCCATATCCACGTAGAAGATACGCAAAGGAAGAGAAAGAAAGCTCGCATTTGGCGCCACAATAGACTTTTTCTTCAGTTTGCCGCTCACATTGTTCTCTCTTCTGACCTAAAGAACTGGTGGCGAATTAATTAGGAAAGAAAAAGTTATGCCAAATTTTTATGGAAAAACATATATTTCTGACCTCGTTTTTGTAACGAATTTTATTTCAATGAAATTAAAATTATAGTTTCATTTGAATTAAAATTTCAAATTTGATTTGAATAAAATGATTCTTCTGGAAAATTTATTGTTACCAAGCCAGAAGCCTATGCAACCTAAAAACCATAACCAACAGTTCAACAAGTCAATTATTTTTTCAATAAAATCTTCAAACTAGTCCCAAAAAAAGAGTGGGCTTGATCTATTTTTAACTAGTGTTCGCCCATCACCGAATTCGCAAAAGTAAAAAAATATTTTTGACATCCGTATGGTAAGAGAACTTTTAAATTCAAAGAACGGATTCGAATTCATCGATTAATTTTTAGCTAGTCTTCGTCAGCACCAAATTAGTAAAAATTAAAAAAAAATATGTAGGTGGCAAATGATAAGCAAAATAGATAGTTTTGAAATTCTGATAACGGATTCGAATTCAGTAACTCATTTTTAACCTACAGTTCGCGCTAGCACCGAACTTGTAAAAAGAAAATATTTTTAGAAGGAAATCACATATTTTTTGAAGTTCTGACAATGAATTCGGTTTCAGTGACCGATTTTAAGCTAGTATCCCATCGAATTCGTAAAAATAAAAACATTTAGATGGCAGCCCTATGGCAAAAAATACATAATTATGAATTCGTTAAAATTTAAAAATTTAGGTGGCAACCCTATGGTGAAAAATACATAATTTTTGAAATTCTGACAATGGGTTCGGATTCAGTGACCCATTTTTACCTAGTGTTCGCCCACCGAATTCGTAAAAATAAAAAATTTAGATGGCAACTCTATTTTCTTAGCATATAACCTTCGCATTATAATTATCTTCATTAAAAAAAAAATCAGCTAAATTGGTTGAAAATAACGGGCAGCAGAGGGAAACAATATATATATATATATGTATATAGATGTTGACTCAGATTAGTTAAATGTAACGGACGTGACTTTTAGACTTCTAAACTTCTAAAAAAGTTAAGACGAAGCTTATAGAAATTTGACATTTTTAATCGAATTTGACACTTAAACTTTTGCTTATGAGTTGCCGTGATGTAACGGATGTGACAAGTCAGTGCTGTTCGTGTGTTGGATTACGTGTCACCTTTATGTTTCCGCTTATTGAAAACAAGCTTTGATATCCAAAGTGATGCTCTTCATTACTTCTTCCGTAACGGACGTGATGCATGCTGAAAATTTGCCTACATAAAAAGTTATATTTTACTATTCTAATGTACGTGACATTTTATTATTAGTAATAAGTAGTTAGTTCTTCATTTTGTGTTTTGTGATGAAAGCTAAATAGTTTGAGAATGTTTAATAAATAATGTAACGTATGTGACATAGTTATTTTTATGCTGTTTTTGAAAGTAAATTTATTTTCTACCCACATTGCACTATAGAAAATTTTAACCGATTTACTGGACAAAATTGCATACTTTGACTTGTCAAAATTATATATTATCAATTCTATCTTAAAGTGAATACAAGTGAAGCCAAACCTTTCATTCTATATTGAATTTGCCATATTGAATTTTTGAACTTTTGACCTAGAAAACCTCCTGAAACAAAGTTTTGCTTAGAAAGGACAATATTTCGACTTGGCTAGAATATTCTAGCATTATTATTTTGGCTAGAAAACTAGGCAAAATATCCCATGGGTGTAGGGAATTTTGTTCAGGGGACAAAAAACTATTTTTTTCATGTGATTGATAAATAAATAAAAAATGTGTCAGCAGTAAGTTTGTTATAATATAAAAATTAAGCTTTAATTATAAAAAGAAATGTTTTATATATCTTAATTAAATACTAAAATTTTTATTTTTCTAATGCTCAGTCATTCAACTTTCTCCGCCCTGCCCTACCCTCGCTACGCCCATGATATATCCTATAGTGTATTGTGAGAACCTCGTCCCCTAGGATACTATCAGCAAAATGACGACTTTGACATTATCTAGCGACACAATAACTAATGTTGATATTGCTCTCAGTCAAAAATAATCTAAGATTCTATATAAAATTGTAACGGTTGTGACATCAAAGTTTTCACCTATGCTTATGGAGCCCTTTTGCAAATTAATACCAAAACAATATTTGCAGTGTACAAAAAATACAGCTGCCAACGAATCTACCTTCGAAAGGACTGCGTCGAGCCCTAACAAACGAAGCCGTAACAGCAGGCAGGTTTTGTCAGACAGGCAAAACCGACAAGGTACGAACAGCGCAAAGCAGTACAAACGAAACCATTCGCAGTTGAACCTTTCGTCGTTCAGGATGTCGTGTTGAGAGTTTTGAGTTTAGTGGTAATAAAATATAAGAATATTAAATTAAAAAAATACAAAAACAACAAACACTAAAGAGCATAACAACGCGTGTAGTTTGTTGTGTGGTAAACAAGAAAAAAAAATAAAAGAAGCATTGAAAATAAAAGAAAAATTCAGTATTCGTGAGCATATCCTGGTTGTTATCGAAAAAACAGTAAAGCCACCCACTAGCTGGCACAGACTTCAAACACACACACACACACCCACGCAAAGCTTAGAACCATCGTACAACTTGGTAGCAGAAACACGAAATTATATCCAAGTGCTAAGAACTATTAAGTTAAGATATTATTTTCTTAACTAGCTAGTAGAAAAAGTTGTAGAGGCCCAGTCCTTGAAAATTATTGAGTGTAATTTTGCAAAATGTCAGAAAAACCATCGGAATACTTGAAACGCACCTGCCTCATCTGCGGTTGCCATACAAACCAGACCATCAACATCTATGAGCCACGCAGTGGACCAAATATTGTGGAACTTATACAGGCCAAATTTAAATTTCAGGTAAGTCTATGATGAGTATTATATGGAAAATAAAGTGAAATGTTGTTATTTGTTGGACAGCAGTAGGTTCAAGTAGTTTTATAAAATAACTCAAGACTTCCACAGTCAGCCGCCTGCCCAGTTTTAGCTCATCCCGCTTGTAATTTGATAAAAAAAAAAAAAAATCAATATTTGTGTCGACAAGCAAGCATGAGTCATCGTCATAGTCAAAGCTCGCTCGCTACTCGGTCGGTCTTGAGACACAAGGACGCAGTAGTCGTGCTGTCAAGGGATGTTGTTACCACACTCCCATTTTTGAGCCACCACTTTTCAGTTGATTACACTTGCAAAGCTCGGTAGTACCCAGCTAAACAGCCAAGCAGCACAGAGCATGGCACAGCATCCTTCACACACACACACACACACACACTCATACACAGCGCTGATGTGAATGCTCGCTTGGACGGACATTTGTTAAAACGACGTCACAATATTGTGCAGTTTCAGGAAAATTCTCGATACTACGAGCAGAAAATACAAAAGCCTTCGCTTTGATTTAAGCTCAAGCAAGCGAATGCATTTTTTTTTTATAGGTCAAAGTTTTGAAAAGCAGCGGTTTTTTGTTCTTTATACTACTTCCTGGTAGCATTTGACAAGCAACCGGAAGTGCATTATGCTGCTTCTTCTGTTGTATTATTTTGTGCTGTGTTGTTTCTCTCTAGCTGCCTGTATTTTTTTTTTTTATTCTACTATTTATTGTCACATCTGTCAGCGTACTTGGAGTTTGCTTGCCTGTTACTTGAGTACTTGAGCAGGAGAAGCATGAAATTTGATATTTTTTAATATTTTTTTGAGCACTTTTTTTATTTATTTCGAAAATTGATCGATTGGCTCAGGAAATGCACCCACCACATATGTTGTTGTAACTGAAAATTCTCAGGGTTTGTTGTGGACAATCTTGTTATAAGTGGCATGCCTCTTTTGTTTTTTTGCATTTTTATCACTTCAGTACATGTAAGGTTCTTCATAACTGAGTGACCACTTAAAAGTAGAGTCTGAGATTTTTTTCCCCTTTGCTTTTGACCGATTTCCTTGAATTTTTTGAGTAGCCATGTTCAAGTTATTCTTTATTTTTTCCTAGAAACTTTCAATATGTGAGCGACTTTATTTTTTTTTATTGAAGATGTTCTTAACGCCTTTCTTAACACGTTTTTAATATGTTCTTAACATATTCTTGACATGTTCTAACATATTCTTTATTTGCGTCCGAGCTTACACGGAATAATTTTAAAGATTTTTCTCCGCCGATCAAGGGCCGTACAAAGAGCGCAGCTGGTCGCGTTCTCATACAAGCTCCTGACAAAAATAAATAGAAAAAGTTGTTAGAATTTGCTGAAACTTCATTCCTGAAGGGTTACTTATGACACACTCATTTCAAAATTATATTCGGTTTTTGAACCGGTTACCGGTTTTTAAAAACCTGCATTTTTATCTGCCGTTGATTTATGTTTTGACCCAGCAAACCGAATCCGCGTTCGTTGCAAAATCGTAGAGAAATCGTTTGTAGGGGTTGACACGACTTCGCACAGTGTCGCGGGTGCGGACAAAAGTCAAAAAATATTTTTTGTTGGAATTTATAAAAACGAAGTATGCAGAATTACAGACAAGAGTCTTTTTATTTTAGGTCCAAAAGGATTTACTATATCTCTTCAGTTGCAAGCATGTCATGCCCCTTAATGTGGCTCTGAAATGTAATGTAATTTCATTTTTTAGTATTTAGTGCTCTAGATTTCAAAACACATCGTAAATTTCAGTATTATGGATATGCAGTATTATTTCCGCATATATTTCACATGATGTAGTGTCAATTTTTTTATTAGAAGTGCTAAGAAGAAAAAAAAGCTGTACTATCAGAAAAAGTCTGTACAACCTAAAAAAACTACAGATATAAGTTTCTTAGAAAGGTAAAAAACATTTTTCTTTTTTTGTCTGAATTAAACTTTTTTGTATTCTTAAACAATGCCTTTTAAGTATTTTCTTAAAATTTGGTTTGTAAAAACTCACAAACACAGAAGCTGTGAGCAATTTTCTAGAGCATGTTTCTGCTAAAATTCTAAAATTTGAATGGGAAAAATGAAATAATTTCAGAAATTCAGATTTCTTAAAACCAAAAAAAAAATAACCTATTTTTCATTGCTGTTATATTTTAATATGTCTTTATTGAATGCTTACTTAGTATTTGCCAAAAAAGTTTGGCTGCGGCAGCCCAATAATAAGGAAGTTATGAGTAGTTTTCTGGAGCATGTTTTTGCCAAAATGCGTATAATAAGGTATTTTAATTTTTGTCATTTTTCAGTTTATTTTTAACGAAAGCTTTCTTACTATTTGGCCAAAAAGTTTGGCTGCGGCAGCTTAATAATAAGGAAGTTATGATCAGTTTTCTGGAGCATGTTTTTGAGTATATTTATGGAAAAATTGCAAAAATTTCCAAAAGTTTAAAAATCGGTTATATGGGCGGTTATATGGACTCGACATTTTTCACTCCAACTATTTGTTGCTATAAAATAATTATGGGTATAAAGTCTTATTGATCTGGAATAATTTTTTTAGAAAATATACCAGATTACCGATTTCGGTTATATGGGAGGTAAGCGTGGTAGTCCAACGATTTGGTTAATTTTTACACCAACTATTTTCTGTAGCGAAAAAACTATGTGTGAAAATTTTTATTGTTCTAGAATAATTTTTTGGGGAAATATACCATATTACCGATTTCGGTTATATGAGCGGTAGGCGTATTAGTGTACCGATTTGATTAATTTTTACACCAATTATTTTTTGCTATAAAATAATAATGGGTATAAAATTTTATTGATCTGCAATAATTTTTTCGGGAAATATAGCAAATTACCCAATGCTGTCAATGGTTATATGAGAGGTAGGCGTATTAGTTGGCCGATTTAGTTTTTTTGTACATCAACTATATCTTGCTATGAAGTTATTTTGCGTACCAAATTTTATTGTTCTGGGATAGTTTTTTGGGGAAATATACCAGATTATCGATTTCGATTATATGGGAGATGACCGTGTTAGTCAACCGATTTGGTTCGTTATTACACCAACTATTAATTGTGTGAAAAAAATATGTGTGCAAATTTCTATTGGTCTACAATAATTTTTTGGGGAAATATAGCACATTACCGATTTCGGTTATATGGGAGTTGGTCTTTTCATTCAACCCAATTCAACAAAATTTTGTGTGAATACTACTTTTGTCGTAAAACTTATTTCGTTTATATGAAGCCGCGACACTGTGCTTCGTAACGAAGTTTCATAACGAAATGTAGTTGACCTTTTTAAAATGCATAAAAACTGAGTAAATACTACAGCTTAGTTAAGGACTCTTGTTATGGGGACGTGTTTGATTTGTTCCAAACACAATGCAAAAAATGGGCGGATTTGTCCAACAGACGCGCCATTCTTTTGAAACTCGTAAGCTCAGTAAATATTACAGCTAAGTCAAGAAAACTCGGTATTGGAGCGAGTTCAGTCATTTCAAAGCACCATGCAAAAGTAGGAGGGATTTAATGAAAATTTTGGCACTTTTTTAAAGCGATTTTACTCGGTAAATATTGAAGCTAAGTCAAGGAATTTTAGTATAGGGGCACGTTAAATCTATTCAACGTCATATCTATTGAAATCCAAAAATTGAATGGGACAAATGTATAATAAGATTGAGACAGCTCCCATTTTCGTCTTTAGGATTTTTCTTTCTTTTTTTTTTTTTAAAGCTTATAAATAAACTAGTAAAGAATGGAGCTTCAGCAGGTTACTGAAGCTAAAATACCCCCCCCCCCCCCCCCGCCCCCGCATCCAAATTCAAGTATATTCGAAGTCACATGACATTCAGTTTTATATATTTACGAAAGTTTTCCTATTTTTATGACGTCACTTTGTATGGGAGATAGGCGTGTTTTTCATCCGATTTTGCCGAATATCATAGATATGGTTCATATTATGTATGGTTCATATTTTGCTCATGTGCAAAGACATTTCTTTAAATTTTGTGGATTTCTAAGAGATTTAAGTTTGAAATAAAGCCACTTTGTATGAGAAGTAGGCGTGGTTTTCATCAGATTTTTGCAAATATTATAGAGATGGTTTATATTAATTATCAAAGCTGGATTTTTAAGAGATTTAACGTTAATAAAAAGGTCACTTTGTATGGGAGGTAGGCGTGGTTTTCATACGATTTTAAATTTCATAGTCAAAATCGACGTAAAAGATTAAAGCTTATGTGCAAAATTTGAAAGCATTTCGTTTATTTTTGCGGATTTTTAAGAAATTTTACTGTAAAAATAAAGTCACTCTGTATGGGTGTTAGGCGTGGTTTTCATCCGATTTGGCTCATTTTCGAAATTGATCTTAATTTTTGTAAAAAAAGCTTATATTTTGAATTTCATCGCGATAGCTTTAAAATTACGGCTGTAATCGTGTCGACAGACAGACAGACGGACACACGAAAATCGACTCAGGAGGTGATGCTGATTAAAAATATATATACTTTTCTCTACCTGCCACGCCTCATTATTGGCGTTACAAACGGAATGGCATAGTTAATACACCCCTTACGCAGTACGCGTTGCAAGTCGGTTATTAAACCGGTTACCGTTTTCCCCAAAACCCGATTTCTTTTTTTCGCTTTGTCCGCAAGCAATATTTTTAAATACATATATAATTTAAGCACTGAAATCTCGAATGCATTCGCTATTTTTAAACCGACTACCGGTTTTCCAAAAACCAGTGCTTTTTTAACAATAAAAATATTTTCATTAAGGTCTCTGTCCACTTACGGCACGTAACGAAACGAAACGACAAGCCGGTCAGAATTCTTTTGTTTTATAGCCACCGGTTTTTTCGTCGGTCGTTGCCGATTCGTCGCCGGCTAATGTGTATGAATACATAAGAACACAGGGTTGTTATATTTTGTAGTTTCGTTACGTGCCGTAAGTGAGCAAAGGCCTTTATTTTCCAAGGTTTTAAATACAGTTTTGTATTCGTTTGAACCAATTTTCAAAGCAATTTGGCCACTTCAAAATTGGTACCTACGAAACCAAGTTTTTCAAATCTCGGGCGATGAAAAATGCTCACCACGCATTTTTTTCTTAATGAGGGGATACAAGAAGAAGTTATAAGGTGCCAATTCGTGGCTGTAAGGTGGATAACTCATCAATTCCTCGTTGCTCAGAAACGCTTTTGCTTGAGCTGATGAGATCGTATTAGTGTGATGGAGAATGATCTTCCTTCGACGGTTGAAGACATTCTCTGAAGACTTCCGGCAAACAAATTGTTGTGTAACAAAATGGTTGTGTATTCAGCATTAACAGTTCTATGTTGTGCAAGTGGTACAGTTGCGAAATGACCGGTTTTTCTGAAAAAAAACCTTAGATTGCTTAGATGTGCTTCGTCCGCGCATAACTTTGGTCAAGCTTTGCTCACTTTAAAATACCCAGCCAGTGGATTACTGTTTTATTTCGGGTTCAAAAGTGTAGAGCCATGATTATTCACCTATAACGATGTCGTAAATGTATTTCGAACTGTCCCAGTATTTTTGAAATGAAAACTTCTTTAGGCGCGTTGAGCACTTTTTAGTAAAGAGCAAATATCATCACGCTGTCTTTTTTTTTTTTTTTAGATTTAACCAACACTCAGGGGATGCTCCCTATAAATAAGAAAGCATTGTGTTGATTCGGAAGACGGGTGATAGTTAGTTGAAGGGTGAAAAGATGAAGTAGTGTCGCTGAAGATTTAATTTAAATCTACACAGATTGAATCTGCCGGAAAACGCGCTCGCAGAGAGATTGTTCTACAATATTACTGAGTGGCTGAAAAACGAATTATCTCGGTATTACGATGTTCTATTGGGCAAAGAAACAATGGTAAAGGGATGGGCTTGGAGAGCTGCCCGAGTGGACCTAGAAAACACACGAGCTGAGGCGTCAGGCCATGTATCGCCCTTGAACACTTCCCATGGTAGTACCTGTACAGAAGGCTTAGGCAACCAACATTGCGACGATGCCCAAGCGATTACCAACCAATTACCGAACCAAATACCGATTACCGAAGTGATTACCAAGCGATTACGAAACCAATTACCGATTACCGAAGCTATAACCAACCGATAACCAAACCAATCACCGATTACCGAAGCGATTACCAACTGATTACTAAGCCAATTACCAAAGCAATAACCAACCGATTACCGAAGCGATTTCCAACCGATTACCAAACCAATTACCTAAGCGGTAACCAGCTGATTACCGAACCAATTACCGATTACCGAAGCGATTACCAACCGATTACCAATTACCGAAGCAATTACCAACCAATTACTGATTGCCAAAGCGAATACCAACCGATTACCCTAGTTATTACCAACTGATTACCGAAGCGAATACCAACCGATTACCAATTACACAAGCAATTACCAACCAATTACCGAGCCAACTATCGATTATCCAACCAAAGTAATTGTGCTACACATATATTGTATATAAACATTAAAATATAGCAGTTTATACATTCAATAACGCATGAATTGATAAAAAGAGGTAAAAAAGTAGAACGCATCTGATTTGACGACTTTAGCTACATCGGAAATTTATAACAGCTATGTTATTTCATAGTTTTAAGTTTTCACTTCGGTCAGCAGGCCTACTTTTTTCAGTATTTCTTCCTTATACCAATTGACACGAGCATTTTTTTGTTTTTGAGAAACCGAAAAATTATAGGGTAACCAACGGGAACAATTCTTCTTTATAACTACATGTTCATGTAAAATCGAATGTATGCTAATGCCCACTAAAGACCAAGTATGACTCTATCTCACGTTATGTCCCATGCCGGTCTACTTCCAACAGTTCACGCACAACATCAATGTTTTCTGGCCTTTTTCCTGATCCTTTCGCCGATGAACACAATACTTGACCTTTAATATTTGATAAGTGTAAACTAGGACTATATACCTGTTTTTTTCAATATTTTTAACTGTTTTTGGAATAGAAAACGTGGGGTTAACTACGTTTTGTGATTTATAGCAAACAAAATACAGTCAGCGAAATAGCTATATGTGCATTAAAGCTAGCATGCGTACAACAGTGTAGATTTCGGTAACGGTAAAATGTAAGTATGCAGAAAATGTATGTGCTGCAATGAGCCTAATGTGTGCTGTCAAGCACTGCATTCGAGCAAATAGTTAATTCAAAAGATATGAAAAATAAGTTGGATTTTTTTATTTTTTTTGGGGTGTCAGGCCTACATTAATATTGCCAGGAATTCGAAAATTTGCTTTGCTGTGCTGAAATAATGGGTACCCTTACGACTTTTTTAATCCCTCTATGGCACATTATAGCACAAGCTGAGCACATCACAGCACAAATCATAAAAATCATACTTCTTTTTTTTTGCAGCCAATGATAACATATTTTGAGCCCATTACAGCATTTGTTTTCTTTTTATATTCTAAATCAAAAAGTGCGTTACTAACTTTAAGGCCATAAATAGTCAATTTCATGTAACTTTATTCTATCAATAAGTTATCGTTTCAATATATTATAACCTATTCCTCTCACTTGAAGTTTGTTGCTTTCAAGGTAAGGTTTTTTTTTTATTATTTTGGCGCCTTTTACTAGACTGTTTTTATTTGTATTGTATACCTAGACTATGTTACTAAGTGATCGTGTTCATTAATTTTCATTTTATATACGAGTATCTTGGCTTGAAGCCAGTTACTTTTAATTATGTGAGTCCTAAAACGTAGGTAACATTAAACCATTAATAGTTTAGCTCTTTTGTTGTTGCTGTTATTGTTGTTGTTGTTGGCTGCATCTGTTCACATTTAGTAAATCAAATTTGATCCTCATTCACTTCCTTTCTCTTTCTCTCTCTCTTGCTCTGTCTCACTCTAAGCCTACCATCATAATTTTGTAAAATTTGCAACTTGTTCTGTTGTCTCTCTGCTGTATCACAGGCAGCTGCTGCTGCTGCATCAAAGGTTGTATTTTTATTTTTTCTGAGCTTGTACAAAATTTTTAATCGTCATTGCTGTAGCTGCTGCTGCTCCAATTTCTGCGGGTAGCCTGCTAGTGAAACACTTCCTTTTTTAAATCTCTCTCTCTCCCGCTCTTCACTCTTGCTGGCTTATTTTTCACCTTTTTTCACTTTTATTTCGGACTGGACAGCATTTTTGGTTTTGCCGCATCTTGGTTTTTGGTTGCAACAAATGAATCATGAGTAGCGACAGATGTGTTTGGGTTACGATCGATTTGTTGCTCTTTTTTTATTGTAGCTCATATCGTTAGGCTGTTGAATGCACCTGGTGATCAATTCCAGGTTTTTTTTTCACAAAAACACACATGTTGTTATTTTGTCTGGTTTTTTTTTAATTTTTTTTTTTATTATTTTAATAACCGCGCATTATTATCAACAAAGTGTCTGAGCTGTCCTATTTGAAGTGACGCGCGTGTCACAAATGCCACTAGCTCACCCTTGCCTACCCTTCATTATCGCCTCACCCGCGCTCTATTCTGATTCTAATGTGCAGCTAACTATGCGCTCTCATTATTACAACTTATAATAAAACCTTTGTTATGTTGGGGAAAACAGCTCGTGCGCGCTTGCGCCTGCTGCAATTTTAACACCTTCTACGTAGCCGGCGTTTACCGGGCTACCTAGCGTGTCACTGTTGTGCATAGCTCGCTGTTTGATCAGCAGCTGCTGTTATCAACTTAATGATTATGCACGCAGACGCATTGAACTTTTTGTTGATGTTGTTGCTACCCAGGCAGGTGGTTTATGTATTTTTTTTTTTTTTGGTTTTTTCCTTATTTTTTTATTGATATTGTCTGATATTGGCCTGTATTTGGAAATGCTTTTGCATTAAGTCATGTATGCGTCAATAGCTAGCTGCAGTGGTCGCTTGCATGCCATAATTTAATACATTGAAATGTTAATTGTTGTTGTTGCTGCTCGCGTGTGTCTTTCTTTCTCCTGAATGAACCAGCTTTTGCACCTTGAGGTTTAGTTTTTTCTTCACTGTTGTTGTCAATTGTTTTTATTGAATTTTTGGAATTTTCAGAACTGTGCGGTTATTGTGCGCTAGGGTGATTAACTCTAATTCGAGGTAATGAACGGGGTGTTTAACGATTTTAAATTGCATAACAAAGCATAGAACAACCCTATATTTAATATATGTTTATATAGTACAATAACATGCCGTTACTTGTCCAGGTGCATTAGAAAATTCGTTATGTGTGTTTATGGTCTAAGGTTGCGAACATAGTGAACGCCGGTTCAGACAGGCTGGCAGATCAGATCAGATTTTCACATTGGAGAAATAAAGAAACCCAGTCATGCATTTCTTTTGCTCTAATGAGTTTTCTGATCTGATCTGATCTGCCCGCCTGCCTGAGCCGGCGTTCACTATGTTCGCAACCTAAGGGCGCATTTATAGTGAACGCTTATGCCGAAGCTTATTGTTGAAGCTGAAAAACGCTTCATGTATAATCACATGGAAAAACGCTAAAAGTCTTCATAGTGAAAAATTATTGCGTACTTAAAGCTACTTAAAGCTACTTATTAATTGGTTTTAACGCTTATATTTCTATTAAAGGCCTGCACAGAACAATCCATTCTACTTGTACAAACAGATAGAACAATTAAAAACGTGATATTATTGATACAAATACAACAACAAGTAGAGCTTAACTTATGCTTACATGTTTTGGATTAAGCAGAGAGCGTATCATTTCTCTCCCTGGCTGTCATTGTAGTGTAAGCTTGTTTTTTCTTTATTGGCTACACTAAGCAGAGTAAATGATTTAACTCTTTTTTAAATGGATATATCGGTTCAAAATGGATATTCCAGATAGTTCTCTTTGTATTAATCTCGTGCTTTTACTTTTTCTATGCCAAGGTTGATTAATAAGGTTAATTCACTTGAGAGAAAAGCACTCTTTTTCCGCCTTTGTTCGAACTGTTAAAGTAGCTGTTAGCTAAAAATTGTACAGATTCAGGTTTTTTTTCTCGATTTCCTTTCATCCATTCTGAGAGTTCGACCGAGCTTCTCTCAAGTGACTTAACTTATATTAATCAACCTTGTTCTATGCTAGTAAAATAAAGTAATGGTGTAGTGAATATGGATTCTGTGAATCGATAGCTTTATATAAGGCACTTGTGCCACATTTATTAATTTTTAATTTCATTAAGCTGTCGACAATGTTTTTTTTTTAATGAAATAAATTTAAAACTTCAATGCATTGCACTTATATGAAGTGGTTCTTTTATTGTTTTATTGAAATAATTAGCTCTTTATTATTTATGCATTTGACGTCACATATCCAGATGTTCCAAGTAGAGATAGCAATATTACCGATATATCTTTTTTTGCGTACGTTCTCAAACTAGTATTCTTGATGCTTGATAATTTCACTCTCTCATACATGATCTATCGTTATGTAAAAGAGAAATATTCTATGCATACGCAATGCTTAGAGAGCGAAACCGATACAAGTTGATATAAGAAAATATAACAACACATAACCAAGGTTCATTAATATAGGTTAAGTCACTTGAGAGAAGCTCGGCCGAACTGTCAGAATGGATAAAAGGAAATCAAGAAATCTGTACAATTTTAAGCTAACAGCTACTTTGACAGTTCGAGCAAAGGCGGAAAAAGAGTGCTTTTCTCTCAAGTGACTTAACCTATATTAATGAACCTTGCACATAACTAGTATGCTTGGATGGTTCTTTGCAGAGCTTTTATTTTGTTTTATTTTGCCGTTTATGTTTTGCCGTTTTCAACCCCGAAATTTCAACCCTTGTTGCATTGTTGTTATTTTTTTTGTTTTGTGATGCTTCTGAAGAAAGTTTTCTGCAAGGTTGATTTATAAGGTTGTCGCAAGGGAGAGAGCGAGTACCCATAATTGTCAAATCGAAGTTGACAGCTCATAGAAAATCTGCAAGTGCTTTCTTTTATCATCCGTTTTTCTTTTGTAGTCATTCGCAAAATTGGCTGGTTTTGACAATTATGGGTACTGAGAAGAGAGTGCAATCAGCTCTGCGACAACCTTATAAATCAACCTTGGTTTTCTGCACTTATGCCTTCTATCTCGCTTGTTTACATAGTTTTCGTTGCTCTTGCGTGCATCAATCAATCAGATATTTTCTTTGTATTGAACTTTTGGCCGTTGTAATGCTTTGTGTTCTTACGCTCCTTTGAATGCATTTATTATTGTTTTGATTTTTTGTTATTGAACACCCTTTTGATGCTTGGAGCTAATGACAAAATAAAATTATTATATCGCTATGTGCTCTTCTTTTCCTTCTCGACAGTCTTCAAAATTTTGATTAAATTCGCAAAATACGAACAGTAGCAATCTCAATAAGATTCTTTAACATGCAAGCATTAAGCGCGTACTATAGATACTTATAAGCTCGAAAGCTACTTTAATCTTTATGCATGGAGCACATTGATGACGACAACGACTTTACTACACGACAAAAGAGAGAAATGTAGTCATACCGATAGCTACTTGATTATTTTGAAAGCGACGCAACAAAAAGCTTTCCCACACGCAAAGCCAAATTTTTAAATGAGCAAAGCTTTTGATATGCTCTCTAAGCAATGAAAAAAGAGCAATATTTGTCGTCTGTGAAAATAGAAATAATTCTATACCGACGACATCAACAAGAGCGACAATGTCGTTGAGACATATTCACCAAACTCACCTCCACAAGAAACACATGTAAAACAAATTTGATAGATAACGTAACGTCGTTGCCATCGTCAATGTGTTCCATGCATTAAGCAATAAGCGCGCACTGTAAGCACAATATGCTCAAAAAAGCTACTTTAGACGAAAGCGCAAATAAGCTTTGACCTAAGCGCTCACTAAAATGCACTCTAAGTCACTGTTCTCTTATATATTAATTTTGTTTTAAATACGGAGTTGCTTGTGAAAACAGTTGTTTACACTCACTCCTTTAAATGTGCAAAACATTTAACATTTCGATGTGTTATCAGAAAATATATTTCTTAACACCATTAAGCGGTTCTTGAAATGACAAGTAAGTTCTTAAATTGTGCAACTCATTTAAGGAATGTTTTTGATTGTAGATCTCACCAATGGCTTGGCCGATTTCAAAAATTTTTTCACTGAACAGTTCGTCACTTTTGGCTGGTTGGTTTGAGTAGGGATACTGCTATAGGCAATAGCGTTGAAGTGTATGGTGAAGATCGGTTAAGGTGTGATCCATAATAAATATCCAGTTCTGTTTAGAAATATCAGGGGTTAGTTGATTTTTTTAAGGCTGAAACTTACTCTAGGTTGGCAAAGAAGGATTTCCCTAGTATTATTAATCTACATATTGCCAATGCTGAGCAAGTGCATAGAAAATGATGCAATATTTCTCTTTCGTTACAGTCGTTGCAGCTGCGACAGTGGAAGTTGAAGGGGATTCCGAATTCTTTATGTTTGCACGCCTAAGCATCAATTCCCTATACTGATTGGCGTGACTCTTGCGATATCAGTTCAGAATCTTGTTAGCAATTCGTACGTTCCACCTTGATTAAATGAGGGCGAAATTTTTCTTGCTATTGAACAGGTTGTCAAACTTCTCCATCTGTGATTAGCTATATCAAGTGATAAGTTATATGGAATAAAAGCTTATTTTTAATGAAATTGACTTTATATTTTAAAACAGTTTAAAAAGTAAAATACACGGCACGTATAGTTGTGCACAAGGTTGATTTATAAGGTTGTCGCAGGGCTGATCGCACTCTCTTCTCAGTACCCATAATTGTCAAAACCAGCCAATTTTGCGAATGACTACGAAAGAAAAACGGATGATAGAAGACAGCACTTGCAGATTTTCTATGAGCTGTCAATTTCGATTTGACAATTATGGGTACTCGCTCTCTCCCTTGCGACAACCTTATAAATCAACCTTGGGTATGCAGAAATTTCTTAAATTTTTAGCACCCCTACCTACACTGCGTTGAATGGAGCTAAGACTAGTTCTGGTTTTGCCAGTTCATCCGACTTTTCAACACCATAAATGTTTCTGAGCCCGGGAACCTAAGTTAAAGTAATGTCAAGCAGTCGACTTGCTCTACCCCGTAGAATAGTCAAGTATATGAGCTGGTCCTATTATTCAAAAAAAAAAAAAAACAAATGGCCATTTCAGCCCTTGAAAGGACTTTGACCGAGCTTCTTATTATCAATTGTGTTGTGTGTGATGTGAAATGTTTGCACACAAATGATCGAGAACTGGACCTACATGTTTTACGCCGACTCCGAACAGCTTATGTTCTCAAGAAGCTTTTCATGGCAGTTTTTACTCTCTGAGGTTTGCCATTGTCTGCAGAGAGGTGACTGCCGAACAGAAAAATTAATTCAATTGAAAAAACTTTCTGTGTCGGATGAAGGATTCGAACCTGGGTTCTCTGGCGTAAGAGTCACACACTCTACCCACTACGCCACGGTCCTATTATTCAACGTGCATAAATTCGATGTATTCGACGTCTGAATGCTATCAATATATGAAAGTGTTAAAAGCTACTCAAACCGACAAATACCATATGCTTGCAAGCTAAATTCCCAAATTATATCTCAAATGAGTTGCTGCAAGTAAATTTCACTAATGTCCTTTTTTATCTCTTTTATAGCCGCTTAACGATGACAAATACCTCTGCTTCAGCTGCAATAACTGGCTGATCAATTGGCACTCTTTGCAGGCATTGAACAGCAATGATGCCGAGAGTCCTTCGGGTACCTTTCGATCGCACATGAACAGCATGGTACCGGAAAAAGGAGCAGGTTCGCAACAGCGTGCTACAGCTGTATGTCGACCCATTGCACAAGTGAGGCCACGTCAACTAGAAACCGTAACGCCAACAACGATGCTCACAGTTGTGGACGCAACATCTACAAAATCACACAATGAACCACTCAGTCCAGACTCCGTACGCAGCAACAATTCAAACAAAGTTGTCGCCATTGCCAAGCCAAAAATACTCAACTACTCGAAACGTAGTTTTCGCTCAACCAAAGCACAGCGCTTAAGTCGACGCTATGCTAGACAGCTCAAGTCGCTGCAAACCTGCTGTGTCTGCGCACGGTCCATAGTGATACGCACGCTAACTCGAAGCGGTGGAACACTAGCTAGTCGAAGTATCAAAAAGTCGGCCACAGCAAAGTGTAGAAAATGTCGCGATGTCTGCAAGTGGCGAGCTGTTTACTTAAACAGCTTGTCCAAAACTAAGCGACGACTGTTTCAGCAGGTGTCAAACCCAAGCCAAAGTCAAGATCTAGTCAATACCAATGAGGAGCATAATTTAGGCCAATTTGTGGCAGCAGCAGCACACAACCAAAGTCAAAGTTTTCCACAACCACGCGTTGATGGTAAGGTTGTCTCTATGCTGAGACGTCTGGGCACTACATTGTCTCGAGAGCGTTCTACAGAAGTGCAGAACACAACCCACCAATATATAGATGAGCTACAACAACAACATCCCAACATCGTAAAACTTCCCCCAATCATGAGTCCAGCTAAACAGAAGCCACGTTGGACACGTCAGCTGGATAGTGATGAAATTTTGCTCGACTTCAATACCGCAATATCGGAAGTACTTCCTTTAATTGCGGAACGTAACGAGGCTCAGTCTGTTGTTGACGAAAGTGCCAAGAAGCAGGCGAGAAGAATGCTCAAGTATCACGTGACAAACGAAACATTAGAGTCCCACGGTCAGGCACACGAGGTGAATGATGCAAAAAAGAAAGCAAAAGAAACGGAAGTCACTGTTGAGCATGAAAGCAGTCATCAATGGAATCCACTCGAGTCCTTTTACAGTGGCTGTCTACCGCAAGGACTTAGCGTGTCATTGATATGAATTCAAAGTATTCGTAGTTAAATAATGCTTTATAGTCAAATATATACAGGTTTTCCTGTCTGAACTTTGCTCGTTACAATGCGATAGTGTATGTATATTTTTTCTTTTTCGTTTTTGTACTGTTGGTCAAACAAACAACTTCAGTTCACCACAAACTCATTAATGTTAAATTAAAAGCTACTCGTAGTTAAATTAAAAATGTACATTGTAAGATATGAAAGCATACGCATTAAGTTTTTAAGTACCTTTTATTTTAAGATTTTATTTAAATTATTATTGCCTCATAATTCATAGTTATTTTATAAAATAATTGTAAATAACTTATTATTGAATAATCTAATTAAGTAAACGTTACATTTTAAATATTTAGTTGAAATTGTTTGCATGCCATATCATTAAAATTGACTCAGATGTTGATGTATTCTTTAGCTAAGTGAAAACATAAGAAAATGCACATTATTATAAAATATTTAAATATAAATAAATAAAATTTAATGATGAGCTATAATTAAAGAAACAATAATAAAAATTGTTGTTTTATTTCAAAATAATCCGACACATTTTATTAAGGTATCAAAAATTATCAAGCTGATTCAAGATTCAAATGTAATCGATATCGAAGTAGCAAAAAACATGTTTAAGTTTTTATCAAAATTCTAACATGCATTTTTAAAACCCATCGGATCTCGCTCAGCCCAGAGCCCACAGTGCATAGAGATTTCAAAAATGATCAAGCTCTTCAAATATAGTAAAATCGACATCGGTTAAACCAAAAACATAACAATAAAAGATCGTCAAAATGTTAACTTTACAGAATATCGCGAGCGAACTTGGCGAGCCAACGACATATGAAACATGCTTCGTACCGCTCAAGGTTCATTAATACAGGTTAAGTCACTTGAGATAAGATCGGTCGAACGGCAGAATAACGGGGAAGTCTGTTCGAGCTTTCGAATTATCCTACATGTCGGACGGGCTCCATTACTTTTCAGCGTTCAAGAAGATAGCATCGTGCAATAGCAAAACAATTTCTTGCTGCTCTATAAACATAATAATAAAACAAACGCTTTATTATTTTATTTTTTTTTTTTATTTAAACGCTGCAATAAAACAAAGAAAAAAACACAGTATGTGAAACAGCTGCCATATTGATATTCAACTTTGCGCTTTGTTTACATTTTTCTTCATATGTTCACTCCACGACGTCTTTTTTGGAATGAGAAAATATATGAAGTCGGATGAACATGCTTTCGCACTTACTACATGTAGGACGTACCAACAGAAAAAATAAAAACTTTTGATTTTCATCCTACATGTCGGACGGACCGCTTTTTTTGCATTCACACTTCCTACATGTCCATCGGATCTGTCAAGTTGATGTGTAGCGGACATGTAGCATAGTCCGAAAGCCCCTATTGACTGCGGCTGTAGCATCTATCAAAATATTTTACATATATTTCTTATACCCTAGACACATTGACTGCGGCTGCGGCCGTGCGGCATCTGTAAACATTTGTTACATGTATTTCTTAGTCCCCTTTCACATTGGTCAAGAATTGAAAGCAATTTTTTTTGACGTTCTCTTTTGGACTTGACGAAAGCTTCTACATTGAATTCAATTTCATATAAAAAAAAAAAAAAATAAAATTAAGTAATCTGAGAAAAATGCGAAAAGAACAAAACGGAACACGAAAAAATTGACGGTACAGAGACATCGAGACCGTCAACTTTTTCTCCCCTTCGTCGCTTCCGATTTGCGGCGAATTGCCTACAAACTCTGGAAATTGAATTCAATTCTTGACCAATGTGAAAGGGGTCTTATGGAGAGAAACTGGTGTAATGCCACCCTTGCCGCTGCGGCCTTGTCGCCGATATAGAATCGATCCAAATTTGACAGATTGTCGTTGCAGCCGCAATCAATGTGTTTAGGTCGTTATGGAGAGAAACTGGTGTAATGCCGCCCTTGCCGCAGCGGCTTTGTAGTCGATATAGAATCATTCCTTATTTGACAGCTTGTCGTTGCAGCCGCAATCAATGTGCTTAGGTCGTCATCCACAATTAATTTTGTGGCTGACTGAAGCGGGCTTATTGTTATTTTTAACCCGTGTTTAGGTTCTTTTTCGTCAGTAAACAGTCAGTACCACAAAATTATTTCGGGTTGAGTGACAGTCATCGGCTATATTTGTTGAATTTTTGAGTGTCACTCATGATCGCGAATGTGTACCCCGCTTAAGAAACAAGCTAATTGCGAATTTTTTACCTCTCTCAAAATAATGTTCGCTTCAATTTTCAAAAACAGCTCATGGCAACTTTAAAGCAAAACTTGCTAAATTAAAGTAGCAGTAGCCGCTGCAACAGCGTAGACTATCAAAGCTCATAAAAATGTAAGCAAAATGAAACCATTTTTAATGATTTTGACACTTATGAATGACAAAAAGATGGCACAAGCAGTCCTGCAGCAGAGATAACTTCGATTTTGGCATGACACAATATACCAAGTAAGCGCAAGGGATAGAGAGTAGACTCAAATCATTCAAAACTCGTAAAAAATAAGAAAACAGAATGCTATCAAACGGAAAGCATTTTTAATGATTTTGACAGTTATGGATGATAAAAAGACAGTAAAAGTAGCCCAGCAGCTACTTGCCTTGTTCATTATATCATGAATTTCGGAATGTTGGAGAGTAATAGCCTTATGTCCTGCTGATGCCAAATGGTAGTCAATACTAACACAAAATATGCAATTCTAGCACGAGAACCATACACAACTTCCATGGTTTCATCCAAACTCATAATAAATGTAATATACTGTCAAATTGATTAATATTTCATATAAAATATGTATCTACATGTGTTGCAAATATTACACAATCGTTGGTTTTGCCTAAAAAATGCGTTTAAATAGATTAAATAAATTTGAAATCACTAAGTTTTCCATCTCTTTATTGCTTATTTTAGTACCAGGAAAGTTAATTATGCACTTCTGTGACTGATTAATGCAAGCCTGGAACTCAATCAAAATTTTGATTGAAACAATCACAAGAAGCAAGGTTGTTGTGAAAGTTCTTTTGGTCATAGCTTGTCAAAAATAGTATATAGTAGAGAACAAAAAAAGTGATACAATAATCATCAATTATCATCGCCGTTTGTGTGAAAATTCTCAGCTGTCACTACTACCTTGTTAAATTTTGCATCATGGGTACAATGAAGTGTTGAAAATTAATTTTCTTTCATCCAGAGAGTTAATCTTTGTATTTACTGGGAAAACAACAACAAACTTTTATTCATCAATCGATTTAAATTCTGTGTAAGGCCCATAGTACACGATGCTCGCTTGCTCGGTGAGCAAAGTGTTTTATTGTTGCTTTCAACGTGAAACTGTCAAAAAACAGTAAAAATTGTTGAACACTTTCTTACTTTCTATACCGAGCAAAATATGATATATTAATTTTTGCTTGCTGTAGCCGAAGTCAGACGATGATCGCTTGATCGGCGTTCATCTCATTTATTTTTCTCACATCCACATTTTGATCGCTCTCTTTAGCATTTTGATCGCTGGTCGGTTCATATTACATAGTATGGGATCGCCAATCAATATTTGATATTTTTATATGCTTTCTACAAAGCAACACTGTTTTGAACGCTGATCGCTGTACTGTACACCGTCCAAAAATGAACAAATTTTGTCGCTTTCCAATGTGTATATCCACTTTTGCTCTTATAGTTTTTTGATGGTTTTGCATTGAAGGAAACAACAAAACATTTTGAAAGCCTATCAATCGATCATTATCTCATGCCGTAGTTATGCTAGGCAACCATGTCTGTTGAGTTTTTTAATTTTTAGTGTTTTACGCATAAAATGAGAAATAAGATTTCCTCTCGTGCTCATTATCTGGCTCCCACGCCAAACATTTTTGTCTGCTGTTTGAAACAGCAAACACACCAAACATTTCAGAGTAGTCGAATTCCTGTTTTCGTTTTTCTTTTCCTTCAGCTGTCTGTCAAGAATTTATTTTTAATGCAACGAAACAACAAACAAAGCATAACCACGAAACCAACATTTGAGCAGAAGAAAGAACTTAATGAATATGCATAATAACCACGTTTGGCTAGCAGCAAAACCTTGCTTGGCGGTCACATCGCTGTCGTGTAACCTAACAGCGATTAAAAAGTGAAAAAAATAAAAAAGTCAATTGCTCGCCGAGCAAGCGAGCATCATGTAACATGGCCCTAGGTTGGTGCAAAGTCACATGTCTCATTTAGGACACTTGACACTCAAATTTTTGGAAGTTTCGCAATCATTTTTTCTCTTGCTCATTGCCTTGTTCACGGTATGCTACACATAGTTTTCTGTTCGGCAAAGCTGAAGGCAACATTCTTTCTTTTGTTTTTTGTTTAAAACCTGCCATCTGCCAGTTGTCCAAATTGTTTTCAGCATTGAACCGTGAACAAAATTTGTTGGTTGCTTGGAAATATAATATAACAGACATAAACAGAGAATCAGTTTATTTTTTATACTAATATACTTTATTTTTTTTTTTTTTTTTTTGAGTTTTTCATGATTTCTTTAGAGATTTGTACTACAGACACCTTCTGGTGGTAAAGACAGAACAGAATAGATGAATCATCGTACTCGAAAAAATCTATATACAAATTTTCATGCAAATCGGATGAGTGGTTTCGAAAAAAACATTCCTGTAACTCGATCGCAGCACCACCTACCAAGTCCAATTGCAAGTCCAAACCATCCAGGGACTCACTCAAACACACAAAAAATTTCATCAAAATCTGTTCAGCTGCTTAAAATGAGTTCTGTCACATACAAACGAACAGAAGAATTATATCTGTGGTCACAAGTCATAACAGCCTAACTCAAAATATAAAAAATACGATCTGGTTTTTGTGCAAAAGGGATGAACATTCTTCATGTATCTCAAAGTTCCATGTTCGATTATTCCGTTAACAATACCCTAATCTACAAGATTGTTCCGTTTACTTCTGGGGAACAGACGATGTAAGCAAAATAAAACATCCCGTATTTACAATATTTTGAGTTAGGCTGTTATGACTTGTAGCCATAGATATATCTGTGCTCACAAGAATTAACGACATAATTCAAAATATCGTAAAAAAAAACGATATTTTATTGCTTTTACTAAGACCATTTATTCTAAAATATATGAACCGTTACAAAGGAAATCTTTGCACACATAAGTGATAATCTATTCAAGGCAAAAAACGAATTTCTACATCCTTCAAAAGATTGGCAATAAAGAAAATGCCATATCGCTATTTACGATACGATATTTTGAGTTAAGTCGTTATTGCTTGTGGCCAGAGATATATGAAAAACTTAGAAACATTAATTTAAAAAAATAATGTTTTCCAACACTAGAAACACCTCAACAATCATCGGTTATTCAACAACAACAAAGCATTGATTTTATGTTCAAAACTTTCGTCAATATACAAAATTAGTTTGAGTGTTTTTTTTTTATTAAAAATTCGAAAATTTAAAACGGGAATTGCTGAGACTACACAAAAACATTATTTATTTGTAATTGTATTGCAATAGCAGGATAGAAGAAACTGCAGACGAAGAGGTAAGTGTTGTGAAAATCAAAATTTTTGAAATTTTTGTGAAATTGAATAAAATTATTATCCACAAAATTTTACAATGCAAGGATTAATGTGCAGTCAAGTTAAACATGGATTATGTTTTTAAAAAAGCATTGAATTAATACATTTTCAGCTTTCATGCTGTTTTCGTCAATTATTCAGTTAAATTCTTAGTCCTGGCTTACACGCGTCAACAGTTGAGCCGGGACTAATAGTCTAGACACATTGACTGCGGCTGCGGCTGTGCGGCATCTGTCAAAAAATTTTTACATGTATTTCTTTAGGCCTGATTATAATAGACGGAACGGAATGTTGTAGAACGTTGAGAAATTGAAATTGAACGTTGATCGTCTTTTTATGATATATTTCTTATGTGAACGTTTATAATTAGTTGGAACGGAGCGGCACGGGACGTTGAGATCTACAGAAGTGTGATTTCTTCGCTACGTTCCGTTTATTGACATTTGCTGTAAATTTATTTATTCTGCATTTGTTTTGTTTATTGGATTTTGATTGAATTAATGCTTAAAAAATAAAATAAAAATATATAATGTAATTTTTTGTGATATAAGAAAATTTTCCGCCACGCTGCGATGACACTAGACTCCGTTCCGATCCGTCTATTAAAATCAGGGCTTTATGGAGTGAAACTGGTGTAATGCCACCCTTGCCACTACGGCATTGTCGTCGATATAGAATTGTTCCTAATTTGACAGCTTGTCGTTGCAGCCGCAATCAATGTGTTTAGGTCGTTACGATTTTCCAAAACGCCAATTTTTCCGAAGTGCATATTTGTAAGTACAAAAACGGAGCGGTGATACATGATTGCATTTTTTGTTCTATTTGTCAATAAGTGACTTCGGTTATTTGTTCAGAGCAGAGCAAGAACTATCAATGTCAATTGTTTGTGCTTTTTAATATGTTCTGATAATTAAGACCGGATTAATCAAGTTTTTGTTTACACTCATGGAAGAATAAGAGAAGGTAGATGCCTTTCGGAGAGGCAGACTGCTGTAACTGTCAAAACGAATTCGTCAGCTCATAGAAAATCTGAAAGCGATGAGAAGCTTTAATTGGAAAAATTTAAATGTAAAAAAAGTAATTTGAATTGATTTTGACAATTTTGGCTATGAGAAAGAGATGTGCATTCCAAAATGCACCTACCTTCTTTTATTCTACCATGCTTACACTCTTAGTACAACAAGAGTTTTTCGACGCTACTCTGCGGGCTCTGCCGCAAGCGGCCAAACAATACAAAATAGTACAAAAACATTCCTAAATGAAAACAAAGACAATTGGTGCTCGGTTTGATATATCAATTACGAAGAGGAAAATGCTCAGACCACACTCTTTATGAAACGTTTTCCATTTGCTCTTACTCTGAGGTTAGACTCTCCTCTTAATAAATAAACGAAATCGCCTAATATATTCTTGATATTGACAACTAAATTTCGTTAAAAGAAACGTTTCGACCCGATTGATACTTGAATATGATCTGATAGTAAATTTTTATGTGGATAACATATTTTTAAGATATGCGAAGCACGACTTACAAATATTTTGCCGCTCTTTAAGCTATTCTTACACAAGCGGGCAAATGGGCTTGGATTTAAACTTTCAAACATTTTAATTTTAATAAATTCTTTGATCAAATATTTTCAAGTAGTGAACTTTAAAAATTAAAGCCGTTTTCAGTAGTTTTTAATTGCAAAATTAGCACTTAGTATTATTTTGCAAGCAGAGCCCTTTTTTAGCATTTTTTTAAATGAAATACATACACATAAACATAATGCCTTTAAAATTAGTTTTTTTCGCTAGAAATTGAAATAAATATTTTACTCAACTTTAGTCAAAATATTGCTAGTACAGACTATGTCAGAATTATAAGGTCGGGCCCATGGCAGAATTATAGAGCCGTGGTAGGGCCGGTTGGCTCAGTGGCCTCACGCATCATCTAATAGTGGACAATGAAAAGTTTGGTTAGTTGTCAAAAAGACGAATTTCCTAGGAATTTCAAATGAAGAAAATATTTTGTTTCCAAGTTGCAAATAGTGCGGTCGCATATGTTAAATTTGTGATAATACGAGTGAAAATATTATTAAAACAGTGTAATAACAACTATTAAATGTGATAGAAGTCTTAAATTGGCAAAAAAACCTATACAAATTTTAACTTAAAATCAATCGCGAAACATGAACATAAAAACACTCGAAATGAACAGATGATTTTGACATCTAGCTCGCTTTATTCTGGTTGCTACTTCATTCCTCTCCGAGTCGGCCCCTTCCTTATAATTCTGCCATGTTAAGGCCGATTCGGATAAGAATGAAGTAGATAGGAGAAAGAAAAGTGGCTAGTTGTCAAAATCAGCTGTTCATCTCATGTTTCTTTATGTTGATGTTTTGCAGTTGATTTAACGTTAAAATTGGTACAGGTTTTTGAAAATTTGAGACTTTTTCCACATTTTGTAGTTTTTATTATAGAGTTTTTATAATACAGCTACAGAAATTATCACAAATTTAACACACGTTTATGTACCGTTTCTTACATAAAAACTTAATACTTGTATTTCATTAGACATTTTCATGAACTTCGTCGTTTTGACTGCTAGCCCACATTTTCATTATAAATATTTTGGCATAAACTTAATTACGGTTTTTGAGAAATATAATTAGCTCCTTTTATTTCTTGAACAATAAACAATTTCTAAGAATATCAAATTTTATTTAACATCCGTAATAATTTTTTTAAATCTGCCTTTTTTATAAATTTTTATAACTTAATTTAATAGTTGTCTGTCAAGAAAATTTCATATATATCATACCATAGATTGAAAATTCATTATTTGGGTTTAAAATATATAGTTATTTTTAGATTAATATCATGAAGTAGTTTCTCATGTCCCGAAATTTAAGTTCATAGAATTGTTGTATGTATATCAATTCAATCTTTTTTTTAATTCAGTGTATTTTCGTGATTTTGATATATTATAAAAATCGAGTGATTTATGTGAAGTAAAATTGAATTTTAAATTTTTGGTATACGTATAAAAAATCTGATTTTTTATGTTTTTTTGGCATAAAATGCATAAAAAATGTAGGTATTTTGTGTTAAAATTAGTTTAAATTAGTGTTTAAATTTTTGTTATTTTAAAAAAAAAACAGAAAAGAAGTGTCCCCGCAATCAAAATACTCGCTTAGTGTAAATGGAAAATCAGAATATAGCGAGTTTTTATTACAACGTCGTTTTTAGCTTATCAAAAGAACAATATCTCAAAAGTTTTCACATCATCTAACAGGTGGTGTCCACGAATAAAAAATGTATAGTCGAATTATTACTTTCCCATTATATTGAAGGTGGAATTCGATTTTGGGTCATGGCTTGTAATATATGCTTTTTTCCCCAACATCCATATCCGATTTGCGTACAAAAGAAATTCCACTTAATATTTTCACAACGCCATCTCGTTCTGAAATAAACATTTTGCACTATAAATCGTAACTCTTCTAGCTTGGGACCGACGGAATTTGTTGTAGTTTTCGCGGAAAAAGAAAAAACTGGGAGTTACAAGAGTTGTCTATGGTAGAGTAACACGTCACTCAAATTGAATGAAGAACATCGTCCTGTGATTGATTGATGCAGGTCTGGAGCTCAATCAAAATTTTGATTGATACGATGAAGTGTTGAAAGTTAATCTTCGGTCTCGCAGGGAGTTAGGCCTTTTCCTCATGGAGTAATTGAAAAACAACGCTACATCAACAAATGTTGCTAACCCATGTAAGTACACCGGAACCTTCAGATAAAGCAACTTTTTTACAACTAGTTGGCAGCACGGTTGCGATAAGTTTTATGCAACACAGCTTGCTGCAATTAACATAACGCTGCAGCCATACGTGATAGTACTGGCATGCTAATAAGGAATATGTATTTACTTCGAAAATATTCCGAAACAATCAACAAATTTCGCTGCGGCCACACGTGATAGTAAATTTTCATTTGAAAAATGTCGTCAAAGCCAAAGGTTAGACCACTTTTTTATTCCGTTTGCTTTTATTCAGTTATGCTTTATATGCCAACACAGCACCAAACTTAAACGGGGTAAAAATGGGGAACTAATTATGTTGTAAAATGTGTTTATCAATATTTTTCAAAATGAAATGCAACTTATTCATGTAATATTTTATGTGTCATATAAGGGCAATTAAAATAATTGCATATATTTCACTACAAGACATGAAAGAAAAGTGCATATTTAAAGTTCGAATATTTTAGGGAGAAAATACAACACTGTTTTCTTACTTCGATTTCGCACTGGCTGTGGTTGTCGAAATTCACTGTCTCAGTAAAAGTTGTTGCCAGTGGACTGCCAGTGATGTCAAGGTGTGATTGTATTAGTGAAAAGTGAGAGTGTATTGAGTTTTTCGAACTGTTACTGTCTTCGGACTGGCACGTATGGCTAGGGGGTAAGCGAATTGTGTTTTTCTTGATAATTTAAAACAATTGCGTAGTACTCCAAGTTGAGATAAGTATCAATTAAATTCAGAAAAATTGTGTTTTTTGCTTTTTATTTTGAATACGGGAAGCAGCAATGAGTAAGCTGTTAACAAATGTATATTTGTTATAGAATAAGTAGAGAAATATTGCTGCTTATTTAATTGTAAGCTGCTTAAAATAAAAGTTCAATGTTGCGTTGTGCGTGACTTGCTCATCTGAAAGCATAGGTTGCAATAATGTTTGGAATTGCAGTGGCTTGCAACTTTCTAAACAATTGTGTTGCAGTTGGGTTACTGTTCCGTTTCTCCGTGTGGAAAAGGCCTTAATTTATTTTTGTGCTAGAAAAACAACAAATTTTGAATGATCCTTCAATTTGAATGACGTGTAAACAGTGCCTTTGCATTAAAACGTATTGTGTCAATTATTAGGGGGCTCAGATCATAGCACATGCTGTCACGCTTGGTTGAACAAATCATGTATTTGACCGTTCGAACCCTCGAAATAGCAGACAGACAACATGAAAACTTCAATTAAAAATTTTTTGATATCAAGGCCATCACGCAAGGTTCGACAAAATGTGCTATCGTCTGAACCCCCCTATTGCTTACCAAGAGTATTGAAGGTGGAGACCGCTTTTTTTCTCATGGCATTCAATACACGTCTTACGAGACCTACGTTTTTTCCCCCATCAAAATCCAATTTGCTTACAAAAATTCAGCCCTTAATATGTTACAATACCATCTACGTGTGTAATTAATGTTGTGCGCTGTAAATTTAATCCTAATCCGATTAGAATTATAACAAAAATTTGTTAGCATGTTTTTAAATTTTTGCGCTCATTTTACTTTTTTGTAAGCACCCTGTGAAAAAGTAAATTTACATGTTAGGGAAAATGCAACGCTGTTGTGTTTAACGTTGCCAACTATTTTATTAAAATTTTGTAGCAGCTTTGCATATCTCGAGAGCAAAAGAGACAACTTTGTCTGTACTTTCAGCCGCGACAGAGAGATCAAGCACTAACAACCATGGTTGCAGTGGATACGAAATTTTTATTGTTCATTCTGCAACGTTTCTACTCATGTTTTCATACTATAACCAGTCAAATTTCCGATAAGTTCAAAAATAAATACCGTGCTGTGAATAAGAATTTTTGTCGCTCTGCTTGCGCTGTGGAGCTATACAATTTGAAACTGCATCAACCCCAACGTCGTTACAGTCTGTTGGAGTCGCTTTTGTTGTGTGGAAGTTTTTATACTGCTTGTGTGGCTGATTATCAAAGATAACGCGAGCATATTCTTTATCAGAAGTAATAAACGGAATAAATTGTATAAACAAAATTTTGTAACAATTGGAAATTGAGTGCGTTTGCTACGTTGCGGGCGTGTGTGTTTGTGTGTGTACTTAACAGCAACAAAAACATTACTTTGCTACGTTTGTGTTGCTTATGCAGAACATTTTTTTCCGTTTTTTATGCACTGAATAAACAGCAAAGCGAATGAAGTAAGAACGGACAAAGTATAAAAAAAAAGTAAGAACAAGTGACATTGGCAGCAGTGTTGAAAAAAGTAAAATAATAGAAAAATAGATATTTTTATTAAAATAAAACAACTTAATTTAAGTAATAAGACAGAAATATTTTTGCATTAAAACAAATCCAAAACAGTTTTTGAATTGAAATTTGTTGCCAAAACAACGTCGGCGTCGTTTTCGCCTTTTCAGCAGCGCTGCCAACGTAACGCCTGCGTTGCTGTGCTTATCGCTACGTTTTTCTTATCAGTTTCCATCAGAATTTTTTGCTGATTGCGCGCAGTCGTCACTTTCAACTGGCTTCAATTTTTAGTTGGAACGCTTTGAAAACCAGCTGTGCAAAGTGGTCACACCTCCAGATCCTGACAAACACCTAGAATCTTCCTTAAATGGCTTGGAATTGTGAAACGCTTGCTTATTAAAACAAAAAGGCAGAAAATCTTAAAACAAGAACAAAGCTTAATTGTAGCACAAACTGCATAAAGAGTAAATGCAACCAGGATAACCAGCAGCCAATACAAAGGATACATTTTTTCATTTCTGCCTGAGTTTCCTTAGAATAAAAATCAACGTGAACATTGGGTGAGTTTATTATATTTGCATTCTTTCTTTTTTTTTTCGTTGTTAGGATTGGGAACACCCTTTGTGCTGTGGTGCTCATGCCGGCTTATAATTCACTTGGCAACAAAATTAATTTCCTTGCTTGTCTATATATATTGCCTTTGTCACGCTTTATTCTTTTAGCCAGTTATTAACCAACAGCTTTAGCTGCCATTGTGTACCACCTTCTATTATCATTCCCACTTCCACTGCCCCATGAAGGGTTGCTTAGCCTCGCTCAATTATCGATTATTCACAGTTCTTCAAATTGTTTTTATGTGACCAACACAACTCATCGTGCCTGCAGCCATGAATTGATTTTATTGCTATCTAAGTTTGAAAGCCTTTTGGCAACCTTCCTTGTTGTCTGTCTACCTAATTTAAATTATTTTCTCCAACTACTGTTTATTTTATCAATAAGTTTGGTGCATATTTTCAAATTCTTTCTAAACAAATTGTTTTTAGCCGTGCCAGGGTATGGATGGCATGAGGCGCTTTCATTCCATACGATGTGGTTTTGCATTCTCATTGATATTCGAACATTTTTGTTCTGTTTTTAAACTGACGTAAAGCCAAGATTTCTAATTTATTAAAATTGTCTGATTCTTACAGTTGCTGACTTATTTTGTGTTTGTTTAGTATAGCTGGAAACTTATATATTTTATATACAGGGTGTCCCGAGACTGAGTGCAACTATTTACGGAGGTGAAAATTGATGTCGAGTTGTGCAAAAAATCGTATAGAAGTGGGTTCTATTTTCACATTCTTAGGAGCAACAGGGTTAATTAATATTTCACGACTTTGATCATTGTTTCTAGCAGAAAAATTAACTTACGAAAAACTTATTTTTATAACTCATTGCAAAAGTAATGAAATACTTTTCTAATTGACCCACCCATTGATTGATTGAGAGGGGGTTCAGGGGGTTTGTTCTGTTTTACTTTAATAAAAGTTATATTCTATTTAAACATAATTTTTACGTGCATTGAATTTTTGGTAGGCTGAGAGTAATTTAGGTAGGTTTTAAGAACAAATTTGGTAGGATGAAATTCTACTAAGTGGCAGCACTAAATACAGTAGAGTCTAATGCAAACAAGACCCAATGTTGCCGGTTAACCCATAAGCGAATGAACTGTCCCTTAGCTCCTCTGAATATGAATGGTGTAGATCTTTAGGAGTCAGATGCTCTTCACGTTCTGGGCATATCGATACAATCAGACTTTCGTTGAAATGCTCACATTTTCCAGGTGTCGAATGTGCTAAGGTTTCTCAAAATGGTGCAAGCGATACTTCACCCCATCTGATCTTCATGTGGTCTATACCTCATACATAAGACAGAAATCCTCGTTCGTCTCGGAAAGCCATCTTTTTATCGAGACTTGCAGCAGCAACATCAGTCGAAAACATCTTATCCTACATACAAAGCAAGCTGCCGTTGCCTGTTTCGACGCCAATGCGATATTGCTTCTTTCAAAATCTACGTCTCTGATCGGGATCACGCTTCTGTGTGTTCTGAAGACTTCTGGCCGAAAGGTGTAATAGTTCATGGCTTCATCTCACGTCCACGGGCCGTATCATTACCAGTCAACACCTCTCAAGGAGTAGCCTCTTCACAGTCATCCTTGTCAATAAACGACCAGGCAGCAATAGGATCCTGGAGATATCGGCACAATTAAATCATAAGTATTCCTTATATTACCACAATGATGTTGGTGGGGTAAGAAGCAAAATTAATCAATTATTTATCTCTTCTTAATCATTTGTATATGACTTTATTATTTTTACTGAAACCTGACTGACGGATTTCCACTTTACATCTGAACTCTTTAATAGTGCGTTTTATAATGTTTTCCGTAAGGACCGTTGTCCTCGTATCACTGGTTTATCTCGTGGTGGGGGTGTACTTGTTGCAGTCCGCAGTTCTTTTACATGTTGTCAAGTTATGACAGTTAATTCTTCTCCACTGTATGATATTGATCAGCTTATAATAAAAGTCTCTATAGAACACAATCTCGAGGTCCTATTGCTGGTGAGTTATATCCCACCGAATAGCCCGATAGGTCTTTATAATCAACACTTTGCAAATAGTAACATTCTTCTTGATAATCTCAGCTATAATCAACATGTAATATTTGTGGGTGATTTCAACTTGGGTGATATTGAATGGAAACCGGTTTGTGATGAGTTTTACCTGGTTTTTTTTGTCAATACGATCTTATTCAAATCAACAACATATCTAATGGTCTTAACCGTATTTTAGATCTGGTTTATATCGATAAGGATTTCCAGGTACTTCTCGACTTACCATCGAGCCCCATTTTTAATGAGTCTGATCATCAGGTACCTCTCCAAATTGACTTCTCTATGTATCATTTTCAAAAGCTCAATAATAATATAAAGATTTTCTTTATAGACATGCTAATTTTGTTGGTATGAATAGTTACCTATCCTCGTTAACCTGGCATGCCCTATTACTAGAAGGCGATCTCTTGTCTATGTATAATTTATTTTCCAATGTTTTTATGGAGGCCTCGGATCGTTTCATTCCCGTTAAACAAACCCAGTGTAATGGTAATCCGCCATGGTATAACAGGAGACTATCCAACTTAAAGAATAAAAAGGCTAAAGCGTTCAAACGTTTGAGAGATAACACTAAACCAGTTCCTTTATCACGATTACTTAATTTCTACTGAGACTTGTCTTAAACAAGACAGTAAATCTTTTTGGACTTTCATCAATAATAAGCGAAAGTCCAATGGTCTTCCTATTATGATGTCCTACCTTAATGATGTAACTGATGATAGACACGCTATCTGCAACTTATTCGCGTTGTTCTCTGGCCCTCCCTCTCCTAATCCACTCTTGGACATCGGCTCCATTTGCGTTGATGAATCGGAGTTGTTTGCCGCACTAAATAGCATAAAAATCAATACCAATGATGGCCCTGATGTCATCGCACCTATAACACTAAGCAAATGTGCGTCATCGATCGCACTACCACTTTCGCTAATCTTTGCTAAATCTTTATCATCAGGAGTTTTCCTCGATACTTGGAAATTATCCGACATAGTACCTATTCATAAATCTGGCCCTTAACACGATATCGTAAATTATAGACCTATCTGCAAATTAGCCGCTATTCCGAAACTGTTTGAAAAAATAGTAAATCGTAAATTAGCTTTCCTTGTTAAAAATATTATGTCCCCCTTCCAACATGGCTTCATGTGCGGGAGATCCACAACCACCAACATAAGCTCTCTTCTTAAATAATATTATTCATAATATGGAGAATCACTTACAAACAGATGTAATCTTTACAGATTTTGCTAAAGCCTTTGATAAAGTAAACCATAACATCTTATTATCTAAACTTTAGGCTATCGGAATCCATTCCAACATGCTAAACTGGATAAAATCTTACTTACTTAATCGTCGTCAACACGTTCAAATCAACTATATTACATCTAACCTAATACATGTAACGTCTGGTGTGCCGCAGGGTAGTCACCTTGACTCTTTACTATTCCTGTTGTTTATTAATGATCTCCCGCAAGTTATTGAATACCCCCGTTGTCTTATCTTTGCAGACGATCTTAAATTATTTCGCAAAATTAGCTCAGAGCTCGACCGTTCCCTCCTTCAAGATGATCTAAACGCAATATTTGTTTGGTGTGAAACAAACCAATTGCCTCTTAACATCTCAAAAGGTTATTAATTAGTTTTTGCGAAAATTTTGACCCCTCTTGTGGGCAGCTACCACATTAACTCTATACTGCTAGAAAGAATTTTCACTAAAAAAGACTTGGGGAATTATTTTAGACCCGCATCTTAACTTTGGTGATCATATTGATTACATTGTAAATAAGGCAAATGCCATGCTCGGTTTTCTTATTAGAAATAGCAAGGAGTTTAACGACCCGTACACTCTAAAATCGCTTTTTTCATCGCTTGTAAGGCTGCACTTGGAATATTGCTCCATTATCTGGAACCCTTGAACAACCTTACATTCTGAACGTATCGGAAAAGTTCAACGTAAATTCAGCCGATTTATGTTCAATCAACTAAGATGGAATCTGTCTACCTCCTCTCCGTACAATACAAGATGTGCCTTAATTTGATTAAGCACTCTTAGCTGTAGAAGAAGGGCATCTTCAATAATTTTTCTCAGAGACATTCTTCACCATAACTTAGATTGCACGGAACTATTGGATAAGCTCAACCTCCACATACCCTCGAGATTTCTTCGTAGTCACTTCCACTTTTATGAAACTTTTCATTTCGTTTTTTAGTCGCACAGTAAGATTGTGAAATAATGACCCTGTGAGCGTGTTCACCGGCAGTTTTGATCTGTATAAGTTTAAAGCAAATCATCACCGTCACTATTCCATCTTTCCACCCTCCAACTAACTATCACCCATCTTCCGAATTAACGCAATGCTTTCCCATTTAAAGGGGGCATCCCCTGAGCGATGGTTAAGTTAAAAGAAAAAACGTCGCGGCACGTAATTTGAGATAGTTAAAGTAATTCTATGCTATCGAACTAATTATGATCCCAATGAAACTCTTTATCGATGCCTTTCAAATTGCAATATATGTTTTTGCAAATCAATTAGATTTCAGCATGAATTAAAAATATTTTCAACACCTTAATCTCAAGTTTTAATTTAAGATACGTTGTTAATCTATTTTTTAAGTATGTAAGTAATCTATAAGAGCCTTAGCCCAGTTTATGAATTGGAATAATACATATAAATACATAAATAAATCGAATGCAAAATTATGATTATGACATGACCAATGAATGCTATGCATAACATCTTTTCAATAGCTTTATTTTCTGAAAGTGAAACTATTAATAAACATCCAAACGTTCAAAGGTGTTTCTTATAATTTTTCCTGCTGAATTGTAAAATCGTTCGTATTTAAATTACTTTCCATTGAACCTGTCAAAATAATTTTGAAAGCCGTATTATTTTCATAAAGCCGAATAAAGAAAAAAAAAGAGTTATAACAAAGAAACAATAACACTGACACCTACCTTTAAAACATTATCACTCATCAAGAAAGTATAAGTTACAAATCACTTCCCTTTGTCGTATAATAAAATAAAAATAAAAACACAAACTAGTGTTATAAATAGGGTATAGAGAGAGGCAGAGAGGGGGAGAGAGATAAAATTTAAAATATTTATATAACATCTGTCATAGATGTCTAAAATTCACTTAAGGAGTGTTCAAAATGTGAATATTGAGTAGCAGCTTTCTTATCTATCTTATATAATATATACTTCTACCTTCTTCTTTGTTTGAGTTATAAAAGAATTCTCGAATTTCTTTTATGCATGGGAAGAAAATGTACACTGCCTTATTTCCTGTGAACTGACGTTTGCTGCTTCACCATCTGATGCACTTAATTAGTAAACGTCAATCTCAAACTGAGCTTACGAAACTTTTTATAGAAAATCAAAATAATACCATTAAACATAAGCAGAATTAGCTTGACACACAACAAATATCAATTTATAAAGACAAAAATCAAAAACACATCATTAATCAGTCGGTTATATCGCGCTTGAAGCTGCTTGAAAGACCCTTTATGAAAAGTTCATAAAATCCACTTAAGCTGTCCGCAGGCCATTGAGCAGGCTTGACAACAACTCTTTAGTCTGAAGTTTTCACAATTCGACTGGCTTAATGAAGATGTAAGCAATGCCATTTAAAAAAAAAAAATTACTAATTTTGTAACTTCTGCATTTCACACAAACACACTTCAAATCTTTATTAAGACAAACTGAAAATTTAAAGTTTTTTAGCAAAAAATTTCAACACATTTCAGTGAAGAAATGCACACATCTGCGGGTATTTTTTTTTATTTTCTTTTTTTTTGTCTTTGTAATTTTATATTACCAGCTTTTGTTATTTCAAAATCAACTCCTTCCTCTATAGTTCTATGGTTCAACACACTCGGAAGTTTCTTTGTTCTTTACACTGCTTGCTTGCGTCAGCTTTTTACTAGCTAAATGATAGCTACTGCTTCTTTCAGCCATCTATTATTCCGTTCTTTGCATAATGTTTGTGCTGTAAACTTAATATTTCAAGCACCTTCTTTTCTTATCATAAAAAATTCATTGTTGTAAATTTCAAAACTGACAACAGATAAAATGTAGAAAACAGCAAGCAAATAATTGCCAAGTTACTATGTTTTGCTCAAGGTAATGGTTAACGGTTGGCCTGAATTTACGCTTTTGCACGACACGCTGACTGAGCCACCCCGATGCGAGCAAAGAAAATAAAGAAAAACATTCTTCGACAAGCTTTAAAGTCGGTTAATTTTCAATTTAAAACGTTTTTACACATTCTTTATTAATATTTTTTTAAAGTCTATCTACCTGTGTTTTTGCACAGCGTTGTTCATTAATTATTTTGGATTATGCTGTGTTATTTTTCTGCACTTAATACTGAAGAAAATAAACAAAAAAACTTCAGCCAGCCAGCCAGCCTCGGCGTACCGCCTCTTGTTGCTCAATCAGGTGTGACTCGGCGAAAACTATGTGCGCTTTGTTAACAACAAACAACAACAACAAAAACAGATGTTTAACATTTTGAACTATGTAGTTCGTTGTTTGCATATGCAGCAAGTTCTTTGCCCTTGACAACAGTCCGCCCCTCTCCCAGACATATGCACATGATTCACAACATGAAGTTGAATAGTCACTCAATAAAGAAAAACAACTAAAGCCCGAGTTAAAGCATTCAACATGTTACAAAAGTTTTCCATGTTGCACTTAATTGTATGTTCGACGTTGTCGAAACAAAACAAAAAAGGCCAATTGTTGGCCAATAACTTGCTAACAATGCATTGTATTTACTTTGACTGCAATTTACCACCGAACCCTTCCATGGCTAATTTTCTGAAAACCAATTGATTGCTGGTACTTAAAGTTTAATGAGCAAAGTTATAAAAGCACTTTAAAAAAAAAAGCTATAACTAAACGATATGTTTTCCGATAATTGTATGGCGCAATGTTGCCACATATTTAAGTGGAAAATAAGCAGATAAATGCCATGAGTGGTCTGTCAGCTTGTAGTATCTACAAATTGTTCTAACAGTGCTGTCCAATCAACGGGTGAGGGAACTGGTTTTAAGCAGGGGGGAGGGGGGATTTTTTATTCATTCATTCATTCCTACTAAAAAACTGTAACTCGGTAGAAACTCTAGCCCGGGCTATCATGGACTGGTTCTGTATTTGGATAGTTACGCAGAATTTGATACAGCTTGGCAACAATTCCTTTAATACGCCAGATATTTTAGATGTGTCTCGATGCTTCCATCAGTTATTAAGTTTGGTGATCAACTTATTAATTCACGACACTATGAGTTAGTGTCTGCTGTCACCTATCCATGGCATACCACCTTGTTCAAAAAGAAAGGTTCATTCACACTGTGAACCGGACTTAACTGTCCGATTCGAAAATTTTTTTAGTAGATTGCCACATGTGTCTATGACAAGGCTGCCAAATATCAGCGTCTCTCGTTGACATTTGGTAAAGTGACAGTGTTTTGTTTACAACAACTTTTTTCGTGTCTTCGATTTTTCGACGATGAAAGAAAAAATTGAGCCTGATTCACTCGCCTGATGCCTGGTTTGCGTGTCTTACTCGTATACCCATGTCTCATCACCAGTAATGATGGATTCGATGAATGGTTTGTCGTTTTCGACCATTTCCAGCATGTCTTTCGCAATAGCAACTCGGTCTCTTTTTTGCATGCAATTGAGTTCTTTCGGTACCAACTTCGCTGCGACACGTCTCAAGCCCAATTCATTCTTCAAAATGTTCTGAACGGATCCAATTGAAATGCCGACGTCCTCTGCTATCTCTCTAATCGTCAATTTGCGATTTTTATCCAACATTTCTTTGATTTTTTCAACGTTTTCTTCGGTAGTCGAACACGATGGCCGCCTGGTACGACATTTCACCAACATTTTATGCGTATCGGCGCAGTTGAAACCATTTTTCACACAAAATTTTGATACAAACTGGTTGCTCAATTTTTTCTTCCATCGTAAAAATCGAAAACACGAAAAAATGTGTGTAAACAAAACACTGTCGCTTGTTTCGCAACAGCAGCCTTGTCATAGACACATGTGGCAACCTACTAAAAAAAAAAAAATTCGAATCGGACAGTTAAGTCCGGTTCACAGTGTGAATGAAGCTTTCTTTTTGAACAAGGTGGTATGATTGTTGAGTAATTTTTTTTTAGTATGCAGCTCGATTACTTTATCATAATGATTATCAAGGCTCGGACTTTGATGCACTTAAAAACATCGAAAAATTACCTAAAAAAATGACCTGATACCCTAAATAAGCTTTTGAAAATGACCTAAAAAAATAGATATGGTTAAAATTTACGAAAAATTACCTACACATTTTTGGTTCGGTGCCTTTAGAATTTGAACGGTGTTTTTGTGTCATCAGAAAATGTCTATGTTAGAGCAAAAAAAAAGTTGACATGTCAACAAAATCTGGGACTTGGTAACTATCGTAAGCTTACTTAAAAAAATGTTGGATTTCTTGTAACGGCTTGTTTTGAATGTTTACTTCACATTTGTTTAAAGGCCATATGCTGTGATTGTCTGCTTTTATTTTGTTAATGTTTTTTGTTTTCTTTCGTAAAACCCGTGACAATCTGTGTAACACCCGTCACACATTTGAATAGTTAAGGAGGGACATGAACTTCGCGGCAGAGAAAACAGACCTTTTTTTAAAAATTCATAACTCAGTCAAAAACAAACATTTTTCCAAAATTTTTTTTTATTATTGTAGAGTTGAACAAATTACAAGAAAAAAATTCAAAAAATATATTTTTCACTCCAACATGGTTTTATAGAGCTCCAAACTGGCAGCAGAGAAAAAAACGGGGCCTCGTGGTTGCAGCGCTGGGAGTTGCAAAAATTGTCCGATCTGGAAAAAAATGACTTTTCTTAAATCTTAACAAAATTGGTTATAGTATGACACGAGCTTTTTTTTAAAATTTTTTTAAATTGTTGGTGATGTTCCAAATTTGAAATTGTCCAAATTTTTCGAAAAAAATATTGACTTTAAAAATTCATAAAAAATCGAAAAAAAGCTCGTGTCATACGATAGCGAATCAAGTTTAAAAAAATACAAAATAAAATATTTCGTCAAAAAATGAACCCGCTAGTGCCGCAACCAGTACGAAAAACATAGTTTCGAGATAAACGCGTTCAAAGTTTGTGAACAAAGAAAAAAAAGGTTACCTTCAATCTGCCATGGCTGCTTCGTACTGTATGCCTTCGTTATCTTGTGTTGTGCTGTTTCTTATAGTTTTTTGCAATCGTTTAGCAATTCGGGCTTCACCCTTCAAGTAGGTACGAAATGACAACCACCAAAAGTCAGGTAGCAAGTATAACAAGCATATAACAGTTGCCGTACGTAGGTAGCGCAAAAATTAAAAATGCGCTCTCACTAATCCGGCTGTAACTTTTGAACCCGTAGGAATTTTTCCATGAAATGTTTTTTCTTAGAATCTTAAGGTTATTTACTAAAATACAAAATTATTAAAAAAAAGTACGATTTCAAAAAACTGCCAATGTCATGTAACCCCTTAAGAAAAAATTTTCTGCAACTTATTTTGATTTTTTTTTATGTAGTTAATCGTGAAATACTATTTAATTGAAAGTAATTAAAATAATTTTTTTAATTATTATTTCATGGCTGAATTTCATAAACATTCAAAGAGAAGCCAGATTTTTCAATGTGTGCTCGTCGTAACACCCGCCACAGGTACTTTTATAAAAATTACACAAACATTGACCATGATTTTGAAAGTTTTTTTCCACATATAGATAGACAAGGATAACAGCCATTATTTATGACTGCAGAAAATTTAACTGCGAAAATATTACAAATGTAACACCCGTCACCGTGGAATGCTCCAACTTATCTTTATTATAAAATATACTTCTCTTTGTGTTTAAATTTGAAAATTTGTGTAATTTGTAATTATTTTTACTTCACAACTTGTGGCGGCTGTGGCGCAGTTGGAGAACCTTGGTTCAATTCCCACCTGACACAGAAAGTTTTTCCAATTGAACTAAGTTTTCTGTTCGACCGTCACCTCTCTGCAGACAATGGCAAACCTCAGAGAGTATCAACTGCCATGAAAAGCTTTTGGAGAACATAAGCAGCTCGGAGTCGGCATAAAAAATGTAGGTCCAGTTCTCGATCATTTGTGTTCAAACAGTTTACAACACGCACAACACAATTGGTCATAAGAATATCGATCAAAGTCCTTTCAAGGGCAGAAATGGTAATTTCGTATTTTTTTTCGTCACAACTTGTTACAAATTATGTTAAAACTACACAGACTAATGCAATCGAAATTGTTACATAAATAATGAGTACATACTTAAAACACTACAGCAGTGGAAAATGGACTCTTGTCCATATCCCGCTTACAGTTCTGCATTACAATTGGATCACTGAAAACTTTTTACTAGCTATGCAAAGGTATAAATACAAAAGGCTGTATTAGGCGCTGCAACAAATACAACAACAACAATAAAGACAAAACATGTTTAAAAACAGCAATTCATCAAACAATTAGCGCAACAGAAAAAAATACCTTTTCCGAATTCAGCTCATGATTCTGGCTTCTTCCAAAGAGCTATTAAATATTTTGTTGGAAGTGTGGCATAGTTAGAGATAACAGCAACAACAATTTTAACAACTTCAGTTACAACAACAACAACTACAACCGTTGCCAAGCTGAGTCAAATCAAATTCAATTCATTTGTTTTTGGCTTATTTTTGGTTAAGTTGTTTTATTTTTATATTTTTTGTTACCTTCTTCTCCGAAACAGCCTTCAACAGATATTTTTTTTTCTGTTTTTTTTTTTTACGGTAACAACAAAAACGTTACAACTCTACAAATTATCAGCTGCTTTAGAGCTTCGAGCACAGTCGTTGCTTTTTAGCCGCCACACATACGACAATGTTGCTCTGCCTTCGCCGTAGTCTGGCAGCAACAGCAGCACCAGAATAAAAAATATTAATAAAAAAAAAACCCATCAAAAAAACCAGTTAGTTGAGCTCACTTCGCTCTGCTGTTGCTTCTTATGGTTACATTAAGTTCTTTGGACCCACTAAAACTTCCCCCACTCTTAACTGTGCCACTAACCACACTAGAACCCACTCAGTGCGCTCTTCATCAGCCTCTCCGTTTTTGAAGTCTTTTTTTGTTCACGTTGATCTCGTCGCTCTCTGGCTTGCTTAGCTTTTCGAATTTTTTTTCGAAGTTAGCCGCAGCCGAGTGTGGGGAGAAGGTTTTGAGTTGCTAAAGTTTATCGAATCGTGTTAACGAGCAATCATTGTTTGTTTGTTTGTGTTTTCGCTTTTTTTTTTGTATGTGATTTATTGTTATTTTTGTTGTTGTGTATTGCAAATGACAGATAAAACAAAATGTTTAAAATAAAAATTAAATAGAAAAAAATTATACATTTAAAAATTAAAAAAAAAAAAATTAATTAGTGGTAGTAAAAAATGTTCTCGCAAACTTCAAAAGAATAAAAATTTTCGCACTTGCTGATTATGCAGATTTCGCGCAAAAAAATTGAGCTTTTTTGTAATTATTTCTAGTTCTGCTTCTGTTTGTTATTGTTGGGAGTAATGTACCTGCAACCACGCCTAGTTTAGTGTTAGCTTTAAAGTTTTCAAGGTTACTCGTGTTTGGCGCTTTTTTGTTGGGATTGTTTTTGTTGTATTACGTGTAGTAGTCATCATCATCATCATTGGAATCATCATCTTAATCACAAGGAGCTGCTGCGATTATTAAATTGTTTTTTTTTTTTTTTAAATACACGTTTCTCACATCTGCTATTGATTGCTCTTCCGGGTATGAGTCTGCGTATAAGCATTATGTGCAGTCTTGCTTGTCCTTGTTTTTTGCTAAATTTTTCAAAGCGTTTTGTATTTTTATGAAATGTATTTTTAAAATTCAATGCAAAAATAAAAAATAAATTTTTATAAGTTAGTATTCCGAATAAGAAATTTGATTTCGACGGTTTGATTTTTACAAAAACTAACATTTAAAGTCATGTTTGAAGTTATTACTCGCATAAGCTTTAAAAATTTATCTATTTCCGCTCTTAAAATTCGCAATTATTCGATTTGATTTAATCTTTTTACAGCACAATGCTGTAAAACTTGAGCACATTACGGCACAATTAATGCATTTTTGAAAGAAACTAATGGCAGAGCTAACTTCATTCAAAAAAAGTAAATATTTCTAGTTTTCGTTTATATCGCATCTATTTTTAACGATTCACGCAAAATGTTCTACACCTTTTGAAGAAATATTTCCACGGTGTAATCTTGAGATAACTGTTCTCAAGAGGGATGTAGTAAATTTAGCATTGATCAATTTTCAGATCGACTTCTTATACGTATCTTCGTTGTTGTGGTCGACTTGACATTTTTTGTTTCATTTATCAATGAAATATTGCGAAAAACGCCTGGCGCCTATTAAAATTCAAAGCTTCTACTTTAGTACAGCAATTTGGATAGCTTTAAAATGTATTTTTTTCTGAGGTATGTTCCTTAAGATTAACAGCTATTTTACGTTTTCTTATTGTTGTGCCTTTGGGCAAACAAACTTTGATAGGTTTAGACGTGAATGTGATGATAGGTTTAGATGAGGTGTGAATGTTTATAAAGCCGTAATCAATTTATCATACTCCTTGCTGCTCTTGAACATTCAATCCGATATTCATATGTTTAAAGTATACATATATATATATCAGGGTGGCCCTTATTCCTAAGAAAAGTAATTTTTCGTTTTAATTTCACGGGGCAACACATTATTTGAATAAATACCATAAGAACCAGTAATTTTTTTTAAAATTTTTAAATGATTTTCGCTTCCAAGGCACTTTGGTACAAATGGCAGAAAAATTGTTCAAAACTAGAAGAAAGCCCAGTTTCTACATGAAATCAGGTACCTATAGGTTTTTGGGGTCGATAAACACGAATCTGAAGTCAATAATTGAAAATTCAAAATTGCTAAAAAACGCACTTATGTGAAATTTTTCGGACGCCATTTTGAACCTTTAATCCTGAGTTTCCGCACCCATAAAAAATAGGTGTATCCTAGATTTTTGTCCTCTATCACATATTCGAAGCGCTTTCAGATCGGCGAATGACACCAAGGGACGTTTTCTTCCCAGTTTCCCGGTAGCAGGACATCACCAAATAGTAACTCCATTCTATTCCACCCAAAGCTATTCGATATCAAAAATTTTGCTTATATGGGCGAAGCCACACGCCCTGGTCCAATGCCCGTCCAAGTTTTCTATTAGAAAGACATCACCTAAGTTTCAATTCGATTTCTAAAATTTGGCGTATATGGGCAAAGCCACACTCCCTTGTCCAATTCCCGTCTTATTTTTCTATTAGAAAGACATCACCAAGTGGTAACTCCATTCTGAGTTTCAATATTCTGTGATTTTTACTTTCAAAGCAGTTTGATATCAAAAATTTGGCTTAAATGGGTGGAGCCACACCCCCTTGTCCAATGTCCGTCCAAGTTTTCTATTGGAAAGACCACCTGAATTTCAATGTGCTGTGATTTTTACTTCCAAAGATATTCGATATCAAAAATTTGGCTTATATGGGCGGAGCCACATCCCTTGTTCAATGCCCGTCCAAGTTTTCCATTATTTTTCGCTATATTTTTAAGCACATGCAACGTTTTTGATCACTTTTTGGAGTATACCTTCAGCATTTAATATTCATCGTACAAAGATATAACTTATGCCAGAAGATACGTTACATGACGAATGAAACGAATATCTTCTTTCATAAAATCACAAAATAGCAAAATCTAAGAAAAAAAAAAATCATATTTTCGTTTGAGAAAAATTCTGCATACAATGCTTCAGTAGCTGATTATGTTTTAATGGTTGTTCTTTTGGTTTCAGGTATTATTATAATTGCTGAGTTGTACATGTTTTGATAGTGAAATTTTGTGTTTAGGTGCTATAAGTCTAAGTGGCGGTCAATATATACATTAAAGCTGCCACGCATACTTTTACCGTTCATCTAATATATAAAGCATGTACTTGTATCTGTAAAAAAAATGTAATATAAGTACTACGTTTTGAAAATTAACTAAAAAGTATAAAATAATTTCTCCTAGACCCATACGGATATAAATCCAATTACATATTCCTTACCCCATATTTAAAACGAAAAACGTATGACGCTTTTGAATTTCATTAAAATTTTTTTCAACCTAGGTACTCTACACTCTCTACTATCGTCTGCTATATAGCATGCGCCCCACTTTTTTCGGTTAAGATTTGGGAATAGGTATATATATTTATATATGTGATTATAAATTTGTATGGGGCTAGGACAATTATTTTATTGGATGAAGTGGGGTGATGTGTAACACGTTTTTATTTGCTCCAATAAAAGTGTTGACATTGAATTTTTCTTTTGAAACCAATTCAAAGTGAGTGTTTTCATGGCTGTTGAATATGAACTGAATATGAAATATAAATTTTTTGGTCTTTTTCAAATCGGTGGGGTGATGTGTAACACCAACAAAATGAGAGTTTAAAGGCCAGGAACTTTCTTTTTTTATGTTTATTTTGACTTATATGTTTAATAAAAGTATTAAACATAGTATACATAGTATAAGAAATTAATGAAATCTCCTGTACCTGCAACTGTAAACGTCTCTGTGGCGTTGTTAGAACACAGCTGTTCATTGACTTTCAACCACGATTTGATTTTGGTCCGGGCTGTTTTAATGCCGTTGATGTGTTGCATTTCAGAGTTAGACGTTGTTGCCTTTTTAATGGCAATTATAATGTGTAAGATGTGTTACGCATCACCCCACTGTGAGTGTTGCACACATCACCCGAATGTTGTTGCGCACATCACCACAACGTGAAGTGTAAAATCTTTTGTTATATGTTTTATGTTGTGTGTTTTTATAACTAATAATTTTTCAATTATTAATTAAAAGTTATATTTTTCGAGTAAAACTTATAAAATGAGGTCGTAATTAATTTACAAAAATAAAATCTTGTTTTATTTAAAGATATCAAACAATGCCACATTTTACATCTACTCACTTTTGAAATCTGAAGAAAATTTTACCCGAAACGCTATTTTTTGTAAACTTAAAAAAAATTTTAACAAAAATTTTTCACGTTTTTTTAAGAACTCTAATGAAATGTATGTCTGCCTAGTTTCCAACACTTATGAAAAAATAGATGATGTCAAAGGAAACATCGCAGTTTCCCATTCACTCATATGTTTACATTTTGCACGAAAAATCACCGTGTTACACATCACCCCATGGTTCACATTACCCCACCACAACCTATATTTTAGTTCGTTTTAAAATAGTGGTATATTAAAAATGTTTTTTATTTTAATAAATATTTTGTTTCTATTTGTTGTGTGTCGTTTTTGTAGTTGGTAAAGAGGGGAATTTCGGTAAAATTCGTGTATTCTCTTCTTTTTTTTGCGTCGAAACTCTCCGAACTACAATGTCCGCTTACTATCTAAGGTAGATATGATCAGTGTTGTAAATGCAATGTAATGTAAATGTAATAGAAAATTGTATACAAGCTTTGTAGATTCATCATATTTAAGAAATAGTCCATTTCGTTATGTGTACATTTACAACTAGGAAGTGCAAAAATTGTGTTCAATCCTCTAGGACCGATTTAAATAAGGTTACTATTTAATGATAATTTAAAAAAGACATGAAAAAAGTATTATGTAGTTGTTTCTAAAAAAGGTTTTATTTTGTGTTAGTTTTTACAATTTCAGAAAAGACATTCAGAAAAAATATTATGTACTGTATTCTAAGCAGGTTTTACTTTTACAACGACAAATTAAGATCAGCGTGTATTTAAAAACAATTGAGAAAGTTTTAATTTTGTTTTTAATATTTTATTCCAAACTAGTAATTAAACTTTCAACAAAAGCAGAGCAATAACTGTAGTTATATATCGTTACAAGTAATTATTTTTTCCCATTCATTTGTTCAAACAAACAAGATCACACAGTAGCAGCAGCAGCAGCAGCAGCAGCAAGATCACAGCATAAACTGTCAGTCAGCATCTCAGCGAAACAAAGAAGCATTTTTAGCTGACAATGTAACACGATCGGCGTTATTGTGAACATGTCGATATTTCGCACATTGCTACAACTACCAACCACCACCAAGTAACAACCATCATCATTATGTTAGCCTAGTAGCATGATCAGCTTGAACACGATCTATCTAAACAAAGTGCCACAGACACTTGCAACGACACTACAAAATACAATATTTAACTATCATCTACCATTTAGTTAGTTACTGGCGTCGGTATGCCGGTTGATCGTTCTGGCGGTTGATCGTTTTTGTCGGTTTGTCGTTCGGTATATCAATGGCTCATTTCTTTCATATTTTGTATTGTGTGTTAAAGCATTTTTATAGTTGATCACGTCGCGTCTAAGATTTAGTTACCTTGAAAACTTATATTATAAAAAAAAAAAATGCAGAAAAGAATGAGAAAAAAAATATAATGTAGCAAAATTCAAAAGTTGAGAAAAAAAAACTGCTTTTGCAGCTTCTTTTTATGCTGAATAAACAGCAGAAAACGCGAAGTTGAGTTCAGCATTGAAAATGACTCAATGATCATTATTATTATTATTATGGTTGTTGGTGTTGTTGTAGTTTTGCTGCTGCTGATCTTGGCCACAAAAGATCTGGCAAATGAAAAATTATAAAAAAAAATTAACAATAACACAAACAGAACACAAAAACTAAAGAAAAAAAAATTAATAAACAAACCAGTTTAATTGCAGTGGCAGCAGCTGAATTCTTTCAATTGAGTCATAGAATTCACTAAACATATAGCTCTGAATTAGCTATATTGACTGAGCTTTGCCGTTTGCTGGCAGATAGCTGGCTGAAATACCAACAGCGGCGTATAAATAATAAGTTCAACTTTCTGGTGGGGTGGTTTCAATACTGTTTTAATTAACTACAAGTTACTGAGTTTGGCCAAAAGGGTTCAATAGACTTAAATTTTCCAAGCATGTTGCGCGCTTGTAAACTTTTTTTATGGTTCACGGAGTTTCTGTTTTACACAGTTGAACGCTTTTTAGACCATGACAAAATCTGGGCGCGCATGTAACACTAACACACTAGCCCGCTAGCTTAGTGGCCGGCCAATACAAATGAAAAAGCGACACACGATCATACTAAGAAAAAAACGCATCGAAAGACTTGTTTTGGCAAATTTTCAGCGACGCACATTGGGGCAGTGTAGAAGAAAAGTGTCGCTATATTGAACTGAAGATTTTTGCATTCAAATCCGGGCTCAAAACGACAAAATTTCTGTTATTAGATCCGTGCCAAAATTCTTCAAATTGAATCATCAATTTTATTGAACTTAGTAAAAAGAGGTTTGTAGCAATGCTTATTTCAAAGATCAACAGTTGAAAACTCAAAATGGAAGTTTCGGGTACATATTAAAAAAATATTTAATTTCATATTTGCATTTACATTTATTTGCAAATTTGCAACAGTTTTATTTCAAATCAGAGGCACAACAACTTACAAAAGACCCATATAAAATTTGGAACAGTAATAAGAGGTGGGAGGGGAGCGGGTCAGGGTTTGCACTTTTGAAAAATCGATTTTTTTTTTGTCTTTTCTTATAGTTAAACATTTAAAGAATATAGTCCCAAAATTTAAAGGCAATCAGAGCAAAACCATCTATGAAGTTCCGCTGCCCGACTATAATGAAGTCTTGACAGCCTTAACACGAGAACAACAAAGCCGCTGGAGCCGATGGTTTACCCTCTAAGCTGTTTAAGAACGAAAACGAAGCTATGTTTAAATGCATTCACAAGCTTCTATGCAGAATATGGTCGGAAGAATGAATTCCAAACGATTGGCACCTGAGTTTACTCTGCCCAATCCACAAGAAAGGCGATCCCACCATTTGTGCCAAGCCTTCTAAATATCGCATATAAGGTCCGGTCGAACGTATTATGTGAAAAATTTAAGCCCTTCGTAAACCAACTGATTGGACCTTATCAGTGTGACTTCAGACCTGGTAAACCTACCACCGACCAAATATTCACGTTACGACAAATCTTTGAAAAGACCCTAGAGAAACAAATCGACACCCATCATCTTTTTGTCGATTACAAAGCCACCTTCGACAGTCCAATTAGTAATCACCTATACTCCATCATGTCTGAATTTGGTATACCTGCAAAATTAATCCGTCTATGCAGGATGACACTGAGCAACACCAGCAGCGTAGTTAAAATCGGGAAGGACCTCTCTCCCCTATTTGTTACCAAACGAGGTTTCAGACAAGGTGATTCCTTATCGTGCGATTTTTTTAACCTAATTATGGAGAAGATCATTCGAGCTGTTAATCTGAGGTGAAGCGGCACCATATTCTATAAGAGTGTTATGCTGCTAGCGTATGCTGATTAAATGGATATCATTGGTCACAATACACGCGGAGTCAGTGCAGCATTCTACAAATTAGAAAAAGAGTTGAGTCGCATGGGTCTTGCAGTGAACGGAGATAAGTCGAAATATCTAGTGTGAACAAACAGTCCCAGCATTTTGGCACTCACGTTACTGTTGACAACACCTAATTCGAGGTTGTGAAGGACTTCGTCTACCTGGGATTCAGCATTAACTCCACCAACATTATCAGTAGAGAGTTAAAACGAAGGATAACTCGAACGAACGAAGGCTCAGTAGGCAATTGAGAAGCAGAACCCTCTTTCGACGAACAAAAGACAGGCTCATAAGTCACTACTTATGCCCGTCCTGTTATATGCAGCACAAACCTGGACGTTGAGCAGCTCTGATGAAGAGACTTTGGGAGCTTTCGAGAGAAAGATCCTTCGTAAGATCTACGGACCAATCTGCGTCAATGGCGATCACCGAATACGAGGGAACTATGAGCATATGAACTATACACAGACTTCGACATATTAAATAAAAAAAGAAACGAAATGGCCATTTCAGCCCTTGAAAGGACTTTGACCGAGCTTCTTATGATCAATTGTGTTGTGCGTGTTTTTGTGCGTGAAATGTTTGAACACAAATGATCGAGAACTGGACCTACATACTTCGTCTCCGAACGGCTTTTGTTCTCAATAAGCTTTTCATGGCAGTTTTTACTCTCTGAGGCTTGCCACTGTCTGCAGAGAGGTGTCGGACGAACAGAAAAATTAATTCAATTAAAAAAACATTCTGTGCCAGATGGGATTTGAACCTGGGTTCTATTGCATACAAGTCACGCACCTCAACCAGTATGCCACGGCCGCCACCACATCGACTTAGTAAAGCGCATAAAAATCGAGTTGCTTCGCTGGCTAGGTCATGCTGAGCGGATGGAAGGCGACGCTCCAGCGAAGAAAATATTCGATTCGAGCGATCTTACGAGTTAGCCGGTTCGCATCATTTAATGCCTTTATTGTGTCTTCATCAGCTTCAACTGGCCTTCCAGAACGTAGTGCATCTTCGAGATCAAAATTTCCGGATCGAAATTTTGAAAACCAGTTTTGGCATTGGCGCTCACTTAACACATCTTCTCCATACACATCGGATAATTTTTTCTTGCTTGAACAGCATTTTTACCTTTTCTATAGTAAAAAATAAAAAAAAATGTGGAAAATGTGTAAAAACTATTGTGTAGAATCAATCGAATTTTTTCACAAGCAAGACTTGCTATGTCAGCTCTCAAAATATATAAGATTATGCGGCTTATGTGCGAAGTTGGATGTGAAAAAATACAATTAAGTGCCCTGTTGGGAAAAAACGAAATTACTTTCCGAACAACCCAATATTTTTGCACTTGTACCAATACAAGATTTACGAAATAAATAGATGCTTCAATATTAAATAGTACCAGTTAACATCCAGTAGTTGAGTAACTTTATGTTACTTCCAGTAGTTGCGTACCTTTATGTTACTTACTATTTCAAATCGAAACCTATCTTAAATCACCGATATATTTAGAGCTTGCTCTCTAATTAAGGATATACAAACCCTTTCGTAGAAAGCGCGATTCACGCCAGTCACTCTAAGCCTGTGTAAGCGATGTACACAAATCACAACAAGCACGAGACTCCTAAAAGTCCGCCCATGATAGTCTCCCGGCAGGGATTCCACCAGATGAGACTCTTCAATACCACCGACAAAAAATCCCAAAGTTCAAATGAACTTTTGCAACTGGGTGTGCCCAGTTAGAACACTAAATTAAGCATTACTTACAACAACCTTGTTATAAGGTCAGAATATTCGATCCATCACTGAAAGCTCGAAAGTGTATAATGTCTAACTCCTTTTTTAGGAGTATGGACTAAGAATTACTATGTCTCATGCTCTTCTACACAGAACCCTTTTCTATGGACTTTATATCGGTGGGCATTACTATCTCCGTGCAAAAAGTTCAACTGCACACTTGCTACTCCATTCATGGGCACGTGTTTTAAGTGATATATCCCACTATCCATGCCTATTTCAAGGAAAGGCCGCCAACGCCAGGCTCCAAGGTAGGCCCTTCTTTTACTCAGATAAAACAAGACTAGTAGCAACCATGATTCGTCTCAAAGCATCTTATCTGAAACCATCCTCCTTTTTCTCCCTGGTTTAGGACAGGCAGTTACCATCTTCCAGATAATATCCTTGAAGAGTTCACATTTGAACATTGGGAAATTCCCAGATGTCTTCAAATTTAGAACGGGACTGAATGCTATCGATTTTAATCGAAAAAAAACCAGTTTGCCATTTGAGCCTTCGAAAGAACTTTGACCAATTTTGTGTTGTGTTGCATGTTATTAAATGCTTGTTCACAAATGATTGAGAATTTGAACTAAAAGTTGTATGTTCTCAAAAAGCATTACATGACATTTTTTACTCTCTGAGGTTTGACATTGCCTGTAGAAAGGTGATGGCCTATCAGATATTATAATAATTCCTGAACTGTACACGTTTTGATAGTGAAACTTGATATGTAGGTGCTATGGATCCAAGTGGCGATCAGTATATATGTTGTATCGCCCACTGTTACCGCCCACCTATATATATATAAACAAGGGGACATGGCATATCCCATACAACAAATCGGTGATATCGTATTGCTGGGAATTATACGCACAGCCTTGGAATTGGTATTCGATTTCAATTTATACGTGCCGTTCCACTGGCATTATTTTATGGGCGTTTAACGTGGGCGTGGCACTTTTTCAGCAGCCCACATTTTCGTTATAACTTTCAAACTTCAAGTCATACATCAATGAAACTGGGTACGAACTTACTATTTAGTCGTGTTCTTCGAGTGGAAAAATTGAGCGAGCATTAGACGAGGGGGCGTGGCATCGCCCATTCAGTTAAAATTTTTGATTTCGAATAGCTTTGGAACTAAACGTCGCATAACTATGTAACTTAGTATGGAGTTACAAATTGGCCTGGCCTCTATTGGAAAACTGGCACGGGTATTGCAAAATGGGGCTTGGTTCCGCCCATACAAGTCAAATTTTCGATATAAAGTAGCTAGGGAATTAAAATGTGTAAAAGTGTTCTCTTTTATGCTTTTTTTTTTTAAAAAAAAGGGAGACTGAACAGTGAGGTGTAGATATAATATTGGTTTTTCTTTTTGTTTTGCAGATTTTTTTTTTAACTTCTACCGAGCATCAGTTTTTTTTGTTTTTTTTTTCGTTACTCCAAACGGATTTTGCTAAGAAAGCGACAGCTCAGCCCCAATGTATATGACAAGCTAAAATTTGTTAGAAAGATTAGCTTAGAGCCAAAGGTAAAATCAATGAAGGCACAGCCAGACTGGCGTATAGTGATAGACGCTTGTTTAATTGTAGATGTGTTCAAACTTGTATTGGCAGCCATTTGATAGCGCTTCAAAGTTGAGACGCATGCGCAACGCATTAAAGACGGCCGTAGGTGAAATTTGTAATGCTTAAAAAAACAAAGAAAAACACATATTTTATAAATCAACAGACAGGCTGTGTTTTCACAGGGAGTTGGGGGCGCAACCGAGAGTCAGACCAACTCTCAGACTTTATACACTGAATGAACACTTGAGAATTTAAGACTAGAAATACGCGTGCACTGTTTCGTTGAATTGTTGGCGGTGGGGCTTGTTACTTCGTTAAGATTTTTGTTTTGGTTTGCTTTGTTGTTGTTTGATATAATAGCTGTTGGCTCAACGAGCTGGCTGGCTGGGCTGGTAATCTGGGAGTGGGTCACACAGCTGCATTCATTGCTTAAAAATGGGTTCTTTGGGTATCTTTGATCATTTATTAAATAAATTGAGCAGTATGACAGACAGGCAGACAGAGTCCAACATGCATAGGGTTGGCTTGGCTGGTTGGTACGGCTGGCTGACTAACTGATTGGCCGACTGACTGGTTATTTTTTTGGGCTCTTGCTGCGCAGCCGTAAATATCTTCATTGATGATTTGAAGTTAAACTTTTTGGCCACTTTCTACATAAAGGCGTTTGTAGCATGTGAGATTTTTTTGATTATGTTTGTTTTTGTTTTTTTTTTTTTTTTTAATTGAGCTCGCTGTTGTTGGCCAAGTTTATTTATTTTGGGAAAAAATACAAGAAAACAAAAAGGTGTAAGTATGTCAACGGCCTTTGGCCACAGAGACAGCCCTTTTACAGCTGCTGCTGCAACAAGAACGTAGACTACAACAAAAATAACTTCAAATTGATTGCATTTTATTATTGTTTTTCTCTTTTTTAACTCTGGCTGCTTAAGCTATGCCAACGGAATATTAAAGCATAAAATTCCATTCCCGCTGGCTGCATGGCAAGTGAAAATAACCAAGTAAATTTTTCTTGATAAGCATAACTTAGAAGTAGCTAGCTTAGCTCTTTGTACAACACGTGATCAAGCAAAAGTCATGAAAAAGTTTAGAAATTTTTTTCTACCAGGAGTTTTTATTGCAACGGAAATCGCTCTTGTATTACCTACGTGACAGTTTTTAAATTGCCAAGTTTTGCTACCGGAGAGGTATTTTATTTATGCACGGATCATTGTAAGATATCTATTTTTTTATTTTTAGTCTGCCAACAATGCAATTCGAACCGAGCTATTGTATACACAATATATAATGTCGTCTTAGACCCAAAAAATATATTTTGTTGAGAAAAGTTTGAGCTTTGCATGTTCTGATTTCATATTATTATTTATATTATTATAATGACTAACGTTACATTTTAATTTTTGATAAAAAAATCTACTTCGTCAGTCTCTCAGTTTTGGGGGAAAAAATAATTTGAACTCTCGTCATTAATGGTTTAATATTTCTTGAATTGATGACAACAACAGTAGCAAAACAATCAAATAAACATTGCTGCACAAAATTTCAATTGAATTCAATTTATTTCCAAAAAATTATTACAATGTGTCTCAATGCTTAATAGTTGTACAATTAAAATAATGTATTTTTTTATTTTAAGCTAATTTATCATAATTAAAATTATCAAAACTATGTTAATCAGCAAAATACATATTAATGTTGACAATTGTCCATGACCAATATTTGACTCAAATTTTAATGTATAGAAACAAAATCATAGAATTTATAGACCAGACTTCAACAGCTTACTGTAGAGATATGTTCGTTAACTCAAATGATTTAGTGATATATGAGCTGCTCAGAGCACAAGTGGCGTAAGTCCACTTTTGGTGGTCAAAAATGGACTTACGCCACTAGTGCTTTGAGCAGCTTACATCTGACTCATAGTTAAAAATTATTGCTTAACCGATTTTTCGCCATTGCACATAGCATTTTGACATAATTCCATATAAAAGTTAAAATTAAATAAAAGGCTCGTCGTAGAATCGTCATTTTTCGAACATAAAGGGTTCTTATTATCACTAAGGACACGCTTATAGTGCGGTCTGGTTGTTGTTCCGAGCCGAGACGAATCGAGAAGGAAAGCTGAAAAATGCTGAACATACAATCATATGAAATATGCTCAAAGTGCGTATAGTGCTAGCCAGTCGCTATAAGCTGCCTGCTCGGCTGGCACTATAAGCACTTTGAGCTTATTTCATATGATTGTAACCTCAAAGTGCGTATAGTACCAGCTGAGCAGGTAGCTTAGCCGAGCAGGTAGCTTAGCCGAGCAGGCAGCTTATAGCGACTGGCTGGCACTATACGCACTTTGAGCTTATTTCATATGATTGTATATGTAGCATTTTTCAACTTTCCTTCTCGGTTCGGCTCGGCGCAGCAACCAGCTGGCATTATAAACGCGTCCTTTTATTGAAAATAAAAAAATTTTAATTTTCAGAAATTGACAGATCTTTATATATATATATATATATGTATTGATTTGGTATTGAAATTAATTAAGTAACTAGGACTTATGCTACTTTCAAAAAGTTTTAATTTTAGCATGGAATTTGGAGTGAGATGATCTTACCACAATTTTAAGCTTAAGTGCAGAATATAAAGGCAAAAATTTGTAATTCAACAAAGCGGTTAAATAATTTACTATCTAAAAGAGGATCTGATGATTAATCGTATATTGATTCGACCAGATTAAATCTGTTTTAATACAACTTTAACTCACACCAAAAAATATAATAAAAAGCAGGAAAAAGAAAAAAATCAAAAGAGTTTCTATACCCAAATAATAACCACACGCATACAGTTAACCATACCAAAGAAATCATACCATATGCATTGTACCATACCATAGCTTCCATACCATATCGATAACATACTCATCAAACCGTCCATCACATAAATACTTATTATACCCTGCCAATAATATCTTATATGGAGTGTCTAAAATGGAGTGTCTATAATGGAGTGGTGGAAAACTATCGATAGTACTATCATCACTATAGATGGTAAAAAATAACCTTACGTTAGTGTTCTGATAGTGATTTTAATTATCGTCGATAGTTTAAAAATAAAAAAACTTAACTGATTTAAAAAAAAAAATTAATTAAAAATTACAAAAATGTCAAAATATTAATTCTAGTACTATTTCAGCTTATTCACAAATTAAGTATATTTGCATTGGTTCGAAAATTAGGTTATGATTATTGGAAAAGTTAGTGATATCAAGCAGAGTTGTAAAAAATTGCATACATACAATAAAAAAGTGGCACTGAATGACAAAGAAATTATTTAAGTCATTCAATCATTTTTTGACCTCATGACTTCAAGTGTTGAAATCAGCAATCATTTTGATGCAATAACTTTAAAATCCAATTTGTGAAAATATCTGTTGTAGTCTTTTGATTCATTCACTATGATTGAAGTCGTACTTCCTTGAGTCATTGACTGCGTTCAATTGTAATAAATTTGAAGTCAATAAAATCATTAGAAGTCAGTTGAAATCATGTTTTAAATCACTGAAATTGTGAAATACCTTAAAGTTTCAATCAAACAAGGATGTATGTATTTGTTTTTTTGGGCGAACACTAACCCAGAGACTAAGAAAAAAGTAAGAAATTTTACATTTTTCCACTCAAATGATAAAGGAATATCGTCGTAAAAGTAAGGTAACGACTTATACTTTTACTCAAATCAAAAATACAAAATTTTTTTACTAAAATAAAAATAACATGTTTTAAATAATCAATGAATATAAAATATAAAAAAATAAATAAACATAAATATAATAACAAAAAATTCTTACAAGTCTATGTAATCTTCTTTGATTTAATTTGTTTTTGTTACAAATTAGCTTTTAAATTTGTTTATGATAAAGATTAAGTAAGGAGATTACTTTATCTTTAGGTAAGGAGTAAAGTGGCTTTAATGATTTCCCTCGATCATGATCAAACGTATTTGAAAAGATTTAAATCATTTAGCTTCAATGACTTCATATTGACTTCAAAGACTTCAACAAAGACTTAAGTTGATTGCAATTTTTTCAAAAGAAGGTAAGCACATACATTTAGTTTTGCAGTCATGACTGCGATTTCGATTCTAATGAAATCGGCAATGACTTCAAATTATTTTTATTGCATTCAATACCTCAAAACATATTTCAGAACTTCTAATATGAAAGTCATCACAACCAAAAATGATTTGAAGATTGCAATCAGTGACTATAGCCAATGACTTCAGGTTATGTTTGCAATCTATTTCAAATCTGAAAAATTATTTTAGGACTTTTTGTATAAAAGTCATCGCAATCAAAAATGATTTAAAAATTGCAATCATAACCTGAAGTCGTTGGCTGTAAAGCCACTGATTACAATACTATGTGATTGCAATATTTTACAACTCTGATAACAAGTAAAATATGTGTGTAGTTTTTACCACACCTAATTACAGTTCCTCTTCACAAACTATTTTACTTCACTTTTATTATTTTTATAAAAATCATATTGATATGTTATAAGAGATTTCTAGGAAGACTTGTCAAAATTTTTCTCAAAATATCAAAAAACTCAATAGTAATTTTCACGTCTGTTGACACTATCGATGGTAGCCCACAATCGATGGTCTCGACTATCAATAGTTTTTCACCACTAATCTATTATATCACGCTTATCTTACTAAATCCGTTATATCATACCTAGGCATCATATCATATTATCATAATACACTATCATATCGTGCCCATCATACTGTTCATCACATCCCATCATAATATAACATCATACCCTACCAAACATATCATGTCCATCATACCAGCTCATCATACCATATTCGTCATGGTACTATATCATACCATACCATACCATCATACCATACCATACCATGCCATCTTACAAAAAGCGTCATGCCATACTATACCCATCATTATGTACCCATCATACCATACCATCATATAATACTCATCATACCATACCATCATTTGTTGCCCATCATACCAACTCTCACATAATACACAACATATCATACGATACCTATAATGCACCCATGATACCATACCCATTATCATCATACCATATCCATGTTTGGGGTGATCAGGGATCATAATAGCGGTTAAACGACGCCGATTACGCTGTATATATATTTTCCTATTTTCCAAGTTCGGGGTAAAAAAAAAAATTAAAAAAATTAATTTCCGCTAACCGTTATTTAGTCAAATTTTTTTGAATTTGAAGATTTTGTATATGGATATTACGATTTTGGGGGTTTTATTTTTTGATGTTTTCTCATTTGAGATTTTGACTTCGTATAATTTATACCATAAACATTTTGTCTATTATGGAAATTTTGTCTCTTTTTTGGGTCACGGTGAACTTTTTTCTGGAAATGCCCATATTCCCAAAACCAGATTCATGGTCGTTCATCTATTTATTTTATTTGAATCTACCGATCTTCTTTTTATAACATCAAACTGTCTCTAAGTTCTTCTATATGGCGTTAATCTATGCTATTATATAAAATTAAAGTGAACATTTTTGTTTCCAAATGAACTCCAAAATTACTGGGTCGATTTTTATGAAATAATTTTTAAAATGTCATTTATGCCAAAGCACAGTATAGGGGTATTTTCCTTTTAAAATGTTTAACAACAAGTATGTTTAATTAAAGTATAAAGTTTTTAAAGAAATCATTCCCGATGCCACGCATTGCTTGCTCGTTTTCTTTTCACGCGTTTGTGTTTGCGAGAGTTTCAATAAGCTCCATGTTGCTCTCTACTCTTCTATTTTTCTGCACAGCTAGCATAGCACAGCTTTAACAACAGATGAGTATCGAGCAAGGCAAAAAGTGAGATACGTATACATGCAGTGCTGAGCTGCAAAACAAAACAAAATAAATGTTTTTTATTTCGTCTTGAGGCGATTCACTGACCACCTTCGCGTATTTTGGATTTTTTAATAAGAAGTTTTTGCGCTCTATCACTCCACACTCATTCCACTCATTCAAAGAGTAACAAAAACGTGTAAGCGCTGTTTATTGATAAAAGAAACGTTCGTGGCGAAGCCGCGGAATATATCTGACGCCCATTTGCTTAAATTCTTGATTAAATATTATTAAGTTTTTGGCAAAAATCTTTGCAAGGATTTTACTAACCTGATTATCAAATAGATCATCTTAGTTTAGAAATACCTTTTATAATAATATTAAAATGTAATTTTCGGTTATCTTATATATGTGACTTCTTAAATATGTGGGCGCATTACACTCCCACTCTTAATACAACTATAGTTAGATACCCAAGAGCCTTATATTTCAAGTTTCGTGTTTCATACATTCTTCTTATGAATATAGAACTATACTTTTTGCTGTTTTAGTTCAATTCCATTTCGTTTTCTGGACTTACACCGGATCCATAAGAAGTTTCACTCTAAAAATATCAAGATTTTAATAACTTTAACACTACAATAAACATATTCTTCAAAAAATAAGTAACTTAACTTTACTACTCAACTTTTACTACTCAAGATTATCCGAAGATCTTTTCCAAATGCTTCATGCTTAATGTACATTTTATCATGTTTTTACTAAAGATAAAATTACAATCTTTTTTAAACTGATCTTATCTTCTAACACGATCATGTTTTAGAAATTATTATAATTTCTTCTAGACAGTTCCAAAGACAGATGCTATTAATTATAAAGATTTTTCTGATGTTTTTTCTTAGTTCAATAATTGCTATATTTTCTATTATTTTTTCCACACACAAACTGATTATATTAATCAATCTTATGAAACTTGATTATCAATCGCTGTAAATACATTTAAATTAAGGTTTTTTTTTATAGCTCTGAATAGCTTATTGCTGCTTGTCCTCATATAATGTTTATTAAATCATCTCCCTACCTCACTCTGCTTTATCTTGCTTAACCATGCTCTGTTGATTTAATGATCATTTTCATATCTTTTACAAAATTAAGCTGTTGTTACAGGCTGTAATTCAATTGAAACAAATTTAATTTTGAGTTAATTAGATACAATTGATGGCAGCATATAGAAGAAGTGGTGGTTTATTTTGCATATTTGCTGTTGATGAGCATGTTTATTTCATTTTGTTTTCTTGTCTCACTTAATGTTTAATTTTCTTTTTTTTTTTTGAACCTTTTGTTTTTGTTTCTTATAAACACATATTTAAAAGTTTCAAAATAATTTTCATCTCCCCTTATTTAATGCTGTTTTCATTTCAACTATAAAATTGCGTGCAATGAACTGAAGACGGATCTTTTGCTGCCGAACACGCTATCGTACAATGAAGGATTGTATTCTTGGTGTTTTTTTTTTTCTCTCTGACCTTGATTATCAACATCAACCGCTTCAAATTAATACTCTTACTTCTGTTCTAAAAAAACATCAAGATTAATCTTAAATGCTTAAAGTAATACTACAATAGAATTTTAATTGAAAAATTGCCAGCAGCTTTAAAATGGATCACACCAAAAGCTATCCTCCCTGCCAAGCTTATCTAAGTTGGCTTAATTTTTTTGCATTGGACTCGATCTTGCCATTTGCTTTACTGCTATTAACTTCAACTGTCAGTTACTGTCTGCCTGTCTGTCTGTCTGTCTGTCTTGTGTTGGCACTGTTGCTCGTTGACCTTAAATCAGCTAGTTCTTTGATTGTTTTTATTCCCCCCTGGATTTTGCATTTACGAATTCAAAGATCATTTGTTCCACTTTTTTCCCATACATCAGTGCAATCTCGATCATCAGCGTCATTGACTGGCATCAGCGTCATCATCGCCATCACCATCACCAGCAGCAGTGTTAGTTACTGGTAGTTCCAACAGCAACAGCGTTAGCATTGCATTTTTTCAAGCATTTGAATGCTGGAACGTGACAAATATTCTGGATCTTTCTAGCCAAACTTAATGCTTTGAGGCTGCTAACTATTAATCTTTGAGCACGTTACTGCTTCTGTTGCTGTTTTTACGTTTGTGTTTTTTTGATTTTATTTTATTTTGTGTTTAGCTGTCTTCACGGCATTGTGTCTGTGGAAGCATAATGTAACCATAAACCTCATAGATGACGACGTGTTGTCTGTCTGTCTCACTTGGCTGGCTCAAGCTTACATGACAAAAAAATAATATATATTGTAATGTTGTATAATTTATTTTCTTAATTTCGGTTTTTTATTACTTTCCATACAACTTAACTTTAGGCTGATGTTTATCCATGCTTCCTTATGTGGAACCAGTACTCTATTGTGCGTTTTCCATTTTGTGGAATTGTCTTTATTACTTACATTTTTTTACTATTCACGTGGAAGCCATTTAAATGTAGCCAACAATTATTTTAAAACGTTTTACACAGAATTGCTTACAGCGGTCACAATAAACGCTGATTGGTGTCAGGTCGCTAAATGTTGAAAAGACTGAGATAAAACTGACTTTTTCCGACAATTAACTTATCGCTTTTGAGTTTTTTTCAATGTAACGTATGTGATGCTTCTTACCTAACAGGCCATCACTTAAAGAAAAAGCTTAGCGATAGTGTTCAAAATGTGTGCAATTTTTGACTTGAATTTATCATCGTGAGTTTTCCGAATATAACGGACGTGATTCTTGCTTTCCGGCGATCATTTATAGAAGATTAAATCTGATCTTTGAATTATCGCTCTGAGTTTTTCTAATGTCACGGACTTGAATCAAAATTGTAAAAGAATGCAATAATTTTGTATTGCAATCAGTGACTTCATGGTTAATGACTTCAAATTTTGATTGAATGACTTCAACACAAGAAGTCCTGAAATCATTTTGCGTTATTGAATGCATTAAAAAAAATTAAAGTCATTGCTGACTTCATTAAATTGTACATCGCAGGCATGACTGAAAATCTAAATTGACTGCATTCATTAATTCTTTTGAAAATATTGCAATCACTGCAATAATTATCGAAGCCTTTGAAGACATTTGAAGTCATATGATTGCAATCTTTCAAAATAAATAATATGACAAAGAAAAATTATTCTACCGCACTGCTACTACACCTACCGCACATCTATCGTAAACAATTTTAAAAGCTAATATGTAACAAAAAACAACAAAATTAGCGAAAAATTGCAAAAAACATTTTTTCGTTTTATTTTTAATTTTTTTGAAGTAAAACCCTTTATTAATAATTACCTATGTATTTTATATTTGAGTAAAAATATACCTTGGTTGTTTTATACAACTTGAATTTTGCAATTTTTTTCAGTTTTTCAAAATGACTTCAAAAATTTTAAATATTATTTCCACTGACTTCAAATCATTTTATTGACTTCAATTGAGTGATTCAAATTGATTTCAATTGAGTGCAATCAATGACTCCAAAGACCGCAACTTCAATTATAATGAATGAATCAAAAAACTTCAACAAACAATTTTTACGATTTAATTTCGAATTCGATGACTTCAAAATGATGGCTGATTTCAAAACTTGAAGTGATGAAATAAAAAGAAATTATTGATTGACTTAAATCATATTTTTTGCATTCAATGCCAATTTTTGATTGCATGAATGCATTTTTTTACAACTCTGACTTGAAATACATCGAACATTCATTGTATATACATGAATACATTGTAAGAAAATCAAGTAAACTTTTTATTTGTTTCATTCATATCGTTACGCATGCGACACTTAAAGGCTTTTATGTAGACAGAGTATTTTCTAGTTTGATATTAATTTAGAAAAATTGTTATTTTATCATTACCATTGGTAACAATCTTTTCCATTGTAACGGATGTGACATATATGTAACTACTGCATGCAGATCTTGGGTAGATGCACGATTGATTGTGATCCAAAGCATTATCATTATTTTAGTACATTTTTTGTAACAGATGTGATATTCGATTATTGATAATTTGGCATTTTTTAATAATGCTCGTGACATATTCTTAAAATGTAAACCTTTAAAGATTTTTGTTTGATTTTCTATCGGATGTGACATTGTATTATTCCATATATTGGACATGTGCTGCATTTCACTTTCGTACAAAATTGAATGTGAAACCGAAATACCTTGCGTTGTAATCCACGTTATACTTAACTTTTTATGACCATGTCAAATCGCCCGTTTTTACAAGTAACAAAAATCAGTTTTTACGCCATTTTTAATTCAGTCAGTTGCTTTCTAATAAATTCAATTCACTTCGAATTCTATTCACTTCAAAGTGAATTAGCTCTAAATGCAACATATGCCTGTAATACTTTATTTTTTTTCTGGCAGAAACTTATTTAATGCTTTAAGCATATAACTAATACTGTGTTCACACTAAGGGCGCGTTTATAGGTCCAGCTGGTTACTGTGCCGGGCCGAGCTGAAAACACGTCGTGCTTTAATCAGCTACTGGTAGTGCGTATAGTGCGCGCTTACCGCCGCTTGTTGCACCTGCTTTTTACTATTTTGGATTGTTTGTATATATTACGTTTTTTTTTTTTTTTTGGTTGCTTGGAGAGTTTTGCAATCAAAGCTTCAAAAAAGTCACGTGATTTCGTGCATACTTTTTGCTTACCTCAAACCAGCGAACAAATAGTGGAGAGACAAAAATGCGAAAAACGCTGCTTAATCACACTTTCAGCCACTGCAAGTCGCTTCAAGTCACTTGCTGTGTTAGCTTGTTCTGACTTTTTTTGCAATTGTTTTCTGCTATTTCTTGTTGCCTTGTTGCTGCGTTTTTATTAAGCTTTATACACACAAAAAAAAAAAAGTGTGCAGAAAGCACGCTCATTAAAAAACTGACCCAAGATTATTCGATTCTATGCTTCAGCTGGAACTTGATTTCCTTACTGACTTAAATTGTTTTAACTCTTTGTTTTCTTTAGGTTTTGTTGAATTATTGTTGATTTTGCAGCAAAGCAATATAAAACTAAATTAAAAAAGTTTTTTCCCTGTTTTGTTTGTTTATTTTTGTGCACAAAATCTTAAAATTACAAAACGAAGTATAAAGGGTGGTTAAATTTTAAGGGCCGATGTTGATTTTGAATAAAACAAATTATTTAGGAAATTATTATAATTTCTTTTTATTATGATAATATTTGTATGGTTCCATTATGTATGGAACAAAATATCGGCCAAATGGCCGCCGCGACCTCGGCGGCACACCTCCATCCGATGGTCCAAATTTTCGATGACGCTGAGGCATAAGTGAGGTCGTTAATGTGCCGAATTATCTCATCCTTTAGCTCTTGAATTGTTGCTGGCTTTTCGACATACACCTTTTCTTTCAAATAACCCCCAAAGAAAGAAGTCCAACGGTGTCAAATCACATGATCTTGGCGGCCAATTGACTTGACATCGCCACCACGTGAGAATTTGTCCATTGAATTTGTCGCGCAAAAGAGCCATTGTTTCGTTAGCTGTGTGGCAAGTGGCACGGTCCTGTTGAAACCACATATCGTCCACATTCATATCATCCAATTCGGGCCATAAAAAGTTCGTTATCATCTCACGATAGCGAACACCATTCACAGTAACTGTCTGGCCGGCCTCATTTTGGAAAAAATACGGCCCGACGACACATTTGGACGATTAAATTGACCGAAAAAATCACGAAGTGCACGATATGCATTTTGATTTGAACGCCCATTTTCATAATAAGCCTGAATAACTTTAACGCGTTGCTCGATTGTGCATCTTTCCATGGTTCAAATTGAGTTAGTCTGAAATTGAGAAATGTCAAATGAAATGCAGAAAAAAACTTGACATTTAGGTGTGGTTCACATTCAACATCGGCCCTTAAAATTGTAAATTGTGTATTTACGCATTTTGTATGCAGAAATGGGAAGGAAGAGCGCGCATAAGAAAATTTGTTAAGCTTAGATTCTTTTTTTCTAGACACTTATCTTCATTGGTTCTTTATAATGCTATTTATGTGCGTATTTTAACAAAAAAGTTTTTGGTATTGTTTTTTGTTGCATACAGAACAGGAAAAAATATGGAACATAAAAATTATTGGGAAAAATGTCACCAGCCTTATAAAGCTATTCTTCGAAAGGCTTTCTAAATGCGGAGTCTCAAGGTCAATCATTTGGCATCAATAATTTATATGTCTTTTTATATGTAATTGGAGTTTTCTTTGTTGTTTTTTCTATTTTATGTTATTTAATAAAAATAATAAGCGAGCTAGTTCGAAAGCAATAATCGACATGCTGAATACCAGCGCACAAGTCGCTTTAAGCTGCCTGCTCGGCTGACACTACGCACTTTTAGCTTTTTTCATATGATGGTTTGAGCAGCATTTTCGAGCTTTCCTTCTCGGTTCGGCTCGGCACAACGCGGCCTTAGTATTTCTTATATTTACACGATTATTGCAGAGCCGTGCCAAAAAACACATTGGGACAAAAGAGATGTCTGACATGCTTTCTCTATTGCTCCAATGCGTTTTTTCGGTTCGGCTCAGCAATAAGCGTGCACTATAAACGCGGCCTAAGAGTCAAATGAGCATTTAACGAAAATAATTTTAACGAACGCATTTATAAAAATATAAAAATTTTGGAACGAATCTAGTTAAGGAAATTGCTTGAATTTTAAAAAGTTCTTTGCTACTGGGTAGAATTTTTTAAGTAGATTGTAATGGTGTTAAAAAAATGTCACTTCCGAACTTTGAGAGTTTTATGGTCCACTCTAAATTCAAATCTTCTCACCTTAGTAGTTTTATTTTTTATTTACAACATAGGGTGTACTGCTTTTTATTGCTGTGTATTAATTGCTATCTATAAAAATTTTAAGTACTGCTTTATATGTTGTTTGGAATAATCATTAATCGCCACCACGACCAAAGCGAAGATCACAACTCATTCTAGTTTTTGCCGCACTAGTTAGCACTTTGCCGCACTAGTTTTAGACGCTGCTGCTGCTGATGTTGCTGCTCTTGATTGCATTTCTTGGAAGCCAAAACGGCAGTCAGCAATTGTTGACTTACTCCCATGACTTGTAAGTGCGCGCGATCACTATCCACGATTTCTGTACATTTTCCTTATGACTCAAAGACTTGATGCTGCTGCTGCTGTGGATTCATAAAATCTTATTAGAGACTTTAACTGATCGACCAAATGAAATTTGAAAGAAATTGATCAGGTATTTGTGCAAACTTCAGACGATTTATGATCAAAACAAAACAAAATAACAACATTTGTTACTCGTTGTGAACATGATCGGTTAGAAGAAAAACCTGTAAACTGTTGACTTTAATGTTCAGCGATTTCACAAATTGCTGTTATTTAGTTATGCATCGTTTTTTAATTTAAACTAACTCGGTAACTACTTCATAGTAACTTGTTGCTGCTTTGATTTGTTTGTTTTTGGGCAGGTAATTAAATGAATGTATGTCTTCATTGAGATCATCGCACAGATCACGCTGTGTGATCAGCAGTCGTCGTTTGGCTGAACAAACTTGAACTTGTTTGACCATATAAAGAGGCCCTTGTTTTCATGTGGGTAAAAGTTTTAACTGGCTGGCTGAATGGTGGCGGACTTTCTTCATCATTGTTGCGTGTTGCTCATTATTAATGATGTTTGAGCTTTGATGGCGCGATAATAATTTTGACGCTGATGAACTGATGATTCAATGGTTGTATTAGTTTTATGCTTTTTTTACTAATTAATTGTTTTACAAAAAAGTTGTACTAATAATTATTTTACATTATTTATAGATGTTGATTTTCTATATTTAAATCATGCCATTTTCTGCTAACATTTTTGTGTAGCTTTCACACCCACGTATTTTTTCGCTCTCTATTCATATGTATTTTATTTTTATGGCCAATTTTTAAAAATAATATTTCCTTAGATATTTACAGCAAATCTTGTTGAGTAAATTTTTATTGTCGCTGATTGCAACACTAAGTTTTGCATATGCAATTTGCAAAAACAAAAAACAACAAAATTGGCATCAAAATTCACTTTTGCTGCTGCAGCTGCTGCTATGACCAAGATCAACGCGATCAATTTTGTAGCAAAACCATTCAGTGGCAAATCTGTGTTTAATTAAATTCAATTTTTGTTGTTTCCCCCACACTCTGCCTCTGTGCCCTTCTACAAGCGATCATCATTATCATGACGATCTATAAATATCGCCTCCATTCTTTTTTCGTTACTATTTTATTCACACAACAGTCGTCAGCGTGGTGCTGCTCAGTTTAGCGAAACATGCTAAAATTAAAAGTTTTTTGGTCGAAAAGGTAGCCGGGCAGGCAGGCTTTATGTGTTTGTGTGTTTATATGTTTGTATGTTTATTTATATGAATATTTGTATAATCGAATTAACAAATTTGCTGCCGGTGTTTTGAAGTATCTATCATAGCGATTTTCGCTCTATTAATATTCGCCGCATCGTGTATTGAGTGGCAATTTGAGTTTACAAACAACAGCAATTTGCTGAAATATATTGCAAATTTTCAAATATTATTTGTTATAATATGAACATGTGTACAAATCAATTGAAAACTGTTCATTTCACATGACTGCTGTGAAGCCGGTTTTCTTAGCCGGAAGCGTATTTTAATTGTGGGTGAGTGAGTGTTGCACTGATTGTTCATCATCACCATCATCATCATCATCAACTGATACAGGACCATTGATAAATTATGTATTTAATTAAAAATGAAGTGTAAAAATTTTAAGTTAAATTAAAGAATTGATGAATGTCTTGAAAATATACGTAAATATTTTGAAAATTAATGTAATAATAATATAATACGAAACATACAAATTATTTGCAAATAAATATCGATTGAATATAATCAACAAACAAGTGAATTAATGTTAAAAATCAGCAAAACTAGTTTTGCTTCAAATGACTGCGGCAAATAAATACATAACTCTATAATTAAAAAATTGTTTTTCTTAAGAATTTAACAAAGTAAAAATATACTGAAAAATAGAAAACAGAAAATATTAGATTGTTGCTCAAAAAGTCAGTTCGGTTTTTTATTTGTAGTTTAGGCTCATTTATATTATAAATCCAATCAACATTAATCAATTATATATTCGCCATTTTCTTCGATCACCTCCCATCGCTGTGGTAGCTTAATTGTTCCGCACAGGTAGAAGTCTGCACTATTCTCTGCAAAGAACCTTTCAAGGTGCTGTTCGATTAGGGCCTCATTATCAAAGATTTTACTATTCAGTAAGTTTTGCATGGAGTGAATTTTGCTGGGTAATCCGAGGGTGCAAGTACTATTGTATAGGCATGGGTAACGCAGCAAAAAATTCTGCGCTGATGCATCAACTCAGCGAAATGCGTTAACACAATTGCGTCATGGTGTAGTTTGAAAACCTTTGATTCCTGTTTCCTGTATCAAAAGTGAATTATGTGGTGAAGTAAGCGCAATTTATGGCTTCATTTTGTATTCCTATCCGATCAATCGTTTCGTTCAAAACAGTGTTGTTCAAAAACGATGCCGTAGTACAGTTACATATTTGCAATATGTATTTCTAACGATCACTGAAACCACGAATCCGATCGTCAAAATCAAACGAACATTTTTACGCTATCGTTATAGTTGCAGTCGTAAATAGAAAGGTTAAAAAATGGAAAATTCTGAACCTACACCGAGAAATAAGCTTATGTTAAATTGAAAAAAAAACCTAGTTTAATTTATAAGATGGCTTTGGCAGTTTTAAGCCACCCAAGTACTTTATCAAAACGCCTAAGTTTTACATGTTGACTTGCTAATTTTTATGGGGTGATAAATTAACCAAATATTTGGTAATTTTTTATACACTACTTTTTAAAAAAAATTTGATTTCAAAAATATAACTCTTTTTCGGGTTTTGGTTTTTTAACCGACTTCAAAAAGGAGGAGGTTCTCAAGTTAATCTCTAAAACTCCTAAACCATATGCCTGATTGCCATAATTTTTGGGGAACATATAGATATCATAAGCATGGAGGTGCCCGTAACGGCGTTATTCGATAACTGGGCGTGGCGATACTAGATCTCGCAATACAAGATACTACTGTATCTCGAATAATATTGGCTCTAGGGCACTGCAATTTAGTGTAGGGGTAGGCACAATTATTACAAATTACCGGCAAGAAAATGAGCGTTATTCGACAAATGGGCGTGGCAATATTAGAAAAAGAGTGTATCTTGAATAATTTTGAGACTAGAGTACTGCAATTTAGTATAGGGGTAGGCATTATTATTACAAATTACGGTCAAAAAAGTGGGCGTTATTCGACAAATGGGCGTGGCAATATTATAAAAACACTATTATTAACACTAGTGTACTGCAATTTAGTGTAAGGAGAGACACAGTTAATACAAATTACACTCCAGAAAATGGGCGTGGCAATATTAGAAAAGAGTATATTTCAAATAATATTGATACTATGGTACTGCAATTTAGTATAGGGGAAGGCATTACTATTACAAATTATGGCCAATCAAGTGGGCGTCATTCGACAAATGGGCGTGGCAATTTAAAATTCTGTATCTTGAATAATATAGGCACTAGGGTACTGAAATTTAGTGTAGTAGTAGGCACAATTATTACAAACTACCTTCAAGAAAATGAGAGTTATTTGACAAATGGGCGTGGCAATATTAGAAAAAGAGTATATCTCGAATAATATTGATACTATGGTACTGCAATTTGGTATAGAGGTAGGCATCATAACCTAAAAATTACGGTCAAGAAAATGGGCGGCATTCGACTGCTGGGTGTGGCAATATTAGAAAAACAGTGTATCTCGAATAATATTGACACTAGGGCACTGAAATTTATTGTAGTACAGGGGTAGGCAGAATTATTAAAAATTACTTTCAAAAATGTAGGCGTTCTTCAATAAATGGGCGTGGCAGTACTAGATAAACACTATCTCAGTTAATATTGACGCTGGGGTACTGAAATAAAGTACAGGGTTATGCCGTTATTGGAAATAACGCTCAAGAAAGTGGGCGCTTATTTAACAAAGGGGCGTGGCAATATTAGAAAAACACTATATCACGAATAATATTGACACTAGGGTAATAAAACTCGTTACAAGAATGGGTATAATAATTTCAAAACACGTGACATCTAATTTATATTTAAGAGACAGATATTTGAAATAAACAACAAACTTTCAGAATTTAATAGAACATATTTGTTCAGAACAATTGTATTTATGTTGTTTATACACTTTTTTCGAAAATTAATCATATTCTCTAAAAAGGACGAAATAAAACTTTTAAAAAAAAAAACAACCGACTACAAAATCACTACAAAGTAAAAAATAATTTTAAAAATACTTTTCCTTTTAACTTCTTGGTCATATTTAATAATTTATTTAACCATATTATTATATATGAAATCTTATTATTTGAATTTTTTTTTTTCTTATTTGTTTTATTATCATAAATATATTAATTTCTGGATGAATACAAATGCTTTGAAGTTGGCGCTTCTGATTAAAAGCCTGATTATATTAGCGCCGACCTTAAAAGATTTTGTAATCATGAAGAAATTAATATATTTATGATAATAAAACAAATAAGACAAAAATTCAAATAATTAGATATCATATAGAATAATATGTTTAAATAAATTATCAAATATGACCAAGAAGCTAAAAGGAAAAGTATTTTTAAAATTATTTTGTACTTTGTAGTGATTTTGTAGTCGGTTGTTTTTTTTTTAAAAGATGTTTTATTTTCCTATTTTATTGAAGCTGCCGCGCCTCCCTTTCTGTGATTTGTTTGACAAAAATCGGCAACAACACAATTTTTTTTCTTTTATCAACACCTTTTTTTTCTTAGAAATTAATGACTTCTCCGGCTTTTCTTGCTGCTTGACGTCTATTTTAACAAGAACATTAAATTAAATTAAATATCAAATACAAAAATTTTACCTTCGCATGCCGTTGAGATTCGAACCCACAACCAACCGATACCACTGTATATGAAGTCACTACACTATGCATTGAGCCAAACTCCTTCGTTACGCGGAGTGATTTATTCAATATTAATTACAACTGAAGCTATGCTGCAGCTATCAACAGAATACTGCGACATACTGCAACTGTTAATACAGCATCTGTTAACATCTGTGAATCAAATATTTTTTTTGGCAAGGCATCGAAGTATGTGCTTTTAAAGGAATCTATTAAACAATAAATTGCTTAGGTGAATTAACGTAGTTGCAGTTATGTCAGCAAACAGTAGCAAGGCTGCTTAGATCAGTTGGTAGAGCGATGGACTGGCACCAAAAGTTTCATGGTTCGATTCCTCACGGCGGGCAGACTTTTTTTCTTTTTTCCTTTTCTTTTTGTTGATGAACTGTAATAAAATTTACTGTTGAGAATATTAACGTGTGTTTTTTTAATTTACTTTATGTTATTTTTGAATTTAAAAGTGGTTTCATTACAAAAAGAAACCATTAAATTCTCAAATCTATCCTTCTCTCGTGTGTCTAGTGACGCAGCTGTTTTTTTTTTTGCAGAAAATAGCTCAAAGCTACGCTTAAGCCATCCATGCTAGTTGTTTTTTAATTTTGTATTTTTTGGTTTTTGGGCTTTTATTTTTTGAGATTGGGTGTGTCAAATATTTTGTTTTGGCAAGGTTATCGAAGTATGTGCTTTCAAAGCGATGTATTAAACAATAAATTGCTTAGGTGAATAAGCATAAGTTTATACTTCCCATACAATTCTTTTCACCTAAGCCGACTTAGGTGATTTACCTCTTGCTTTTTTTTTTTGTTTTGTGGGCAATTGTTTGTGGTTAATTTTGTTCCTTTTGCGCCGTGCAAAAACAGGAATAAAAACATGTACAAACAACAACACAAACGCATTCACATAAAAAAACCGAAATTGATGACATCTTGTAGCAAATAAACGCAACATTTTTCTTATTTTATGTTGTTTGGATAGCTGCTTAATATGTTGGATACGTAGGACAGAACATACCGCTACCTTAATATAGAAAGGCCCTAACTCAATTTTTTTTACATTATAGGAGAAGAAAAAAACTTCATAAAAAACAAAATTCTGCAATTTCTACAGTAAAAAGAATTGTAACATCGCTACATCACTTATAGTTTTTAATAAAAAAATTTGTTTACAAAAAATTCGAAACTACAGAACTTCATTTTTTATTAAGTTTTCTCCTTCTCCTATTGACTTAGGGCCTTTTGAGATAGGGCCTTTCTATATTAAGGTAGCGATACACAATCCTTTCAATAGATAGATTATTGTGATCTGCTGCAACAAAGCTTCAGTTATACTTAATACTGAATCAACTTAATACTGAATCAACTCTTCGTAGCAAAGTCATTTAACCCGTTAGGACCTAAAATATGCCCTGATTTATAAATCTACAGATACAGATCTATAGATACTAAGAAGGAATGAGCTTAAGTTAAACAACCTAAATATAAATCAAGACGAAAATGAAACCAGTTCGAACTGTAGTTCATACAGTAAAACGTAAAAAATACAAAATGAGCAAAACTAAAAGAAAGGCAGGAAAATGAGGTATACACAATGAATGGATGAATGAACTTAATTTTATATATTTTTAAATGCTGCAACTGACGCAGAAAAACAATAAATAATTGAATATCTCAATGAATGCAAAACAAAAAAAAAAAAAAAGGAAGCACACTGCACTGCATAAAACATGCAAGAAATGAAAAAAAATGTATCTTCAATGTAGGAGTTGATGCAGGAAATTGTTATAAATTAAATGATTCAAACGAAGAATTGATAAGCTTTCATAATAAATTAAATAATTGCACTAATGTAGGTGTCCACAATGAAGACTTCCTGCTGCACATTGCCAGCTGATATACAAGCTAAATACAGGCTATACTTAATGTTTGATGTCTCAACATTTAATAAATGCCATCAATATCCGGAACATTTTTTTTCAGATCATCACAAAACTGGTCAACATGTTTTTTGAATTTAATTTTTCTTCGAATTTAATGTTCTTTTTAAATACTTAATTCTAGTGGCATTTTTTTTTTTATTCTTAATTCTGTTGACAATAATACTTTTTACATTATATATTGTTATTAATAATGTCTTCATTTTTTATATACTTTTGTTATTGTTTTGATAATTTTGTTTATAAAAACCTTTCATAACTGCATTTAAATTTAAAATGCCCAAAATAAAACATTTCATAAAATCTCGTAATATTTAGCATGTCTTAAATTTAACTTTAAACTGTAACATTTAAATCATTTTTAATGACTTGAAGCATGTCGCGAACATGTCGTTTAAAAACATTTCAAATATAACTCAGCGAATTATATAAGGTAAAAACAACAACTCAAGTAATATGTGTATAAAAAAACTCATCATCACAGGCTTATTTGTTTCACCTTTATAACAGTTAAAGTCGAATTATAAAGCACACTTTGTTTTTTTCTGTTTTAAGTTCGGAATTATTTTAAATGAGTCACAAACTTGTCGCGTCTTGCCATGTCTCTGAATGAAGGGGGGGAGGGGCGATTTAACTAACTTCCCCCAAATTAGTAAACAGAACGAACATCTTTCTGACGGAATCACAGTTACCAGTCCAGCAGCACGTTGTCGTTCGATAAGAATTTCACTTGAATTACTTTCTGATTCTGATGAAATCTACAAAACGATGATTCTTAGTTTTTAGTGCTTTGTAAAATCGCGTCATAGGCACCCTGTTTACACTCTTCGAATTTTATAAGTTTTTGAATCATCAGTTTTGTTGCTTTCGATAAATGGATTCGGTTTGTGAATTCTTTGCAGATGGCACTGTATTTCTTCTGCCTTTAATGTTTGAAAAACAGCTTAATTCTATCAAAAGACATCGACAAGATTTTGGCTCTCTTTGCTGTAGTTTATAAATTATTTTCGTTTTTTTTTTGTTTTGTCAATAATAAATTTAGCAAAGTGAGCATTGAATAGATGAGACATGCGTTTGTTGAGTAGTTTTCAGTGTTGCTAAAACGCATATTTTACATCTTTTAGATGGTATTATAATTTTGTTATTTCATTCATAAGTTAAAAGTTTTGTAAATTATCAACGGATAATTATATTAATTGAATAATAAGTATACATTTCTTTAAGAGTTTGCAATATTAATGTAATTATAACTTGTGTATTCAGAGTACACTTGGTTCTCCTTTTACACGACTTTGATTTAGCACGAATCAAAAATAACTCTCTCTTAAAATTCTTTTGTTCTCTTTTTACAAGAATTTTTTTTGATTTAACAAGACCTTAGAAATGTACATTTTAAACATCGCATATTTCTTAAACTCATTTCAAACTCATTGTGAATTACGTCAGATATGTATACGCACCGCGTCAACTGTGAAATTTTTAGGAAAAAATATTGATATTTAAACGTTCCTCAAGCAATCTTTACATCCGATTCATGTTCATGAAAATCCGATTTATGTTGGAAAATGTGCTGTTTTTCCAAAAGAAAAATTCCAATAACATTTTTATAAGCTCAAAAAATTGGTACGCACTTCGTTTATCAGTTAATATTTCTTTAAAATGAGCCATCAAACATGACAATCGGAGTTGAATTACCAGAGTTATGATTTCTTAACTTTTCCTATGTTTTTTCTTTGTTTAAAAATGATGGAATTTCATGGAAATATTTTCGAAAACTATACCTCTAATTACTTTCTTACTTTCTAATTTTTTGGTTGAAGTATGCCTTTTTGGAAATTTCGAATTTGAGTATTTTTATGAAAAAAATTCCAAAAAAATCCAAAAATAAAAATTTTGAATATGAATAAGAAATGAACTAAGAATAGTTATGAGCTATTTTATGCAAAATATTAAAAAAATCAAAAATCTGATTAAAAAGTTCTAGCTGTTGTTGTTCTAGCTGTTGAAACTTGACCTAAAGTGTCGTTTTCTGGCATATCGAACTCATAAAAAAATCATATAAAATTAAAAAAGATATAGATTTCGCATTTGAAATGACTTCAATAATTAAAAATATATATCTGATTTTTTGAAGAAAAATAAGTGATAAATAATTATGATACCCAAGGGCGCGTTTATAGTGCCGATTGGTTGCTGTTCCGAGCTGATAACGCGTCATGCTTAAAGTAGCTGGTAATGCTTTTAGTGTGCGCTTAATGCCGCCTACTTGTTACAGCTGGTTTTTGGCTATTTTGTTCTTGTGTATATTACTTTTTTTTACTTGCTTTTCTACTATAAAAAACATCCTCAAACCAGCGGGCAGCGTGAAGTGAAGAGATAAAAAGGCGAAAAATCGCTGCTGAAATGCACATTCAGCCACTGCAAGTCGCTTTAAGTCACTTGCTATTCCAGCTTGTTTCAACTTTTTTGCAATTTTTTTCTGCCGTTTTTCATGGCCTTCTTGCTGCGTTTTTTTCGAATATTTTTTAAGACAAAAAAGAAGTTCGTAGAAGAACGTTCTTTTAAAAACCAAGATTAATCGATTCTACGCTTCAGCTGGAGCGCATTATTTTTAATTTTGAAACAAAGCAATAAGACACTATAAGAAGTTAAAAATAAAAAACTATACTTTTCAGGTTTCTTTTTGGAACAACAAATAAGAAAATTTAGAGGAAAAGAAAAACTAACTTATCGCTATTTGTAATTTTTTCGACCCACTTGCTTTTAATCCCAAGAAAAAACGAAGAAAAGGCGCAACAGAAAAAACAACAATAAAAAATCAGAAATTATGATAATAATATTAGTGGTGGAAGACTGTCTTTTACGAAACCCGTGTTGCTGATTATTTAGTATTGGGTTATGAGACCTGTAAGTTTATCACAAATAATTTAAAAAAAAAATTGTAAGCTTATCACAAAGTTTATCACAAAAATTTTCAACAGATTTTATCACCATTCTTGTAAATTGGTGAAGGATGGGATGGCTTCCAATAAGATGGAAACGTCCCAAGGAATGTAGAAATTATGTAGTTGGTCTTAACATCGCACCAAAAACCTTGTAGGTATTAGGTTTGGTCGTGATTCCTTGGATGAATCTAGTGCTTTTATTTATTTTATTTATATATCTCTTCCTGTGTCAGATCTATATTATCAACTATAATATTTGAGAAGAAACATCAGATTGAGATGTAGGTTGACAAAATACCTTTTTAAAAAGATACGCTTATAGATTGCTAATTTCATGAGGGTAAGAAGAAATAATATTACCTTTAAATATAGCCGAAGGGTATCCGGTCAATTTATGCTTCACGTTAACAAAGTCAAATAATTTTTTCGGGTCTTGGATAACTTTCTCTCTAATAAGGTTGGTATATAACTTGTAGGCTTCTTTTGACTTGATGGAGAACTCTTTCGTTTACTCATCATATCTCATCTTTAGTTCTTCGCTTACTCAGTGATATTAAAACTTTAATCAGTTTTCAAATATACCTCAGGTATGCAGTTTAAAAATATTAAAAAAAATGTTATGTGAATTTTATGTCCTGTTTTTGGATGATTATACTTTGATTTATAATGATAACTTACTCTTAAAGCTAAAGCTCTTAAAGCTTAAAGCTTAAAGCTCTTAATAAACTGAATACGTTTTTATAAGGTAGTAAATTGAATCTTGTTTTTCGATTTCCCAAAATTAATGTTGAGTTAAGCAGTTTTAGGTTATTTACACTGACATGTTGAAAACATGTTAAAATAAGAATTCTTTTCGGATCCTTATCAAAGTTTATAAGTCTGAAATCTTAAAATGTTTACCCACAAAGGAAGTATTAATTTCCTCAGAAACTAATCTTGTGGTAGTGCTCCAAACCAAAATACAAAGTTTCAGCGAAAAAATTAGTTCTACAAATCAAACATTATCAGCCTTACCAAAAAACTAATTTAGTGCTGGCTCTAATTAGTGCCAGCTCTAAAAAGATTTTTTAGCATAAGCTTAACAGAGGCTACAGCTGCTACTAAATTAAAAAGCTGACGCTAAAATTTAATATCAGTTTTTTAGTAAGGCTGTATAAGTTCCAAAATTTTATAGGATCGTGATGTGTTCAGACATATTACTAGATTTCATCCCGCATTTCTCAATCACTTAACGTCATGACTCTCTTTACCAATTTACTCAATAACTCATTCTATGCTTAATGAACAATTTGACAAGGTTGCTACTAAAGCTTTGATCAAGAAATAACTCAAAAGCCTTAGAAACAGTAGATTGACAGTTTGGCAAGCACTGACATATTTGCTAAACTGTTTGAGAGCTACTAAAGCAAACGATTGAAAGCCCTGATCAGTCGTCACGAAATGTTTAAGTTGATCTTGAATAATAGTTGACGATGTTATGTACAGTTACGCAAACACTGTATTATTAAACAGTGTTAGAAGCACTGACAAGTTATCAAAAAGGTGTATTTCCATTTAAAAACAGCGTGCTGTGTTGTGTTTATTCAGTTTATGTATTCAAAATTTACATTTTTATAATTAAAATTAGACAGCTTGGCAAGCACTGACTTATTTGCTAAACTGTTTGAGAGCTACTAAAGCAAACGATTGAAAGAAATGGTCAGTCGTCACAAAATGTTTAAGTTGCTCTTGAATAATAGTTGACGATGTAATGAAAAGCAACGCAAACACTGTAGTATTGAACAGTGTTGGAAGCACTGACAATTTATCAAGAAGTTGCCTATTTCATTTAAAAGTAGTCGTGCTACGTTGTGTTTATTCAGTTTATGAATTCAAAATTTATATTTTTATAATCAAAATTAGACAGTTTGGTAAGCACTAACATATTTGCTAAATTCTTTGAAATACTTTACTTATGTAAACGATTGAAAGCACTGAAAAATCGTCACTAGACTTTGACAGTTCGGCAAGCACTGGCATATTTGCTAAACTGTTTTAAGAGCTACTAAAGCAAACGATTGAAAGCACTGGGCAGTTGTCACAAAATGTTTTGGTGGCTCTTGAATAATAGTTGACCATGTAATCTACAGTAGCGCAAACACTGTAGTATTGAACAGTGTTAGAAGCACTGACAAGTTATCAAAAAGGTGCAGATTGCATTTAAAAATAGTCGTGCTATTTTGTGTTTATTCAGTTTATGTATTCAAAATTTACATTTTTATGATCAGAATGAATTATTTTCATTTACTACGTTACAACTTCTCTTAACTTCTACCAACACTGTTTTATAGTCAACATAATTCAAAAGATTCGATCAAAGTTTCTTAAGTGTTGCTTGCTGATGAACTTAGAACACTTTTGTTTTTGCCATACATCTTTTTTAATTTGCTCATTTTTTTTTTTATATTCTCTTTAGCGCTTTATCTCTGTCGCCGACGACGATGATGATCGTTGGTGGCGGTGTTGGTACCTAGCGGTGGTTGCTGATGTTCTCTGGTTTTTACACAACTTCAGTTGAGTTTCGTCAACGTGATCTGTACGAACGAGTGTTGATTGACGGTGGTGATCTGCTGTGTGATCGCGTGTTTGATGGTTAACGTCTTGAGTCTCTTATAACGTTTAACAGAAATTGAACCTATTTTGAATTTATTATTTTTGTAGACGTTTTGCGTTCGTCGTGTGTGCATTATTATTTTATTCATTAATTCAATAAATTTAAAATTTTATCAGTAACTACGAACAAGATCATCATCATTATCGGCGAAACATCGTTATAATGTCTGGTACGACAGTGATTCAACAACAAGAAACAATAAATTGTGAGTTACTCATGGCTCAGTCAGTCAGTCAGTCAACTTTTACTGCTACCTCCGCTTAGCCTAGCCTAACGTTTTATAATCGTCTATTTTCTGGTGTGCTTTTTTCTTTCTGACGCTTTTAAGGTTTTTCGTTGCTCTGTTTTCCTTTTTTTTTAATATTTTTTATTATTGCAGCGTTTCTGAACATAAATGGGGTTGGTGGGTGGAAGGGTTAGCTGGTAGCTACGGGTCGTTCGTACTGTGCGGGATTCTTATCAGCACGAGGTTAGAGTTGCTTACATTGTTTAAAGTGTGATTTTACGATCATTTGTAGTCGGCTATTGTTTTTGCTCATAGCTAACGCACGATAATTTTTTTTTTTTTTATATAATTTGTTGTTTTTTGTAGATAATATCGATTGTTGTTGTGCGCGCACTCCTTCGCCAACATCACCGCGTTAAGTTTTAACTCTCTCGATCTCGCGATCGCATCGTCTGCACTACTATTCCGCTGAATTAGGTTACATTTATTTGTTAAACGGCGCATTGATGATCGTGCAAACGAGCCACAATTGATCGTGTGAGTGATCGTTGCTATTGGCAATCATTGTTTGTTTGTTTTTAGTGTTTTGTTTGTTGTTATTGTTGCAGACAATTTAGGAAAAGTGGAAAGCTTCTCTAGTCAATTATGCGTTAATTAAAAAAAAAAATAGAAAAAAAATGCAACAACACGTAATAAATACAGTAAAAAAAAAACATGCAAAGAAACCGAGTAGCTGCTGCGGCGATTTTCTTTCCTACATTCAAAATAAAGTGTTTGTTGTTTGCAGATCATGTTGGCGGTTAGTTGATCTTCGACCACATGTTGTTGTTGTTATTGTTGCTATTGCCACCGCTCGTGATGATGTAATTTTTTCTTAAATGGTTTTTCTGTTTTTTTTTTTTATATTTATTTTTACAAAAGTGTACCGCAATCATTTATTTATTTTATTATGTTGTGTGTCTTGTGTGTGTTAATATTTTTCTTCGATCTTTCAACCTGCTCTTGTTATATTCATTGCTCGCCCCATTGATCGTGCATATAATTCTCTTCCGTAAATAATGCAGTTTAATCTTTTTATTTCCTATAAAAAATAAATTTTAATTTAAATACATTTTCTAAATAAATAAAAAGGCATACGTAATTTAAACGCAGCCGTTCGCAGCCAAACTACTAGTCATCAACATCATCATTATTTTGTTCACGATCGTTGTCATATACCTGGTTTATCGCCCACTCTTAGTTTTGTGTGTAGAATTCTTGACGTGGTCTCGATCGATGCCTGGTCTCTAATCAGCGTCTTTATGGTATGGTCAGCGTCGTAACCAGTTGCGGGTGGGGGTTTGGCTGACGGTGAGTCGTCGTCAGCTTCTTCACGTGTAGACATTTTTAACTCAAATCAAATCAATCACGTACACTGCAAAAGAATTGTTTTCCTTTTGGAAATTGTTGAGTATATTACCACTGCAACACAGAGTTTTTTTTTTTACTTTAATGACTGCGTTTTCATTGTATTTGTTATGTAAATATGATAAGAATTTGTATTTTCTGCTTGGATGTGTATGTTTCCTGATCAATTTTTACTTATACTCTTGTAGTTTGAGCAAAAAAAAAAAGCATAATTTACTTGAGTTTATACAGCGATAAGAACACTCTAGGGTGTGCTGCAGGCAGTTTTTATAACAATTTTTGCTGCATCGCATGGATTTTAAATAATGCTCTTATGTAGTTCCACTATTTATGGCATAATAAAAAATTAAAATAAATAAAAGAGACATACGGTGTAAAGACTATTTTTTATATAGGTTATGGTAGATACTTTAACCCGACCTAATTTTTTAATGGTGCTTGATAATGAGATCTATTCAGCATCTATTCCGAGATTCATTATTATGTCTTTAATAAGCGGAATAAAATTTCACTTTATGTACTATTTATAGTCGTATATTGAAAGTTCCTTATAGGGGAAATAGGAGTGTTTACCAATTTTTAACATTTTAATAAAGCTATTTATATACATACGTATAAAAACTGAAAAGTTTCATTATTGTATCTAATATTGGAAGCAAGGCAAGGTCCGTGTTTCTAAGATTTTTGTCCAAGAAGTTCAAAGAGTATACTGTCCCAATTATTTCCAAAAATATGGCAAGTGGAACCTAAATCCAAGATTTATGTCTAAGGAGTCCACCTCACCCAAAAAAGTTTCAATGACCGAAGTAGTTTTAAAAATATTGAAAGTGGAACCTATTTGAAACTATTTTTTTGAAAAAAAAACATTCGTTTTTTCATGAGTCCACTTAACCCGAAAGTTCCAAATGACTCAACTAGTTTCAAAAAATATTGCAATTGGAAAATATTAGTCAAAAAATCAGAGTCTTTTTGTATCTAAAAATTTTTTCGATCGAATTTAAAAAAATTATTTTTTGATCGAAATGATACGATAAAAAAGTATTATGTGTATGTATCAGGTAGTTTCATACCAAATGTCGGATTTTAAAGGGTTAAGAAAACTCTGTTATTTTCAAACGAAATGTGTTTATTCCTGAAAATATTCATCAATATTCAAATCAAAAATTCCATTTTGATAAAAACTCGTTTTTTTTCTTGCTCCAAATACTCTTCAAAGAACGCTTTGGTTGGAGTAGCGTTCTTGTAAATAGTTTCCCAGACTCTGGAAAAGATGATAATGTGTTGGTGACAGGCCTGGAGAATATGGAGGGTGAGCCAAAACTTACTACTGAAACTCCTGTAGTTTTTGCACGGGCAAACGCAATACATGTGATCGTGCGCTGTCGTGAAACAGAATTGGTCCATGCTTTTTTACCAGAGAGGGCTATTTTAAACGCAATTTTGCGTTTCGGCAGGATTTAAAAAACAATAGTGAACGACTCCTTCAGAAGTCTACCAAACAGACCATGATCTTCTGACAATCCCGCTCTTACCTGGTGGCAGCTTCACCGCAATCCAACCATTGTCCTGAACGTTTCCTATTATCATATAGGGTCAATTTTTCGTCCAAAGTGACAATTTTTTTCAAAAACTGTTCCACCCTTTGTCGCATCAGCAATGAAGAGGTTACCTGAAGCCTCAGCATTTTGTTGCTTTCGGTTAGCTCATCTGGAATCCATCGATTGAGTTTTGTCACTTTTACAATTGCTTTGAGACGGCGACTAATGGTTGGTTTTGATACATTGAAGGTCTCAGCAAGGCATAGTAAAGTTGTCGATATATTCCTCTCAATTTCTGCTTGCAGTTCGTCGTCATCAACACTGCTACCTTGCGTTCGTTGCAGGTATCTGGTCCCAAAACTTGATAATTTTCATTCGCCGCTGCAGCTACATTTTGTCCTTTTTTAAACATTACTGTAAGAGCGAAAAGAACAGATATAGTAGATCGCCTAGGCAATATATATAAGGCACTAAAAGAAAGGTATTGTCCTAATTACAAACACGAAACTTATTTTTATTTTACTAAACACCTCTCTTCACCATGAAAGCACTTTATAGACTGACAGAAAATCCTACTTTTTTTCTTCTACTTCTACGTGTCGGCCGTGACGTAGTGGGTAGAGTGTGTGGCCCATACGCCAGATAAGCCAGATTCAAATCCCATCTAACACAGAAAGTTTTTTCAATTGAATTAATTTTTCTGTTCGGCCGTCACCTCTTTGCAGACAATGGCAAGCCTCAGAGAGCAAAAACTGACATGAAAAGCTTCTTGAGAACATAAGCCGTTCGGAGTCGGCATAAAACTTGTAGGCCCAGTTCTCGATCATTTGTGTTCGAACATTTCGCAATACACACAACACAATTGATCAAAAGAAACTCGGCCAAAGTCCTTTCAAGGGCTAAATTGGCCATTTCGTTTTTTTTATTGCTAATTCTATATCTACAATCATGTAATCCTACTATTTGCTAATACAATTTGCTAATAGTATTTTGTCTTCTTATTCTTCTAATATTTCCTACTGATATTTAATAATACTGTCTTGTAGTACTATTTCCCACTACTATTTTTATTACTATTTTCTGTTACTATTTCTACTTCTATATCTACAACTATTTGATACTACTATTTTCAACTACTACTTTCTAGTACCATTTTCTTTTCATCTACAATTTTTTATTTTCTCTTCTACTACTATTTCCTAGTACTATTTTTAGTACTATTTTCAGTACTATTTTCTGCTGCTATTTTTTACTATAATATCCTACTACTATGACCCTGCAAAAATAGCATTTAATGCACAACTATTTTCGACTACTACTTTCTATTACCATTTTATTTTCTTTTCTATTATACTATTTTCTACTACTATTTTCCACCACTTTTTTCTACTGCTATTTTCCAAAACTATTTTCTACTTTTATATCCTACTACTACTACGTCCCTGCAAAGAATTACATTTAGTGCACTTCTATATTCTACTACCATTTTCTTTTAAATTCTACTACTATTTTTAGAACTATTTTCTACTGCTATTTTTCATCACTATTTTTTACTATTATATCCTTCTACTATGACCCTGCAAAAAATTGCATTTAATTCACAAAAATTTAATAACGGTCTGTTCACGTACTTTACTTGCAGGTAGAGACCAAAAGAAGAATTGAGAAAAGAAGTTTCACAAAGAGAAAAATAGTTAAAAACAGTACGTGAACAGAAAACTTATAAACACAAAACTAGCAAACAAACAGCTGCTGGTACGACTTGACAGCATTTTTGAAATCCAAAAAAAAAATTTGTTATTTCGAATTCTTTTAAAATATTTGAAACTTAAAATATTTCAAAATGAAGCCATATAAAATAAATTTAAATTGTTCGCCAAAGACTTTAAAACACAAATGTTTTTTCTTCCATCCATTTTTATAGGAAATTTACAAGAAATAACTTTTGACAGCTTGTTTTATTTTTGACAAACAATTTTTTTCGTTAGCTGCAAGTTCTTGCAAGTAGAAATTTTGCTAGTAGAAACTTGTAGCTACTTTTTTCTCTCTCACTTTTTTATGCTCTCATTGCCTTCACTCGTTGCAAGTTTTTCGAGTACGTGAACGCTTTACAATTAAAAACTTGTAGCAATTTATAATACTAGGGGTGCCTTTTATATTTCGGGATTAGAGAACAAAAACAAATATTAATCATCGAAAATCACTTTATTGTTTTTCAAAATATTCTCCATTAAGATCTATACACTTTTGCATGCGTTTGAACCAATTGTCGAAGCACTTTTGCCACTCTGATTGAGGTATCTCCAAAACATGCATTCTGAATGCCGCAACCGCTTCTTCGGGCGTCGAAAATCGTTGTCCACGCAGTTTATTCTTCACGGTTGGGAATAAAAAGAAGTCATTCGGTGCCAAGTCAGGACTATACGGCGGATGACCCATCAAATCGATGTTTTGGGTGCTCAAAAATGCAGTTGTTTGAGCCGATGTGTGAGAGCTCGCATTGTCGTGGTGAAGAGTGATCCGTCTTTGGCGGTTGGTTTTCCTGATTTCTTGGAAGACAACTGGTAAACAAATGGTTGTGTGCCACTCAGAGTTGACTGTTCTGCGTTGTTCTAATGGTACGGTTGCGACATGTCCATATTTTCCGAAAAAACAGGCGACCATTTGCTTGGAAGTGCTTCGTGCGCGAACAACTTTTGTTGGATTTGGCTCATCTTGAAACACCCATACAGTCGACTGCTGTTTACTTTCGGGCTCATACGCGTAAATCCACGATTCATCACCTGTCACGATGTCATAGACGTGTTTCGAAGCACCGCGATCGTATTTTTTGAGCATTTCCTTCGACCAATCGACACGAGCCTTTTTTTGAGCGATTGACAAATTGTGTGGGATCCAACGCGAACAAATTTTTTTGACAGTCAAATGTTTATGCAATATTGAATGTATACTGGTCCCACTTATGCCTAAGGTTGCCTCAGTCTCACGATAGGTAACATGACGATCTTGCAATATCAGTTCGCGCACAGCATCAATGGTTTTCGGAACAACAGCTGATTTCGGACGACCTTCACGAAATTCGTCTTGGAGTGAACTACGACCACGATTGAATTCACCATACCATCGATAAACACTGGTCTTTGATGGAGCTTCATCGCCAAAAATTGAATTAAGTTCATCCATGCACTGTTGCTGTGTTAATTTACGTCGAAAGTTGTAAAAAATAATCGCACGAAAATGTTCACGATTTAATTCCATTTTTAGACCGAGATGAATCTTTTAAGTTACTATAAACAACACAAATAGCGCTCGTATGTCAAAACGTTCTGAGTACGTATAAGCCAACAAATGTCAAACTTTGCGATAGAGCTTTCAGTTGACAGATTGCAACACCAGGGTTGCCAAATCCCGAAATATAAAAGGCACCCTACGTAACAGTTTTTTTTTGTTTTTTTGTAACAGTTTTTTGTTAATATCTAAATTAAATATTTCATGTCTACGCAAAATGTATCAAAAAAAAAAACAAAATGTTCAAATCCTTGTCCTACTCCTTGTCATAGTCCTTATCGTAATACTTGTCGTAGTTCTTATTCGAATCCTTGTCCAAGTCCTTGCCCTAATACTTGTCCTAATCATTAACAAATCTTTTTTCTTTGCCCTAATCCTTGTCCAAATACTTTTCCAAATTCTTTTTAAATCCATGTCTAAAATCTTGCCATTATCCTTGTCAAAATCGTTGTTCAAATCCTTGCCCAAGATGACTTGCTTGTATGATAGTAAACGTAGGTTCGAAGGGTGGTACGTAGTATGAACTTAATTTTTTATATGCTCAATAACTTTTTAAAGTCGGCAATTGAAGTGATGGTTATTATTAGAAGAAATTTGTTTAGAGTTTTAAAATTTTGGTAAAATATACACACTGAACCATAAGCGAAGGTTTTGAGTAAGGTGAGAGTCTTGCGAACGTTTTTGGTTAGAATTTTTTTTTTTAATTTTTTCTTTTTTATTTTGTCGCTTAAAAGTGCTTGTTATAAAAGATTAAATTCGTGAAAACTTTTCCCATAAAGAAAAATGGTGCATATTTTGCGAAATTCATTAAAAACTTATTTTGAGTCGAAAATGAATTATTTTTGTATCATTTCAGTAGGTAAGACTTCCTTGTAAACGAACCATTTTTTATTCATAAATGAGTTCACAAATGAATCATAAATGTTACTTTTTATATTCTAAAATCAGTTAAATAAAGGAACTTAAAATGAAAATGTTAACCTTCATTCAAACGTCATATGAACCTTTTTAACAGTGCGAGATGGATGTACTGCTACACGTATGAAAATTTTCAACATTTCTATCAAAAATTAAAATAAAATTCTATCAAATTAAAAAATTATTTCTTCTTTAACAAAATATCGATGTGTAATAATAAATAGTATTGTGCAATAATAAAATTTATAATTTTTCAAAAAGGTTCTTTTTCAACTCATTACTGAACAAAAAAAGGTTTGTTTTTGAGAGGCAATTCAGTCCAAAGATTGATACAAAAAGGGTTCATTTTCGAGTGCCGAAAAATAACTTTTGTATGGTTCATTTTTGAACTCATTTCCGAAGAAAAAACAGTTTATTTCTGAAATGCATTTTTGTCCGGCGATTGATTCAAAAAGGGTTCATTTCCGAGTGCCGAAAAATAACTTTTTATGGTTCTTTTTTTAACTCATTTGCGAACAAAATAAGGTTCGTTTTTGAGAGGCATTTTAGTCCGACGAATGATACAAAAAGGGTTCATTTATGAGTGCCGAAAAATAACTTTTGTATGGTTCATTTTTGAACTCATTTCCGAAGAAAAAACAGTTTGTTTCTGAAAGGCATTTTTGTCCGGCGATTGATTCAAAAAGGGTTCATTTCCGAGTGCCGAAAAAGAACTTTTTACGGTTCTTTTTTTAACTCATTTGCGAACAAAATAAGGTTCGTTTTTGAGAGGCATTTTAGTTCGACGAATGATACAAAAAAGGTTCATTTATGAGTGCCGAAAATAAACGTTTCTACCCGAAAAGGTTCATAAATGAATTCAAAAACGGTAGTTTTGGTTCACTGGGTACATTTTTGCTTAAAAAAAAAAGTTTTTTTTCAAAAACAAAGATAGCGCTGGCTGCAACGATTGCTGTAAAAGACCTCTTCGCACTGCGGGCATTCTGCTGGCTCCTAGGTTGACCAGACAAAAAAAAAACTTTAAATTTTTAAACGCAATGAAAATGTCTTCTATCTGAATGAGACAGAATTTAATAAAAATTTATACGTACTTAGAAAAAAAAAAATTTGCATTTTTTACTTATTGTTTGTTTTAAATTTTGAATAAAACAATTTTAAAAGGCTATTTTAAAAATCCGTTTCATTCAGATTGATCAAAATGATATTAAAAAATGTACTTCCAAATATTGTAACGATTGGTCAAGTAGTTTTTCAGCTAGGTTGCCCGCAGTTTTGAAAAACGTAGTTTTGAGAAAAACGCCTTTAAAGTTATACGAAATAAATAATACGAAGACGTTAGTTTTCAAAACTGGATTAAAGAAATTACTATATATACACAAGAATTATTTTTAACATTCTTAAAATTAAAAAAAAAAAGATTTTATTTCTGAACGCAAAAAAAAAAACGATTAAAAAAATAACTTATTTTTCTGATCCAAAAATAAAATTTAATTTTTGATAGAAAAGTATAGATATATGATGAATTTCTATTTCTGATCGATAAAATACTTCAATTTCTGATGGGAAAAAATAGCGATAAAAAAACTACTTTTATTTTTGATTGAAAAAATATGAATATGAAAAAATAAGTGTTATAGGTGATCAAAAAAATCGATCAAAAATAATTGTTTTATTGTGCTATAATAGCTACATATAAAATTATTTTATAACTTTATTTTTGTAATTTTGATCTCCTAGAGTGGTTTTACAACTCTAATTATTTTATTACTATTTATATATGATCTTTTGATCTAAAAATTAAAAAATTCCCTGCGTTAAAAGAGAACCATTTTCAATATTTAATTTTATTAAAGGTTGTATTGGATTTGCTACATCTAAATCAGTGTCGACAAAAAAAAAATTGTACATGTGAGAGCGACAGAGACAGACAGGGTTCACAATGCATGCATGCATGGACGCTGACCTACAATGCTATTAAATCCTATATTACTTAATGTGTAAAATCATGATAAAAACCTGTAAAATCATTTTATTGCATAAAAACTTTTTTTGAATTGAATTAAGAATTTATTCTTCCTTGTCCAATATTTTTTATCTAATAATTTTCTTTTTAGTATCATTAATAATTTTAAGTTTTACCGTTAAGTTCCATCGTTTTTTAATAAAAATATTGCTTTTGCCCTGTTTTGTTGTAGAAGAAATCTGGCAACATTAAATTCAGCACTTTTTTTGTCTCAGTGTTTTTGCCACTTATGCCAGCAAGAACAAATAAAATTAAAGACTCCCACCTTAAAAACCAAATTCGTTAACAGGTACTGACTACATGTATTCCTTTACACTTCTTACTGCCAGCCATGACAACAACACAGGCCCCCTTCTCTACTTACAAGCCACGAAATAATTAATGATCTACACAAATTATTTTCTTCTGATATCTTCTATTCTATTTAATCATATTAAGATTTTGTGCATACTAAATAATATTAACACATGATTAATGTTACACTGCGCCATGACCATGAAACACATACCTACAATACATACAGGGTGTTAAGCTAGACTGTGTGTCAACATGTGTTTAACTAGACAAAAGGGCAACTGGCTGGGACCTTGACTGATTTTATAGCTTATACATATATATATATATTTTTGATATCGGATTAAAAACTACACGCATGCGCGCACATTCAATGATGTGTGTTGAATATCATTCAGGCGTGAATATTAAATTATATCTCGTTATGTGATTCAAATCGACACCAGTTAATCTCCACTATATTCACCTGTTTTCAGTTTCATTGAGTTATCGTTGTATACTGTAATTGTATCGTACTATGAGAATTTAAATGCATGCAACCCATGCAAAAATCTGAAATTTTTTTTTTAAAAAATGTGTCAAGGGAAGCTTAGAATATTTGAGAGCAAAGAAAAATGCAGTCAGTCGTTACATGAAAGTACCTAGAAGCGTGCAGCAAATAGCCGCAGTACAACCCACAGTGTAGTCAAGGCGGCAAAAGCTATTTTTTTATGTTTATTTTTTGTTTTTCATGTTTTTGCATACGAGTATTAACTTTTATATATTTTTAAATTAGAATGAGTAAATTTGACGACAATACTACGCAATGCCGAAAAAAAAACAAAATAATTAAAAAAAACACTTGTTTTTGGCGGCACAAAACATGCGTTGCGTTTATTTATTGTTGTTGTTGTTAAATGAGTATTGTGTGGCTACACTCTTATTTGAAATGTGGGTGGCAAGTCTTTGGCCGACATTGAACTCGAAACAACGTCATTCTTATTAAAAAGCGTGCACTAATGCATTGATTTTAAAACATTTTTCAACTAAAACATAATGTGAGATTTGGCCAATCTAGCAGGACAAAATTAAAAATTTTTGTATGATGTTTCCTTGGTTAATTTTTAATTAATACAAAAAATTGAGGAAAATTGAGAAGTTGGGTTCTATCTGAAGAATCCTGGAAAAACCTGGACTATTTTTCGGATCGCGAACCGCAAAAAACTCGGCTAATATGTAACTTATTTTTATTAACCGACTTCAAAAAGGAGGAGGTTCTCAAGTTCGTCGGCTTCTCTGTTTTTTTTTTTTTTTTTTTTTTTTTTTAAATGTACAGCCATGGTCACATAAATAGCACAAATGATAAATTATTTTTTAAACGTTTCATTTGAACCTAATAATGCATTCATTAACAGTAGTTCTAATTTTTTGAGACTCCAGTGTGACGTTGTTTAAAACTCCGAGAGAGATGTACCGTTACTTACTTTTATTTGCTCAGGCCATCTCTTTCTGTATAAGCATGTACGATCTGCTGTGGTCATATAAATAGCACACATGTTAGTTGGTGAATAAAAGTTAACAAGATCGGGTGTTTGTACAAATTTTAGAGTTTTATTCAGTTAATTTCGCCGATTCTAAATAAAATGGGTCGTGGCAAGCATTACATCCCGGAAAAAGGTCTATAATTCACGAACTAAGTCGAAGAGGCAAATCACCATCTGAAATCGCGGATATTCTCAAAATTTCGCAAAAAATGGTCTATAATGCACTCAAGCTGGTTACATGAAATGGTTCAAATAAATTCGAGAATAAGCCGCGCAATCCTAGACCGCGTAAAACCACCGCTTCTACTAATAGACTTATAGTTCGCAAAAGTAGGGCTGATCCTTTCAAGTCAGCAAAGCAAATTATGAGGGAAATAAATGAAAAAAAATAACCTTAATGTTTTAAGAAAACTAGTATCTAGGAGACTACATGAAGCTAATCTTGATGGACGCATTAGCCAAAGAAAGCCGCTCTTAACAAAAAAAAATTTAAAGGATCGTTTAGCGTTTGCAAGGGCCCTTGTGAATATGTGGCCCATGTGACCAATTTTGGAAGAACGTGCTCTGGACTGACGAAACTAAATTTAATAGGGTTGGACCTGATGGAAAAACTTTCATTCGGCGCCCCAAAGCCGAGAGTTGAATCCGAAGTATTCAAAAAATTCATTAAAGCATGGGTGAGGAAATTTAATGGCTTAGGGAGCTTTTTCCTGGCACGGCGTTGGGCCAATTTTTCGTATACCAGGAATAATGGATAAAAATATGTATTTAGATATTGATAGATGAGATGGAACCATTTGTATTTGAGAACATGCCTATTAGGTGAACTTTTATGCACGATAATGATCCAAAACACACAGCAAAGGCTGTGATTGATTGGCTAAAAAAGGAAAAAATAAATATTTTGAATTGGCCCAGACCTCAATCCCATAGGAAATTTATGGGATTGGTGAAGGTCAGCATAAGCAAACAAAATTTTCGAAATTAAGATGAGTTATGGAGTGGAATTGAGAAGGCTCGCTACTCTATTCCGAAGGATAGGGTCAAGAAGCTTGTGGAGAATATGTCACGAAGATGTCGGGCTGTTTTTGACAATTCGGGATACAGTACCAAGTAGTAGTAAGCATATTCGTTAGTTCATTGTAAAATAAAAATAAATCACTGTCTTTTTTTTTCAGAAACCAAATTGTGCTATTTATACGTCCACCCCAGCTAAGGAGCAATTTCAGATTTTTCATTAATTTTCTAATTTTTAATTCGTAATTACAAAGTTACTACTGATTTTAAGTTTATAATGTTTAAACTCAAATAACATGAAATAAATTCTTGGTTTCCTCTATGTATTTTATTTAAATTTATGTGAACCACCCTACATGTATATTTGTGCTATTTATGTGTCCACGGCTGTATGTACATCGATAACTCCTAAACCATATGCCTGATTGCCATAATTTTTGGGCAACAGATAGATATCATAAGCATGGAGGTGCCCGTACAAAAGTGGGCGGTATTCGAGAACTGGGCGTGGCAATAATAGATCTCGCAATACTAGATACTACTGTATCTCGAATAATATTGACACTAGGGTACTGCAATTTAGTGTAGGGGTAGGCACAATTATTACAAATTACGGGCATGAAAATGGGCGTGGCAATATTAGAAAAACAGTGTATCTTGAATAATTTTGAGGGTAGAGTACTGCAATTTAGTATAGGGGTAGGCATTATTATTACAGATTATCGTCAATAAAGTGGGCGTTATTTGACAAATGGGCGTGGCAGTATTATAAAAACACTGTATCTCGAATAATATGGACACTAGGGTACTGAAATTAAATGTAGTGGTAGACACAGTTAATACAAATTACGGTCAAGAAAATGGGCGTTATTTGACAAATGGACGTGGCAATATGAGAAAAAGAGTATATCTCGAATAATATTGATGCTATAGTACTGCAATTTAGTATAAGGGTAGGCATTACTATTACAAATTATGGCCACTAAAGTGGGCGTTATTCGACAAATGGGCGTGGCAATATTATAAAAACACTGTATCTCGAATAATATGGACATTACGGTACTAAAATTTAGTGTAGTGGTAAGCACAATTATTACAAATTGCCGTCAACAAAATGGGCGTTATTTGACAAATGGGCGTGGCAATATTAGAAAAAGCGTATATCTCGAATAAAATTTATACTATGGTACTGCAATTTGGTATAGGGGTAGACATTATTAGTAAAAATTACGGTGATGAAAGTGGGCGGATTTCGACTACTGGGCGTGGCAATATTATAAAAACAGTGTATCTCGAATAATATTGACACTAGGGCACTGAAATTTACTGTAGTACAGGGGTAGGCAGAATTATTGAAAATTATGGTCAATAAAGTTGGCGTTATTCGATAAATGGGCGTGGCAATACTAGATAAACACTATCGCAGTTAATATTGACGCTGGGGTACTGAAATAAAGTACAGGGGTAGGCACAATTATTGAAAATAACGCTCCAGAAAGTTGGCGCTTATTTAACAAAGGGGCGTGGCAATATTTGAAAAACACTATATCTCGAATAATATTGACACTAGGATAATAAAACTCGTTACAAGAATGGGTATAATAATTTCAAAACATGTGACATCTAATTTAAATTTAACAGGCAGATATTTGAAATAACCAACAAACTTTCAGATTTTAATAGAACAAATTTTTTCGGAACGATTTTATTTGTTGTTTATACACTTTTTTCGAAAATTTATCATATTCTCTAAAAAGGAAGAAACAAAAATTTTTTACAAAATCACTACAAAGAAAAAATAATTGTAAAAATACTTTTCCTTTTAATTTCTTGGTCATATTTGATAATTTATTTAAACATATTATTATATATGAAATCTTATTATCTTAATTTTTTTTTTCTTATTTGTTTTATCATAAATATATTAATTTCTTGATGAATACAAATGCTTTGAAGTTGGCGCTTCTGATTAAAAGTCTGATTATATTAGCGCCGACCTTAAAAGATTTTAAGATTTCAAATAATAAGATTTCATATATAATAATATGTTTAAATAAATTATCAAATATGACCAAGAAATTAAAAGGAAAAGTATTTTTAAAATTATTTTTTACTTTGTAGTGATTTTATAGTCGGTTGTTTTCTTTTTTAAAAAATTTTTAGATAAATTGGGTAAAAATTTAAAATATGATTTAAACACTTTGCTCAATTTCCAAGAATTGCTCAAACTGCCTAAAAATCATATTTTTATCAACAAGAAAACTAAATGCAAATGATTTTGGTTTAATGCCACCTTTTTGGTTAATGTTCCTTATGTAATAAAACAAGAATTACAACTATAATTGTAACATTTGTGTGGCTTAACATAACGGGGTTTTTTTTTATTTAAGCTACTGCAAAACATTAAAAAATATTTTTAAATATAAATTATATAAAACGTGCTGTCGGCTCTTGAACCCAACTAAGCTCAATTAACTGTGTGACAATTGTTAATCACTTTGCTGCTTTGATCTTAATTAAATTATATGCTGCCCTCTGTTTCCACCACCGTTCAACAAAACATTAATGTCATTCAACTTTCTGTGCACAAACAAAAAAACACAAAAATTTTCCCTGTATATTTTGTCATTTTTCAATGATTAATTTAATATTTCTATTTTTTTCGCTTTTCAGGCTACAATAAAATTATTTAATTTCGATTCTGAACCCGAAGAAAAAAATAATTTTTTTTAAAAACAAGTTCAGCGTCCCATTAACGTCTCTGCAGACTTTTAAAGCTTAACCTACCAACGACTGATCATCAACACTAAGCACTCAGACACAATGGTTGACTACTACAAAGTACTCGATATACAGCGCACGGCCTCAGATGGTGAAATAAAAAAAGCGTAAGTTTCGCTCACTATTCAACAGCTTAAATTTAATTAAATTGAATGCATTTTTATTTGTTTAACTTGCAGTTATAGAAAACTAGCTCTAAAATGGCATCCTGACAAGAATCCCGACAACCTGGATGAGTCCAATATACGCTTCAAGGAACTCTCCGAAGCCTATGAAGTTCTATCGGATGGTAAGTTTTTAACGCATAGCTTGTCTTGAGCTCTATCATATACTTACTGCCTTGATTTGTCTATTAAGTATTTGTTTCTGTTTTTTTTTTTATCTTAAATCCTATTAAAAACTTCTTTCACCTTCTCCCTACGCCATCCAACGTATTGCTCTTTCCATCTATAGCACGCAAAAGAAAAATTTACGATGCACGCTCAACGTTGCAGAAAAATGGCTATAGTAGCAGCAGCAGCTCCTACAACGGCAACAACAACCATAGCAGTAGCAATGGTTATCGTTATCGTTCTAGCCACAGCGATTATGGCGATTATTATCCAAGCTACAGCTCTAAATCGTCCACGTCTTCATCTTATACACCTGGACGACGTGGCAATCGATATCAAGATTTTACTTTTCGCAACATTTTTGAGTCAACACCATTCCACAAACTATTCGGTAATTGAAATCGTGGCTGATTGAGAGCCATCATCCATCCATGCGTGGCACTCGGCGTTTGTTTGATTAAACCTTGATTGCTATTGTTGTTAAATCGCATTAAAATTAAAACCTTGTTGAAAATTGTTCTTACTAAACCGCTACCAATGTTGCCACGAATTCGATTCTAAGCCTGCACATTTGTTTGTTTGTTAAATTCTTCAAGAGTTAAGAACAGACCTTGGCGTATTCGAGTACTTGTGTACTCTAAGTACATATAAATACAAGACAAGGTACTTGTACTCAAAAAATTTCGAGTAGCAGTACATGGTCGGTCTCTAATTTTGAGTCAAATACTTTGAAATTTTATTGGAAAATTGTATCACTTTAAAAAAAAAATTACAATTTGAAAGTTACTTAGATAAATTTATGTAAAATTGTCAGTATTTGCGAATTCCATTCATATGAAATTTTATTGGAAAATTGTACCACTTTTAAAAAAAATTTACAATTTGAAAGTTACTTAGATAAATTTATGTAAAATTGTCAGCATTTGCGAATTCCATTCATATTTTATGTTTGTGTTTTTAAGAATTGAAGTACTACTTTTGTGTAATGATGTAATTCATATTTTATATGTAAAGAGCAGAGCTGTAAAAGAATGCAATCATTTGTGATTTAAAACCATTCAAATCCCAATCAATGATTTGAAAAAATGAATGCAATCGTTATCGAATGCGTATCGTTAAATCATTAATTGTGATTTGAAATTTCAAGTACCAATCAATGATTTGAAAAATTGATTGCATTCATTTTTTCAAATCATTGATTGTGATTTCAAATTTTAAGTTCCAATCAATGATTTGAAAAAACGAATGCAATCATTTTTTGAAATCATTGACTGATTTGAAATTTCAAGTCCCAATCAATGATTTCAAAAAATTAATGCATTCATTTTGAATATAAATCGCATGATTTAAAATCAAAAATGATTGCATTCTTTTACAGCTCTGGTAAAAATTTGTTTTTTTAAGACTGAAGATTTTCAATATAAGGGGACATATCACATTCAAATTTATAATAATAGTAATAACAATATTAATTAATTATAATAGTAGTAATAATAATATTAATTAATAATAATAAATGCAGACATACTCGTACCTTAATGAAACGTTAGGCATATATTTTAGTGGTCTTATAGTCTTCTAGTATTGGTCTTTATTTTTTTTTTTTTGGCCACGCGCCGTCTGCTACAATTTAAAAAAAAAAACACGGCTGTAGAATTACTGTCCTCAGAAAAGTTTAAAAATAAAGAAAACTTGGTTTTAATCAGCATTAAAGAGGCCTTGGAATGACCTACAAAAAAAAATTTGGTTGAAAAATAAGAAAATGACGACTTTCTTCCCCAAAACTCAAAATATTCAACTCAAAAAATTGTGTGCCGATTTTTTCATCCGTAGATCATTCTGAGCATTAACATGTGTAGATTAATGTGCTTAAATTTCAGATCGATCGGATAAATGCTTTTCTTTTAATCATGGACGCCAACTTGAAAAACGTTGTTTTGAAAAAATTGCGTTTAAAGTTTGACATTCATTTGAAAGTACCTTGACTCGCTTCGCTTTATATGTTATATATATATATGTTAAAAATTTTTTTTAAGAAATTCACTTTTTTACTATTAAAATCATGTTATTCACGCACGTGACGATCGTACGACTTTAATGAGTGACAAAAGAATGAAAAATTTAACTTACAAGTTCCTTATTTTGATTTTCCAATAGCTTACTAAGCACACCATACAAGGTGTAAAACCTAAGAGTTGTCAAAAGTTCGGCCCTTAGATAGAAGCCAATAAAAATGATACGTTACGTGACAAAAAATAGAAGTGGTTTTTGACTTGGATCACAAAATTGGTAAAATTCTGTAAATTGGCAAAAGTTTTTGTATAAAATTTTTTTTAGAAGAATTTGAAATAGTATCAGTTTATTTTTAAATAATCAAATTTAAAAACCTTTTCTCTTTTTTTATTGGGCTTATTATTATGAAACGTTACGTGACATGGCGTTACGTGACGTTTTTTCCATTTTAATTCATTTGGGTAATTAAGTATTTTTCATTTTTCATTATTTTTAGCCAATGCCATCCATTTTTACGAAAACAAAAACGTTTACGAAACATTTACAAAACATTAACTGAAAAGAAAAATTACATTTGTGAAACAGTGCAGACGATTTGATCGTCATGGTAAATGAATTTATATTTAAATTGCTTAAATCAATAAAATAAAAATGTTTCTCTAAGATAATATCATTAAATAATAAGTTTTTAATAACTTTTAATTTTCGTGTCACGGTGGACTTTTCGCCGGAAATGCCCATATTCTATAAAAAAAAAAAAATTGGTTTTTTGAAAATTTGTAGGAGCTATGTCCCCTTAAGAAAACTTTTAAAGCCATGCTGTTTTTTCAGGTCAATGATTATAAATATTCTGACAGTACGACAATGTGTTATAAGTGAAATAACACCCCAATTCGGGGGAAAAATGGAGCAATAGGCTCTTTAAAAACAACACTTTACTATATTAAAATGAAAAAAATCATTAAAAATAAAGTAAACATTAAAAAAAAAAATCAAAACACAAAAAATGTACCGTACTTAAACGAAAAAAAAAAAAAATAATGAAGATATTACGAGTCCATCGGAAGATCTTGTATTAAAGTTTTCAAGTACATGTACTCGTACACGCCCAGGTCTGGTTAAAAATAATTACTTTGATCATCTTGCAGTTGTATTAAAAAGCTTCATCATTCTCTAAAACTCATTTATTAGCTAAGAATTTTAACTGCGTTTCGCAAAAAAGAACTATAAATATCTGCTAGATAAAATTTTTAAATCTAACAATAGAATTAAAGTTGGCCATATAAGCCTCTACGGATGCAAATATTTTTCTCTTTTGTGCCTGTCACTAACCATAATCTAATCTAATCTTCATCATTTGTTCAGTAATATCTGCCTGACCCCCTCCTTAACCATTACAGTCAGAGCACATTGAGGTATTTATGCATAAATGGTGATCAAAAGTCTTATTTTGTTATCATTGAAAAGTATGTTTAGAGTTTACTAATGCGGTTGTCCTTATTTCTTTATCCTTTATTTCTTTATATAAAGTATTCAAATCCAAGTTAAATATTTTACTAACATTTTTGGAGCACAAAATTCCTGCTAAATTTAAATTTTAATATACTTTTTTTTAATTATAATAATTTTTTTTAATTATAATAAAAAATAACATACTACACATGAAAACTTCAATCATAAAAAAACATCGTAATTATATACTGCCGTCATAAGAAAGAGTGCGGCTACATTTTTCAAAATCCTCAGCAAAACGCCTAAAAATAAAAATTAAATATTTCATGATTAATGGATGGAATAATTATAAAAATTTAGTTCTTCAGAACCATGCAAACATTTTCTATCGCTTCAGAATCTCCAGAAAATGGCTTGGAAGATGAGGCAATCGCTGGTGAGCTCATTTGAGTGTCATACAGGTATCGACGACTGTAAGCAGCTGAGGCCATAAGAGCGATTCGCCTGAAAGCTTCGTAAACTAATCGTCTGAAGGTTTCGTAAGCGATTCGCTGGAAAGATTTGCGGACGAATCGCCGAGGGGGGGTTCTTAAGCGATTCGCTGGGAAGATTCACGAACAAATTGCCGAGGAGGGCCTTAAGCGATTCGCTGGAAATAGTCGCGAACGAATTGCCGGGGGGGACTTAAACGCTGGGATGATTTCTGACCAAATTGCCGAGGGGGGCCTTAAGCGATTCGCTCGGTAGATTTGCGAACACATCGCCTAGGGGGCCTAGAAGAGTCGCAAACGAATTGCCGAAAAAGATTTTAAGCGATTCGCTGGAAAGAGTCGCAAATGAATCACCAAAAGAAGTCCTAAAAGGGGCCAAACGCTTCGGCAAAAGGGGTCCTCAGCGATATGCTGCAAGGCATCGTTGTTGTAGGTAAAAAATTGTATTATTTTAAAAAAATAGCGAAATAAGATTTTCCAAATTTTTCAAGAATCGCGCATTCATCGCCCATCGGCCGTTTGATAATTCAGTGAAAAATGAAAGAAGAAATGATTTTTATGGGGGAAAAAAACGTTTTATTTCTCAATATAGAGTCTCCCTTAAGCTCAATACACTTCGTCTAACGTTCCTCCAATTTTTTGATCCCATCCGAAAAATACGTTTTCGGAAGGTCCTCAAAATTGGCCTCTGCTACTGTGATGAGCTCATCTCTGGTGGTGAATCTCTTTCCGCCGAGCCATTTCCTCAGGTTTGGAAACAGAAAATTGTCGCTGGGGGCCAAATCTGGAGAATATGTTGGATGAGGAAGCAATTTGTACTTCAATTCGTGCAATTTTGTGAACGCGCGTATTGTCCTGATGGAAGAGCACTTTTTCCTTGCCAAATGGAGACGTTTCTCTTCCAAAGAGTCGTTCAAACGGTCCAATTTGGCTGCAAAGTATTCGCCTTTGATCGTTATTTTCGGTGGAAGGTAATCGATGTAGATTATACCGCGTTCATCCCAAAATACTGTCGCCATTTTCTGTCGCCTCTTCGGAGCACGTTCGGTCGGTGAAGTCCACTGTTTCAACTGTTCCTTTGTCTCTGGTGTGTAATGATGGATCCATGTTCCGTCCACGATTACTAATCGACGAAAAAAAATCCTTTTTATCTCTATTCAACTTCACCAAATACGCCTTTGGACCAGTCACACGATCAAGTTTATGGTCGATAGTAGTGAGCAAACGCTCAACGAGTGATTTTTTTCAAATCCAAATGATTGTGCAAAATTTTCCACACCCATTTGTCTGAGATGCCTACGGCCTCAACAATCTCACGCATTTTAACTCTGCAATCGGCCAACACGATATCGTTAATTTTAGTGACCATTTCTGGTGTGACCTCATTTAGACGCCCAGAACGTTCGGCGTTACTTCTGCTTGTGCGACCTCCTTTGCATTTAAAAAGTGCTCCTAAAAGTGTTAAAAGTCCTAATTCTGGGACTGTTCTGTGGGAATGTTCTGTAAAGAACATTGTTGTTGTGGCGACCTGTTGCTTCATGAATTACTTGGCATAAAGCTCTCATATGTTTTTCTTAAAAATTTATATTTTTAAGAATTACTAAAAACTAAACAGCAAATAAAAAGGCCATATTTTCATTTTCATGTATAAACTGGTACGAGCCCGACGTCAGAAAATAAGATGAGTCATCTTATTTTCCAAAAAAACTTCTTCACGCCTTCTATGGTTTAATATCAACGAATTGTTGGTGCCAAAGAATGGAATCGTGAAAAGAAGTAAACAAAGAGCGCAACAACAAGTCTGCAGAATTAATGTAGTCAATTTTTTGAACCTTTGCTTTGTGCTAAGAAGTAGAAAAACATTGCTTTTTAAATTGGAAAGCACACAACTGCAATTCCGCTTTGGTTTTAGCAAAAGTTGTGCTTATAAGATTTTCAAAGTTAATGGACTGCATAAC